>JAPZDY010000026.1:18093483-18120222 GCA_029783645.1 Ctenochaetus hawaiiensis | reverse complement strand
AATACTGAGTATTTTCTGTTTTTCTTTTTTTTTTCTCTCACTCGCTCCTGCTCACTAAATCCAAACTAGCTCTGACCCAGCGAAAGCTCTCATGCCAAATTTACATTTGAGAACTGACAGCATCTGCTGTGACTGAACAGCACATAAGTGGAACTTAATGAAAACATATCAAGACACAGTTGCTGAGTTCTGATACCTTTTTTCACTGTTTTGCCTCATGTTTCAGAGAATGCTCTCATGACATTTGGAAGTGAACCAGACGAGCAGCCAACTCCCAGTCAGTCCAGTACAGCCAGCACCGGCCACAGCAGCAATGAGAACAGGAGCACCGCTTCTCCACAAGAAACCATAGAAACTATGAGAAGCATTCTGGACACAGTAATACCAACACAGGTGTGATTTTTTCTTATCTTTGTCAGTATTCAGTAACTTAACACACTCAGAGATCCAGCAATAAATGTGATAACTTAAGTTATCGGATTGTTTTTATGGTGTACACTTGCATTTGTAAGAGGATGAGACAATCCCATTTAAAAATTTGCCCATTCTATGTTTTATGTTCAGCCATTCTTTCTCAATTTTTCCAAAATAAATCCACAGAGAAAGTAGTATTCGCATATATTGTTTACTGCCATGTTGTCTTTTCTTATACTACTGGGGCTGCACACGTTTTAATTCTTCACATTATTTTTTTTTTCACCTTTCCTTCTTTTCCTTCACTAGAACATGTAAAAGAGCATATAAAAGTCATGTAAGCTGATATTGCTTGTCTGTTTTTAAGACCAGAAATTTAAAAGCAGCATTTAGCAGGACCACAGTATTATAAGTCATGCAGAGGTAAGACTGTATGATATCAGGCAACTAACAGCCCAATGCAACAGGACTGTCAAAAGAGGAACCTTAAGAATTTCATAACAAGAGGATGGGCAAGTTTAAAAGTTTTGCCTTTCTTTTGCCCAGTTTGTAAAACTGTAGCATTGCAAATGAAATGAGAAAATATGGTTCATTCTCTCTAAAGAAACTTTTAACAGTTTGATTATCACCTTTCAATCAGAAGTGCTGCTGCAAATTAATCATACCTGTGAGTGCATCTGTATCCCATAGTGCCATATGGATGCTTTGCACCTACACACCCTCTCTGTACTCACTGGGAAAACAGAAGATAAAGCCAAGCTTCAATGTCAAGTGTCAATATATGGTTCCTACATTCACTTTCATAAAAACTGAATAACCTACGTAAACACTGCAGTGTTTCTCCAAGGTTCATGTTTCTTATGGCTAACTGCACACATCTAAAGTACTGCGAGTATTTATAACTCTTTAATCGTCTCATCTAACACCATCTACGGTAAAAATGTGTTGTAGTCTCTTATTGCAGTGTGTGAACATTCACAGTATTTCAAGATCTAATAACCTCCAGCTCAGCTAAGTCACATGTCTTGCCTTTACTTTAGCTTTGTTTCTGATCCTGAACCATGTTGAAGAAGGATGATCAGCTACAACTTAAAGGGTTGTCTGTATGCACATTATAGTATAGGCAGATCAACTTTGGGCTTTCTAATAAAAAAAACTGGCCATAAACTCATCTTTTTGTGTTCCTTTAGGCCCTTGGAAATGAACTACTAGTGGGCCAGTCCACCCTGCCATCCAACAGCCTCCCAATCTCTGCTTCACCTCCCAGCCTAATACTTCAAGCTGCCTTCGGCCTTCTGTTGTGGCTCCTTCATCTGCTCAACAATGGACTCTAAAGACTGCAGGGGTGCGTGCTGTGGACCCTCAAAGAACCAAACAGATGGGAGGACCAGTGCAGGTTCAGAGGAAAATGGACCGTGTGCCATTACTTCTCCTTCTAAATATGTATAGCGATTCAGTTTTTTCTATTTTTGTGTCTACGTGGTCCGGTTCCACATGCCAGTGTTTTCTCTCAGAGTGGGGGAGACTTCTGCAGAATGAAACCGCTCTGCACATTTGTAAATTTTTTTCCGTTGCAATCAATCAAGTTGACATGAAGTCAGAGTACCGCTTTTGTGGACTAACCCAGCTCTCAGCTATCCAACTGTATCCATTTTCAAGAGTTGTTATGAAAATTTATTGCAAATATGTATGACACCTGTGAAGATTTGTATAATCAACAGAAGCTCTTATTTGACTTATTGTAAAGGAAAATGGTTGGAATATACGAGTGAACTCTCTGTCTGTTCTGTACCCAGCACACAAAGTGATTGCAAAGCTGCTGGAACACAAGGGGCTTTAATACCAACCTCCTCTAGAGACTAAAGAGGACCATTATTTCTGACCACTACTGGAATAGTGGAGAGACAGACAGACAATAGAGCTACATTTTGCTCAGATTTCCTGGATAAACGCCCTAAATCTTAGATGTCCAGCAGCATGATCAGGAGGAGCTGTGGCAAAGGTACATAAGATAAACCTTGACATAAAGACAGTCATCAAGACGGTTGCCCTTTATTAAACTCTCACACCACTTTCCCTTGGTCTTTATCCTCAAAGGCAAAGTCTTGGACTTGAAAAGGAAATAATCGCATAAGCAGTAACTTCTCTCCTGTAGCTGTACTATGTGTTCGTAAGCGTAATAGCCTTTTATTTCTCATTGTGTATGTAAAAGTTCCTATACAGGGCTCAGAACTGTGCCAGAGAGGGAAGTGAAAGGTTTGACTTATCGAGCATCGACAACACCAGTGCATAGTCCGTTTGAGATCAGACAGTCATGAATGATTCAGTATTTTCTGTTCTGGGAACATGCCAGTGAATTCTGAAAAGGACCAGAGGTGCTGCAAATAAAAGTTCTCAGCTCATTATGTTTACACATTATCATTATTCAAACTTTTTTTTTTTTTTAAATGAAAAATGCTTTGTTTGGTGCTGGTTAAGTGAGCCTTCTCAGTTAAGTCTTCTGGGGAGACACTAACCACACAGCTGAATACATGTGTCTCTAAAATAATACTCATATGACCTCCATGAGTAGTCTGAGGTACATTAGCTAATGTAAAAATATTAAAGGATTTACAGCATAACCAAACCATTTGTGACTAAAGATCTTTCAAACTGATTTGTTTCACTAAAAGCTCAGCAGACGCTTCACTTTAGCTACTTCATATTGCTTTTCTGGACCTTAAAATAAAGACTTTTAGACCAGCTGAAACCAATTTCAACCCTTAAGAGCTCTCAGCACACTAACTTACAAGTACTGTATGTGTTAAATGTTTAATGTATCTGTTATCAGACAGCTTTGGTATTTTTAGCACCATGTTTTACTCTGCAGCACATACAGACAGGCAGAGGCAGGTAGCTGCCAAAGACTAAACAATGACATACTGGAATCAATGGTTAGCAGAAGCTTAATTACTGAGCGAGAAAGAGCTGCCTGTTTCAAACAGGTCACATATCAGAGCGTGTTCAGCGGAGTAAGTACTGAAGAAACTGGCAAGAAGTTTTCCAGAATCCAGCATAATTCTAAAAAGAACTGCACACTACTCCAAAAATGTGTCATACACACCAAATTTAACTGTTTCTGTCTAAGTTATAAACATATGCATGTTAGTTATTTATAGTCCTCTTTGGTGATGTCAAAGAATTTTGGTATGTATGATTTTTTCAATAGTTTATCACAAATTCTGCAACTCCATTGTAACATTTCAAAATGTCTCTTTTTGTCTGAACAATTCAAAATCCAATAATATTTATAAACACAATATGAAACACAAAAAGAAGCAAATCACCACAAAGAAAGGCTGTAATGGGCAATATTTTACCTTTCCCATTGAGTTAAACAATTAAGGTAACTGTGAAAATTAGAACTGAAACATTCTAGTCAGTTAATTAATAAACTACCTGCTTCAGCTGTAAAGCTAGTTTTGCAGCAGTGGTTCTGAGTGATTGGGGAGTTTATATCACAGTGCAAGTCCCCTTGACTGGTTACATTTTGTCTGATATCTTTTATTTTTATCTGACAGTGTTCTTCACTTTTAATAATGAATCATAAATTATTTAAGCATAAAGCACTTTTCTGTAAAATAGAAAAAGAAACGCTGAAGTAGACGGCGATATAAAAGTCATTAAGCTCCTCTCAGGGAGAAGAATTAGCCAGGTGAACTCAAGTTGCCTGAGGGGAAGAGTTATGACTGCAGAAGAGAGTCCTTAGTCAGCATGGGGAAAGGTGGAAAATGGCTCGATAAAGCTCTGTCACAGAAGTAAGTCAAGAATGTGAGACTTTGTTTGAACCGTGGTGACCACAGGGAGGAACTCGTTACACATTACTACGAGTACAGATGAGAAGCAGATTGCTGTGATGAATCTGAATGCTCAGAATATGATCTGCTCAGCTGATAAATGGCCGACTCATCACTGCATGAGTGATGCATTTTCATTTTCAGTGTGCAGCGTTGTGGAAAAAACAAACACAGTTTCGAATCATCTCTCATCTTTGATGACCCATGATGCAATCTGTCAAAGTGGGGTTCACTCCCATGAAAAGACTTGTCACACCAATTATGAGCACAGAAAACTTCATGGATCTCATGAAAAATGCAATCAAGAGGGAGTTTCGCACAAACCTAAGTGTGATGATGGTCAAAATTCTAATCTTATTCACAGCAAAACACCAGGTCCTGTTTTTTCTGAGTTTGCCACATCTGATCTTTGCTAACAACCTATGTAGCACACCATTTTGTTCGCTTCATTACATCCTAAAGTAAAAAGCAGGACCTCCCGTCAAATGGACTAATATCTGAATATAGCATAAACATATTAAAATTTAAGAGACAGAAACAGTAAATAAAAACAGAATTACTGACTGAAGTAAAAGTTAAACCAGCTCTCAAATAATGCAATATGAAAAGCCCATTCTTGACACAAGCTGCTGAGATAAAGCAGTGCTTCTCATCATGATTAGGTAAAACTGAGAATGCTAATTCAAGCAATGACAGATTTAAAAAACTGTGTTGAACCCCAGAGTCACCAAACCCACATCAAAGAAGGGGCAGCAACAAAGGCAGACCACATTCACATGTTGCATGTCTCGTGGCAAAAAAGTTGCGCACTTGCGCACACAGCAAAGACCACAGACAACAGCCAAATAAGATCAGATCTGCGTATTAGTAGGAGGTAACTCTCAACAACAGACGGAGGTAGTCTGCATTGAAAAAAATGAAACTGTAGCAAGGAATGATAATATACAAACTGTTATTTTAATACAGAACCTTTTACTTAATGTAAGATAAGCATAATGGCAGATAAGCAGTTAAAAATGGCACTGGCATTTTCTCTTTGCCTTTTGATTTTGGTAGAAAAAGGAAGAGGTGAAGGAGGAAAATAAGGTGAAACAACCTTGAGAGAAATCACTGAAGCTAAAGCAACAGGCTCAGGGGTCTTTCCTGAACCCGTGACTAGGGATGAAGTTAAATGACATGTCAGATTTTAAAAATGTTGCTCTGCCACTTGAAGTTTATTGCTACATGCTGAAGGAATTTTGCCAACAAGTCCAGTCAACTGGAGCAAATCAGTAACTACCAGGATTGTATTTATGTATGGAAACAGCCAATCAGAGTGTTTTCTCTCAGTGAGGATACTGTTTAAACATGCTGCATCCACTGGAAAGTTGCTGAAGAGAGCTAACAGTGTGAGACAAACTGCAAAAACTAGAGTGACAGATCTTTACCAATGACACTGACCGATGGCCGACCATCTGCCCACACAGTTATGTAGTATCTGACCTAAATATACAACTACTGATCACTTTTAAGAACTCTGTTTTAGATTTAGAAAGGTTTAGTGTTAATGTTCCTCTATGACCTTGTCTGAGGTCAAACAGGTAATGTAGTTTTAAAGCAAAGACGGCTCCATCCTGTTAGTGATACCAGCATAAATCAGAAAGGTAAAATATCCTGACACACACACAAAAGAAGAAATATGATGCTATCTCAGTTTCATTCTTTGCTCCATTCCCCTCTGAAAAACCTTTTATTTTTCTATAACTTCCACGTGTTAGTGACTATCGCTTGGATTCATTCACCTCCATCACCCCTGGCCTTCCATTCACTGCACTTTCTACCCAATAGTGGCTCTGAATCCAAAGCCGATCAATAGCAATAATCAGATGTTGCCCTAGGGTGCTGAAACCTCTTGCCATTTACTACTGGATCATTTTACCTGCAACATATCCAAACACACTTTCACTACTCATGTTTCCTGATCACATGCAGCTCCTTTTTTTTCAATGTCTTGTTTTTGCAACAAAGAATTAAAAATGATTTCTCTCACTAATTGCTTTAAACAATGAAACAAAGTACGCCAGATGATGGCTTGTGACATGTCAACTTAATTCCCCCCCCAAACATAATGACTTGTTTGTGGCTGCGACACGATTTCACTACAAATTATAAGTGTGATTAAAGTTTCTCTCCAGGTATTAATTAAACCCCTAAAAAACGCATCTCTGTTCATCACAGTTACTGATGAAGAAAACTTTCCCATTAATCCTCTCATGTTTAACATACGCTTAAATGTAACTGAACACCTTTGCCTTCATGTAGCATGTACAGGTCTATGTTGTATCCACCTCTCACCCACTCAACAGTCTGCTGCTCGTCTGCTCATCAAACACACCAACATTATAAGCAGCCTCACCATCTGACAAACAAAATTTTCTCAACACAACGAAACCATACACAGTGATTTCTATTTGTTTCTAGAATTTTTTCTCCGGTTGGGTAACATTAAGGACACTGCGGATTTGTTTGGACACAGTCAATGGATAGGCTCACAACGTGAAAAAACCCCCCAAAAAAACCTTACTTGTTGGAAAATATGTTGGATTGTACTCACTTTGTTTCCAGGATAACTGGAAGAATAGTGTCGTGTTTCAGTGTAAGTCTTGTAGTATAACAGTGCAAAGAAAAACGCCTCTGCAGGCTACAGTTTGGCTCCTGGATTTTCATTATCTTTGGTTTGAAAACGTAGAAACAAACCTAGAAAATTACCAATACATAGTTTTCCAGTTGCCCCACATTGTAAAATGACGGGGTTTGGTCCTTGGCTAAATATTTATGAAACCTTGACTGTTTGAATTCCTGTTTGTAAGACTGTCATTGACACACTGATGTTCCAAGGTGGAAATGCACAGGTATGTGTGTGAGAATGTGTTTATCGCTTATATTGCTCATGATATGTAGCATAAAAAAAAGAAAAAACGAACAAATATGCCAACAAGGTTAAAAACTTGATTTTCTCATAGGGGAGTCAGGACGTCACAGCATTTACTGACAAGCCTACTTTAATATTATTCATTCAACTGTATGAGCTGTAAATTGAATATGTTTTGTGAAATGAGGAAAGATTATTATTGAATGGCAAAGTGACAGGAGGGCTTGAACCGGCTACTATAAGAGCTTGATAGCAAAGCAAATTAATACTGTTGTGAGACCTATAATTAGAATCTCAGCTGTAATATTTTTTCGTGTTCATGACATTTTCTATAAAAGCGAAAATACAGCATGACTGAATATGTTTTGAGACATCTACTCCAGCAAACATGAAAATAACAGTACTAATGTCATCTGGAATTATATTCAATGTAGTTAGGGTGCGGCAAGCAGGATGAAATTAATATGAAAGACAATGTTTACTTTAATAAGTAAATTAAAAATGCAGCAGGTTAGAAAAAAAAACCCAGGTGTAATCACTCAAAATTGTTTCTGCATAATATGCTATTGTCTTGGAGGCTCCAGTCCCCGGAAAAGGGCTTGTTTACTCAGTATTTCTTTTAATTATTTTAACTCAGTACTAATCTGACTGAGGGGCATTACTCTGTTTCCCCCGCTGCCATCTAAACCTCACAGCGAGGCAAATCTGATGCAGAGTCTCTTCTGCACTGCAGTGTTACATTATGAATTCTTTCTATGCAGACTAAAAATTGCTATTTTGATTTAGAAATAGAGAGTAAAAATGGTGCTTTGTACAATTTGTGTAATTTAGGTTTATTTAATGTTTTACAATGACTAGACATTGTATCTTGATTTATTCAAGGCTCTTCTTATTTCTCTATTTTGAGCCTCCTTGTCTCTCCTTTTGCCTGTGACCCGGAAATCCATCTCAGCATGCCATCTTAAAGGAGGTCTTAATTCTTAAGATGCATTTTGGGGGAGAGAGGAGCAATGAGTGACAATGCAAAGGTGTATTCTTTACAGAAGCCTTTTTTAAGATTGTGAATAAGAGTCACACAGTTGGAATGTACAAACTATGATGTGGGTGATGCTTTCTTATATATTTAAAAGTTGTATTAGTTATTGATGATGATCAGATGCAAGATCAAACTTTCTGACTGAGGTGCGAGGAGTGGATGCAAGGTAAGGAATCAAACATAAACAAACTGAGAAATAAGAAGAATAATCATGAAACTGTTTGACTTTCTTTCCTTTGCTCTATCATTCGATTTCTGTATCTGAATGTGTGCAGTAGTGCATATTTATGGAACAAAACTGTGTGCTTTTCAATTTTTGACAAGTGTCTCAATGGGTTTAAAATAGTGTTGCATATTTATTGCAGATACACTCCTCCAGATGTATGAGTGTGTCCACGTTTGTCAGCCCACATCTGTGTTCATACATAAGTCTGAGTTCATGCCTACGTGTGTGAAGCGTGTAGGCGTACGTATGTCTGCTGACATCTGTTTTTGTGTCTGTAATCTGTGTGTGTTCATCCATATCTGTCTCTCTGTGAGTTTTTGCATGAATTCACAGGCACAAATTTGTCTTGTAAAGGTAATTTTTTGCTTCTCATCCCACGCTTTGTCTTCTCACAGGAGGAAGGCGCCATGTACCTTAAGTAATATGCATGTGTGCATGAGTTTAGAGTTTGCAGGTAACCTGCATATAAGATCTGGGAGTTATATCTCACTGTGTATAAGTTCTTGTTAGAGTTGTGAGCAGCTGCACTTTAGAAGATGCCTTAATGTTCCTGAGTAGGACAGAGGAGGAGCAGCTGGACATTAATGACTGCCCACTATTCACCAATCCCTCACCGGCCTTCACCCCTTTGGGTCTCAACCGAGGCCTCATGGGAACTCACTATATTGTTCGATGCATGAATCCTCCCTGTGGAGACCTTATTCAGATCAAATGCCTCAGCTCCAGAGGCACTTCAAAATTACTGCCACAGTGTTTCATGGTGAGCTAGTTGACATTTTGTAAAGGGTGCCATGACTCAGAATCAAAGTTACACTCAAAGCTAACAGAGAGCCTCAATGTAGAGAAATGTGTTAAATTTTTCAGTCCTGTGTCCTGAAGAATTACAATCCTTTTGGACAAATCTCATATTATCATCTTTTACAAATAAAATGTCAGCAAGCAGTTACTGATTTACACATCCATGGTGGACACAAAGCAACATTAACAATTATTTGAAGACCTGTTTATGACCACCTGCTGCATTTGTTTTTAATGTTCACTTGGCTTCTTGCTCTGGTTTGGTCTCTAACTTTAAGAAGTAAATGCCTCAGTTTTTAGCTGTTTAACGCTGATGTCATTTAACAGCTTTTTTCGCCGCAGCAGCTTCCTGCTGTGACTTGAACTAAGTTTGGTAAATGTAGTATGAAGCAATAGATTTGTAGGCAAAAGCCCAAAACAATTTGCTGAAAGACACTACAATGCTCCATAGAGCTGTGGAGATTTGCAGAGTCAGTGATAACTTCCTATTACTATAAACAACACTTTTTATATTAAAAGAAGTCCTTTAAACCGTGTAAATGTAGGAAAACTGATTAGAGCAGCTTTAATCTTACTATAGTTGCCAATAGCAAACTCTGTCGAAAGACAGAATTTTTAATAGCATTGTTGACAACAAAAAATATTGTCAATATTGGATGAACAACCTGACAAACACAATGCCTCCTGCCACGGCTGTCGCCACAGCAAAAGCATAAGCTCAATCTCCTCAGCCACATGTAATGAAATCTATACCCCTGATAGTGTGATACTCCAGTACAGGAGTGAACAACAGATAAGGCAGCTGGCAGCTCTGCACTTCTCACCCCTTTTGACATTTCAAAAATGCCATCCCCAATCATCCCTTGGCTTAAATCATGTCCCACCACCATGAAGTCACAGCCGCCCTTCAATCTCAACAGGACAGCTGTTTTACAAAAGGGAATTATTGTGAAAAAATGTAATGTAATATAAGGCTTTATCAGTATGCGTTAAAAAAAACATAAAATGTAATAAAGGTAGAAAAAAAGTTATGTCAATCCAAATGTTAAAAAAAGAAAGCTGTCAAATTTAGTAGTATTTGACAGTTATTAGTAAGAGCAAATTAACAATGAAAACTGCATGACTATTTTATGCAAGATAAGTTAAGGAGTTAGCCATAATTTGACTATAATGAAAAAAAAAATCCTTTTTTTCTGCATTTCATTGTGATTTAGGTCGACACAGTAACCAGCCTGGAATTAAGTCCTTTTAGAGCAAGGCCACTTTGGTTACTCATAATTCTAAATTAATTGAGGCATGTAAAGTAGGCCGCCGAAACCAATTGCACAAAGACTTTATATACTGAAATATTGCCTTTTTCTGAGTGAATAAATATAAATGTTGCATATGTATTGATATGGGAAGCTCAAAAAGGGCAATGCAAAAACTAAGCTCACAAGTGTCATCAGGAGTAGTCAATAATACTATTAAGTGTTGAGCAAAGCAGTCTCACTGCATATTAACATTAGAAACTGAGAAAAGTTAACTATTCATTGTCCTGATCAGCCATTGTCACGAATCAATACAAGCACACTTTATTACACTGTAAACTATAATCATACTGGTAACTAACATCAGTCTGTGAATGTCAGACATCCTAATCATGCTTTAACAGTTATCATGTGTTTCTGTGATGCTGACAAAAAAATATACATATTTATGCATTCAAGTGTTAAAATTCAACAAAAAGCTGCCTGTGTGAAAAAGTCACTGGGGTTCCTGTCAATTGGGCATCAATATAATCCATCAAGATAAACAGCATTCCTTTCATAGATTTTGGAGTTCGTAGCCTCAGATCCCTGCTGGCTCATGTTGGTTTGCCTCAGTTGGATATTTGCAACTCTCTTTCAAGGGTACATGAGCCAGTTCAAAACAGGGCATGCCAAACTGGCTGTGTAGGAGAAGTGACATTACAGCTACACTTCAGGGCATCTACAGCACTGGCAGTCTGGTTGTGGTATAATTCCTGCCCTGTAATAATACTAAGTATCTGGGATCAAAGCTGTCCTCAGTAAAACAACCTGTCCACTGCTGTATGTTTGCTTTAGAATACTTGTACTCACACATGTCCAGCAAATACAGTGTCTTTTTCAGATGCTGCTTGGTATAACAAAACAAAATCCAGCCAAGTACGTTCATGTTTTCTTACTCTCAACTACAATGGAGAAAATGGAGAGAGGTCTTCCACACAGAAAGCTCAAGTCATGTTTAAGAGCAATAATTAAATAAAACCTTCATCTATAAATGTTTCCATTGCCGTACTGTAGTGGTGTGCTATGTTTTATTACCAATCCCAAGACAAGGAGGCAAAATAAGTCATGATTGGAAAAATGTGGTTTCCAAGATCACTGACAAGAGGTTTGAAATGTAACTGATCATCCTGCATGCTGCATGTTAGAGAACAAAAGTTGCTATAACACCTTAATACACCCCATAATGCAGAGTAATACATTATACACATTATGTAGCCAACATCTGTATACAAGCATTCTAATTTGCCCAAACATCACATTTCCAGTGATTTAAAGTCTTGACGTTGAACCGATTTGCTGACAGTAATCTGTCAGAACATTTCTGTCTGTATTTCTGCTCTGCTGCTAAATGAGACATTCTGAAGGCAACATGCTGGTGGGTTGGGTGTATGGGGATGTCAGTTCACATCCACCTCTGATACCAGCCATGCCCTCACTCATTCATTATCACTGTAGTAAAGTCATCCAGACTAGACCAAGCAGCTATTTGCCCTGAAGAGAAGTCTCTGCACGGGCAAAGATATGGGCTAGAGGTTGGCATGTTCTCTTTCTGTCTCCTCCTTTTCCTGCATTCCTCCACCAACAGCTTAAGGTCCAGATGTAAGTCAAGCCAGCACCTGCCCATTAGCAGCACATCACCTCATCCAGTCAGCCTTGATAAAACCACATTTTGCACTCTCCATCTTTGCCCTACACAGTGTAAGGATAATCTTATCACAGGACTTTCACATACCAAATTTTGGAGAAGCCATTTCAACTGAATATATCTCTTAACTTAATCATCTTAAAAACATGAGAAAAAAGCAAAAATATGCCGAGATATTGTGTTAAAGCTTGTAACTAACCATTATTTCAATTGAACTGCTGCCAATTTGGAAAATTTTCAGTCTGTTTTTTTCTTTTTCATAGAAATAACTACTACCCAAATTTTGTTCGAGTCATAAACTACAGTTAGAGCCAAAGGTCTCTTAGAATAAGAGGTGATGTGTAATGTGCAATTCACAGTTAAAACACAAATCATGGTTTATTGAGTCAGTAAAGGAACAGACAGAATCAACTGCACAGGTCACCAAGTGCTTAACAACACGCATCAGTATTAAAGCAACAAAACAATTTGAACATCTTCTGTTCTTGTTATTTTTTAGTCCAACAATGACTCAACTTCACTGAGAAAAGTAAAGAAAAAGAACAGAAAAGAGGCATTTCAAGTTTGTTTGGTTCTTAAGATAAGCAGGCTTTTTTGAGAAATTGGTTATGGGGTTATACTGCCCCCTATTGCTTTGGATACGTAGTACACTTTTCCATAAAAACAAAGCCTTTATTATTATTACACTTTAAAATTGATGTTCACAATACAGCCACATTGTTGTTATTGTCACAAAAATACAAACTATTGCTCTGTATACTAAACTAGTTCACTAGACAGTAAGGTAATGTGTTTTTCCATCAACCATCTCCATCCATCTCCACTGGAGGTCTAACACATAAATATAAAACACCATATATCTACTGTATGTATACACGACATATATGTATCATTCTACTACACTATCTGCGGTCTGATATTTAGAGCTCTTAAAGCAACCTGCAGTGACTGAAGCTCTCTGCAGTCATGGAAATCCCTGGCGGACACATACTGAGTGTCTGCACGGGTGCTCAAACATAGGTATAAAGAAATGTCAAGTTTCACACAGACTGAGAAGGAATGCCATTAGAAAATGGCAAAAGCAAATGTCACTTATTAAGAAATCTTAGTGCATACTCTAACATTTGTCAGACTGCAAACTGAATGGAAAGGAGAGGTAAAATTAACAGAAAGTTCCTAGTTACAACAACAGTACAGAAGAGTTAGCAAGGCAAAAAATAGTGGATAGTTCAGAAGTGTCACATGATGTAATAGTAATCGTCGGCAGTTAAGGAGAAAAATAGTTGTTCCGCTGAATTTTGGTTTAAATTTCTGTAGGTCACTTGTGGCAAATTATACATTTTAGAGCTGAAACATTTGATTGACTAATGAAAACAAATTATACTAATCAAGCAAGAGTGCTAACCTTAAAGTGGTTCCAGTTTATAGAGTATAAGGATCTGCTGCTTTGTTTCTGTTTTAAATGAATGACACACTGAAATCTTTGGGTTATTCACTGACAACATTAGCTTTGATTTGGATTATGGAATGTCAACACTATTTCTTACTTATTATGAACTAAAAAGCATCAAATTAAATTGAGTACAATGCAATAACAATACAATGTATTCATTTAGGATTGTATAGTTCAGTGTTCCAATCTTCTATGTAGCTATGTCTTTAACAGCTTGACTAGTCGTGACCACAATAAGAATCTATTAATTAAATACCTCAAAAAAGGAAAGTTGGTCTTGTATGTTTTAGACAAAATACTCCCATGCTACGAAGCTGGCACAGGCTTTTTTGTAATATTCATTCTCACAGCTTTCTAACTTGATCCAAGTTCTCTCTGTCACCTTATTAGTGCTGCCTCACTGCCTCATGGCTGCTCAACCAGAAAATGTGTCACCTATCTCTGTCATTAAGTCTTCATTTTTTGTGAAGCTCATAGTTCATGTCTCAGTCTCACTATGGTTTATTATCCTGTTCAAACTAGACTGCTGGAGACAGAGCAGTAGCATCTCTGGCAGGGTCAACAAAATCCAGGATCATTGATTACCTAATTGTTGCTCATTAACTCCAAAGGACCATAACCTCTTCATAACACCCCTCCTTATCAGAGAGCAGACATGACATGAACATAACATGAACCAAACAGCAAACAGAATGCATTCCAAAAGTCACTGACACGTACATAAAACAAATAAAATAAGCAATACTCTGCATTTTCAATGCAAGCAAACCAAGTGTCATAAAATACACATAAGGCACTCTGACAAGCAAACAGGTGAAGAGAAAAAATAATACAAGTTGATACCAGACCTTAATGACACAACCCTGACCTCATAATTCAAAAACAGTCAGCACCAGATACACTGATTGATATAACCTATTGTGATTGCCATATTCATCAACATATTTTAATTACTGGAACATGTGGTAGACACTGTCAATCTGCTGCTTTACAACCTGTATAAAATTTTGTATGATGAATAAGAAAAAAAATAGAAGATGAGAGAAATTCTCTCTCCGCATTTCGCAATTCCGCATAAGTTATTTCCCCATTCATGGTAATGGTACATTAAAATGTTTTTTTCTCCCTGTTTAATTAATGAAATGGTTTATTTGCGTGCATAACTAGTACCTGGACATACATTTTAAACATAAATTATCTTTATTATTGTTACCTTTAAAAGAGCTTAGACTGATATAAACCCTATAGTTCCGAATAGACAAATATGATTGGATGAGTTATTTTTGTTGTTATGAAGTATGAAATATGCACTAATTGGCAATGATGGTTAAAATTCATTGCTGGGAATTACAATGTAAACTGTGTAAACTGTGTATCAATTCCCCTGCAAGGATTCAGTGAGAATCTCAAAAACAAAACATGGAGCAAAGCAAGCTTGGTACAAATAATAACAAGACCATTAAAATGGAAACTGCTTCTGTGGTTTCATGTAGGAAGTTACTGGCATATTATGATAATTAGAGTTAAAGGAAACAGTTTGTGCATGAATAAATTAGTTTTAATCCTGGAACAGTTAGATACAGAGAAGATAATAGTAGCCCCCTCAATATGCAAAATGCACTTCTGGGAAGTTTTTGTGTTTTAGCATATTTGGCCTTAAATATATATATTACAAGATGATAATAAGAATAATAATAAGGGGGTCCTTTAACAGTGCTAATGTGAGACAAAATTCACCACTGGTGTTAATCACTACACATCCACTGCTAAACTTGATAACTTTCTCGCAACTGCCAAGGTTGTTACTTAGATTGGATTCAGAAAAAATGCATTAAGCATTGCTGTGTGAAAATTGTGTGAAAATCACCACAGATGAACACACTGAAGAGAATGAGTGTTCTGTGTTACAGCAATTTAAGCAGACTGTACTACTCAAAGTGAACAATAATGACTTAATCCTTAACTTTGAATCAAAGGAGTCAGCTGCTAATAAATCATATAACCAGGGTGCTGGTTATCATGTAACAGGTCAAACGGTATGACAGCAGGTCATTTCAATTTCCACAGGCCAATTAAATGATTATCATCTGGTAAGGTTGTCAAATCAGATTCCTGCTCATAGATGAGGCAGGGAAACGTCCTCTAAGAATAACCAGCAGGAAAGAGATTAAAAATTTAAGATGCATCTACAGACTGAGACACATGTAATGCAAAGAACTGATTTATGAGGCTACAGAAGAAGGCAGACTTGCAACTTGGATGGGACTGTACTTGACACACAAAATGTGTCATTGTATGCTAGCCATTCCAGTGGGTCAGTCCCCAACTTTGGTCCAGATCTCTCCATCTATTACCCTGAAATTTTGACAAAATATGGATATATTGCAATCAATACACAGACATTCCCCTTATGATTAGTTTAAATTACCTTGTGAGAGAATTAAAGGTCTCTCTGGTGAGTTACACCTTGTTTGTTTTTCTCTCCCATAAAAATTTTAAGCACTACAGTTAATTACAGTTTATTTGCCATGCTGGTCTTACTTTTATTCTCCCCTGACTTTTAAACCAGGTTTTACTATTAATCTTCCTTTTCCTCGTTATTTTAATGTTGCAACTTCAGCACTGATTTGAGCTGTTTTGCCTCTCAATAGCTTTTACATATCAGCTTAAACATGAAACTCTGATGTGGTTTGTGAAATTTCCCTCTATTACTGAGGTTAGCTATTTGTGAAACACATTATCTGATTGGCTTTGCTTTGTTTTTAACTTTTTTGTCACATGTCTTTGGTTTTCCCATTTTGGCACTGAGTTGGCTTGAGTTCTGCTTAAGTGGACACAGACACTTTTTCAGTGTTGCTGTTGTTGCTATTGCTTTTAAAGAAATTTCAGTAATTTGTAATATAGACTGGAACAAGAGAACAGCAGGACAACAGTTAGATAGTGAAAGACTTCTTCCAGGTAATGTATATTGCCACTTTTTTAACGTTTAAGCAGTTGGCAACATTTTTGATCCCGTAAGTGTTGGGTGTCTTCACACTTAATGTTCCCACAGTGCATGGTGAGAGAAAGAAAAGTGGTAATCAGGGGGAAAAGGGTGATAATTAAAACAAGTTTGCATCGGAAAAACTTCTTACACATAACTCTTTGACACAAGAGAGATTTGAGTTGAGTGGGAAAGAAATATTGTGCTATGAGAACACATTCACTCACATGTGAGGTTTAAGTATACTGACACAATAAGTGACAGATTACACATAAAGGTTGATGATTGCTGTGAATTCCTGTGAACATGGCATATGGGTGTGGCATCTGTGTGAAATTATGGATCTCATCTACTACAACAAACAAACGTTTATTTGTTATCTCACAAAGTAGAAAAGTAATGTTATGTCTGAGCTCATTAAATCTTGTATTGCATATATGTTCTTTGAAAAAATATAACGGAAGTGATCTCATTTGTCACTAAATCACTGCTTTGTTGCTAACAAATATTTCTATTTATGTAACATTTGCGAGTCATTATTGTTACTGAGACTGTATTCACACTCTGAACAGCTCCATCTTTATTTTTATAATAACCTCAACTAGAAGATGCATTACAATGGTTCACTTGTTCATCTATGATGTATACATATTTATGTACAGCCAAAATACCTCACTTGCATGGTAAAATGTGTACGATTGTTAAAAATATTTCCTATTGTTAATGTTGATCATTCTTTCATTGTAGGCTTTTGCTGTGTCCCTCAGTGATAGTTCACCACCTTGACCCACCAACAGATGATTGATACTTTAATTACAGGTAAAAATGTTGCTTAAAGGGATGTTCCACTGATTTTAAACATTAAGATACATTGGATCATAATCAGGAGAACAATCAGCTGTAAAATGTCTTCTCTAGGTCTGGGGGAGCTTTGTCAAGTTTGGGAAAATAACAATGCAGATATGATCAGGGTTTTAGATTTGGGTTCTGTGAAGCCCAGTTTTTGTAAGTAATTGGACTGCAGAGTTGCTGTAAGGTGCCAGTACACCACATCAAAACTGCAGAGCTATGTTATGGGATGACTGAGGATGTGAGAAAGTGACTAAATTCATTTTTTAATTTAGTTAATTTTTATTGCTGTTTTTTACATACAAACCAATGTAAAAGCCAATAGGAGATACTGTCAATAAAATTTTGTAGACTAATCCCCAAGTTATAAAAAATAGGAAAATGACAACCTGTACTCTTTTTTTACACAAAATCGAGTATGCGTAATCATGTCCCAATGTGTGATTGTAGATGGCATGCTGGGATCTCAGAAGCAAAAGTGGGGTGATGTGTAACTCATCAGTGTTTGCATTAAGTGGCTGCAGCTACCCTATTTTACATAAGTATGGACTGGACTAAGTTACCACCCCCATTGCCTGCTTAACTGTGAAACAACAGTTCCCCCCTATTTCTTCTTTGCATGTTTTATACAAAGCAGAAAAGCAGAGTAATGGAGCGATGTGCCAGGCAGTGTAAAAGTTGGACAGGCTTTGCAAAAGGAGCTGATGGTGCCCATCCTTTAACCTGTCTCAAGTGCAGCCATTCAGAACAATATTAGCTTTCTATGAAGTTGAAAAACCTGTTTTAGAAGCTGGTTCTCTGCAAGGTTAATCTGAATTTAAATGATGTTTCAAAAGTGTTTTTTAGCAACCAGCTGTAAAGCTGTGGCCACTGAACACACATGCATCCCTCTATTGCTTTATTGCTTTTGCAGAAAGTGGTGGATTACAGTCATATGGTACAATTGCTTCACTTACATCTTGTCCCTGTAATCCAAAAGTGATTACATCAGAGCTAAATAGCAGTTATACCAACAGCAGTAGTACTTGCCTTTGAGCAGAGCTACATGGTTTTTTTTTTAGAAATTCTTGAACTGGGCCTTTTGATTAGCATAAATGCTGCTATGACTCAAACAGGGAAACACTTTCTCTGGGAGACACTGTGGTTGCACTCGTGGTTTAGCATAACAGTAAAGTGGTAACATCTCACAGGACAGTTGCATTTGAATACCAAAAAGTCCCAGCAGGGTTAAAAGTAGTTTCCTCACACCTTCCTCCCCCATCTCTTGACCACCTCCTTTTCTTTCTCTTCTTTCCACAAATCCCACCTTCACCTTCCACATTACCCTTTTCACATTAAGTCAGCTTCACTCTGATTGGCCAGGAGGTCATTAAGGTGTTATTCATTTGTAGTGACTTGTTTCCATCTACCTGTGGTCCTGCCTGCAGGGACACTCATGCTGCCACATTCACACAGGAGCCACATCTTTCACTTTCAGCTCTGCATAGAGATTTCATTGCTGTAACCAAATCCTCAGTAACCTTTGGCAGCTTCAGAAGAATCCTAGAACGATGAAGACAAAAAAGGAAGCAGAGCAGATGTCAGGAGTCACTGTGAATCGTTTTGCTGAAGGTAAGGTTCAGAAAAATGAATAAAATTCTAGGTAGAATTTGTGTAATTCATTACTGTTTGTACTTTGGCTTGTTTTCAGAGACTGATTTACACTAAAGAAACTATTATTTACAAATGTAAAATATTTATAATTATTATTTGATCCAATTAGTTTTACTGGTGAATAAAATGAGATGTGTGTGCAGTGATGCTCCTAAAATCTGGGGTGTAAATTCTCGTTTACAGTGATGTGCAGTGAAAGCTGTTGGTTGTAGATGTTCTGACCTCTGAGGACAAATGTAACAGTTTAAACATGATGTGCGGCAGATTAGTTAAGTATAATGTATTTATTCATTAATGAACTGAATCAGCAAAGAAAAGCTATGCACTTAAAGTTTGTCATGTCAAACTGATAGGTCATAAAAACATTTCTGAACAAAATCTATTTGAATTATTGACAAAATAACAGTTACTAGTTTAGGGAAAACAGGGACATAAACATTTTTTTCTGACAGCTTAAACTGTTTTATTTGAAAAGGAAATTAACTCTGGTAGTTATTACAGAGTCAGTGGATGGTAAATGTCTCCTGGCTCCTCAGTATGAATAATAAACATGCAGTCTGTCTGCACATGTGCCCATATTTAATATTAAACTGCAAAACAGACCACAGTACGCTTTGCTATGCACGTAGTTACACATTTATAGCTCTCAGTTGGTAAAATATTGTCAACATATTCATTCAGTGGCTCTTATATATCATCCAATACTGAATTATGCAACTACTTTTAATGACAGGCTTTTCTGCAGATTTTAATTACATATAAGTCATTATGAGGCCCTAAGATTTTGTTGCTTTTTATAACCAACATTGCATAAATCATGCCTGGATATTCTGCTCCAGTTATGATGACCCTCAGGTGTTTTTATGAGTGTTCTTTTCCCCAGTTATGCCTGCAAGGTGCTCATGAAGTTTGATAAATGTTCGACAGTGGACTCAGCCAAACCCACTGTGTACTTTCAATGAACCCTTTGCCCACAGAACATTAGTTTATTAATGCAGCGTTTCATTGCCACCCTGACCTCGTGGTAAGGATTGTATGGTCACTGTTTGACTTACACTTATTCCGGCGATGAAAGTCCACAGCACGTATACATTTACATGCTTTTGTCTATAAGTGGGACAACGAGTTCAGGATCAGTTATATGAGGTCAGTGTGCAGCAATTTAGATGGCGGCAAGCATTTAACCTAAATTTATTGGTGGTTTACAACGTCTGTGATCTCAGATGTTATAAAGCTAGGAGATCTGCATGTTTGTATGGTTTTGGTTAGAAGGATGGTAAAATTCTTATCACTTTTACTACTTTATAAGTCATTCTAAAAGTTTTATTATAAACTCTATCGGATAAAAAAATGTTATGAAAACCATCGTTATCATTGCTTGGTTATCAAATACATAACACAAGTAAACACCCAAAAACTGACATGAAGTCATATTCTCTGTAAATCAGTGATTAAAAGTCTATTTCCACATCCAAATTTAATCAAAATTCAAACTTTGTCAAACCAGGTACACACACTCTAGAGTGAGATTTTTCATTTTATTTTGTTTTTGTTGGCTGGTGCCATCCTGTTTTTTTTTTTTTAAATGGACTGTGCTGCCATCTCCTGGCAGACAAGGAAACAAACATGTCTGCACTTCAGTGCTAGCTTTTTTTTTTTTTACCTTTAGCCGAAAAGTGTTGCCTTGAAAAGTGTAGCTAACACAGTCTCTTGATCTCTTACACCTAAAATATACATGAGTGAATGTTTCCTATCTGTAGACTTAATTCATTTTGCCTCAATCTGCACATCCATCAAAAATCAAAATGACTTAATGAGAAAAAATTTATTATGCACCTAAGGTGTGTCCTCGTACTGCCTTTGAAGTCAATTAGAAAAGCCCATAAAGTTTTATAAGGCTTGTAACTGCTAAAAAAGTAACAAGCAAGTAATTACATCATGCAATTAGGAATTCAATGAAAGAGCCCACAGAGAGGAAGTCCAGCTTATACCAGGACTATTTGTTTTGGATGCAAAGTTATTTCCCTGCAGAACGGCACTTAGATTTCTTAGTGTTTTCTTCTTTGTGTATTTTATATTAACATTTTTACCTGTCAAATAAATTTGTCTCCCTATTTATCAGATAAAAGTCACTTTATAGTTCCCCTCACACACGCTAGTTGGAGAAAAAAGTTTGTTCCTTGAGATTGAACTTAGTATTTCTCTTGAGCCAGTCTTAATCAGAAACATCACAGTCTGCAAAAACTAATGATGGCTTCATCACACTGCCTCCATCAGCTCAGCTACATTCAGTCAAGAGTTTTCATTCAGTCTGATTTTTTACTAAAGAACTAATAATATAAATAATTTGGATTTTATAATGTCAAGTATTATGTTATTCTTATGATATGTGTTGTGTTTTTGTCATTGCATTTTATACTTCCTTCTTCCTTCTTTTCTTCTAGGAAAATATTTTGTGCCTCTAAATTGAAAAGTGAGAATGAGTGAATTATGGGAACAAAAGTACACAATCAAGCAAGTTAATGAAAACCTTAGTAGTTTGTGAGTAACTATGAATCAAGAATTATAAGGTAGATAACAATCAGACACTTAAGCACAGACCACTTATTGAATAATGAAAGCACATGACTGACCTAACCATTAAACTCTTAAATTATTATTATGACATATCACTTTCTATTTTTGCCTCTGTGAAGTAAAATACAACTTCTAATTTTGATCTGTCAAAAACTACAAAATTCAGGTTTGCTTATGTATTATTTGCCTGTTTTGTGTCAAGTTACTGACAACTGAGTAGACCCACCATGAGCTCATGAATGACACAAAACAAAGAAGCATGATTACCTTACTTTTTAGTAGATTTTTTAGCAGACCAGAGTTGTTTTATACCTTTTATGATTCTACCGAGCAGCTGGTCTGACAGCGTGTTTATGGTCTTTATAGCTGTAGTTTTTGTACTCTTGCCAGGCCTGTCTGTCTGTTAATGCAGCTTCAGCTTCACTTGCTTCATATTTTTTAAATTCTCAACAAAGTCTGACAGAGCTGTGTGTTGTGTTTCCTCACATGGTGTGTATTTTATTAGGGGTATCAGCAACTATGAGGATTTTACAAAGAACTGATGTTATGAAATGTGATGTTGGTAAAACATACCACTGAAATAAACACAGACAACGCACATAAACACGGAAATGTGAAGACGTGAAAGACTGACAGTGTGTGCTTTAAGAATGATTGAGGTGATAATTCATAGTTAAATGTAACCTGTGTGGTTTTGATCATTTCAGTGGAGTAGTACATGATTAGAGGGTTTCCGCAGACTGACAGTAGGTGGCAGTAACACGTCAAAAAACAGCACTGAGCTGACATAGACGATAAAGAAGAACCCTGTAAACTAGCAAACATGAATGTAAAGGATGCCCGTTTGAAATTCTTCGAAACATCAGTTCAAAACCTCAAGCTTCCTACAGAGCGCTGAGATGACTGGATGAAAGTAACACGATACTTTGCCAACAGAAAACAGTCATCAAAATCATTTAAAGATGAAAGTCACATAAAAATGTATACATGGATACTGTATTTAAGTAATATTGAAAACTTTTTCTCTCCCTTTCACACTATAAAAACTTTCAGATTAATTATTACAGGGACACATATTTGTATCAAGTTCTACCTCAATAATTTCCCCAATAAACCGAAACATAATAGTCAGAGATACTAATTAACTAAAGTGCACTCAGATTTCCTTCAGGCTTGTAAACAGGAACAGTTACCAAACACTAAACACCGTAGATGCTGCATCTCAAGGGCATTACTCTGACTTGAAGTATTTATTACACTTTACAGCTACTTTTTCAGGAATATGGGTGCAAACGGGAGTCCAATGCCAAACAAAAAGGCATTGAATAGATATATTACTGTACATTTTTTAACTTAAGAGAGCAGCATTATGTGTTTCTGTTCATAATCCCAAAGTCTCTTAGCATCTGTCTGTATTTGAATTATAAACAAAAATAAATGTTTACACACACACACACACACACACACACACACAGAGTCTCTTAGCATCTGTCTTGATTGAACTGTAAACACAATTGAATGTAATCTTCACTCATCACTGTTTGGTTCCAGACAAAAGAGTGCTGTTGCTCCTCTTTGTCTCTTATTAGTACCCCCCACCCCCCCACCACTGAGCCCAACCACCACCATCAAGCACATACAGGCACACACACGGGCACATGAACACACACACACACCTCTTTCCTGAGAGTTTCCTGAAAGCTTAGGCTACCAAATGATGAAAGTTAAAGGTACAGTCAAAAAAAATGTTGAATCATCATCTGCTGATGAAAAAATTGAAGAAGTTTCTTGGTCCACAAAATATTCCTGGCGCTTTTTGCAGCATTTTCTTGCACAGCTGCTGTCTTGATGACTGAATTTTCATTTTTGGGTAAATAATTTCTTTAATAATATAACTACCATATCTCTTAATGCCTTCAGCTGAGAGAACAAACACAAAAAACTAAAGACAAGTCAAAACAAGTCCACAAGAAAGAGAAAAGGACAGAGTTAAAGGAATAAGGAATCATTTAACATAAAGAGGACAGTTATTCAGTGATTAAATGAGTAATGAGCCTCAATATTTTATAATTTAAAAGATGCCCAAAGACAGATGTTAAGTAAGTCTGTACAAACTTTACTAAGTTAGCTGCACTGAGAACTTTTAAAAAAAGCTATAAAGTAAAATCAGTAGAATCAGAATCAGCCAAAAGTCTTAAAACCCAAAACAGCAAAGTCAGTTCACTTATTTATTTATCTGAAGCTACCTGTGTTCCAGTTCAAAGGCACAGGGACCCAGCAGAAATGAACACCCCTCTCACCCCCAGGCCCTCTCTTCCTGCCCTCCCACTTCCTCATTCAAACCCATGTGCTGCTGAAGGAGGTGGTTTTACCTCATCGTGTGTGTGTGTCTGTGTATGAATGTGTATGAGAAAGACACTGAGAGGAGATCTCGAGTGAGTGCAGGGTGTTTGGGAGCAGAGAGAATGATGATGGGTTGACCTCTTGTTAGAGCCTTACCTAAGAGAAAAAAAAAAAACCCTGGAGAACATGGAAACCAAGCAGGTCCTCCATTTTGTGCCATCTGGTAAGTTTTACAGAGGTTGAGTGAGGTGAGCAGGTCTTTCATGGTGCAACCTGAGCCAACTATGTCAAACACGTGGAGACACCCTCTCTGCAGTCAACTGTATGTGTGTGAGAGCAGATAGCATCTTGTAAATAGTGTAAAAAAAGTTTTGATGGCGTATCTGCTGCATGCTTTCTTCTTCAGAGGTACAATCATTTCACAAATTAGCTATTTTTCTTTATTTATCTGCTTCTTCAGGTGCTGTTTACATGTTTTATATCTTTTTGTTCTTGATATTAAACCCAGAGAACAGGAGTAAGATGCTTTTATTGTCAGGAAGGCCAGAGAGTCACAAGCAAAGGATATGAGTCAATATTTACACTGTGGTTATAATTGGTATATGGATGGTTTTATCAAAAGAAAAACAAATAATTTTTTAGCATCTGTTTTAATCCTGTTGTAAAACAACATGAGGGAAGGGAATCGTTCCAGAAAAGCACATTAAATTGATTTAAAGCTATTTGTCTGGTAAACCTTCTGTTGTCGTATGAAATGGGGAAGTCTTGTTAACAGCCGATTGTTTTTTTTATCACATCACTTGCAAAATATGGCGACAGAGGAGCTGAAACAAATACTCAACAGAGAAATAATTTCATAACTTCTTTCATTATCGATTAAACACTTAAATTTTACACCATAAACATCGAAGCTTTATAGCTACGGCTTCTCAAAAGTGATGATTCGCTGTTTTTCTCTGTCTTATGAGAAATCAGACTGAATATATTTGAGTTTCAGACAGTTGTTCAGATAAAAGTCGCCTAAACAATGATTTTTACTACTTTATGAGAGTTTACAGATCAAATATTGTAAATTAATTGAAAAGATAATCGGTGGAGTAATCTCTAAAAACAAAATCATTGTTAGTTGCAGCTCTATAACACACTGGATTTCTGTTCAGTGCCAATAATGGGTTAAAAAGTTCCGCTTGAATTTTCTCAGGTCGAGGATTAAGGAGATTATCTTGCAGAAAAATGTCTAATATTCTAATCTGGCAAACCTCAAGTCTTCATTTCTCTTAGTTAGAACATTTTCTGGTTAAAGTTGATGATAAGTTACAGTCACAGTTCAGCCTTTACAGTTAATTAATTTTAAACAGAAGCTCAATCAAACTACAATGCAATTACCTTAAGCCCTCTAGCAGTGATGCAGGTACTAAATGTTATTGACCTGAATTCTTCTAATGATGTCTAAGTGAGAACAAAAACTCCACTCCTGTATACTTTGGCTGCTCCATAGCTTGTGTCACTATGATTACTGTTGGTCCAGTGCTCATGTTCAGCGTGCTGGATAAACAAACACCAGGTAGCTCTTATCTCCAGCCTTTGAGGTGTTGACGTGGAATGAGCTGTAGTTCCTATTTCCTGTTATTTACCTTATTTAAATATACGATTGTGTACATTGTGACATATAGACACTGTTTACTGTAAAGCTCCTCGCAACCACAGTGGCTCAGTCCATTGTTATTGATGTTGATTAAACTTCCCCAGTTGAGGCTTATATATTTTATAGCATAGCTCAGAATATTACGTTTGACTGCAGAGCTCAACATTGAAAGGCAGACCTTCATACTTGATAGAAAATCTGCTGTTGCCTTACATTCACGAATGCCGCGTTCCCTCTGCCTTGATGGTTTGACCTTGTACAGTTCAGCACAGAGTTTCAGTTCCCAGAGACCCAACAAGGATTCTTCTGTTTTGCTCAAGGACATCTTCTGCCTACAGATAGCAAGATGGCAAGGATTACAGAGCACGCCTGAGGCTTTAAGTGAGCCTTGTTGTCCTGTGAGATGGAGGAATTACACACAACAAATCACTGCATTAACAGAGCGCTTAAAGTTCTAAAGAAAGACATTTCTGGATTAAAATATCTGAAATTTACAATTTCTATAGCATACGTTTTGTTAAGTTTGTTATATTAAATGTCTCAGACTTATCCAAACTCAGAAAAATCTGCAATTCTATCAAAGGAAAGTTGGCCTTCATGCAAAATTATTAAAAAAATATACAAACATATATTTAGCATATAAATTTATTGGAGACATAAAATGAGAATGTGTTTCACTTTCTTTAATGAACCTGTAACAAATAAATTGACCAAAACTGTTTTTGAAATAGTTCAAAAACAGGGTCCGACAGGAAGCTATTTAAAGGAGTCGTGTCAGTGTCAAAGAGGTTGAGCCCTTTGTGCAAAAAAAACCCCCCCTTGACTTGACTTAGACTGATGTCAGTGTCAATATCCGTGCGGTGTGAGGAAGTCAGCCTGCCTGCCAACAGGAAACCCACAGGCATAAGCAATCGTAACCTGAAGGCCTGCAGAAAGTATGTAAACACTTGAAAGTACAATGATACTGTTAGAAGGAATGCACCACTTTTATTATGGCAGTCTGTCCTGATTTAACCGTGAAAACAAACAGACGACTGTCCTTTCGATATACCTTTTAAATTACAAATGCCATGTAAAA
>JAPZDY010000026.1:18071903-18086066 GCA_029783645.1 Ctenochaetus hawaiiensis | reverse complement strand
TTTTGAAACCCTTTTTATTGAATGGTGATAGGCTATCATTGTGTGGTAATAATTAATAATTTTATTCGTTTTTTTTTAATTTAATGAAAAATTCTGCTATGTTTAAGTAGAATTCTTCTGTTGAACTTTGGTAGGGGCGGCGCCCCAGCGCCCCCTATTGACAAACCGCCACTGCTCTGGTTACATACTTTAGTTGTTTTTTCACTGTTTACATCTTGATAGTCTACACAAGGATAAAAATTATTGTAGTCATGGTGACTTTCAGAACCGTAAAATCCTTTCTCAAGTTATTATTGACCTCTGTGCAGCGTGTTGGAATGTGATGAACCACAAAACCGATTGAAGTATTTCACAAAATACTACAGTTTTGTAATAATAAATAGAAATCTGAAGCAGAATGTATAGCGGAGCCTTCTGTAGTTGATGTTCAGGTGCAGTGCACCTTCAAAGCACATGCCAACTGCACTTCTGATCCAATATTGTGACCTTGATATAAATGTGTCAGTGTGAGTGTTCGCCTGATCTGTTGCAACACTGGCTTTATGATTACAGGTACATCAACCAGTTTCTTCGTGATGCTCCTGCACCTTTGCTCATCAAGATTGGCCCTTAGTATCTTTACGTACATATCAGTGCACAGAGAAAAAGAAGTGATTTATTCAGTGCTCCTGTTATGTGCAGAGTTTGAGGCTAATTATTGTCCTTTAAACTAGCTGAAGTGTTCACTGGTTGTGACTAAATTCTGACTTTTTCTTCACAGTGCAAAGACTTCTTCAAAGTTGGGAAAGGTGTTTATGATGACCTCCGTCGCAGACTCCCACTCTACCCCTCAGACTTCACAGATGGTATTAATATTTTCTTGTAATAGAGTTTTCTATCAGGGCACATATCTATTTAGTTGATTTGTTAGTGCTATAAAACCATGAAAATTCTTACACTCTGAAGATAACTCCAAGGTTTTGGCTGCCTTGACTCGTCTGGTTTCTATATTTTTAATGACTCTTTAAATAATCCATCAAGGTCTAACTGGGAAGGATCGCTGTCTGCTGAAATACACTACGACTGCTATTTTCCTGTACATTGCTATTCTGCTGCCTGCTATTGCCTTTGGCTCACTGAATGACGAAAGCACCAGAGGAGAGATAGGTAAAGACTGCTGTTTTTTATTGTCTCAGTCTGCAGCATCATTTAATGTGCTTATCTATTCAATCAGAAGCTGAGAAAAGTACTGATTGGTTGCTTTTTTCCTTCTAAAGATGTTCAGAAGACCATTGTCGGTCAGAGTATTGGAGGAGTGATCTATGCTCTGTTTGCTGGCTCACCGCTCGTGATCCCACTGACCACTGCACCACTGGCCATCTTCATAAGCGGTGTGTATTGTTTCCTACTTAAAGAAAAAGACAAAAAGGTGTTTCTTATTTGCTAACAGGGCTTTGATCTGTGGAAGACATCTATTGCAGTCTGGAACAGGAAACTGTAACTGCACTGCATTTTAGGCTGGAAGCTGATCCCAGTAGATCATCAAAAAACAAAGTGGTTGCCTGAGTCCACTTCATTTAGTCAGATGCTGATTTGACTTCCATTAATCCTCTCTCAAATAACTATGTAAAATTGGAAAAGTGTTGCTTAAAATTACAAACCCACAAAGAATTATGACCCAACTTGGCAGCTCTATGGTGCTTTCAAACAGCAAGTAGTTGCCTTCAGTCCCAAGAGTCTGATCACCACAGACAGCTGCTATCTACTATTTAGCTACAGTAACATATTGTATCTAAACAAAGGGGGTTGATGCTTGAAATGGGGAAGTGATGGGCAAAATGACATAACTAATGTTAATTAATAGTAATAAAGCCCAAAAACAACAACTATCAAGGCTTTTCTTGGTTTTTCAGTTTCCATGCGCCCCTAGTGGCCACCAACTAGTGCAGTTTAAGTTTGATCTGTGTTGTACTAGCTGCATTTAAACTCTTCTATATATTTTTCAGAGGATGGATGTTGCAAACATGACTAAGCATAACGCGCATAAACCGTTAATACATCACCTCAACTGTGAACATGTCAAAGTCAGTCAGAGACATTTTCCTTGTCAGTGTCGGCTGTTTAACATTGTAATAAACAAATCCCCTGATCCCATGCTACTTCATGATGCACAACATTTATCCAGCACAACATTAAACATACTGTGAGCAGTTAAACAGCAGATCTGTTTAAGAGAAAATATTTTTAATTTTAATGTACTATGATGTGTGAGACTCTGTGTGTGTGTCTCAGTCATCAGGGGCATCTGTGACGACTACAACCTCGACTTTGATGCTTTCTACGCCTGCATCGGTTTGTGGAACAGTCTGTTCCTCATCCTCGGAGGCTTGTTCAATGTCAGCCTGCTGATGAAACTCTTCAAACGGTGAACACACAACACCCACCTCAGACATTCATTACAGTGACACATCACAGACAGGAGCCTCATACTTGTAATATATGTGACATAGCGTGAGGCCATGAGGTCACTGATAAGTGAAGACACATCTGTTCTGTTATGACTTCCTGTTTTCAGCCATAATTATTAATTTTGTCTAACAGACACTCCTGCTATGTGGGCCATCGTTAAGCCTTGACTAGACTGTTATGTCTGTGCTTGTGTATAAAACACCTTTCTGATTAAACATGAATGATCATGACATGCTTGTTTTTAATTTCCATTATCTCCCAGCTCAACAGAGGAAGTCATTGCATTGTTCATCTCCATAGCGTTCGTCGGGGACGCAGTGAAAGGCACCATCAAAAGTAGGTCAAATCAAGGTCAGACTGCTTGTTTCTGCAGCACAGTTTGTCTGTATGGCAGGAGAAGAGTGCCTGTTGTTTGTTTTGATGATGTAGCATATCAAATATACATATCCATCATGGAGTCTTTAGGGTAAAAGCAAGCATGAAATCAAACAGGCCCCCCTGTGTGTGGTGGGAAACAGACAGCCTTGTAATGTGAATATAATGGAGTCTTTTACGTTGCTCCTTTTTATGTCTTTCTCACACGACTGGAAATAAATGGCTGAGCATATGGTGGTGTATTCTGAGTTTTCTCTTTAAGCCTCAGGCTGTTGTACTTTTCAAGTATACTATACCAAACAAGAAATGCTTGCATACAATTCATGACTTGAATGTTCTTCATTGTCTAGAAATACACTGCGAATGGCAACAAGAAAGTGAAATTGTCAATAACGAGGTACAATTTGTATGCAGTGTATAAGACACTCAGCGTAGTGTGAAATAGACATAAAGCAGATTTTATTTTATATTTTCTACCTTTGCATTTAATTTTTTTAGGACTTTACAAATATGTTAAAATGTTTATCTCCCAGATCAAGAAGAAATTAAGTCATGTTGAGTCTTTCAGTTTGTATTGAAGCTTCTTGCTGCCACCATTCTTCTAATTGTTATCAAAATATACAATATATTTCATTGCATCAAGAGACTTGAACATATTTTCTTGTTATGAGTTAACAAAATGTCTAATTTTCATTAAAAAATGTGTCTTGTAATATGATGATATCACTATCCGTTTATATCACAAGATAAATTATGTTTTGGAAAGTTATATATAGATGAATATTCTACTTCCATTGGTAATTTTACAGTTTTATGTGGACCAAAACCTTTTTGAATTAGTAACTCCTATATGCCAGTATGACTGTCAGTTTGTTTGTATCAGCCATGTGATAGACTGGTGACCTGGGACAGACTCCTGCTACTGAAACAGCAGAATGTTTATACAGTAATGGAGGGTCGGTACTTTGTCCCAAGCAACACAAAAACATACTTAAGGCACTTATTTTAGCTGATGTGTTGTTTTCTGATGACATTTTCTAGATAAATTGGTTTTGTCAAATAACAAGAAAGTTTTGTGATAAAACAATATAAACTAAAAAGTTATTACAACAAAATAACATTCCTTGTAGAAACAATATTTTGTTATCTAGAAGGTCATAAAAATGAACTTGCAATAACAAAGTGTAGATAAGTTTGTCCCCAGTTTCATCCCTTCTTTCTTTCTTGTTTCTCACACACTCCCCAGTCTTTAATCACTACTATCACGCCCCGATACTGGCCACCACAAACAGCACGGTGGTGATCCAGGACATGAATGAGATTCTCGAGGAGTTGAAGAACCAGACTGAAAACATGGCCGGGGGTCATAATGGGACTGTGTCAGAGGAACACATGATGATCTACCTGCCTGAGTCTCTGGTGTTGTGTACGAGAGAGAGACCCATCCTCTGTCTGCTGCTCATGCTGGGGACTCTGTGGTTGGGTTACACCCTCTACCTCATCAAGAGGAGGTATGATCACCTACTAAACCACTGAAGCCATTAAAGTGGACAAGACAACGCTACCTGATATGATTATAAACTAGTATCAGTAAGACTCAGAAGAATATTAGTTAAAAGTAGAAGCTTTTCATTCAAATGTATTGTTAGTGGTGAAAAGTACATGTAATCATGTTCTGTACCTAAAGAACAACCCTGAGGTGAATAATTCAAGTCCCTGCAACAATATACTTCTCTATATTTAAGAAAGGAAATTGTATTTTTTACTCTACTACAATAATCTGACAACGTAAGTTTTTTTTTTTAGCATATTAAGGTTTTAAAAACCTATAATGATCATCTGATGCACTGAAAAGCAGTAAATTAAGCAACCTGCACTGTATAAAATATCTACAACCAGCTCCACCTCAGCCTGCTACATATATTAAAAACAAAAAGTAAGTACAAAAGTTTAAAACATTATGATATACTTCGATGTTACTCTTAATATATTTTACACATTGTGCACAGCTGCTGCACTTAAATAAAGAGTCTGACTAGATCTGTAACTGAGTACAAAAAAGTACATTAGTATCTTATGGCTGTACTTAAGTATTCTACCTAAGTAAATGTAATGAATGACTTTTAAACACTGCCTGTTGTTGCAGCATATAGCTTCACAGAGCTCGTGTGAAGTTTACAGGACGTGAAAAAGTGTAAAAATTTACATCCCAGGAGTCAGACAGAAGCTCACAAATCATCAGCAATGATTCTCCCCTTTCAGGTGTAATAATGTAATACATGAGGCAGATAAATGTGACTTTGCCGTCATGTATTTCCACATTAGACTCCTGGGATGTCATTGTTCTTCTCCCTCGGTGGCAAACTTTTAGTGCTTGACGTGGATTATTTTTCAAGCTAAGACTGTAAATACAGTAGTAAAACCTGTTGAATTTATTACATCAGAGTTGCACAATGTAGAAATATGTGTCTGTTCCTTCCCCCCGCAGCCCGTATCTGAATGACAAAATCAGAGAGGTGGTGTCTGACTGTGCTTTGCCTATCTCTGTGGTGATATTCTCCTTCATTGGCTCCTACCTTTTCCTTGACATACAGCGTGAGTACAGATCTCCCAAATAAAAGAAGTGATAGAAGAGTGCCTTTGAGGATTAAAGTCACAACCTTAGCACAGAACACCCGTCACTGTTCATAAATCCTCTGTTGGAAGGGAGGAAAAGGGAAATATTTGCTTCTAGCGAGCTTTCAACACAGTGTGAGTGCTGAATCAATGTGGGTCAAAGACACCAGGTTTACTGCTGCTTTTAAAACAAAAACTTCACTCGCAGCAAAGTTCACTATCCAGGCATTTCTTTTATTATGCAACGGTGTCATTTTCTGACTTCCAAATGTGATATAACTCTGTTTAAAGTGTTTTCTTGTAATTACATGTTTTCTTTAAATCTTGTGCTCTATTAGTTCCTGTGTTCAGCATCCATGATGGCCCCGTCTTCAACTTCCCCCCGTTTGATAAGCTGTCTGGGCTGTCCACCCTGAGCGCCGTCGGGCTGGGTTTTCTCCTCGCACTGCTCATTTTTATTGACCAGAACATCGTCATCTCACTCACACACGTACCAGAACACAAGTAAGGCCGAGCATGCCCTTCACAGCATTTCTTCATCAATGTAAGAATCTCACAGAAGTCATGTCGTGTCCCAGACCGCTTTCATTCTCAGGTTGTCAAAGATCGACTTTTTATCATGGCTGCTGGTGCCTTAAACAGATGCAGCTGCAGAAACCAGAAACATGTTGTAATTCTGCTTATCGTACACTCTGGAAACCACTTTGAGGACACGTCTAAAAATGCACAGACAAATTCTGTCGCTAGTTATGGAGTAGTGACTTATATTTACCTATATTTCATCACAGAGTCACAAAAAACTTGAGGTGCACAGATGTAAACAAAGAGCCTACACTTGTGTACGCCCTTAAATTATGAAATTTATGCATTACAGACACAAACTGACTCTTGCTTGCTTACAGACATTGAAGGTTTAACTCCTGCTTTGCTGTCTGTGTAAGAAGGACTCTGCTTTCAACTTTAAAAACTCCAACGAAACCACAGCACTTTTAGATGCTCAGAGCGTACTTGACTTCCATCACATACATAAACATAAGCGTCTTATTTTAAACCAAACCATGTCCTTTATTCCTAAAACCTAACCAAGTATTTTTGTTGCCTAAACCCAACCAACCTGCAACCGGATCAGAACATTAACCACCTGTTTGAAGGCTTTCTGGCATACAGACACTAAAGGGCACGATAAACCTCCATATAAGACAGAGTGACAAAATGTCAGTATTTGACAGCATTGGAATGAAAACAGGTTGGCTTATCCTCATTTATATCAGCAAACATGTCCAGTAGTATCTAATGAAAAGAAGCACTGCTGCAGTTGTTTCATTGACAATCACTTGAAACTGCTGTGTGTGTGAACGTCGGTACTAGGTTGCTAAAAGGCACAGCATTCCACTGGGACTTAATGCTGACTGGCTTCATCAACATCCTCATGTCCTGTCTCGGGTTGCCATGGATGCACGCCGCCTTCCCACATTCTTCCCTACACGCCCGTCAGCTGGCCAAAGTGGAACAGCACGTAGAGAACGGACACCTCTACACGACGTGAGTGAAGTTAAAACGAGGATGAGAATCGAGCTTTGAAAGACTAGTGACTGACTGAAAACTCCTGTTTGTCTGAATCATGTTGATCATTCTGTTTGAAGGCTTTTTAACTGTGGTGTCCCACTAAAGTAACAAAATAAATTGTGCAGTAAAAAGATATTTAGGCAAAAAGTGAGTTTTTGATAGTTTTTTCATTAATTTTGATAGATATTGTACAAAATATTTGAAAAAATACAGTCAAATCAACATTTTTATACATAAATATTAAATTTACATTGATATGACTGAGGGTTAACAACATGATTAAAGGCTTGGGAAAGAAAAACTTTCTCTGATTTGTTTCTTTTTTTTGCCAATTTCTTGAGAAACACTGAATACTTTTACCTGTTGAGGACCCAAAGAAGAAGAAAACCAAAAAGAAAAAAAAAAACACTCTGTGGTTGACTATCAAATCTCACTACATAATTTTTAATCACTGGTGACGACCTGAGGGTTAGAAATAGCTAAAGCTTCATTTCAGGCCCAAAAGCCCAAAAGGTTGACAATCACAAAGCTACAGTGATTAAGAATTAAGAATATATTGAGTTTTAATGGATTATGGAGTAAAAGAGTGTTTCTGGGTTAATTAAAGTGCATTTTCTTCTCTGCCTTTGTGTTGAAAAGTGTTGTCAGTGTGAAGGAGACACGTCTGACCTCGCTGGCAGCTTACATCCTGATCGGCCTGTCTGCATTCATGCTGCCAATTCCTCTGCAGTACATCCCCAAGCCCGTTCTCTACGGGCTATTTCTTTACATCGCAGCCACCTCACTCGATGGGAACCAGATGGTGGACCGCATGGCCCTGCTGCTTAAGGAACAGGTGAGCAGGAAGGACACTGTGGTTTGATCGGTTGGTCTGTTTGCTTTAGTGGACGTTTGCTTGTTTGCTTCTCTTTGTTTTTTCTGTGTATACATAATAAAATATAATGCAATAATAAAACAAAGATTCAAACGACATTGTAAAAACTAGAACATGGTGGTGGCCGTGCCCTGACGAACGCATGAATTTAACTAAAATAGCAAATTTAATATGCACAACAGAACAAATTTGCATACTTTCTTCCACTTATTTGATTATTTTTGCAATCACGCTGCAACAATATGTATATTTTTACATAAAAAACTTTCTCAAAGTAAAACACGAGGCAAAATTCCTCTCAGACAGTATTTTAACCATCTCGTATTTCCCCATCTAGACTTCATACCCTCCCACCCACTACATCCGCCGCGTGCCTCAGAGGAAGGTCCACTTCTTCACGGCGTTGCAGATGATCCAGCTGATCATCCTGTGTGCATTCGGCATGTATCCGCTGCCCTACATGAAGATGGTCTTCCCCCTCCTGATGATCCTGCTGGTTCCTGTCAGGTAAGATGACCCAAGCCAGCAGGGGGCAGAGTGGGACCATGGGAACCAACGCAGCACTACAGTGTCTGCATAGACTTGACATTTGATTCATGCTGAGCTTTTGTTAAAGGTGCACTCTGATTTCACACAAGAAGGTCAGTTTACTCATCAAACTCAGAGTGAAAGCAGTTGAATATCAGGTGATATCATCTGGTTTATTTCAGCTTTGGCTCACAGACTAAATATTTAACACAAAACTTGTCAAACTGGAGGCAGTAAGTTTGTAGACTTGTCTGATGATTGATGTTTTGCTATGTATTTCTATGTAAATGTACAGTAAAATCTTGTATCTTTGTGTTTAATCGCAGGACAAGTTTGCTTCCCAGAGTAATCGAGGCAAAGTATCTGGATATCATGGACTCCCAGCACATGTAGAACAACAGAGCAGCCTTATGAAAACATTCATTTTCTGCAGCTTGAAGGGAAACAGACTCAGAACTCAGTGATTGTGTTACTGACTAAATGAAATGCATCTGGACTGCAAGATTTGGATTCGAGCGCTCTGCTCGTGACTGGACGATCAATCACATGCCTCATTTTCTTTCTCATCCTTCATCACACAGCTACCATCAACATAGCTGACTTTAACATGTAGCATCCTGTGTCCTGATTGTATTAAATTACAAAATCATACAGGAGTTTCCTCTGTCTTACTTCTTTCCCTCACATTCATCTTGAGCTGGTAACTAATGGGGGACAAGTTGATGCAGGAGACATTTTTTTGTAATATTTAAAAAGTTTGGTAATCATTTCATTTAATGAAAGCATCACAATGCTGACTAGAGAGCTACTTGAGGGGAATAGGGATGTTACGATTTCAGTATTTTAACACCTTTAAAATAATCCATGATCATTAAACTGAGGGAGAATTGCTCAAGGTTGAAAACATGCAGAGTGAAATGTTACCACATAGCAGGGAGGCTTTACATCCTGTGTCATAAACTGCTCTTTTTTTAAGGGGAAAGGCTACATAACATAATAAAGTTGGTAGTATAAATTGTTTAATTGTTTTTGTGCATTGCAATGTTGGTATTAAATCACACTGTTAAACAAATAAAGATTTTAAAATGATCTGAATGAACATTTTTCATTACAATATACACCTACTTGTAATGAACTGCTAAAGAGTCACTGATGCACCATGAGTCACTGACACTGTAAGTCTGAGCACCTTTTTGAACATAACACACAGCTTCAGCACCATAGCATCCTTCACTGAGCCCAGGGGACTGACAGGTGTAAAGCTCTGCTTGTTAAATCTGTCCAACAGATGGCAGTAGAGGCTCAGGTTCAGGATAGTTTTAGATCAAGTTTGGCCAATGACAGAAGTGTACTCACCAGTTTAAAATGAAGAAGATTCATATCATCCAGTGAAAGAAACACAAAGAACAGAGTCAGATAGAAGCCATGAATAGTTTTCCCCAAAGTCATCATCTTTAGATGTTTTCTTGCATTATTTTGTTTAATCTGTTAATTCATGTTAAGTCCCTGTAATAAGCCAACAAACCACCTAATGATCTCTCTTTACATGCATTTTCCAGCCTCTCCTGTGCTCAGATTTGTTATTCCATCAGACATCCATCAGCTACTTTGTCAGGACTGTTTTCCTGGCTCCTATCAGCTGTCTGTATGAGTGTCTTGAATAAATTTGCAGGAACAAAGCAACCAACTGTTGGTTTGAGCCCTCTGACAAACAAAAGGAAGCTCCTTTTATCGTCGTGCTACAATGAAGCAGTGAACATAATTATCATCTGTGGCTACGTGGCTGAAAATATAATTGTGAGTGCAGCAGAAGAAAACAGCTTGTAATTCACATTAAATAATTTCGAATTAAACTACTCAAAGAAAAAGTCTGCCTTTGTAAAAACGGACCAGACCTGGACGGCGCTGTGTGAATGTCTCTGATAGCCGATAAGCATCATTTTCTTAATTTATGATAATAAGAAAATCACTGGTATGATCAGAGTTAAATTACCTGATTAGAAACACATCTGATGAGAAATTCAACAACTGCCAAAAGAAATACGACAGTCCCCGCTTCAACATTTGCAGCCTCTCATTGATTCCTCTTTTTTCTGGTAATTGTGCGTTCGAAAAAACTGACAGTGCAATTATGTGGCACCAAATAGGAGCATAATTCAACAATGAGAGATGTGAAAATAACTACAAATTAGACCAGATCGCTGCATCCGTCTTGTGAGCACTTTTAATAACCCACACAGAGAGTAGAAGGAAATATAAGAATTTATTTACACGAATGTACAAAATTAGGACAAGGCAAAGAAAAGGAAGCCAGAGGGTTTTGAGGTTGAGAGTCGACCCCGATGACCTTCCTGTGTAGCCCTTTAGTCCAGGTCTGAGAGTGCGCTGAGCCAGCTGTGGGCTCTGGTATAAAAATAAAACCAACCCCATGACTCTGCTCAGATTGGTTCTCTGAAGGGGCGAATCCAATGAGTTAAAAAAAGAGACATGACTGTCACCATGGAGATACATCCACCTTAAAAATGGCACCAATTAATTTTCTATCACAGTAACCTGTATATTTATATCTCTGTCACCTGCTTAGCAAGCTTTCCTGATCTGAGATCTGCTGTGAACGATTTGTGCTTTGGTCTCGGCAGGTGGAGCCGAGTGTCTCCATCAGTTGTGGGCTTCCTCCACATTTCTAGAGTTTCTTCCACGTGTCTGTGTGTCCTCGTCTACCTGTTGGCTCCTCCGTGTCCCAGAAATGTCGTCGACAGAGTTTTACGTGCTCTTGATTCCCTGGAAGCCGCAGAAGTTCCAGCGTTTCTCCAGACTCGCTCCGACTCCAGTCAGCTCCTGTCTGAAGGTGCAGGGCAGCCTGGACAGAAGAGCCTCCACCTCACCGGGGTTAATCTGCAGAAACATGCGAGTAACACAGGCACCAGTGTAGCCGCAGAAAAAAATTAACACAGACACTCTCCCCCCTCTCCATTATTCACACCCCAGTTTTTTTATTTTCATCATGCTTGCACTCAGTTCTCACACCTTCACTTAAACCCAAAGAACAGGACAAGCATGAAGACAATGCGAGCTACATGACAGGTTGGCTCACACCACACTGGTGGGCTGAGGAGGCTCACAAAGGCTAAAGTGACAGTAGAGACAGAAATCCACTGTAAGAGCTGCTGTAGACAACCCACAGTGTCTCGCATTAATAACTAGGTTGTTTAAGCCCTGTGCTGATGTCAGGATGCATTAAGGTCCATCATGGAGATAGGACTGGTGTGTCATTACAGACAATGGAGCTGTGTGAGAGTGGAGCCGGTAGATAAGCAGAGAGGATTGGGCTTGTTGGGGAGTCCAGCCAGCGCTATTGACAAAACTCTGTGGGCTGCTGGATGTGTAGAATCGGTGTTGAAACAACAGATACACAGGCAAACAGCTGCACACAGACTTTAACAAAACCATGCGTAAAGTCGTACACAAAGCACGCCAAACACATGCAAAACACATGAGAGCAGATAAAAAGATCAATATTACTCCTCTCTGTGCAGCGAACATAAAGCTTAGCTTAGCATAAAGGCTGAAAACGGGGGGAAAGCTGCTGGCTCGTCTCTGTCCAAACATACAAACAATCTGCCTACAGCAACTTTAGAGCTCACTGGAAAACATGGTTTATCTTATTTGTTCAATTGGCAGATAAAATAAAAAAAAAAAAGTAAATGTAAGATTGGTGTTGATCTTCTTATCTAACTGTTGAACAATTTGTTGAACTACTGTTGAGGACATACAGATTTTTCACCCATTACATCCATCTAAGAATGAGTCATAATGTTTCTGAGTATATAGGATGTATGTTTAGGATCTGTAACATCTAAGTTAAAAACAACTTCACAGCAGGCTAAAATGCCTTTTAATGCTTCATTGTCCTCACTGGCTGAACTTGTCGAGTGTTTTGCACCTGGCTTGTACATGGCTGCATCACAAAGAAAGAGACTCTGTAAAAACATTTTCACCAGCTGTCAAGTAATTTATCAAGAAAACTACCAAATATTCAAAGGTTTTTATTTGCTCAAAAACTAAAACATTAACTATTTAATTAGAGTTCTACTACAGACTTTAACAGACCGATTGTGATTCTGAATAAATCAACACTGATTCACATCACATGAATCTGTTTGTAAAAGTATATGAGGAAAGGAGACCAATCAGATCCAACAAAATGACGACTGACTTTCTGTATGAATACTGGATGGTGATGACAAAGCTCAACTCAATTATAAACCAGGAATGATCTCAAAACCCGCCCCTGATCCACAGCGACCAATAAGCTCAGCCGAAGCCTTGTGGGCACCAGCATGGAATTTAGTTTGATTGTGAGTTTTTATTGAAAATTGAAACGTTAGAAACATCTGAACATGAACATCATCACTTGTTTTTTAGTCCTGCTGGTCAGTAATTTAGTATGAAAAATAAAGTTGAGCTCGAGCCACAAAACTATCAAAAGTAACAAAAAAAATGTTCTTAGTTGAAAACTTTATTAATAATTTTTAAATTTAGAGAAAAAACGAACCATCTTAACTGGAAGTGGGAGCAGCAGCAGACAAACGCAGAACATGAACATATTTACCAGAAAGTTGTGCAGATGAGGCTGTGCGATAAAACTACACTGATATAACAGCAACAAAACAGAAAAACAGGCTCAAACAAAGCAAAGAGAAACTACTATATGTTAAAGTTCTTGCTTGTAACGCAGTAGAAGCAGCTGGGAGGTCAAAACAAAAAACACTTGGGCCACAGAGGAGGACAGCAGTGCTTCATCCTACATCAGAAGCATAAACCCGGTGGGATAAACCTGCCACCCTGCTCTCACAACCGCTGTGGATTTGCTCAGCTGCCCACATTATGAGGTTGACTCAGGCAACTCCCACTCCAACTGTGTAACTAGCAGAGGTGAAACCAAACACTGTTATCTATTTCTGCTCATGTTACACAAAAATCTGTATTCAGATTATACCAGTGGGGGACATGGGATATGAATGAAATTGCTTATTCTGCTTAATTTTCTGTTTTGAATTGATTTCTACAGTCACATTTCTCCATATTTATGTGCCCAAAAGATAAGCAGGTGATGTAGTAACATATTTTAAACAGGTAACTGAATTAATCAAACAGCAAAACATGATTTGTATTTGAACTTTAAGAAGAAAAAAAAAGTTTCCACAGAGTCTAATTAAAAATTATTTATGTTCTGACCCTCTGAGGTTGTGACTCGTCCGCTCATCAGAAGGTCAGCGGTTTGATCCTCCAGTCTGCACATTGCACACTGAAAAGTAGGTTGGTACTTTGTGTAGGAGCTGCTTTTCATTAGTGTTTGAATGTGTGTGTGGATGAGTGAATGCTGACTTAAGCTGTAAAGAGCTTCGAGTGGCTGAAAGTCTGGGAAAGTGCCACATAGATGCAGAACATGATGTTTTTGTTGAGAACAGGACGATGGTGGATAAAATACATGTCAGAGATGCATTGGGCCATTTTGCACTTCCTCAAAGATGTTTAAAATATAAGGGATCATTCCTGGTGAGGTGTCCAACAAAGTTAATCGATTCCCAACTTTATCCACCTTAAACGGCATAAACCCACTATCATGGTCAAAGAAAAACATTGTTCAGAATCAGTTTGTTAATGTTATGTATTTTTATCAGTCCCTCCAGGAATTCGCGATGTTGCGATCGCACCAAATCACGCGAATTCAACCAATCTCCGTGAATTCAGCG
>JAPZDY010000026.1:18046076-18071803 GCA_029783645.1 Ctenochaetus hawaiiensis | reverse complement strand
TTTTTAGAAAAGCTGCCGCAAATTCAGGCATTTTAGGCCGCAACAATCATGAAAAACGCCCGCGAAATCCTGGAGGGACTGTTTTTTGTATTTTGCAAGTAAAATCTGAAGGTTTTCACTAGTTTTAACTTGTTTTCCCTGGTAACAACAGAGGGACAATCATTATCATTCTATTAAGTTCTAACACAACAAAAAGGATGTTAAATACTAAAAGTAAAAAGGATGAACTTTAGATACGACTTGACAGCAGGAGATATTTTAAGTTCACTCGCCTCCTAACACTGATTATAAATTGACAGTGAGTTTACGGCGAGTCTATTCTGCCACATTATTGTTATCAAGGTATTAACAATCAAATGATGAATGATGTGTTAAGTGAAACCAGAGGCAGCAAGTTCGACAGCAAATGAGATGTGAGATGATCTGTTACATGATACAAAGAATCAGTAAGTTCAGAGAGGCAGTGACCTTCTTCACTCGTGTTGCCATCTTGTGTTGTTCAGAGGATGAGGAACTGAAGGACTACATTGTCGTAAATGAAACATTTTTGAATTCATTTAATTTATTTTTCATGTCGAGGTGACTGAATACAGATACGGGCAGAGCGAGCGCGTTAATTTAAAATGATGAACAGACAGTTTGACTGGAACTACTTAGCAGGTGTCCTTAATCAGAAATTAATAGACACCCTTCAGCCAATTTGGATCAGGTATTAACTCAGAACATGATATGAGCTTGGATGACTGTTTGCCTGCAGTGTCCATGAAAAAGAGAAAAGAAAATAAAAGGGCAAAAAACAGGCCAAAAAGCTCAGAGGTCCCTTTTACATCATTGAAAAGAGACACTGTGCATGCAATGGAAGAAAGTTCAGATAAATATTAAGTTTGTTTAGTTTGTTTGTTTCAAAAAGCTCTTGACAAAAAGCAACTCCTACCATTTACATGCACTTATCACTAACTTCCTGTCTACTGTCCAGTTTCCTGTCGATCAAACACTGTGTCAGGCTTCAACATTGATCATGAGGTTGAAACAACATCTGTGGAACATCAGGCGAGCTTTATCCAAAACTGAGCAACTAATCTGGTGAAAAATGATGAGAAGTATTTAAAAATAAGTATCAATAGTGTCTAAGTACACCTGTGTGTTTTTAGCCTTTAGCTGATTTACATAGACTCCTGGTGGGTAAAGGTAAACAAGTGTGAAGCAGTGCAGCTTTAAATTCTTGTCTGTTCACCAACCTTTGCTGAGATAAAAGACAAAAAAAACATCACAGAATAACTGATGGCTCTCGCCTGCACTTCAGGCTTGTTTGCGTGCCAGGAGACTAAAATGGCACAGCAGGACCCTGGCATACAGCAGGCCCATATGTCAGCCCTGCAGGGAAATTTAATCTATGTCACTATGTCCAGGAAGTGTGTGTGTGTGTGTGTGTGTGTCTGTGTGAGTGTGTGCCTGTTACCTTGGAGTCCAAACGCTGCAGGTAGGAACAGATGTACTCGATGCTGGCTCCAAACGGGTGGACGTTTAGGAAGGTTGAGATGATCCCTGAGGTTGAACAAATAGGTCATGCAGACATGTTAATTAAGCTGTCACACTGCAAAGACACACACATACACACACACACGTACACACACACAGAGCTCCAGGGTTTGAGTTTCTGTTGCCTGTCAAATGTGACTTTAAACCACATCGGAATATTTAAGAAATCAGTTTGTATTATTCACTCTCCTCTTTTCTGCCTGGAAAACAAGCTTCTCCCAACACTGTTACGAGCCTCTAAGACAATATAATGTGGCTCGAGATGAGAGGGAGTGTTTGATGACGCCTCAACGTTGTTATCTTTCATCAAAGCTGTGTATTACTGAAAGTCTCCACAAGCTCAACCAAACCATCTGTTTTGGACTCTCTGATGAAACCAGGAGGGAGATAATCCTCCACCTCTGCTTCAGTGAGAGCACCAGGAGGAAGTCATCAGCTGGGTGGAGGGTCTCGAGAAGATCTGACCAGAACAACCAGAGGAACTTTGGTTTGTTCCAGATTCACCACAGGTTGTGTCTCTTAATGGTAACTCTGACCGACGTTCTCCTCCAGCATGTTTCAAACACACCGATGAGTCTAAATAAAGACTAGAAAATGAAATAAAAAGACTTTTCAGCGACATGAAAAGATGACCTACTTAAATAAAAATCATGTTGTTCACTGTGCCAAGTTCAAGGCAATTTCTGCAAATAGCCCATAATATCTTATGAGGTTATACAATACTAATTCAGCTTTTTTATATAACTGTTTCCTAACGGCCACAAAAGCATCCAAATGTTCAATTTCCTTGCTGCCACTGAGGACAAGGTGGTCACGTCCTCTGTAATATATTTAGGGCTTCAAGGGGTTTATTGACATGAAACGATTACACATGTTTTACACATTTGAGGCTTCATTTCTCATTTTTAAACTAAATATTTTAGAAATATAATGTTTTCAGGCAAAAATTAAAAAAACCAAAGGGAATAACTCTACCAAAATTATACAGATCTACATGGTGGTGTGAAAAAGGCTTGAAAGAAACAATCACATCATAATTTAGGGAGATAAAGAGTAATTTAACGGTCAAGTGAACCAATCGATTGTGATATTTGGTATTATCTTGTAATTTTAAGGGCATTTCGAAGAGTTCCGGTAAAACTCGATCCTTGGTATTTCTGAAATCCTACATTTAATTCTGTCTGGTGTGAAAATTTTTCTATTGAAAGCATTATTTTCATGGCCAAAGCCACAAAAACAAGATCCAAGTTATAAGAAACCAGAATTACACTTTAACAGCGCACGACAGATGATTTGAATGGTGTTTCCAGAAGCACAATGACGGTTTCATTCTGATTAAAAAGACACAACAAACCCTGAAAATGCGGCTCGACAACACAAAGACTCTTTTATCTTGTATACTTTTTGTTTTTCATTTTAAAGGGACCAGTTCAAAGATTGTGCAACTGTGTTCATCTGCATTCACAGTGTGGTGGGAGAGACAAAGGCAAAGAGACTCAACCCTTTGTTTTCTGATGAAACATTTTCCTTTAGGAGTTGAGTGTCCCTTTTTTTCCCGCGGTGCTCACTTCAACACAGCACAGCCCTGAGTAATAAGGACCAAAATCAAATTTCAGTATCTCTGTATTTTAAATAAAGTGGGCTACATGTTTGATTGTAAGTCAAGTCTTCATTTGAGATGTCTTTAGCTTTTCTATTATCACAGACTGATCAAATGAAATCAAGTTGTATGGTATATTATAGTATATATTGAAGTATATTATCATATTTTTGACCAAATGTTTCTGTTTTTATTGCAGCTATATCTGTATTGTAGAGATGACTACTGAAATACAGAATGAGATTATTGCTAAATAGTCATCATTAATGTGGATATAAGACTAAGTAAGAACAGGCAAATAGAACAGTTACCACAGTCTGATAAGTTCGGAAATTACATCACTTTACTTTAATGCAGCCTTGTAAAATGAGAAGAGACAACACTTATGCCCAATCTCCATTCATCTTTGCCTCAGCAGACAGCCAGAGTGGGCATGAATGGAGGACAAACACTACTGACGACCAAACTGCCAGTCAGCCAATCACACAGTCACTCTGCTGTGAGACAGTATCTATCAACTTTAAGAGGGGCACAACTGCACCCAAATGGACGGTTACACAAAGTGCTCTTATTCGGTAAACTCAGGCACAATTTGCATTTCCTGTTTACTCCCTTTAACAAGTAACAGCAAGTTTTATCTTTCATGCTTTGAGCCAGCGGATGTCCCTGACAATTAACATGTGAAAATGCAGCGTGCCGGAAAACAACACGGAGCAAAATAGGACGAGGCTTTATTTACTTCTATAAATAATGTAGTTTATTGTACACATGGGAGATGGATGTTGCCCATATTTTCCATTATCATAAAGTCATAGTGTGTTATGTAATGTAATGAGCAAAGTGGCCTCTTTCTCTCCTCATATCTTTCTTCTCTCTCGCTCTAATGGCCATGTAATTAAGGATAGTTATTACCTCAAAGCGACTGAATCAAATCAGAAAAATCCAACTGTGGTCGAGGTGGTATTGGGAGTGCATGTTGGGATTATGTTATACACGAGATGGGCAAATAAATGAAACAACACATTAAGATATAATGCACTGTAATTAACAGCTATGCAGCCCTAATAATAGAACTGTAGAGCCGTAATTGTTGGGACTCTGGACGTCCTTATACCAGAATATTAAGTTATCTTGTTCACCTTCTGTTGGGTTTTTGCGGCATGATGGTCTGAAGTTCAGAGCAGATATAAGCCATCATTTACTTTCATTATTTATTTAATCTAATTTATATTACTGTCATTATCATATAGGCAACTTATTTGCGCCTTCTTGATGGTGTTGATGGTTGATGGTATAAAAAAAACCTCTCTGCATGCAGCTTTTACGTCAATATGTTTTAAGGTATGATGCTTTATACAATGGAAGTTTGGTCAAGAAGTGAAACTTTCACCACCATGAAAAACTGCATTGTTTCATTGTTAATGTGCGATGTGGGAAAGCTTACCAACAAGCAGAGCATCCCTCTCTGAGTGGACAGGACTGGAGGGGATCTTCTCTGGAGGACCTTTCTTCTCCTGACTGCAGGACACCATGGATGACGCTGTCACATCCTGAGAAAAAAACACATGAAAAAATGCCTCTTTTTGAATCAAACTGTACAGTAAATGAAAGACAGCTGGACGACCCTCATTTTTCAGCAGCTCAAACAAACACTGACGCTTCAAAAAAACAAACAAGGCTCTTGCAGTGTCACATGCAAGGTTGTAGATCAAACACACACAGCAATGCAAATGCAGAAACATTTTTAATAAGCACATAAAGTTTTTGCACTTTGAACAGATGCAAAAATAGGAAATAAACAAAAGAAATTAAGATAAAAAAGAAGGGCGAGACAATGAGCAAAAAAACAAAGGAGTAAAAAGAATGAGGCCAGCAGTGAGAGTTCTGACAAAAGGGGCAAAACAAAACAAAAGAGAGAGGAAGTGCCAACGATGCTAATGATCAAGATGTTGTTTACTGTGACGACCTGGAACACAGATGTGAGGACAGAAGAGGAAATCTGGATATGAGGCTGAAAAAACGGAGATGCAAGGTGGCTGAGTTTAATCAGGACGCAGTGGCCTCGTCCTTAAGTTCCTGACTGTGTGTGTGTGTTCATGTATGTATTGGAGTGAAAATGTGACTGTGTGTTCTGCAGCACACGTCCTTCATTTCCTAACCCAGTTGTGTCGGGAAGATTTATTCAGTGACAAGTACAGTCCCTGTGAAGGTTGGCCTTTAGTGGTGTGTCATGGCAGTGGATGAGTAAAGAAAGAGGAAGAAAAGAAGGGAATAAGTCAAAAAAAAGAGGGGGAGGGGGACACATTTAACATGGAGTGGTGAGGGCTCAGGGTTTTTTTCCACTTACACTGACTTGATTAGCACTCTGCTCACTCCCTCTGTCATCTTGCTTTAATGTCTCCAACTAGAGTCAATTAGAAAAATGAGAGGAAATGTCAATGACAGACAAGTCCCTCACTAATGCAATCAGACACACCAAAACTCGCTCTTCATCCCTCTCTGACACACACTGACACTGACACATACGTATAAACACCAACAGCAGCAGCAGCAGCAGCGGGAACAAAGTTGAGCTTCAGAGGGACTTTTCTATTTAAGTTCTGGAGACAAAGTCAGAAAAAGAAAAGTCAAATAGTTTATTGTCCCAGAATAGCAACCAAAATAATTGGTCCTCGGCTCTGCTGAGCTGCACCGAAAGTCACAGTCACATTAATTTAATCAGAGTTGCATTCACAGGGCAGAACGTGTGCACTCAAAGAACACATTCTAAATACATTTCAATAGAAAATGCTTTTTAAGATGACATCCTGACAAACTGTTTAAAATGATTAAAATAGCTTCTCTTTCATGGCTGAAGGCGGCGATAACATGACAACGGTGCTGACAGGTGTATGATGAAAGATGACATCTCGAGAGAGGATTTAGGAGACTGTGGGACTGATATGGCGCATTATTTAGCAGATACACAGCATTAGGGAGGAATGCAGTGCTGACGGGGGGGGGGCAATCCTGCATGAGCGCACATGGTGAATGAATGTTTTCATGGTTTGATATGTAATCTGCCGTCCAATGTAAACGCTGAACGATCCTGTCACATTGTATGGGAGCAGTCAATGCCCCGTAAAATATGTTTATATACTGTATGTCTACGAATATATGTATGCATAATGCATTCCTTCCACCCACACTGCACCAAGAGGAAAATACAGGCTGGTTTATTTGCACTTGTTAAAAAAAATTTCTATCTGATGATGAAATAAAATGAACAGGTGGTTTCTGTACATAAATCCACACCTGTTATTAACAGCCAGCACACTTAACTGTCTCCCAACTCTGGATTGAAGACAAATTAAACATTTTTCTTAAATCGTCTTTGGCTGTATTTTAATACCTCTGCTGCTTAAATACTCTTTTTTTTTTTTTTTTTTTTTACAAAGACATATTTATTACAGGGGGCATTTCGTTGCATTGCATGATGGTTAAGTCACAGTGACTTGATCTAATGGTTACAGCAGGAAATAGTTAATCAGTAAAGGTAAACAAATATCTGAAGAGATAAAAGCTACATGTAATTATGAAAGACTTGTGACCAAAACATGTACAGACATATTAAACCTGCAGTAAGTGATTTTTGGCCACTTGGGTGCAGCAGAAACAAGTTTAAAAACACACCACTGACATATCATGATATTTTAAACTATAGTGGTGCAACATGTAGTGTGTGCTGTACATGTGGAGAGGAGGTTACGTCCTCAGAACAGAGGGGTAATGAAGCTGCAGCTCGGCAAGCTTCAGATGAAGAATGAAATCTTCTTCTTGTCTCTGTTCTCTGACTAACAGGGCTCATGTTGTTACTCATCTGCCTCAGACTGACAAAAGGGCTCTTAGAAAGTTAAAGTGCTGCTGTTTTCTAAACGTCGCCGTCTCTACCAGCTGAGCTGTTTTTTTCACTTCTTTATGATTTACTTCTCCTACACACACACACTCACAGGTTGTTGTATCTCATTTTATTTTTGTCTCCCAAAGATAAAAACTGGAAGAACATAAAATGTTCCTGCATCATTTTAAACTATAAAACTTGGAGGTCAGTTATAGCAAATGCTTTATGCTCAAATGCTGAAACAGAGTTGGTGCTGCAACTCTGTTGGCAGATATATCCAACTTTTACAACCTGAAATCTGCACTTCTGACCACCTGGTGAACTGACTTTTTGTCCATTTCTGTTACAGCTGCTGTTGGGGCTCATAAAGGTCAGTCGAGCACGGATATAATGTTAAATAAATATGAACTTAAGCGCTGGGTGCAGATCAGCACTGGACAGGAGACAAACAAAAAGCACAACGCATCCACAATAACGATGCACTCAAATGCTGCTGTTCGTCCAGACACAAGACAGCCGTGCTTCTCCAGTGACATAAACAGCTTGTTGACAACAGTTTCATTAGATTGTCCTGAAATGGCTGGATACAAGATACGGCCATCGCCTTAATAAAGTCACCTGAGGACAATAACGACACAGAAGATGAAGCTACTGCAAGCTAATACTGTTGTTGATGTGGAGGGACAGTCCTTCAAAAAACAGGAAGAAGTGAAGAAAAACTATTTATAATGACTGACTGCAGTTTATGACCTCTAATGAGTCAAATTTGTATGGTAAGTGACCTACTCTCATTTGTAACAGAAACCTTGGTAAAACTGTGTTTTATAGGCTCATTATTTCTGATTAATTTGCTTGCAATTTTTTGAGGAAGGACAGAAAAAAGGGAAATGCAGGTTGATGCCAGATAAATAGCTAATGCTTGATCAAACAAAGAGCTAAATGTTCACACAGAAAAGAAAAAAACCTTGTTCACATAGTTCAAATATCTGCAGCAGCAGAGCGAGCTTCCATCTGCTCATGGCAGACCAACATGAGCAGCTCCGAGGATCAAAAAGACGACCTGAGGGCAGAAAGCAAGCTGCCAGAGTCACAAGGCACCACTTGACAATAATGTTTCAGTATTATCATCCAATTACATAGCTGATTGAACCTGAAGCTTATTCTTCTTTCCTGCTACCATGCTGAGCCACGTCTGGTCAGTTAAAAAACGAAAACATGAGAGGTCGCGCAGCATACCTGCACTCAAATAAGATTTTTGTTGTAATTCAGCAGTAAACTGCGATGAAATGACATCTTTGTAGCTTTTAGAAAAATGTTCCAGCTTCTCAAGGAGAAGAAAAGCAGCAAATTTCAGTCTTTTTTTTCCCTCATGGTTCAGAACAGTTTGGTCTCTTCACAGCTTTTGTCCAGGCAAAACATTTCAGGGACATTTCTCTCTTACACAGCGCAAGGCTACAAACTGCTTCACATGCACAGAAACTGAACTTCTCAGTTGCTGTAAATTCTCCTGTCTGTCTGTAAACAGCGTTATGAGAAACATCTACTTATGTGCTTCACTTATGGGCACTTTGATGACCCCTGTGAAGCCAAGGAGATACACTCTTTATATTTCATTCATCCCTCGGAAGAAAAAATTAGTCACTTTCCAGTGTCGCTTTGCTGAAATCCTTCCATTTACTGCTGAATGCCATGAACCAGCATTAAAACAGCTGGTTCCAGCTCCCATTTTGAGATGTAACATCAACATACAGCATAAAAATAAATAAAGGATGACACGGCAATGATGACAATGAATGTACACAAGCTAATGTTTCCAAGATATGCAAACATTTTCCACTTCAGAACCACATACAGTAATATCAATCTCATTTAGGTGCAAAAGTTCATCGAAGGATTTTATGTGGGCTAAAATGTTTTTTTGCCATGCAGGAAGAAGCTCCAGGCTGTTTTGCACTTTGAGATCTTTTTGCTTATTAAGTTTGAAACAGAGAGAAGAGTCTCAAAGTGCAAACTATAACAAGCTTCCCTTGAGACACATTACAGGTTCTATTAAGTGTAGTTTCTTTTTCACAATTTTACTTTTGTTAAAAATCAATTATGAAGAGTTTTTGTAGTAGTCACATTTCCTGTCACCGTGGCAACCACAGATTTCACCAGGTCAACCAGGCCTGAAAATTTGGATTACAAATCAGGCATAACCTTTGACATGATTTAAATTTCATCCTCCTAACCTTTTCAACCTTCATCTCAGATTATTTTTAAGTGTGGTAACCTGAGGTCTCATTTCTAAATCCAAGTGTCTGCTGAAAATCCACACTAAATGTTTTTGAATGAGAGAATGAGAAAATACATACAGATCAAAACGTAATGTGGCCTTAAAAACATCAGAACCTGTGCTATATGAACAGCACAGAGTCTTGCGCTTCTTGTGTCGCACAAAACATAGATGCATAGAAACGAGCTCTCTAATCAAAGGATCTTTGCGTTGAATCATTGCCATGACAACAAGAGTAGTTATTTAGATGCTTTTCACCAGTCAGACTAATTAACACCAATTGATCCCCACATTCAGTGTTAACCCCAAGTTTTAAATGAAAAACAACTTATTTAAGTTTTATAATGATGATCGAGGGCTGCACTGAGACTAGGACTCTTAATAGGACTCTGGAATGTAATGATTGTGTAGGAGCTGTTACAGGTTTTATTTCTAGGGTTTTATGTTACACAGTCCATATGTGCAGGTGGTAAAGATCTGTCATGTGACTGGAGAAGCAGCAGCCACCCTGCTGTTTCCGATGCACTCTGTGTCTAACAGCACAGATGTTTTTAACTGCAGAAACTTGACACACAAAACTACATGACTCTAAAATAAATCTTGGTGATGTACGCACAGTTCTTTAATGCTCGTCAAAGTTATTTTGGATTTCTGCAACTGATGATGGCAGTTTCATCTCTCAGCCTTATTAATGCAGCTGGGGTGAAAAAGACTCAGTGTTTTCTTGCTTAATTTCAGGGGAAGGGAAAAGCAGACTTTTCTAAAATCGGACACATCCTAGCATCATCCTCACTGCAGTGTCCACCGCAACTGACTGTGAGTGTAAACAGTCCAGCTCTCTGCTCTGCAGGTGAGGAACGTGATGGTGAGAAAGCGCTGATGAAATATTCAGCAAACTTTGATTTGAGATTTGAGTTGACGTATATTTTAAAGAAACCCAAATGTACTTATGTGAGAATTATGGATCACCAGCACAAATAACACTTTAAATGTTTATGATAATGTGAATCTATGAGTTATGTGTGATAAGAAGAGAAACATATACATACAGCTGATCTTCCCCATCGCTAATATTTGCACACACTATGTGTACACTCCATGTGTAAAATATGCACATTTTTTAATCAAGCTTTTTTGTAATAAATCCAACTTTATGCTTAAAAAATAGTGTGTGTGCATCTCAGGCCCTTTTTAAATGGTTTATAAATGTGGCCCCCAGTCTTTAGATACTTCAGATGATGTGTCTTTTTCACGGTTGTGTTTGTAAAGTCATGGTTGATACCAAAAATCCTGACTTCTTGTTCATCATCTGTGCCTTCTGTGTAAACTTCCCTCTTTCATTTACTCTGCAGGGTTGATTCGGGGACAAATCATTAAACACCACTTTAAATGCACCAAAATACTCTCTAAAATGCAGGCAGTGGTGTGTTGAATAATTTTCTCAATATGCAAAATTTGTCATGCACTGAAACTCATTATGAAGTAATTTCTTTCTAAGTAGACCATAAATGAGGCACCTTCTCTATTTTAGAGTCAGTATTTCTATATACAGTGACACATGAACATAAACACAAGGTCTTTTTCTTGACTTTGCATGTCAGTGTGTGTGTTTTCTTCTGACCTGTAGCTTGTTTTTGGTCTGCAGGTTTTGCAGTCCTGCCTTGAGGTTTTGCATTTGGTTCTTCAGCTGCTGTTTGTCTTCTACACTCTTCTCGAGCTCTGCCTCTCGCTCCTTCAGCTCATCCCTCATTCTCAGCAGTTGCTAAACATAAAGACGAAGAAGAAGAGTTGTAAGCTGTAAATGCTCATGTTAGCCATGTTTAATCAGTGCTGAACAAATTTACAAGTGTTTAAACAAAGGGAGAACAGGTTCAATTGATGCAGGGGAGCACCAGTAACCACCTTTACTCCTGTGATTCAGAGGACTAAATTCCTGCTGGAATAAAATCCAAATATGGACTCCCTCATGAGCCTCTTTTTTAAGGTGATTTTAAACAATTCATCTGTTTCAGTGGTGCTATGCAGCGTGGGTCAAGTGTGGTGAAAAATGAGCAGTGAAGAAAGGCAGCCACAGAGTGATTCAGCTGGTCACTGAGGCAGACCTGCACATAATGAGCTCCTCTACATATCTGGGACTTCATTCAAACCGAGTATTAAAAAAGATGTTTTCTGCATATTCTGTCTAGATAATAAATGATGCAACTGACACCTAATATTTTTGCACTGTACGCTGTCATGGTCTTTGCTCTGTTTGATTAGAGAGCTCTGTCTGCACGTGGAAGTACAGGTAAGAGAGCAAATGGCTGAAAAAAGGCATGTATCTATTTGTAAGTAGCTTGATGGTGGTGGAATGATCCACTACAAATGGTAAAATTACTTTTGTTAAGAGGTTAACACTGAGGCAGAGGAAGCTGCTAACATGTACTAAAAAATATTTGTGTGTTGTTAGAGATTATTTTAAAAAAGTCTGTTAGAGAACTTTCTGTGTCACAGGAACTTCTTTGATTATTTGAGAAGTATCACTTTATTTGTGTGAACAGTCAGCTATTTTTTGGCTCTGTTATCCATCTGAATTGGTACAGAATATATTACTGCTCCTATCTTAAGGATGATTCAATAAAATCTGCAAACAAACAGAAGCCTGGGATATAAAATGTACCAGATGTAATCACTTTTGAACTTTGGGTAAGCCTGGTATTAGCTTGTTCTGTATTTGCAAAGCCTTTTAAGTAGAGTAATATTTTGCACTTTGCATGTTAATGTAACAGTTCAAGATTTAATTGAATTTATAAATAAACCTCAGATTTTATGAAGTCTACATGTGATGTGTACAAGTATTTGAGAGCAAGTATCAGCAGAAAACTGACATCTTAATGCTGTCAACCCTTCTCTGCCACTTATCAAACTGCCTGTCATGATAAATAAATGCAGGTAACGACAAATACTTAGTGATGTAAACATTTGAAATGTTAATATAAAAAATCTCATGTGCCTTATCTAATAGGCTAACACTTTTAAGTAAGGAGATGCCCTGAGATGCTTGGTTCATTTTATACTGCAAACTAACATCTTATCAAATTAAGTGTTTGTATCTTACATTAACATTTCCTTAATGTGAAAATGGGGCATGTTTGCATCTACACAGAGTGTAATGGTGTAAGACCTTGCAGAAAAGGGTTATTACTTAACATGTTAATAGATGTAAGCCTGGAAGCATAACATTAATTTAAAGGGCAAGAATTAAAACACTGAAATCGGAACAGTGACCGCAGAAACGGACACGATTTGTTATAATTTAGACTTGCTGCTGAATAAACTGTTGGCCGGCACCAGAGGCAAAACTCCACATATGTGCTCAGCCCCTCGGAGACTGAGCCCTGTCACAGTGATGAACAGAGGGCTGCGGTTGCACTGTGCAGCTCCCTGATGTAAACGTGTATGTGGGACTGTTTAGCTTTGCAAAAACAACAGATGTGCTCCGCCAACCTCTCATAGGTTAATATAATCCTAAAAATGTCAGCATTTGTGGTTTTGGCACAATTGGAAAATGTGGTTGATGATGATGATATTTTGCAGCTAAAAGGGTGAAGGGGGAAAAGTGCTTTTCATGGCATAAATATGCTTTGTATGTAAGCCTCCAGCAGCTTGTCATTATAGGAAAGTAAACCACATCGAAATGTTCATTTTGTCACGTGTGAAAAAGGATCTGGCAAAGAAAATTTAACTTTGAAATAAAGACAATACAAATGTCTTCCAGGTTTCAAACTTAACATTAATTCTCTCCTGCAGATCAGGCTGTGTAATGGAAGTTGTGTGGAATCACGGGATAAATTCATCTGCAGACAAAAACCTCAGTGTTTCGAATCAAAAGAGCAACTACATTTAAATCTCAGGAAAAAGTGTTCAAATTATCCTCATGTATGTAAGTGCTGGAGACACATGGCATTGAAGGCTATTACAATGCACTTAAGCAAATGGCATGAAAGTGGAAAAAAAAGCTCCACTGTCTTGGAAACAACATTTTCTCTGACATGCCTGTGCTTAACGAGGAATAACTGCGAGCTGAGGCTATTTGACAACACAGCAGGTGATCAGAAAAGTGGACTGGTGCCTGAGGAAGTGTTTCCTTTTTCAATTGGATTGTTAAATGTTCCTGAGGGTAATATTCTAATAAATATGGCCTAAAGCTGTGGTTCCAAATGCTGATCCTCAGGACAGATAGACTTTGTGTTTTTTTTTTTTTTCATTTTGGCAATTTAAATGATGTAAAATCTGTCTAAATGCCAAACTCGTCTGTTTAATCAAAGAACAACAAATTGATTCAAAGTCTGCCCCCTCCACAAACACATGCCTGCAGCTACTAAACACTGGATCTGATCAGACTGTTGTAACACGGGTGTCTGCGAGTAAATGTTGCATATAATTCAATTTGTACTTTTTCTCAAACTCAAGAGGAGGAAAGAAACGGCAAATGTCACTGATCAGATGAAACACTGGTCATGAGTGAAGGTAAATAAACAGAGAGTAGTGGAGCACAGTGGAACGCAAGGATGAAAACAATATACTGTAAATGAAAAATTAAGAGTTTCCAAATAAATTTATATTTTTAGTCTCAAAAGCTGTCAAAAAAGTAAGAAAAAGTCATATTCATGACATGTTCAAATGTCTTGTTTTGTCAAAATCTAAGGTCAATACAGTCAATATACTAACTTTACCAACTCACCAGTGCTTTCTAAAACTGCTCTGCAGAATACATTATTAGAGGATACAAAACCATAAATACTCAGTCTTACTTTTCATCCTTTCCATCTTTGTCAAACTGCAGTTTCAGAGCAGCAGACAGATCTTTTCTCTGTGATCTCTGTGTCTTTTGCACTCTAAGCCTGATGTATGAGGCGTCTGATTACCCTCTGCATGCCTTGCAGAGCCTGCTGCAGAAAGCCGAGCCGCTGAGAGTGCGTGCTGTCTTCCTCGCTGCTGATTGGTTGATTCTTGCCTTGCTCCTGTTTGAGCAGCTCCACCTCGTTCCTGTAGGCGTCCAGCTGGCAGCGCAGCGAATCGTTCTCCTCCTTTAAGGCCTCTGTTTGGGAAACACCTACAGATTCAGATGATACACAAACAAACATAATGACACTTATTAGGCTGACTGGGAAAAAATATAATCGAGTTTCTAACTGTTAAAGTCTATTGTTCTGCTTCCTCACAGAAAATCTCCTCCTGTATGTTTCCAATTACTTAAATCAACACGAAAACAAACATGTATAGGTTGTTTTAAAAGGGTTGCTTATTTTTCTTGATTCTGTAACTGTAACTTTCTTAATTAAGATTTATTTTTCACAAAGAAATGACAATAATCAATTTACTGCCAAACCAAAGTATCTGTCAGCCTCACATAACAAACATCCAAAAAACATCCAACTTTAACTTCTGCAACTAACACGATTCTTTACTCTTGAACTCACACAGAAGCATTTAAAATACTGAGATATTATTTTATAACAGCGACACAAAATTGAATTCTGTTTAATATCTATAGCAGAAAAGGGGTAGAAAAATCCCCCAGAGGCTTTTAGACAAAGAATGATTCTCCTCTTTTTACGTTACTGAACCAAATGCAGTATGAGAGCCTTTAAGAAATGATGTTCCCATGCAGCCACTGAAATACAATCCCTTTTGAAAAATGCCAAAAGTGCCTTTTATCTCTAAATAGGCTTTTGACTTCAATAGGATTCTGCTCTTTCCTTTTCTTTTTCTTTCCTATTAACTTTCCGTAAGAAATTTAATTCACACTGACCTCGGCGCGACTGAAAGCAGAACAAAGATGATTTATTGATTTTGATCTAAAATCCACTGCTCATATGTTATTAAATGCCCCAAATCTGATTTTTCAGCACACTCACAAATAAAGGCTTAAAAGCCAAATAAGGTGCAAACACTGAAATAACATCCAACAACAGGCGAACCTTTGGCCCATTTAACACACGACACAGTGTCTGATTAATTTTATTGTTGCCATTATGAATCTAATGGTTTGGATTAAATTAGAAGAATTTATACACAATATTTTCATCTTAAAGCTTTTTGACAGGAGCTGGACTTAAATCCAACATTTTTTTTCATCAGCTCAAGTCTGAGCTCACCATCTGCTGTTTGAATCAAATCAGCTGCCTGGAGACCCCACAGTCTCTCCCATTATTCCCTCAATCTATTTATGTATCAGATAATAGCCTACTTGTACAGCACATTTTTTCTCATTGTCAAAGACGCTCATTGTAACATTAATGAAGCCTGTTTTTTTACTGATACTGATACCATTTTTTCCCCCTTTGTCTCTTTGTCTTTTCCCTTTTTTTCTGTATTTGCACCTTTACTCTTAAATCAGTGGACCATTGTGGGTTGTGAATGAGAATCCATATCAGCAAAGGTGCACAGTTTGTAATCAAGCTGCTAAGAAACAATCTTAATGCACATTTTAACCAAGGCTGTTTTGTTTTATAGGCGATTACCAATAAAACAAAAGAAAGAAATTTAAAAAGTGTTGTGAATGAGGCTGCTGTTCAACAATAAATCCATAGTTGATTCACTCAGATGGCAAAAAGAGGGAGGTAAAAACATCACTCATTTCCTTTTATTGATAAAATTACTATTATTGTGAGCCCGATGTTCCCATGACTTTCAGTCATAGTAGAAAGACATCCTGTTATTAGTTGACCTTTATTTCACTCAGAATGATGATGATTAGTAACAATGTAATGTATTTAATAGTAACAATATCCTGAAATGTGTTCAATTTCACCTTAATGATTAACATAAAAATCACATTCAAGTCCTGCAGTCTCCTACACACGTTCAAAAAGACTCATAATGTATGTAAAAAAAAACATGATATTACTGAAATTAGAGATGGAAGTAGAGACCCCAGCATGTGTGCGAGTGTGTGTTTCCTCTCAACATTATTCAGTGAGGCGGGAAACAGTCGAAGATTGTATTGATTATCAAGTTTTATTGACATGCTGCCCAAGGAAAGGCAAAAATGGCCAGATTCTGTGCAATTAGCCCTGAATTTGTCCTCAAAACCCCCCATGTGAAACGATATTGACACCACCAAACACATGTAACCTTCAGCATGCATGAACATGTGCACACCACCAGATTATTGTCCCATTTTCCCTGTACACACAGTGACGTAAATTATCAAATTACGATCATAATAAAATATATTTTATTAGATCGGTCTTCAGCAATAGCAGCGTTATTCCCTGTTTATGTTTTCAGTTGTTTTTTTTATTTATTTTTTGGTGGCATATCAGATTTATCGGTGCAGGGATTCACAGCAGTAATAACAACAAAAGATCTTATGAGGCCTAAAGGGCCCAACTTTCCCTCAGAGAAGAGATTTCAAAAGATTAGCTCTATTTCCTGTTCTGCACAGCTTCTTTATCTCTTATTGAGTTGCCTGTTTCTAATATCAGATTACATGTTCTTTTCAGAGGTAATGCAACCTCTGATTCTTCCCCTCTGTCTCTCTCTCTGTGATTTAGGATTCATAGATTTTTTCTGCAGACGCTCCTTTGTGACACTGTTATGATGCAATGTTTTTTTGTGAAACCAATTTGATCGAGCTGCCTTGTTTCATGTAAATAAATCACTTCACTTTAGTGGAATTCTGTCTCTTATTTTGTTCAGTGTGTACATGCATGATCTACTAGCACAACCGAAGGGATCAAACACAGGTTTTCTTGTTGGAATATGTGTTATCAGCCAGGTTATATATGCTGATGACCCAGTAATTCGTAGCGTACAAAGTGTTGGGTCACAGTTGTAATTGAATGTGTGCTCATGATAAAATAAAACCTGATATTAAATTGAATGCCAAAATCAATGTCACTGTGTTCTGTCAGTCAGACATAGAGAGATTTTCCCTGTTTCTCTTGTGCAATATTCCTCTCATGGTCAGCAAGGAAATAAAATACCTAAAAGGAAATAAAATAAAATGCTATTTCTTCCTGGCAATGTGAACGATGACAGAAATGTTGTAATCATAACGTTTGGGACAATATGTTGCTTTGCAGTTTTGTATGTATTTTGTCAATGTAAAGTGTTAGTTAGTTAAAACACTCTGTACATCTGTGTGTACAGCTCATCCAACCCTGTATACATAGTAGATACAGTATGCAGATGAATGACAGTAAGGCAGTAATGATGCAAAGACGTTGCTGCTTTAGGTTCCCAGATGGCACAAAGCCTGTCGCCTGTTTGTTTTTTCTGGTGCTCCTGCATGTGAAGCACATCTAAGACATCTGATGTACATTTCTATGTGTCGCTCAGATGAGTCAGAGAACAGCATCATAGAGGCTTGAAGCAGCCCAAGAAAGAGCTGCTTTCCACATATACAGACGAGTGCCCACATACATCATAATTATTTTGATTTTGAATTGTTTTATGCTGTATAAGTCTTTCTTCTTTTAATTTGAAATGCTGTTGACCCGTGAGTCTGTAAATCAGAATTTAAATTTGAAAACATTACCCACACACTGCTAGGCTGCAACAACCATTGTAACCACAGCGACACCTAAAAATACTGATTCTGAAAGTGTTTTGAGTATGTAGATATTTCATGCACAAAAAACACGTAAAGTAATTTCAAAGTAGTATTGAAATAAATAAAAAAATGGGTGTAGTGTCCAAAGTTTAGGGAACAGTTAAGATCCAAGAAGGTCTACTGGTAGAATATGGAGTCGACCCCATTTTACTATGAGACTCAGCAGGGTTAGACTCAGGCTTTTGGAGTCAGCCTCCGGTGGCCATTCAGTCAACTGCAGTTTTTGGCATTTACTTGTAGGCTGCTGATGACATGTATATGCTGGTAGTGATGTTGCACCCGAACACGTTTACCTGAGTCCTCTGAGTCTTTGCTGTTGGTAATGCATGAGTTCTCCGTGTCGTCATCAGACATCTCCATCTCCTCCTCTCCTCTGATCCCCATCAGCTGCTCATTGTGCATGTTTCTAATCTTCTGCAAAACACACAAAAAAAGATGCAGGTAAATATCTGCATTGTGAATGCACCTTTTTCCTTTCAACTGCTCATAATAAACACACCATTACAGTATGAATACCAATACACAAGACCTAAACACGAACACACACGCATGCAAACACACATAAACACACACACATTCTCATACAATGACAGCCATCTGTTAAGTGTCTCCGGGGTGTCAACTCATGGTTAACAAAACAAGCAGACATGTCGTCCTTCAAACATACAAACACACACATCTGGACTGGGAGGAGTGAATAACACCACACTACATATGTGCTTATGCTGAAGTTTTCAGAAGAAGGAAGGCTAAGATGTGTCACTCCAAATAGGGCTGGGCGATATGACAGTATCAGTTTAAGATTCTGGTAAACTGGCTGCTATGTAATGAATCAGCCTGTATTTCCACCAGTTAAAGTGAAACCATTGTTATCAAAAATACCTCATCCACAGATGGCGTTGCACAATCCACAGCAATCTGCAAAATTTCAACACACCCACTCCAAAAACATGATATTGTTTGTTCCAGTCGTGACCCAGATTTTTAGCTTCTGACCTGATTTATTTGTGGTTTTAAAGGTTCAAAATCAGGTGTATGGACTGGAATAAGTTTCATGTTGGTGGAAAACGCCTATAAAAGAGGTGCAACTCCCATCATGTGGACATAGTTTGGATTTAGAAAACTTGACACAGTATGATTGATTTTTAACCATTTCTTTATTTAATTTGTAAAAAAACTGCATTGTATTTAATACCACTACTAGAATATAAAACTACAAATAACATAATAGAGATTTTGACCATATCACCCATCCCGACTCAAAGTCTGAAAGAATATAAAGCTCTGCAGTGTTTGTCTACACAGAACAAAATCATTTAAAATAATTTGAAAACACTTTGACTTTTCTTTGGATGCTGTTGACCCAATACAGCTTGACCCGCAGAGAGATCATAACATCAGGTCAATCTCCTTCCTTCGTATCACTGCCTACAACACAACAAACTAACACACTCACTCACTCACTCACTCACACACACACACACACACACACACACACACACACACACACACACACACCCACGAAGTGAGCATGCATCTGTTCTATTATCTCATTGTAGGATGCAAGGCCTTTCTGCTCTGATTAATGCAGTGTGAAACTATGTAACAGATAAAAGACAGCTGGATTAAAACAGGCTATTGAGCATGTTAAAGAAGTAAGGATCAAAGAGCACCATAATCCCTCCTTCACAAATCAAACGTCCTGCTGTTAACAATGGGAACCTCTTTAAATGCCATCCTAGAATGTTTGAAAGTGGCTCTGAATAAAAACATTAAAAAAAACAACCTGTTCAGTGTCTGTTTATCATACAGGTGACTCAGAATCACCTGAAAGAACTTCACAATTTAGACATTTTCTACTAAAACTCTCTCATAGGTAGAAAAACAACAGAAAACACACTGCATGAAATAGCTTCCACGGTGGTTACATTTCTACATTTGTTTTCTCAGCCATCTACTTTTCAATTTTTCTTCTTTAATTTCCTGTGCCATGTCAAGGGGGAGGAAAAACCGGTGTCTCTCAAGGGATATAACAGGTTTCACCTTAGTGAGAGAAGACGGACATGACACTTTGCCTGTGTGGATGATTTCTTCTGCAGCAGAGGCATTTTTTACTACTATAAAACCACTGCTTATTCTTAAGCTTCATTACGCTTAAAAAACGGTTTCAAAAAAAGATAATTCATTTAAAAAATAGATAAATAGGCCAGTAAAACTCTGATTCCTAGCGCTTTATTCTTCCATCATGTTTGGAGAGTATCACAACAGTGTGACACAAAAACCTTAAACATACTGTGTTTCATCCCTCCCACAGTGTCAAAGAGTCAGATCCAGAAATTTAAAAATGGTTATCTCTGGAAATTTTCAATGCAAAGATAACATCATGCATGGAAATGTTTAACAGAATTAGCATCTGACACTAAAATGTCCCCAAAAAAGTTTAGAGGTGGATGCATTATTCAGTTAAACTGATTTCAACCCTGCTGAAAATTGCATCCACCTGTTTTCAACATAGATGAGTGCTACATGTTTGAAACTCTCAATGAGTAAAAACAGCCCAAAATGTGAGCTAGTAATAGATTTGTTTCATTTATTCAATTAAAATAAACATCAAGAATAAATCAACCATAATGTTGCAATAGAGCTATAGTTGTCTTGCTCCTGCAGTCTGTCTGGTGTACAGATGGTGAGGCAGTTTGTCTTATTACAGTAACAGTGATGAAAAAAAATAAAAAATCAGCCTAACTGAGGCCCAGAGAATAATTCAGGAGCTGATTTACACTCATGTTGAACACAAGAGGCTTTTCAGCAGCAGCAGTAACAAACACTGGGAACATACAGTCACCCTGGGCACTACAACTCCTGATGTAAAGGCTACTGTCAATACGCCAGGGAGTTCAAAACATTGTGCAGAAGCATGGTGCTCCGCCTAACAGCAAATCGATATTCGTAGGTTAAAGTGTAAAGTGTGATTAATGTATCAACACTCTAATGTGGACAGCTCCAGCGGCGGTTCTGAATGCTCGTTATTGTCACAGATCTATTTCTGGAAAGTTATTAGCATTTTTATAATTCTGCAGGGGTTGGAGCAGAATGAACGCTATTCTCTTTTGATACTGTACATGAATATTCACAAAGAAAAAGGCCTCATTGACATTCAACCAAGACAATGTTTCAGCAACATGCTGTGACAAAGCTTGATGATGTGTGTTTTCTGTGTGTGGATACGCAACATTATACGTGGTGTTTGGGTGAAGGCAGGAGTGTGTGTGTGTGTGTCTGTGTGTGTGCATGTTAAATATCTTGTTGCTAATTAAATCCATTTCTTCACTACAAAATTAAGAGACTCTCAGCAGATCAAAACTTCCCCACATCAGATCTACACCTGATGCTACACTGTGAACAACACAGATGCAATTAGATGCAAATCTTCATCTTAATTAAAGTGGCTTTTGTTTGACAGTAAAATATATAGACAAACGCAGCTACCTTGCTGCATCTGTCCATATACCACAATAGGCAGTGAATGCTGAGACAATTTAGAGCAATGTAGGAGAAATTGCATGTAAATTAATTTAGTGTGACTCACAGTGTACGTAAGCATGTATTATCTAACACAGTGAAGAATTTCAGCATTGGATTTTGTTTCATTTTTTGGTTATATACATGACATTGTTAAGATTTTGAGTATTTATAACTTTGCTAGGCTCTCTTTTATCAGCTTCATGTCTGTTCGCTTATGAGACACATTATACTGATACTCTGCATTGTTTCTATTCAATTTTCGTTTCAAGCTTTTTACTTTTTCCAGCTACTTGAATTAGTGTAATTAGTAACATGTAAGAATAATATGTTCCCACTTTAATACCAGCCTGCCCATGTAAAAGTGGGTTTAAGTAGATGTATTGATTTTTTATCTTTATCATTTATCTTGGTGTAGTGTTTTACAGTCTAAACTATCACATTATTTCAATGTGAACTTGGTTCCTTTGGAGTCCCTCAGGGTTCAATTTCAGAAACCATTCTGTTTTTGTCAGCAAATATTCTAGAATAAGCCATGAATAGTTCCTCTTTCTTTCTCTTATCTATAAAAGGCAAACAACACTTTTAAGTACCAAAAGTGTTGATCAGATCAATAGCATCTTACTAAAACTGCTAACAGTTACACAAATACTTTCCGAAGCACTGGTTAAAAAATTATGTGAACTTAAAGTGAAATCAAAACACCAACCTCAACCTGCTTGCGCCACATGTCCAGGTTTTTCCGCTGAGCTTTGGAGAAATGATCCCAAGCCTTTTGTTTGGAAGCAGCGTGGAATACTGACACAATCTGTTCAACTATGTGAGGAAGAAATAAGGAAATGGAGAGAAGGACAAAAGAAAGACAGAAACATGAGAGGAAGAGAGGTAAAAGAAAAGCGTCTCCAATACGTACATGTCTCATACCTGTAAAAAAATATTAATACAGTTTAGAATAAATGCATATATTCATACATTTTTACAAATCTTATAAACACATTTGGTACTATCATACACGAGAAAAGATCTTCAACTCAACTACAAATTCTCAGTTTTGGTGTGTGTGTGTTGGTATGTGTATGCCCTTGCTGATATTACAGCAATGTACACATGTAAAATTGATTTTAATAGTTAAGCTCACAGGAGATCCTAAGTTTCTTAAACTTATGGCCCCTAATAACTCACACTTGTCTCATTGTATTGTAAGAGAAGGCTTTATATCATAAACCATGTTATGGCATTTATTGCTTTATACGTTAGACTATCATTATCAAATCATTTTTATGTTGATTTCTAAATACTGGGTACTGTAACTTAATGTGACCATCAGTGAAAAGATCAGCAGCCTCTTCTGGACCCTAAATTATATTATACATTCTGCATCTGTTCAAATTTGCAGTTTTATGGTTTGAGAATATGCTGCTTTATGGCATAACATAGAAAATAGGATGCAGTTCTTCTACTGTAAGAGGCATTGAAGTGTTTAGAGTTATTAGAACCGCAAGATGATAGCATGATTCAAAGACAGATAAAAAATAATACAATTTTGCCATCTTCCCAAAGGCAAAGGAGAAAACTATTTACCAAAGCAGTAATATCCTCTGTGAGACATAGAGCAGTGGGGTTTACAGGAAATCTGGCTCTAATTTTAAGAGACAACGGAGATGTAGGACAGAGTGTTCAAAATGTTTATCAACCAAAAGTGAAATTACACTGCAGCTGGGTGCTGCGCATTTGATGTCTCAGTCATCTCTTTCCGTAACTATTCACACTGATGCAACTCAAGTGTGTGTGTGATTGATGTGGGCTGTTTGTCAAATACAATAAGGCAGCAAACAGCCCACATCAGTTGTTATTTGTTCAAACGCACTTTTGTCAAATCTGATTAATCAAAATGTGGTTTACAATGAGAGTCAGGTGGAAATACAGGAGCATTAAATCAGACCAACAAATCTACCATTAGACATGAGTGGAGACATTTCAGATATTTTAAAGCTTTGAAAGTTTTTTCATGTTTGATGCTGACGACACCTACATGATGGCAACATGGCATGCAAAAAAAAAAATCAATAAATACATACAGTCAGCTTCTTTTGTCTTATTCAGCTTTGTCAGTTATTTTAGGAAAACATAGCAAAAACTATGCAAATCATCCGCAAAAGACACCACATTTCCAGCATAGAAATCCTTTCAAAGAAACTCAATCAACAAAGCAGTAAGAGTATATAAAAAAAAGTCTTTCCAATGTGTCCTGTTATTTTGCAGCTAACGGAAGTTAAGATGTTGGGCTATGAATCTTTAATTCACTCACCTGTCGAAAATGCCAATACAGACTTTTGTGATGGCTGTCACTGCCAGCAGACATCCATTTACAATCATAAATACTTTAGTATTCATAAGATGCTGAGATAACCTCTTTAATGGTTTTTGCTGACTGACTGTCTTGTTAAACAACTGCAGTGGAGGACAGTGAACTCAGCACTTCATCTGAATTAATTCTTTCCATCACTCAGTGCGATAGCTTTGTAAAAGTACAAGCCTGCTGCAGAGCTCTGTGTGTTTTGTTACCATCACAAACTGCAACGTATCCATTATTGATATGTTCAGGGTTGAGACTAAATAAACTTCAAGCCAGATAACAATGAATTGATAATGCCATCTCCTCCAAGAGGTCCGTTCATGTCATGAGTGTACACCACATATAGGCTTTTCTTGGACCCTTTAGCTTTTGAAAAATGAATGTGTGTAAGTGCGTGTATGTGTAAGTATATATTATATAATGTTTAGGTATTAATAATACATTTACCTCTGGTTCAATTGGTCAAATGGATAGAGGCATAGAGCAAGGCTTTGACCCTGCCAGTGTATATTTGCTGCTTTGTAAAACACTTTGTCTGCCACACTGTCACTTGCATCCAGTGATGCAAAGGTGTAATTTGACAAATAGAGGACTCAGAAATTAAACTGTCCAAAGTGCACAAGGGTAAGTTGAGTGTGACATTAATGTCGTCATTACAGGAGTGTGCATGTATCACCTGGGTAGACATCCACAATTTGCTTTGACCACATTGACTTTTCTGGATTTGTTGCAAAGCCACTACATGCAAATCCTGCAGAAGCTGATCTACTGCACACATGTGGAACGCGTCCTCCAAGTGGATATTTTAGTGTCCAGGACATATTAATCAGTTGGTGAGAAGAAATCAAAGAATCTTATTTGTCATTATGAACTGAACAGAAAGTAATTCACAGTAAATAATTTAGCAAGTGTGTAAGATAAGAGAAGGAGGATTTGGTCAGGAAAATGGTCCATTCTCAATAAATTATAATTGACAAAACCACTTCAGAATGACTCATGGCTACTTGTAAGAGGCTGGAAAACATTTTGTCAGCTGGGGAAGGCATTCATTAAAATAAATCTGAGAACATGAAGTGGCCAAAAATTTGGCAAATTGCACACTCATAGTGAATTTTGCCCAACCCTACTATTAAGAAATGACTTGGTCTTTGCTGCAGCCAGATGGGGGCATAAAGCCCAACTCAGCACAGAAGACTCTTTTTCATGGCAGAAGGATGGGTGGAACACTCAAGCAACAGAGGAAGAGGATGCTTTAAGTGGATCCCTTCCTCCTCTCTGGAAACACTGAGTGATGAAACAATCCCTCCGGTGAGAGCAAAGCACACAGGAGATCTCCCCTGTGTTTTTGATGGAAGGCGGTCAAGCCTAGCAAGATATGTCAGAGAAGAGCCGTGGTCAGGGCCACAACACAGCTTGTGGTAGTGGCAACACTCCTGGTCAGGTTTTTCATTCTCCCTGCTAACAGGGACACAGCCATGAGGTCTGGTATTCCCTGACCAGTTAGCTGAAACAGGTGTGAAACAGGCAGTCAGCACTTTAGCAAACAGGGAAACGCATTAGAAACAGAGGCAGGTCAGTGACAGCCTTCTCTGATGGTTAAGTCTAGTTTGTTTTGATATGTGGGCAGGAAATGTTGTCAGCTGAGTGAGTTATAATAAAAATCCAACTCTGCCCACCTGCTAAGATTGTTTATGTGATGTCAATTGTCCATAACGTCTAGTTACATTTCAAGGACGCTGTGTAACATCTGCACAAAGCTCATCTGTGCAACACAGACCTATGCAAGGTATGCATGTATGATGCTACCTCAGATGTGTGTTTAGCAGTGGCGGGCCGTCAGGGCCTTCAAGGCCTTCTCTGCTGGCCTAAAAATATCTGAATCACAAACTGATGTTAATTATATTTGTCCATGAATACTTATTAAATAATTCCAAATGGTCTGTCCACTTCCTT
>JAPZDY010000026.1:18009655-18044213 GCA_029783645.1 Ctenochaetus hawaiiensis | reverse complement strand
TCTGCACAAAGCTCATCTGTGCAACACAGACCTATGCAAGGTATGCATGTATGATGCTACCTCAGATGTGTGTTTAGAGAAATTAGAATAACAGCAAACACAATTTAAAGATCTGCATGGTGGGGGTATGCTCAAACTAAAATGACTTAGTTTGTGCAACTTTGTTTAAAGGCACAAGTTTGTAAATTGTTCTGAAAAGCCAGTCAGCCGTGGAGCCACACAATTTCAAAGAGTTCCCTCTCCTGCAGGACATTCACAGAGTTGCACATAGCCATTCAGATAGAAAGTGACTGAAATCATCTGGTAAAAAGTGGAAGAGAGATTGAGAGAGAAGTTCAAACCTTGCTTACTTCTCAGCTCAGCACACCTGGCTAATCACTGTGCTTGTTGGATCGTCAGTTTTCGAAAAGCTAAAAAAAAAAGCGGACTACAGCCTCCTGACTCAAATGTAGGGAGGGTGTGAGAGGAAAGGATTTCACACCATTTGAACATCTAACAAGCATTTTTTTGTTAAAGCAAACCAACACCTTCAAGGTTGTTTTGCAACATTTTTTTTGTATTGTATAAGCAGACTAAATGCCAGATAACAGACGGTTTGCAGCTGTGTTTTACTCATTCAATGCTCTCTTATCTTTCTTTGGTATCAGTATGTCCTAAACAGTGCATATTAGCAGAGGAATGACCAAGGCATTTGTGAGCATTTGTGTACATTCACAACTGACTTTTACTTCAAAGATGCAAAATACAACTAGCTGGATAAATGTAGCCCCTGATGTGCAGAGGACAGAGCAGTGAGAACCTCAGCTTACATGTCTGATGGACGATGGCACAAAGTTGGAACAACAACTGCAACAAAACCTGAATGTGACAGTCGACATTTGAGTTAAGATTGATTTTTTTCCAGTGAAAGAGAGATTTTCTCCAACAGGTAATTACAACTGACTTTTACTTCAAAGATGCAAAACACAACTAGCTGGATAAATGAAGCCCCTGATGTGCAGAGGAGGTAATCCAGGTAATCTTACTCAATCACAGGGTGTACAGTGTGTCTGTCTTGTTATATCAAAGATTTTTTAATCTGCTAACCTGAAAGCCGTCTGTGGCCAGAACTTTGAATGGATCATTTTACTTTTTTTGGCATGGCATAACAGGAGAGAAAATATAAAAAAATAAAAACTTCAAAACAATCAAAACAGGGACAAAGTCCACATCCAGACCTTTTTTTAATCAAGGTAATTCTGTTCAAGGTGACAGAAGTGTGAATGCCTGTAATAATGTGTCCTTGGATTGCAGTCAGGAGCTCTGACAAAAGCAGAAGCTGGTAAATATGGATGGGCCTCTTTGTTCACAGGAGTGGTGTGTAAAACTGCCTCGTGGGAGACCAATCTCAGTGTTGACATTTGCATGGGTGGAACTACGGCGAGTGAAAGACAAACTCATGAATAGAAATAAGTGTTTGTATGGATTATTGTGTTGGATGTGGATGGCCTTTAATGAGAGAGAAACACAGAAAGAAAGAGAGTGACGGTGACTGACAGAGAGGAATAGAGACGTACAATGAGAAAGAAGCAAAGAAAGTCCTTGGAAGTTGTAACCTCTTTCAATCTGCCCTTTTAAAAAACGACACAACAACATAGATCAACACAAGCAAGCTTCTAAATATGCATCTACGGAGAATCACAGTGACTTCAACTGATGACAGATACTTGCTATTGTTTTCTGCCATTCATATTGTTTTGTGTCTTTTTACGTCATGCATGTTGTATTCATCATAATATATCAGATAAAAAAGGAAAAGATGGTTTTGAGTGTCGTTGCTGAACAGACAAGCAGTGTAACATAAAGATAAATAACCACATTTCATGATAAAGGAGAAAGAAGTTACATACCGCCTACTACTTCTGCTAGTTTATCATAAATCTCATTAAAATAGAAATGATTACTTTATTCACATATGGTGCCTCTGTCAGTTCAGACCAAATCAAGCGTTACAGCGATGACCGCAGTTGTGTGGTGGTGTGGGACAGTCGGCCAGTTTACAACTGCAAGTTAGCGTTTTTGTATCCCCTCACAGCAGGTTCGTCCAGCTCCTCTTGGTCTGATCGGCCGATCAGCTGACTGGCCACAGCAGTGTGATGTTGGGCTGCGTTTCTCCAATTGTTGAATTTGATCAACTCTCAGGGCTACTTTTTTTCAGAATCGACATCGCTGTGGCCTAGTTCGGCAACTCGCATTAAAATGAATGTGAGAACTTGTGTCTCTGCTGCACTTTCTGATTTGGTCCAAAACAGATTTCAGACCTGAATATCTTACCAAACTGAGGTTGTATGTTTTCTTACAGGAGGAGGAAAAATTTGATGGTTTTTCTTGTGTCTTATGAAATTACTAAATTGCATGACACCTAAAAAAAAGGGTGAATGATTAAAATAAAAAACTAGTAGTTGAGCAGCTGGGAGGATGATGAGGGTGAGAATAAGAGAAAAACAGAATTATAGTGCATCTTAACATGTGGAGAGATTGTTGTATTAATGCAATATGATTCATATCCTTTTCTTGAGATTTTTGTCTTTCAAGGTCACCAGTCACTTTTTTGCTTATAGCTCAGCCTAATTTAACTGCAACTAAAATAAAATTAACCAGTCTTACAACACTGACTGTTTACTTCAAAATAGAGTTTGTTTCCATAAACCTTATAAGATTTTATTAACATAATAATGTATGACTAATGAATGAATGCTGTTTCCTGTAGTCACACAAGATTAAACATGTCTATGAATGTCATTTTTTGATTTTTCTTTCAGCCACAACAAAGACCAGCTAGTGTTTTCAGTCTTCGTGTTTTTTCCCTTTCTTCTTCTACACAGTTATTATTCACACTGTTCCCCAAAATAAGATGGACTATCGTTATTATTTTATTTTTCTACTGCTCAGTGTCAATCTTGGACTGTCAGTTATTTAATAAAAGGGAAGAAAAAAACATCACAAGGGAAAAAAAAAAGGGAGGAAATTTGGACTGATGGGTCCAGTAGTATGCGAGATTAGCTGTGGACAGATGGCATGATGGCGGAGATAATGAGTCACTGAATAAATCTGATAATAAATCTGATATGTGGGTGGTGATTCAGCAGTCTAGAAGCAGGCTGGGCAAGCGCTGTCATTAAGACTTATCGATAAATTGATTATAAAATCCTTTATCTGTCTGTGATGGTCGTAAAAAGCCAGTGCCTGCTGGAGATAAAAGCAGCAGCATTACTTTGATTATTTTTACATTGCAGTAAGCCTTAACATGTCCGAGTGCTCCTGGAACATACATATTATGTAAAATAAACTTATTTTATGTATCATTAAGTATTTCTTGCTCTGTGTGTGTGAATATATGTGTAAGTAGTGGAAAGACAGAGCCCTCGTGTGTGTTGGTGGGAGTATGTGTGAAAATGTGTGGGTTAGAGCGTATTTATGTCATGGTATTTCTCTCCGGGTATTTGAGCATTTGATATGCCGTGTATGGAGCAGTGACCTGTGATAAAATGGCAGACTGCAGAGCGTCACGGGAATTACTGCAGCGTAGCGTGGTCGATTGCACCTGTTACCCGAGTACAGCACTAACTGAATGGTAAATTCTATAGGATTAGGTGCTGTTCTCTGGGGGCTGTGCTATAGGATAAATTGTTTGCTGAGTGCATGTATGTGTGATCGAGGGAGATGCACATGCTCCTTAACCTGGAAGCTCTCTGGTAATGTCTCCTCTCTGTGGCCGGTTGCAGAGGGACACAGACAGTTTTCAATTACGACACAATCTGCCATCTCAGGATGTTGGAAGATTCTCAAAGCTTGAGTCAAGTATTTCTGGAGTCTGATTAGAGAAAAATTAAAATCCTATATTACCAAATATAAGTCAGCATGTCCCCCTCTGTGATGTTTAACATGACAGACATAGGATAAAACTGTAATTACATGGGATTATTATTTTTAATGTACACATTTCAGCATGCAAAGTTTTCATGACACTTGTCCTGAGTTCTCCCTGTAAGGTAAACATGAACTGTGGAACGAGACATAACAGGTGCATCAGCTGAGATTTAAGATCCTTTTACTCTGTCCCCAAATGGCTCCGCCTGTTTGATGCTATTTCAAAGCAGTGTTACTAATAAGTAGAATATTCCCAGTAATTTAAGTGTGATTTTTTTTATTTTGATCTGTGTTTTCTCATTATAGTGCAACAGTTGTGCAGTAATTGCATCTCCCATCAGGGGACAAAGTCAACAGCAGCTCCTATTTGTGTTTTGATAACCTTGACATAAAAGTATTTGTATTTTATTTTTTATCACAGCTTGACTACTTTCACTCCTTCAGAAAACCAAATTAAAATGTTGTGATCACTTTGTTATTATTCTTCATAACTGGATATTTAGAAGTTACTTTAACGTAGATAAGAGTAAGAGAGTTTTTGAAATTGCTCCCTAAAAATAACTCTTATTAAAAGGCCATGCTATTGTCTGCTTATATTAATCTCTCTTTTTTGCATTTTCTTAGACATTCCATATCAACATTATTCCTGAAATAACTGTAAAGCTAGTTTTTGTGCAATTTAACACATTTGGATTTTTACTTTGCTCTGTGAACATTTTGTTTTGAAAGGTGTCTGAGTTAAAGAGAAAATTAAGAAGATGCTTAATGTGAAGACACTTTCATTAATTAACACATTGTATTCCAAGTTGTGCAGGTTTCGGTGATGTTATGTGAAATGTTTGCTAGTAAATGAGGGTAGTAGTAGAACATGAGCTGCATTGCCCTGTAAATGCTGCATTAGATGTAAAAAAATAAACACCTTTACTACACATCTTTTTAAAAAGGACTTTAAATAGGATGCATGTTTTACCAAAGGGTATTATATGTATTCAGTAAGAGAAGTGTGTGATAAACTCAGGTACTAACCCAGCACCTAAACTACATGCACTGTGTGACTGACTGAGACTCACACTGAGCCAGTATGGCGGCCATGGCGGTCTTAAACTTGTCTTTGGCCTCCTCCATCTCCTTCTCATGCTGACTCTTCTCGCTCATCAGCCGGCGGACGTGGCTGTTGGAGGACTGGATCATGGAGTAGAAGTTGTTGGCGTTCCTGCGGTTGACTTCACCTCGCTCCAGCCAGGTCAGGAGCACATGCACAGATTCAGGAAACTTACTGTCATCTAAGCAGGAAGGGATCAGCAGAGGTGGAGAGTGCAAGAGTCACGGTCAGTGTGAGCAAGGCAGGCTGAGAAGAAAATTCCCCTTTGTTAAATTACTATCTTTACCTACATGTGCATAGGAGTCTACATTAGAGAGTAGGGCGGCCATTTTTTGACACTTAAATATATAATAAATCTAAAATACACTCTGATGTGTGAGAGTAATGTTTCAAATTTGTACAAATCACTTAGCAACTTCTATTTAAGTTGTACGTGAGGTTGTTTGCAGGTCGCACACTGAGGAGTTGACAAGAAGAAAATGAGAACATGAAGCTGATGAGACAAAAATAGACTTTTTTGTCATCTTGGGAGAAACGGAACAAAACTGATTAAATAAATAATTGAGGACAAAATGTATTGTATCTATAAGCTGAAAATGAAAAGAGCGGGAGGTTAAATAAGAAAAACACTTTGGGGTTAAATCAATCTGCTCATGTCTTTTCTATAAATATCTCTGGTAAACATCCCTTTCCAAATGTCTACAGAAAAGGTGAGCCTTGTGTTATACAGCCGCTGTTTACAAGGTGCAGATTGTTTAGCTGTAGTCCTGCTTTGTCTGGTGAATAATCAGATGATGTCAAGAGACTTTATTGATTTCTTTTGTTGTTATTCTGCAGCAGTTGTCCTGCCCTCTTCTGCCTCGTTGTGCTGCTTAGAAAGTCAGAGGAACACAGGAGAGAAAACGCTCCCACACACCGACGTCAGCACACAACGGTGCCTCAGACCTCTGCAACACACACACACACACACACCAATGCACAGATCATTGAACATGCATCATATGCACACACAAACATTACTTAGAGTCTTTACAGATTGAGCAGCTGTGATGGTTTGTATTTATTTAAGCTGGGATTTTGCAGATGCTCTCATTTTCTCTGTGTCACTCTCAGCCACACACACAAACACACGGTGGGGTCCTTCAGACGGCTTGCATGAATGATGATCAATCACAGCTACAGATATTGAATCAAGGTGTTATCTCATGAATCTCCAAGGTGTTCATGTTTGTTTGTAGGCAGACTCGGGTCTCATAATACACAGGCCCTGCAGTGGAATTATTAATAGACAATCTGGAGAAATATTAGTAGTGTTCGATCACAGACAATGGCCAGAGGCCAGACAGATAGGGATTCTCATTTAATGGGTCTTCAGCTGTGGCATTACCTGAACACAAATTACAACGTAAAAATGCATTAGCTTGGTTTATTAGAAATATATAACAAATTAGAACACTTGTTGCCTCTTTGTTTTGTCTGCATTGTCCCTTTTTAACTCAAAAAACAAATAGACAAATAGGTGTGAATGATAGTTGATCTGTGGTCACTGAGAATCAACCAGGAACCTCCAGCCAAAGATCCCAAAATAATGACCAAAGAGCACTTGCACATTTATATGCAAGGATAGATGTGGAATTGTATAACCCTAACCCCATGACTCTTTGTTATGTTACATTACGTATCATCACTTTGTGAGCTATTATAAGATCTGTATTTACAAAGCTGCTTGGAAAACATATGGTTGGATGGGAGTGGAAAGGAAATAGGAAGGCCCTATGAAGACTTGATAATTGTACCAGGCTCATGTTGAAAAATACTATCCAAGTTCAAAATAATAATTACGATGAGTGACACAGAAATATACAAATATCTGCCAGCTAAGATTCTAATATTACAATGCTAATATTACAATGCTAACGTGCTCATTTTTTTGCAGGTGTAATATTCAACAAGTTCAACATCTTAACCCTGTAAGGTAACCACTATAGTTTATAAATCAACAATCTTCATAAGTTATTCAAGATTTTGCATAGATTTTCATAAACAAAAGTTTTGGATAAACTCAAATTTTGACCTGATGGTGAGACTCACTGAAAAAAAAATCAAGGTTTGAAAGTTAATGCATTTAATCCTAAGAGAGACATGAGAGTCACAGTCCTAATTTGAAAAAAAAAAAAAAAGAGGGTTTTTCCATGTTTTATCTCAGTTGGTCTCAGTGATTAGCTGCATCTTTTCTAAAATAAACTCTTTCTGTCCACCAACCTTTGAGCTTGTCTCCGAGCTCACTGCACTCGTGCTCAGAGTAGTGGACGATGGGTGGAGGGGAGGGCGGTCGGAGGCGATCCTCCTCCATCTTGCGCCTGTGCCTCTCCTCTCTTGCTAGCATGCGCTGGCGACACTCCCACTCGTAGAAGTCGTCTCTGGCCTGAGCAAAGTCCACGTGGAGACGACCAGAGTCTTTCTTGTCTGTGCTGGAGCCCAAACGAACACGGTAACCTGGAGAGAGGAAAGAGACATTTGAGAAGAGATGAGATAAATTAAGGAGAAGCCGAGGTCTGGAGAAAAAAAAACTGACTGTACAGATAAAGATAACACAGAGCATGGAAGATAGCTGAGGCTGAAATATCAATTTCTATCAACACCTTGATTCTGTCGCACAGGAGATAGAGATAAGCACAGGCAGAATACCAAGCACAGACAGGCAGATACACACAGATAGGAGACAAAGGAGTTCATTCACACACACAGACCCACATGCATATATATATATATATATATATATAAATATGTATATATATATATATATATATATATATATATTTATACACACACACACAAACAGGTATCTGACAAGGTTAAATTGATCATCTTGTCATCATTTTCCTTCAGGCAGGAAGGAGCAACCTGATCTCCACATCTGCTTTGTTCCCTTCATGTTTCGTCGTGTTATTGCAGCTTCACTCCAGGTGCGCAGAATGACACGATACACACAAAAGCAGAGCAAGTCACTTGAGCTTCAACTCTGCATGTACCGAAGTGTGAGACACTAATTACAGTGATAGCCCTGGATCACCCCTCTGCCTCCCACCTGACACTCAGAGCTCATTCCACCGCCTGCATGTGGGCGTGAAGTGCATCACACTTGTTTGGTTTAATTAAACATTCTGAATGAAATGTGAGAAGTTTGGGGTGTTTACAGTGCAGAGTGAAGTCAAAAACCAGGAAACAGGCTTGCAGGAGCCCTGGGCCGGCCGTCACTCCAAATACATATGAATGTGTGCACTCTCGTCGGGGGAAAAGGGGGAGAAAGTTGGATGTCAGTTCAGGCAGAAGAAAGACACCAGTGTGAGTTTAAGTGTGAGTTTCTCAAGTCTGCGCTTCCTGCTTGAGGCTCTTGGTTTGCTTCAATATTTCATAAAGGGAGACTTCGGTGTGTTGAGGCTGCTGTAATATGCGCCTGTGTGTGTTCGTGTGTGTGTTTTGGGAGGGGAGGCCACAGTGTTTGGAAAGTAGTATTTATGAGAAAGCTGCACAGGTCTGTCATCTGGCTAATATATGGACTTATAGCTCCTTTCTTACTGTAGGGAAGAGGTAGATGAAATCACACACACACACACACACACACACACACACACGCACGAACACACACACATCTTAAATAATGCAGAGAGTATTATTGCAGTGGCTGGTGTTTTAAATGAGCTTTGTGAAGAGGGAATATATGGCCAGCTATTCACATGGAGAGATTTAAGGCATCTGTGCAGGAGAAGCTGCTGGATGGAGATAAAATAAAAATAAATAAATAAATAAATAAAAACATAAGCTGGTGTCACATGACCAACAGTGAGAGCTCTTCTCAAGCAGCAGCTAAAGCAGCACCGTGAAGGATTTTAAATGTGAGAAAATGTATTTTTCTGATGGTCTGGTGGTGGAATGACTAATATTTATGAAAGCAGGTGAAACTGAGAGCTAAGGAGCGAAACTAAGTCAGTTACTGAATAACAGAGAAATTATCAGACTGCCTAGTGGTCTTGTAAAGAAGTCTTTTCTGATTCTGACTCCATTAAAAAAGACTTGATAATGTTGGAGGTAAAGAAACTTTCATTAAAACTTGGTTGTGGTCTAACATTGTCAGGGAAATTGTAACAGCATGTTTCAGAAGACCAAAGTTCCCCATCTGTCAGAAGTTCTCCAGCTTCTGACAGATGGGGAACTTTGGTCCATGCAAGCAGAAAATTATGGCTGCAACAGACTCAGTTAGTTCATTTCAATACAAAGATTCAACTGTTTGTTTATTTTTATTCATATGGACTACCTGCCAATCATTACCAACCCAGAAAAGTCTCATGTTTCACCAGATACACTGAGGTTTTCATGTCTTTATTTGTCAACTGTGTTGTGAAGACATCAGATTTCTGCACAGTCAGAGGAGATCTGAGCGTCTCTCCTGGTCGGCTGCTGCCTGCTCTGCTGGCAGAAGAGTCAATGACGGTAGGTTAAGCAACTATAACGGTCTGATTCAGCAGTGGTTGAACCGATCATGCTGAAAGTCATAACTGAAGCAGAGAGCAGCCAAGAGCCTGGAGTAACACAACCTAAACTAAAGTTTAGGAAACGGTTTGTGCATATCAGACGCTTTCATGGCTCTACTTATTGAACATTTAAAGGATGTGAGAAGACTAAAGAGAAAAATTATGGAAAAATCAGGTGGATACTGATGCTATATAAGCTGTCACGCAAACACATAAATATACCTGAAAGAACATATTATGATTTCCAACCTTTATTTTCTTCCATAAGTTTCATTAAGATGCAATAAAATTCTGTCATTTTCAGAAACGCTCTAAAAGGGGGGATCTACTAAAAGTTGGTATTATGATTATTACAAAGAAACCAGGGAAAACTGCAAAACCTGTGCTTGGCTTTTTCTCGTTTACGTTTCTGATGCTGGTGCAGACTGTTGACGGTTAAAACAACATTTAACAAGCTGAAGCTTTACTCTGTAGGCGTCTCCTTCTCAGTGACAACATCTAGCAAAGCCAGTGTGAACCTGTTGCTCCTGTTCTCCTTCGCAGTGAATAAAAAATTGAATCACAGAGATTATATAATGGTTGTTTCTTACTCTGTGATGACAAGGTGAATTAAAGGTTACCTGGATGTAACTCAAGTAGTGCAAGTAAGTGTTTAGTGCATCGTCGCTCTGGATCACTAAGTAAATGGAGGCATATAAACATAATTACTGCAGGGAACATAATTAATTCATCATACACCTGATCACGTACGATACATCAGTGTAGTGATGTTGTTGCGGTAAGAACAGATGAAAAAAAAACAATTAAGAAACTTCAAAAAAAAATCTATATGCATATATCTACAGCAGGTTGATCATTAACACCTTACAGCCTCATATGTAGTTACAGTTAAAACCCATAAGACTGGAGACTCAGGCATTTCATCCAGTCACAAGCATGCTGCTCGAAATTACACTCAGGGTGGAATAAAATGCTTTAGGAGCATGAAACAGAACAGATGATTAAAAAAAGACAACATTTTACTTGTAAAGTTGTGAAAAAATAAAAAAAATTAATGTACAGTGAGAGATGCACATAATATAAATATGCGTTTAGAAATACAGGACCATGACTGATATTATAAAAGTCTATTAAACTTGACATATTCTTTCCTCTAAGATCTGCGCGACTCTCTTGTTTCTTCAAATTATATATCAAGTTTCCTATCTGTTCCGAGTGCGGCAAACTTTTCATCCATCTTCCCCTTCTTGCCTCCATCTATTTATCCATCTGTCAAACGGTCCCCAGTGTGTGTGTGTGAGGCTGGAGGATTGTAGTGCTGAGTGATAGATATCAGCCCTTTCATTTCCATCAGAGTAAAGGTTAACAGCTCATCATTCTTCATCCACCTGAGGTGAAAGATTGCCGGGTTGGAGGGGGAGAGCTGGGTGCACTGATAGCAGTGGGTGGACAATACAAGTGGTCTCTACAGATTCAATATTGTCCGGGCGAGTAAGAAAGAAAGCTGTTATCCTCTGACCTTTCGGCCCAATGTAAACTAATACATACCTTAAGACACAGTTCAGGGTTTGTTGGGGTTTTTATTACACGGCAGTGAGGATTTAGTGGGAAAACAACAAACAATACACCTTTTTTTTTTCATGTATTACAAGATATAATCAAATACCACACATTATTAAATATTATATATAAGTGCCCAGAGACTGGGGACTAAGTGTTTACTCTGGTTTTAGACTGAAGGTTGCTTACCAGAGAGGAGCAGAGCTTTGTCAACAGTGAACTCTTCAGCAAATCGGATGTGGCAGAAGTTTTTCTTGCTCTTTCTAATGGCAGCGATGTCCCCACACTGTCCGAAGACCTCCATGATGAGCTGCTCGGTGGCGTTCTCCGGCAGACCGCCGACAAACACCGTCCTACACCCTGGAGGACGGTCCCTCGTGGCTGGAGGCGGGAGGTCTGTCAGACATGGAGAGGAAAAAAGAGAAGAGACAAGGTTATTTTAACTGATGATACACTTGTAGTTGCAATCTTCATCAGCATAAATTCATCTCCAGGAGTTTAGACTACAGCTGGTTGACAGGAACATAATCACTGAAGTTACAACTTTAGTTTTAACCCAGAAAGATCAAATGCAAAAATGGGTGGTGAGTGTTGTTTTATGAATGAATAAATTAATTTAATACAGCTGTGCTCAGCTTGCCTGGGCTTACAAGACAAAACAAGACACCACAAATTAATATAAAATAGATTCAGAATAACATTTGGAAACAATACTACAAAGGCCAAAAATAAAAGAAACCAATTTGAATAATTTAAGTAATTTTAACAATCAGACTCTTTGAACCATCTACAATAAAAGACATCATCACAGACAGAAATATGTTGTATAATTTTGTAGAAACCATAATAAATACTAATTAAACAATTATTTTTGCCTTCTTTTCTTCACTTTAGAGAAAAACAACCTTATCACATCAAAAGTGTAAATCCATATGGATTCAGTCTGCTTTCTATTTAAATCCAGATAATTGCATGTGGTTTGCTTTACGTTGCTTTCTAAGAAGTCAATTATTTTGTCTTTTTCGCCGGCGTTTAATGTGGGATCAACAGTCTGTCTCAAAATGCTGCTAATGGCTGTGACATGTTTCATGTTTTTCACTCCATTAATTAAAATTCCAACACAATCTTGATGCTGCCAGTGCACTTGATGGAGGAACGACGAAGCACCCTGTTACACACTTTTTTAAGACAGAAATCTGAAAAACTAATTGTTTTGCTGTAACTTCAGTCAATAAAACATTTTAAGGTAATTCATGTCTTTCTTTTCAACTGACTTTTCTTCTCTTAATGCTCAAATACTACAAACCATTTCGGGTCTTTCATCAAATTCCCATTGTTCATACATTATTTACTCCATGTGCTCTCAGTACTCAAAGTTTGTGTAAAGTTGCTACTGCTTCAGTGTTACAACTGCAAAATTTAGCAGCAAACACTCTGACAATTTCTTTAGAAAAAAATGTTTTTTCTGTCCAATATAAACTGCATTTAGGAGAAAAAACTCTAAAAAAAAAAAAGCATCACAGAAAAAGTTTAGTGTGTCGTGAGTGAGGCTGAAACTGTAGATGGCTATATTATAAAAAATATTTCTTTTCTCACTCGACCAGTCAAGGTGTGCTCATGAAGAAACACCTTGACATAACCTTTAAATGCATAAAACGGTGTGCTTGAACATTATATTGAAGCCAAATGTAACAAGAGAGAAAGAACTGAAATAGCATCTCCAGTTTCTGCCTCTGAAGTGTTTCTTCTTGACAATTATAGAAAATTTTGTTCCACATCCTTTTACTTTATAATAACAATCTTTGAGGAAGAAAAATCTGCTGTTAGAAACCAAAAGAAAAAAAAAATCATACTTAAAGGTTACACAGGAAAGTCAAGGTAAGTTCAGTAAAAGTAATTTTATTTATATGGGCAGATCAACAAAGGAGAGATGTAATGTGTCCAGAATAAATCAAACGCAGTAAAATTACAGTATGAATAATCAGGAGGACTAAAATGAGACTGACAGGAGCCTCGTGTTCAGAGCTGAAAGCATGTGATGCAAGGAGCAGAAGGTGTAAGGAGATCAGACAGGGATAAAATGGGCATAAAATTTACAGATTTCTAAGTCATCAGAGGCAGTCTGATCTTACATGGAGAGGGAGCCAATGAAGGGAATCTAAAATTAGTGTAACATGGTTTAAATTTTCCGCTTTTGGTAAAAAATATTAGCATGAGCATTAAGGACTTTTAGCGCCAGCAGGGAGGCACAAAACATTAAAACGATCTGGATGAAACAAGGGTATGTAGACGGAGCCCTGCATCAGTCACAGACAGAAAAGACAACACATCTGCATTCCACAATGTGCAAAAACAGCATCTTGTTGATTATTACTGTACTGATCAAAAAAGAGGATACGATTACATGAAACATGTGTTAAACCCACAGTGGAAATCCCACATTTTGGTTCCTTAATCTGTCTGGCGTCTCTGTCAAACAGGATCAATAACTAGCAAGAATTTCCAATATTTGGGAAAACATCACAGCGCTTCCTCAAGCAGCACGTCAGAAAGAAGGCCGGTTATCAGCAAAATCAAACTCCTGCTCACTAAAGCTATGAGCCAGCCAACGTTCCAGTGAAGTGAGCCGACTACACATGATGAAATAATGATGAGATGTATAGTAAGGGAGAGATCCTTTATGACCATGGCATGATGGAAATATGGAATAATAAGCAATAACATGGAACAATATGCTTGAATGATTTTTATATTACGGAGATAATCGCATCACACCATCTTCAGAGAGAAAATTAAATCCTTCTGGCCAGAGAGAGGTCGATCCTTTCATGTCAACGGTTTGAAGCCGACTGAACCGACTGAACAAAGATAAATGTGAAAGGCTGTAATCGTAGAAAGATCTGGTTTTCCATTAATAGAATTTAATAGATATGACAGATATCAGTCTAACATGAGCTCTATATTTAATAAATAACAGTTGAAAATTGGGAGTAAACTTAATATAGCCCTTAAAACATTACTTTGGAAAAGTTTAAGTACATGGATTGAAGAGCATGTTTTGCTACAAATAAATGACTTTTATATTTGCACCTGGAGGAGCTAAATGTTTTGATAATGGAGATGGTACTCTGTAAAGATGTGGGCCTCACAGTCCTTGATCCTCCTATGCCTGGCTGCATTTTCTGGGACTGGACGTCAGCCAGGAGCAGTCACAAGTCCAACAAACCCTAGCTTTCCTTCCTTGCCTCCTGGGCCGGTCCGGCTGGTCTGGCTGAATGGATGGAAGGTGTCGAGGGCAGTAGTGGTCTCAAAAATCCACTGCTCTTAATCCTCGTGCTTCTTTTTCAAAAGCTAATGAGTGTGTTTCTCTCAGAGGTAATAAAACGGAATAATATCAGATTAAATGAAAAAGGGTAACAAGTTTAAAGGAGCGACAGGCAGCTGTATCTGCATGCGCCGCCGTTGCCATGGTCACTTTCTCAGGGCCACAAATCTCTGGCCGAAATCAAACGACTTCCCATCAATCATCCCCTAAATGAGAAAAAAATACAGTGTATTTTTCATTTTGTACTCAAAAGGTTGGACATGAAATTTGAAATCATGGGCCCAAGAGGAGCTATTATCCAGTCCTGTGGCTTTACTGCCACAGAGCCTGTAGCAAAGTTACAGTGCAACACATCAGAGGCACTTTATGGCCTCGTCCTTCTCATGTCAAAGCTTGCTCTGGCACATGGCCCAAACGCCTTTATCTGCTGACCTTGGCCATGATGATGGCATTAAAACTGGAACATGCACACACTCACGGCTGCTCAGTTACTGGCATATTTAAAGCCAGAAAACACACACATGCACACACACACACACACACACACATCAGCTCTAGGACAACACCAAGGTGATAGCTTCCCTGCTTTTACTTTGCAGTCAGCTAAAACATGCCGCGGTTCATTGCACGATTCAGCATGAAATTAGAATTTCTGACAGAGTTTGGCTGATGAGCGAGGAGGACAATATAAAAGGACAACAAGGTAACAATCTGACATTTAGCTGACATCCTTGCTTCGTAAAAGCCTGCATTTAAAAACCAACATTTTTTTTCCAGACACACTAGAGATGTGACTGCATTACAAAATGTATGGCTTTGAAAGGAGGATGAAATCCATGCCGGGGACTTTTTGGAAATGTAGGCACGTAGACAGGAGGGTTCTGAAGGACATCTTTGGTCTTTTACTTGAGGGTAATTACAGACAGATGAGTCTGACATCGATGAAAAAGTGTTGGGAAAAAGAAGAGCCAGAGGAAGTGATGACCATTAAAGACACTCACAGAGTAATTCCCTGAAGCAGCAAATGAAATGTAGGTCTTCAGCATTAAAGGACTGAGGGACGAAAATGGCTTTGTCCCTGTGTGTGTGAGAGTTATGGAATAAGAGGAGGATGAAGATGAAGACAAAGATCATGTTCAACCAAACCTAAAGTTTTTCTGAGCCAAGAGAAAAAGAAAGTTTAAACCTTGTATGGAAAAGAAACTGAAACCACTGGAAGGTAGGTAGAGAGATCTGAATGACTGACAAAATTTATTAAAACAGACAAATCCAAAGATCCCAGTTTTATAAAATCTGTCATTCTCACATTATTTTATACATTCAGAAACATTGAGAAATCCTTTTTTTAAAGAAGCTAGAAAAAAGACACAAACTGAATAAGAGAAAGACAATAAATGTTAAAAAATGTCAGAGAATCATAAAGTTAAAGAGGCTGAGAGACAGATACTGAATTTAGTGCTGCTCAGATAAAGGTCAATGAGTAGGAAGCTGTGTGTAATGTCCAAGGTGGAGTAGCTGGGGGTCCAGCTTCCTGTGATAGCCACCATATGTAACCCGCTGCCCTCTATCCACACACACTCACACACTCACACAAAGCTATCGCCAAATACAGTAGGAAATAGAGCACTGACTCACAATCATCCTCTACGCAGAAACCACAGTGTGAAAACACACACTGCTGAAAGCAACATTTCTGTCCATGTTTTCCACTTCTGCCCCCTCACACACAAACACACATTTAATATAAGCACGCTGTGATAGTTCTTTGTAAAATATATATATAATGGAAGATGCATGTCAGCTTCTGTCAGGACCCCCTGTGTGGTGGCACTGTGTCACACTGTGAGACCCTCAGAAAACCCCACAGGCTTCGATTACAGCAAAAACCAAACAAATAAGGGGAAAAAAATCCTCAGTGGCTCATTTCGGTTAACAGTCAGCATTTTACCGTCTGTGCAGATAAAATGCTGCCTTAAATTCCAACTTGAATTTCTTTTATTTGTTGTGGCATTTCCCTTTATTCTCTTGAAAAAACGTCAGCTACTGAGGAATGTCTTCTTATTTGTTTGAAAAGAGAGTTTTGACACTTTCTCGGCCTATTATATGAGGCAACTTTGACATCTTTTAAAGGGGAAAAAAGTGCCGTTCTTTCATGTTGGGAGTAGATTGGCTTCCTCTGAAGACTAACACTCCAGCTCACTCTCATCCATGGCGTGCTTTTTGCCTTAAAGGTGACACAAATCGAAAGAAATGAATAGAAGGAGACAAATGGTTTGGGAGAAGAAGTGAGTGAAAAAGAAATTGTGGCAGCAAATATCCTGAAAATGTGTAAAGACGCTGTTGTAGAAGGGATGGAGGGTTGAAGAGAGCGATTTCCTTTAAGCAGTCTAATGGGCGCCCCACATTATATGTTAACACACTGCTGGGTGGATGCTTTTATCCAAAGTGCTTTACAAGTGCTTAAGTTTTGTGTGCTAGTGGCCCATAGGAGATGGAGTGCTTAACCTTAGCAGTCTCTGTGCCATCTGTACCCAATGAGCTGCGTCTGAATCCCTACTTATGATTTTTTAAAAATCTTCCTCAAGCTTCTATGCTTCTTATTTTCTGTCTTTTGTCACACACACAATAAAAAAGAGTCAGAGGGTGAAATGAAGGCCTGAATTTAAAAAAAAAACTCTTTTCTTAAGTGCTCATGCTGGGGAACAATGTAACCTCAGGTCATACGCTGAGTGTTTATGACAGTTTTTTGTGCTGTAACACTGAGCAGTTAACAGCGCCGCTCCTCATTCGACCATAAAATGAACTCTGTAAAAGTACACAACTTTTCATCCATGTTCTGGTGTCTGATCACTTGCTCAGCTCATGTAAAAGGTTTAAAAGCAGCTGGGGACACTTTTACTAAATGACAGGAGCAAGTTAACAAATAAGCATTCAATATGAATCTAAACTAAAAGGCACATAATAAATTTTCCTTTAGAAATTCAATATTCTCAAATCCTGAACGACTTTTTAGCTAAAAGATTCTTCAACAAGAATTGACAACAGACGGATAAAACTGATATTTTACAGTATTTATGGGTACTATATGTAACATTTACTACTACTACCGTTCACTAAGGTGACCTGAGCTCAATTCCTGGTATAAAACAGTTTCATATCTTTCAGTTCAAAACAGGCATCAACCCTGCACTTACAATCCAAATACCAAGTTAACCTCTATATAGGAATTATACTGTAATTGGTGCTTTAATGTTACACACAGCACCTTTAACAGCTGAACTGAATTTTAGCTTTAAATGCTTTCGTTACATTCAAAACAGTTCATGAAACATTAAACAGAGCTGGAACCTCCTCCATCATGCAATCACTAAAATGCTGGAATGACTCATAAACATTAAACCAGAAACATAATCTGCTCCTACCAGGAGCAGAACGAGCAGCATATTTATGCTCTTTTACTGCGAAATACACATTTATGGGTTCAAAATGATCACCATTTGTGTGGAACTTCAGCTCGTCTCCGGCTAATAGTTTTCATCCCCTGCAGCTCACCATCTGATCCTTCTGCACTTCGCTCAGTCTGAAAGGCCATCAGGCAAAGATCAGCCTCCTCTCTGTTACTAACAGGCTAATTTATCCCATCACAGAAAACTGGCACATCTGTCCTTCTGTACAGCCCTGACTAATTGATAGAAACAAACAAACAAAAAAAACCCCCACTGTGGATGAATTCATTGTCATTGTGATTGCTAAATAGTCTGCAGGCCACCTGGCTCGGGGGTACATGGGAATCATTTATTAATGAATTTATAACGTGTGATGCATTTTTCTGTCTGCATTAAACCATGACAGTGATGCTCTGAACTCAGAGAACACTTGGTATCAAAGGCAGACTCCCAGGCTGGTTGTAGTGAGGAGCTCTCACTCGTAGGCTAAAATTGATGTGTTCTCCATCTGACATGTGAGGCTGCCTTGAAAAAGCCTCTAGACAGAACGTTTTTTTTCCAACAGAAGGGAGAACGTTACTTCCAGTGGGACTGAACACAGGGATTACGTTAAATTATTAACAGATTCACAAAAGTGTGAAGGGAAAGTGTGAGCGCAGACCACGCTCACCAGGAAATGTTTTATTTTCAGGTTATTTTTTTGTTCTCTTTTCCATATTAAATATATACAGTGAAAGGCTTATTTATGACCTAATTAACATAAATTCACACAGATAGAAATATTATGTTATGACATGTAACATGATCATAAAGCTGAGATTAAAGCTCTTTTAATAAATGCTCTGCAGGAACTCAGGCTGGATGCAATTTCAACCGAATGAGAAAGAGGTCCAGAGTTATGACCCTTGTTTCAGAGGTCGTGTTAACTCATGCGTTTCCAATGTGCCCTGAGCAGGCGGGGCTGCCATATTAGAGAGTAAAGATGCCACTGAAGCAGTTCAAGTTGTTTAGATCCACCGCACAGCACTTTAAACAAATGCAGTGCGGTGGGTCGAAAATAATGCAGATGTAAAGAGTGGTTAATATGGATTACTTGAAAGTAATGGATATAAATATATTTGGTGAAAGTACCTCTGCATGTTTTTGTGCCCTCTGCGATCACTGGGAAAAAACCCTGAAATATTCATCTGCCATGTGTGATGTTTATATTGTGTCTGTTCATCTTTTCTCTTTAAAGACTGATCTGTACTTTTAGGAGTTTCTGTGGATGACCATTAGATAACTGCCTGGCTGAGGATGAGAAACTTTGTGAGTTATTTTTAACAACAAGACCTGAAATATTTTGGAAGATTTCCCACTTTGAGCTATATATTAAACATTAAAGTGCATGTTTGTGGAACATTCTTATTCAGTTGTAAAAGAAAAAAGCCTGGTAGAAATATTTGTCTTTTGCTTCTCCAATGGGACTTCATAGTGATGCAAAATACTATAAATTCCATATTCATTAAGTCATTAAGCAGTGCTCATAATGTCTGTAGTCACAATGGCCTCATACAACCAGAGATATTTAAAGTGAAATTACTTTAGTGTAAATGCTACTGAGAAATCATCTGACACAGACGCCCTGAAGGAGCCAGTGTGCTGAAATATGAAATAAAACATTTACCCTGCATGTTGGTATAAATTGTAGTGACATTTTATGGAAGCTGTAAGAGGTACTGGACCTGTTGTCACAGAGGCAACAGCCCCTTTGGGAGCCATCCTCTGTGCCATGCTGAGTACAACGGTGTTCATCTCCTATTTTACTGCTGTGTTGCTCAGTTTTATATAATACAGGCTGTTTAACTTTTACTGACCTGCTATTACGTATGGTCAACATGTGCTGCCAGCATTTTCTCCTGGTTCAGACAGAGATCTTGCCTTCCTCACATTAATTAGAAAAACCCTCCCTTAAATACTGCAAAACACAATAGAAAGATTAAAGTTGCTACCAAGAATTATCTACAGGGGCACAGAGGAGCACTGACAGTACTGTATCTATAAATAATTATGACAATTTAACAATTTTCTCATGAGAACAGAGATTTATATCCCTTTATCTTTTGATTTCTTGTTCTGTTTTGTTAAAGTTCAAAGCTACAGTTGACACAAACTCTCATTCAGTTCAGATGTGTGTCTGTGTGTGTGGGAGAGAGGTATAGATATGTGGGTGCAAAACATAGTGGGTTTGTACATATACTGTACATATGTAACAGCCTTAACAGAGACCTTTTGAACTGGAACAAGTAGTTGGAAGTCTCAGAGGTGATCAGTTAATTAAGTAGATTTGACCCCCTTAGACACACAGTTGTAGGAGAGGAGATGCAGTAAAGGATAGACAGAGAGAGAACAGAGAGAAAGGTAGCGTATATGTGTGTATGCATACAGTGCAGTGGAGCCAGCAGGTGTAGAGAGATTAAGGAAAGACATACAGCGATAAAGGTGAGCTGGGCTAAGGAGAGAACAGAGTCCATCACCTCTCTGGCCTGGCATATTGAAGACAGCAGCACTGTGTTATGTGTTCACAGAGGTCACTCCTTCAATTACACATTCACAGACACCACACAAGCGCACGCCTGCATGCATACACACACCTCCATTAATTCCTCCCCTCCCTTCCCCCCCGATGAAGCGTGAATGCAAATTAGCTACGCTCTGCTGGATAGAGGTACTAAAAGGTATTAAAGGTGACATTAAGGAAGAATTTCTTTGTTGTCACACAATATCTGGCTGAGTGGTGCATAGGTGTGTAGTCAGAGCCCATATGAGAGAACGAGGACAGAGATAAGTCACAGATAAAGCACACGACTGCGTCAATAAATAAAACATGCTCAGTCTCGCTGAAGATGGGTCAGCTTGCATCAGTTACAACAGCAGTGATAACTCCTGTGATACTTACTGGGGTTGGGAGGAAACAACGTGCAGCTCTTGCAGTGGATGATCTCCTTTACAACCGACACATCCTGGGAGAGGGGCGGGGGCCCCAGGCCCAAGCCGGGCATCATGGGATTTATAGGGGCAATGCCAGTCATCAGGCCAAGACCGGGGTCAAAATCTGGGGTCAGGAAAGAGACGTGGATAAGTTAACACAGCATCTGCTCAGAGAGCTGTGACCCGCGGAGCACACACACACATGTAGGAAAAAAAGGCCTCTGTTTCCTAACTGGTTTATCAGGCTCAGCTCACCTCTCACTGTGGCATCATTTGAGCCCATGCTGGCTGTTTCATGTTCCATTTTACATTGTGTACTTCCTCCATGAACACAGAGCAACACTTCTGTCAACAGTGGTGACACACAAGCAGTTTATAAATAACTGAATATGTCAGCCACTCATGAATAAATCATCTAACAAAAAACATGAATATTTAAACTATTTTTACTTAGTCCCTTGTTTTTCTCTCATTTTCTCTCTCTCTCTCTTTTTCTCCTGGTGACTTCAGTTTTTGAAAACTCTCTCTCACACACACACTCTTGAAACTACTACACATTTCATGCTTGCTTCTCTTTAGTCTTTTAATGATAACCTGCAACATCATAAAGAAATTTCAGAAAACACAGACGCTATAATCACAGGTACTGATCTAGACTGCACCTGGGTACATAAACACAGACTCACACACACACACACACACACACACACACACTATTTTTTCTCACATATCACATACATTCCCAGCTTTTTTTTGAAATGGAAATACATTGCCCTCTCCCCTGAGTCCCCCCGGCACCTGCAGCAGACAGCGGCAGAGAAAGGAGGCCATTGTGTGCATGTGTGCGTAATGCAATGCCGTGCATGCCAAGTCTCCATCCTCGTGAGTGACAGAAACTTGACTGAGACAAAACTGAAATGAAAGCACAACAAAGCACTGATGCAATGTTCGCTCAAGAGGACTGGCACAGAGTTTTTATCTGGAGAGGGCAACAGAGAAAGAGTAATCTGGTTCAATGAGCTATTTTGCAGTGAAGTAGCAGGAGGTTTTGAAGAAAGTTATGAGTGACACAACGCTGCTGGACTAAACACCATGAAAATGAATAGCTGTGATACTGCGGTGCTTCGCCTGGCTTTCTCCGTCTCCTGTTGGTGACCCTGACATCCGTCTTTAGCCGGGTGACACAGGGAGAGGAGGCAGGTGATAATGAAAACACTGCTGGTTTGCCAGAGCGATGAATGACTTGTTCGGGTGAGCTGGAGGAGAGGAAGATGGATAACACGGAGGGTGAGAGATAAGTGATGCTGGAGTGAAGCAGCAAAAGAGAAACTGAGCCATGAAAACTGATCTAATTATTGCCACAGCACACCAGGGTGCACTGTTTTCCATTAAAACTGTATCTCTGTATCTGTCTGGGGTGGTCACGGATGTCACTAATTGTATTCTTATCTGTATTTGTTGAGATGGAAAAACAATAGCAGGCCGCTGAATAACAGCATCGTTATGCAAAGTGTCCTTCCCTGCTTTGTTGTCGTCTGTGCTCTGGGTATGATCTCTATTGGGCAGTCGCCGCTCCTGTTTTAGAATCAGAGTGGTAAATTAGCTCAAGGACGCGCTATAAATAAGTGCTGGTCTTTTCTAATCTGAAGCTTTAAGCAGCATTTCACTGCAACAGGAGGGTTAGTTTGAAAAAAGGAAGACAAGATGCAGCACAGCACTTTATTCTTAGTGATCATTCACAGCTCAAGTGAGTTAACATACCAAACTGAATTTGGAAACCAATGGTTTTCTTGAAGTTACGAAATTTTAGAGTCGAATAAGTGAAAAGTGTGTTCTGGTATTAGTTAAGCCTCTGCTGTGTGGCAGCTGATACCTCTGCCAGCTGATGTGGCAGACACACTACATGGCAACAGATGCAAACATCTGCTTCACGAGTACATCATCCAACTTCTCTGAGCAGAGACGAGGGTGAAGAAAGGTCATGAATTGCACAACTCTTCCCTCAGAGCTGCTCTGTGTGGCTCTACTTATCCTTTCCATAACCTCCCTCTGTTTAAACTAAAATTAGGTCAGGTTGCTCAGTAGAAGTTTTATGGTGATGATACAGTGAAAGGGAATCTTAAAAGGCAGCCCCACACAATATTTTACACTAAACAATGTGATTTTGAAAACATCTTGACTTATTTGTATTTGAGGCTGCTTGCTTTTTAAAACCCTTTTATGATTTCACTGCATAATTTGATGCTTTTCAATCAGTAAAAAAAATCAGTAAAAAAAAAGCTGAAGAGATTTCTGTTGCATGGCCTCATTTTTCAGTTCGCATCTGGCTCCTGAGTAAGTGTAAAAACCAAAAAAAAAACCAGATCCATCTCCTTACTCAGATCCGACTATGTCATCACTACCATGACAAGAAGGTTATTTTACGTCATTAACCTGATACTGTTATTACACTTATTGTTGGTCACTGCAGCTTGGCAGGGCTTGGAGTTGGCACTGACAACAGAGTTAAAGGGAGAAAAAAAGTTGAAGAAAAGCCTCGATTCAGTCAAAACTTGAAGGCACAGAAATGTGTTCAAATCAAGTGGGAGAAGAGTGGGTAAGGAAACGGACACGGACGCTATTGTTACTCTGTACACGCATGACTTTTCACCATCGCTGACAGTTCATACTGATGGGGGGATATGGCTTACATCCTGAATGGATATGAACACTCGTCTGGAAGCTTGACACATGGGCAGCATTTATAAGCTGAGCATGCAGGCCTGTTGGGTGGAAGGACTTCAGCTGCACGCTCTGTTTGTGTATGTAATCTACTTCTACAAATGATTGTCTTCAAAGTGTCTTTCCTGTCAAAGTGTGACCCTGTTTGTGTCAATGTGCCTGCTTTTCTGTTACTTTTGGACTCTACAAGGAATTAAATGAGGCTCCGTCTGACCCAGGGAAACATGGAGGTCAGGCAAAAAGTCCTTTCTAGGGCTACTTCCTGGCTTCACCTGCTTCTAGCACACTGAACTCAGGTCAGCACGCTACCTCCAACAGACATGATTGGACTGCTCAGGGCTGAGTTACTCAGTGTGTATGCGCTTCTCTCCACCCCTGCACTTCTCTGTTTTGTTCCCTTGTTTATCTGTTTCACTCCATTTGCTTTGCCATCATAATCCAATCAGACAGGCTGATATTCCTTTACATGTGCTAAATGTTTGTTTTTTCCTGTTTTGTTCACAACTTAAATGTCGATTGAGGGCAAATTAAGTTTGTGTTAAGCGTAAGAACTAATCTGATTAGGAGCGTGACCGACTCACCTCGAATGAAGTGTTTGTGTTAAAGACTTGTTTTTTAGCAAATTTAAAAAATTACCATGTTTTGTTTAACCCTTTAATTAAATGACAAGGATACAAAAGTTCACTGATGTGTCAATATGATAATGGAAAACAAGACTCGGTTCATGTGTTATCAGTGAAATTGCACCCAGATTCAATTTAAAACTGCAGATTGGATTTGTGGGCATATTTTGGTGGGTGGTGTTTTTTTTTTTTTTTTTTGCTGTTTCTGAAGATTAAGTCGAACACAGCGACTTCTTGTTGACACATCTCCAGCAGAGCAGCTCTGCCACTGAAAAGGAAGACAAAAGATTCAGCAATAAGAACCATTAAGCTTAATGTCATGTTTGGCTCCGAGTCCGTCAGAATCAAAGAGGGAGGGCCTCTTTTGTTTGCATCAACAGTCAGTAATCACACTGTCAAATCATACAATCAAAATCCATAAAAAAGACAAAGAAATACACTTTTCTTCCTCTCATGGTCGTCTTAGTTGAATATGACAGCCTTGAGGCTTTGCATTACAAGCTTGACTAATTTTTTAAAAAACAGGCAGTTTCTCTTGAGGAACCTTTATATTGTCTGACTTTGGGCTGTCTCCGTCCAAAGAAGGTCATTATGGGAAATACAGCCAAGCTGCTCAGTGTCGCCTCATAGCAAAAAGGTTGTTGGTTCAATTCCCAGCTGATCCAGATTCCTTTCTGAGTGCAGTTTGCAAGTTTTCACAGTGCATGAGTCTCCTCTGGGTGCAAATCTTTCGAAAACATATTGGCCGAGTGCCATATGGTTGTTCATTGCTCCACATCAATGCGTGAAATGCAGAGAGACATTTGCACTACACTGTACTCAGTGTAACCGCATGTGACAGACAAATAATTCTTCCGCTTCTTTTCTGAAATCCTTGGTTGGCGACTAAAAAAATGGCGGACTTAATGCTACTATGTAACTCCATTGACGGCTGATTTGCAGCTTTGATGACTAACAGATGGGCTGCATCAGATTTCTGACAGTCGCAGACTTTCAAGAAGAAAATCCCACGATGTGAATGCTGCTGGGAATGATCAAAACGTTCCTGTAAAGCAGCGGGGAAACTCTCAATAAGTAATCACCACTTAGTGATGTAAGTATTCACGCTCTGTCATCATTAGCGCGATAATTAGGTCCATTTTAGAGCATTAACCTGAAACAACAGCCCTGTTTTTTTCTATGTCTTTTCATCAATACACAAACACACCAACAATGAGTGCTTAGATGTCCTGGAAGAGCATGTGTGCATGTGCAGCGAGCAGCAGAGAGCAGCAGCAGAGACATGTGTGATGAGATGTTATTTACTGTTTCTTCTTCCAGGGGATTTTTCACTTGCTCCGTCTCTCTCATCGCTATGGCAACAATGGCGCTTCAGTCCGGAAGCCATGTTTCATGTTTCATCACCAACGCTGCGCTGACCCAGTGTTTGAGTGGTTCCAGTGCAAAAGGGGTCTGTAGTGAGGAACTCCTCCGAGACCCAGAGATCATGAAAGTGCCCTTAAACAAAAACATCAAGAGAAAGCTTCTAGTTCTCCGACCGCCCACACAAGGCCGCTAGACTCTGTGTCTGTTTATCTCTGATCTCTTTTTCTCTCGCTCACTGTTTGACTCAGGCTTTTCTTTTTTTTTTTAAATCCATTTCTCAGTGTGCTCCCTTATTACTGTACAATCCACTGCTTTTAAAGCTTTCAGACATACGGTTTTACCCATATCTTAGCATTTTATTTCTAATGAAAAATCTTTTCTGGAGGCTTGTTAAATGTAACCACATTTCAGCTTGTCTGTCTATGAGAAGCAGGAAATTGAATGAAAAAAATACAAATTTTACTACAACAAGCTTGTGGCTGTCACAGTTGTTCTCCCAACTCTGCTTTGACACAACCCCTCCTCCCCCTTCATTCCTCCTCAAACTTTGATTTCCACAGAAAATGTTCCCTCTCAGCAGAGTCAGCCATGGGTGGCGGTCAGGGGACACGGACAGCTGCTGCGAGGCACGCTGGGTAATATGGGTAATATTTCCTGATGAACAGACTGGCCCAAGCCTCCTGGAACTTGGCCTTTCACTCACCCTGCCAATTGTCGCCCCATCTGCATCTCAGTTTCCCACTAGATATCTCTTTAAAATCCATCAGTTTCCATTAAATATGAAAAAAATCTTCATTCAATCTTCATGATTGTGATAGATATAACTTTAGCACACTTATTTTGCATATATTATACCTTCTTAACTCTGGAAAACTTTTATGAGCCACAATTTCTATCAGTATCTTTCATTGTATTGCAGTTTCCCTTAACTTTACACAGAACATCGACCCCAGTTATTTAAATCAGTCTCTCTCTGATCGCTGGATCAGATCACAGAGTAGGAAAATGTGCATTTTAATGTGTGCATGTTCATGTACAACTAGTGAGTGCAAAGCGAACACAGCAAAGAGAATCCTGGGAATCTCTCCCTCTTTGGGCTTTTTTGTTCATCCAAAATACTAGAAAAGAACAAATTCTACTTGAGAGTATTTAAATGTGAAAAATGCTAATTTTGTGCATAAGAACAGTGTGAATGTGTGTGTGTGTTTGTGTGTGAAACTGGGAGGAAGAGAGGTTAAATTCATCCACATATCTTACTTAGTCTCAACAGCAGCTGCCCTGCGGCCTCCACCCAATAACATTTCTATTACGAGTCCAAACCAGCCAATCAATGCCATGATTACTTGTAATAGAAACATCTATTTCCATAATGAGAGTCTATCATAAATGTCCTTGTTGTCCTGGAGTGCTGCAAGTTAACAGAACTGCTATTTTGCAGTGAATACTAATGTGAAGATACGTGGAACATTCATTATTATTTACTGAGAGGCGTCTGGTGATTACAGCCTCATAGCTGCAGCACCAGGATCTGCAAGCATGAAAAAACACTTAATCCCCTCCAGCTAACTCTGACCTTTAACCTTGAAAGAGTAGTTAGGCAAGTGATCACTGAATTTCCCGTCTGGAGACAGAATATTTGGTACTTTTGTATAAAGGAACACAATTTGCCCTACAAGTTCTCAGAGATATTCAAACTGCACTGCACAGTATAAAAGAGTTCAGGAAGCCTCATTAAAAACCTTTCGGGGCCTTTTTGATGTTTTATGGAAATTAATTTAAGGGCAAGTTAAAAGACAAAATAAACAAAGCTGGAAGCTCAGCCTATTACTAATACAGCATAACTAATTACAATGGTGATACCTATGAATAGGCTGTATAAGAAAACAAAAGAAAAAAAGAAAAAAATGTTGTGAGGCATGAAATCAAATTCGGTTAGGGAAAGCCGGCAGCATGTGTGTTGTTTAATAAACCCTTTAACTCCTAATAAAATTGTTCATTCAGGGGAAATAATCACTAATTAGCCCACAGTTTAATACTTCTGTTCTGCCACCAGCTGTTGGTTTCAGTTCGACATTTTGTTGCTAGTAGCAACCCCTACTGGCAAAGGCCACTGGAGAGGCTTTAATAGGTCTTGCTCTCCTGATTGCTTTAATGTTTTTCATACTTGTGTTTGTTCTCCAGTAGGCTTGTATGTTAGTGTTTCTGAGGTCATCAAGTTTCATACAACAGAAATTCAAATTTTACACAGGGATGAATAAAAAAGAAATAAAGTAGAAGGACTGGCAGCTCAGCCAGCTGAAGAAAAACTCACAGATCCTCTTTAAAATAACGAGGACGTGGTTTGGATTTAGATCACAAAAGGACGAGAGAGTTGGGCCAAACCCTGTAGGTTATTGCAACTGTTATTAGTTGGAAAGAGGTGAAAATTTACCTACATATGCACTCCAGATGGGATCACTAAACAGCAAGGCAATTTTAAAATCACCCCACCCCACCTTGAGAAATAATTCCAGTGCAAATGGGGCCGACAGTGATAATCTGAGACAAGCTGGATGTTGCATGAGTGTGATGGATGACACATGAATATAAGAGCTATCTGATTAAATCTGTTCAAGATACCAGCTTCACTACATCTTTTTCTTCCTTGTTCTCCTCTTACTGTTAGCTGATTTGACATCTACATTTCCACAAATATCAAACCCACTAAACTTTTTTACTGAACTAATTAATTTTCAGCCATGCTAGCAGGAAAGAAATTTAAGTCTGTCTGCTACTTTGGCTCATTATCTCAACGACTATGAGAAAGATTACAGTGAAATTTTGGACAGACATTCAAGTCCAAATGACTTCACCTCGAGTATGACCAGCAGGGTGAGAATTTGATTTTTTAAGTGATACTAAAAATTTCTGTGGAAGAAAAATGAGTCCCTGTTTTAAGACAGTTTTACTGACTTTTTCCAAACCTGAAAATTAAAACAGAAGAACATAATTTTATAAAGAAACAAAAAAAGGAAGATTGATGGAAACAATAAAGTTCAACAACACACTGTGGCTTGGCATGTTTAATGTGGAAACTGCAGACATAAATAAAGATATCCGAGAGGAAAGCTTCTCAAAAGCAAATCCAGAACATAGTGATCATAACCTGATATCTGGCTACAGTACAAGTTAATATTCAGGTCCTCTTCATGGGACATGAGTGAAACTAAAAAATAAAAAATAAAAGTGTATTAATTTGTTCCAAAGATAGTTTATGTAAACTCATTTTTCAAGTATGTTAGTTTTACTTACTTAATTGATGCTACAATTGGAGTTGTAACGTCATGATTGACAGCTAATCCTAAATTGTGACTTTAAATAATGTCACCAGTGCATCAGGGATGTTTTGGTTTAGTTTTTGTACAGTGTGATACAGTAGATTCATCTATTTTATGTGAATAGTTGAAACACACATGGAAAGTTGTTGTCATTCTGAAGAAAACTTTGAGAACTTTAAACTTGACTTTTAAAGCCATATTTGTGACCTGCACACACTTTTTCTTAATGATCATGACACTGATTGTTAGCAAGTTGGTCAGATAATCAGTTTCCAAAAACAGTAAAGAAAATCTGCTTTTATCTTTTGTACAGGACAATGTTAAAGGTTATAAGTCCGACAGTCTCTGCGAAACTTAAAAATTATAACCATGAGATAAAGTGTCTTAGACATAGCTGCCAGAGTGAATAAATCCTGCCAAAGTTTGAGAAGAGAGTGTCTGTGTGTCTGTGATAATAAGTGTTAGCTTGTAAGGTCGAAAGGTCAGAGAGAGAGACAGACACGAAAACAGACAGACAGATGTAATCATATTTGACAGAAAGGGGAGAGATAGAGGAAAACCATTTTCCTGCTATTCTATAGCATTCTGCTGTCATCACAGTGTGGGTGTATGACTCAGAGATATAACAGCCTCCATTCAATATCCCAATAATAACACAGACAACCTCCAACCTCCATGCACTGACTCTGGCCATAAAGATATCTATCAAAATCGATCGATAGACTTCTCATCTTTATGGTCAACACAACTCAAACTCAATACAAGTTTACCTGCCCGAATTCAATAACACTGAACAAAATAATGTTTCCACTTTGGCCACAAGAATCCAAGTCTCACACAAACCACAATATAATATCGATGAGAGTTTATTTATATACATTTTTAACGAGATAAAGAAAAGTACAATTTTGATTTAAAATATAAATAAATGTTTAAAATAAATACAACATACTTTGAACTCAATGTTTTTCTTAAGCTAAAATTCAATAAAACTATTTAAAAATAAAATTAGAGAGAAACTTAGTTGACAATAATTGTGCAATTGTGCTGTTCTGACAGTAGCAGAGAACTAAATTGCTCTTCTTGTTTTCAATGACAGGTCAAAGACGAGTGGAGTAAACAGAATTATGGATATGAAAACAAGTAATTATTATATCTGTGTATTTATGGTTGTGGAAAAGAGGCCTGTACCAACTTCCACAAGGACTGAGAATACAATATTACTTTATAATTCTAAAGAAAATAATGCAAAGACATTTGTGTGTACATTAATCTCCTTTGTGTCATTAATCTAAAATAGTTTTTATGTCAGCTGAGCGGGTTGCTTAGTTGCAATAATTGGGTCAATGCCGGCATGATCTGTTTGTAAAGTCAAATATCTCAACATAATTAGGTCTTTTTCTGCATCAATAAGTGACAAACATGTTGCTTTGTTTTGACCTTTAGCTGTTATGCCACTGACAAATCGATTAAGATGAGTGAAGCGTTAAGATGTATCATTTTTCAAGTTTCATCAAATTCAGATGACTGATGTGATGGACAAACAAACAAACGGATACAGACTGATCCCATACCAGCCTCCTGCTGTCACACTGAAAAGATAAATTCTAAAAATAAGATGGCTTTATTACAGAATAACAAATGACTCTCCCAAAATGACAGATAAGGCTGAATTACATCAAATTAAGCCACTTTTTCATGCTGACAAAGCGCTGACACTTTCGCAGAAGGGCATCTTTATTCAGTCTATTATCTGTCCACACAGCAATACTTTGATAATAACAATAATCATCTTTATTTATGTAGCACTTATCTAAAAGCACAATTGACAAAGTGCTTAACATTCGCATAATGCAGTATGAATTGCAGGGACTTTTAAGTTAAAGAAAAACTGCGACATTTTAGGAAATTAAACTTTTTCTCCTCCCAGCAGTTAGATGAGAAGATCAATATCAATTTATCCGTGTCCGTTCAGTATAGAGATACTTCTAATATTTGTTCAGTCTGAATTAAAACCAGGCCTTCAACATCTCCACAGCTGTCACATGTACTTGTATATTGTGTAAGCACAGAAAATGGCACATGGTGGTATAATAAGCAGTTAGCCAGAGCACTGAAGGTATTTACATCAGCCACATTGGTCCTGGGTTTGAAGTGTGTAAAGGTGATAATTATTGTGCCTGATGAGACATTTTCTCAGGATTGTGTGGGCATGTGCAGAGGGCGTCTGATTGACCTCTCCCTCATTCTGAAGTCAGCATTTTTCACCTGCACAGGCGGGGCAGTTTATCTTTGTTCCTTTTTATTGTTGGATGGAGTCTCTAGCACCTTTAAGGTGAGCAGAGGTCTCTCAACTATAACTTCATTCTGGATTTCTTTGGCTGCTATATTATGTTTTAGAGTTAAAAAAAAATCTGAAAACAATATGTTGCATTATAAATCACTTAACAATTGAAAAAAAACTGTGGCCAAGAACTGTGGACCTAACCCTAACCTACTTTGAGCTAAATTTAAATTTCTGTATGGTAAATTTAGTCATTTATCTGCTGACATCTACAAGAATATTTACAGTTTATCCATTTTTCAGTGTACTTAGTTTCTGAGAGTGTCTTTTAGTGTGGTGTCCTGCATTTTCTTTAACTCAGAGTGATTCAGTTCTTCCTTTCAAGCTCTTGTTGGTGAGAGCCACACCATGATCTCAGTTTAATGTCAGCAAAACCATTTTCTCTTAACCTGACAAAACATATTCATATGAACACCATCACAACAATGATCCAGTCCTTATTTTACCTTAGACGTACCTCCTGTATGCACCAATGTTGACAGAATTGGGTTAAGGTAATGTTTCACAGTATAAACGAGATGTCTGCAAATATCCCTCAAACTTGAGTTTCACATCCCTCTTGGAGGTTTTAAACCTTTAAAGTCTGATTTTTTTTTACTTGTGTTAATTTTATTTATTTAGTCTTTGTTATTGTGTAACAGTTTTATTCTCATAGATGTTTTTAATCCACAGGTGTCTCTTGTGAAACAGATAATCTCAGTGAGAATTCCTGATGGTTAAGAGTTAATTAGCCATGATGGAGAGTCTGTAATTGATCAACCTGAAACTGTAACAGGCTTCCAAGTGCATGTGTGTGCATCTTTCAGAGCTTGCCTATAAAGTTGTGCTGTGTGTGCGTGTACGTGTGGGAGGCTCATGGCATGCATTTATGTGTTTGTTCTCTGTGTGCTATGCTTTGATTGGCTCTAAAGGTTCAGGAGGTTCGCAGCTAACAGACTGCAAATTTGACCATGCATCATTCGGCAAAGTCTAGCAAACATATGGATTATGGATGGAGTTCAGCAAAGGTCAGCTCTACTGCTCGGCGGCATCCTTTCAGCCGCCTGTTTAAGTGCAGGCAGAACAGGCAGTGCGGACACACAGCCATAACTCAAACCGCACTTAGCAGCTAACTGTGACTGACCAGAGATTTCCTCTTCATAAATGGTTAAAGAGAGAGAGAAACAGAGAGGGTCGCAGTTGAGTGAAAGCAATGAGCTGGTATGAGTACTTCAAACTGAATTACTTCATTCTGCCTAACGAAGTGTCTGTCTGTCTGTCTGTCTGTCTGCAGATGGATCACACTGAGCCCCGCGGAAACAAAAGTACCTCACTGATTTCCTTATGAGCATGCAGATTACATAATCAAGGCCTGCTCTGAACACAGATATGCATCGTGCAAAAAAAACAACTCTATCTTAAAATGACTGATTGGATGAAAGATTACTGTACTGCTTCAAGTACTTGAACTAAAGGTGTTTAAAGAAGAGCTCAATCCTAAAACTGTTTTATTTTGATAAGTACTCCCATGGACAGATATTTTAAGTGTGATTGAGTAGAAGCTTAAACTGTGAAAGTGCTCAGCTCCATAGAAAACAAGCAGTGTGTGTTCTGATGTGGCTGCGGGTAACAGTGGCTGACTCAGCTGTGATGAGACATTAATGAAGATGTTGGTTAATTTGGGCTGGCAAAGGAGAAAGTGAAAGGAAGGGAGGGAGGGAGAGAGAGAGAGAGATAAAGAGAGGGAGGGTAATGGGGTAGGAAAGAGGAGGAAGGAGGAGGCAAAGGTAGGAAGGCACCAGCTGCTTTTCCAGATGATCCATGTGGGGGACACACAGCTGTCCTCTTCGACACTCCTCCCCCTCCATCTATTTCTCCTCCCCACTTTCCTCTCCACACCACCCTTCAGGAACTGCTTCAGCAAAATGACTTTAATGAAGATATATTACCACAACTATGGCTTGGTCCTTTGTATGCAACACAGATAAAAATCCCCTCCACATTCACCTCTCCCTCACAGCGGCGGTGTTTCCCCTCCATCTCAGTCATGCTGGACAGCAACACCACTCTGTCAGTAATTTTTATGATACTCTATTACAAGGAGAGGTGGTGGAGGCCATTCTAAATGTGAGAGCAGTAAATACAACAAATTAAATTTAATAGGTGAACTGCAGTAAAGAAGGCTGCAATTTCCACATGCATATATTTTAAATATGGATTCACAGACAAGTGAGATTAAAAACTCCTCTCATGCACAGAGCACTCGTCAGTAATGTGCATGTATCAGGTGCAAGCCATTACTTCTGTGGGAAAGTATTTCAAGTCACATGGCTTGATCGTCATTGACACCTAAGAAGGTCACAGTAGTACATGACATTGACAGTCTGACGCAGGGGGTATAAATTTACAGTCACTCCTGACCTGACACACCTTCTTCTGTCTTGAAGACTATTAAGACTGTTGCTTGGTCTCTTGGTCATAGTCAGATGATGATCCTAAACATTAAATTGGGCCTGTTGAAATCCTGAGGATCCTCGCAGACTCAAACACAAATTGATATATTGTAATTGCTTGGCACTGCTACATAAACGTCACTGTGCAGCCCTCTACTGCAAAAAAAAGAAACAATCTCATTGGTCTATCTGGATACACAACTGAAACACATGTGCCAAGTGCCATTATTGAGGGTAAAATATTCCCCCAAGAAGAGAGGAAAAATGAGGAGTGAGTTTAGCCTAACCTAATGTTATAAATGGAGAGCTGATATGGTAGGACTAAATGTAATGTTCTCAATACAGAGTAATTAACAATAAAGTGCTCTCTGAGGGTGTAATGACATTGGAAAGTGATAAACAAATGGGCAGCTGCGTCAAAGCTTCATTAATCTTAAAGCTCTCAGCAGCAAAATACTTATCCAGTGTTCTGAAAATAATGTTGATGAAGTGTTTAAGGTCCGCGTGTGTGCCGTGTTAAGGACATATCAATGACACAGCACTGTGATTGGCTGCATTTCTTCATTATGCTCAAGAAGAAACATGTAGCAGCAAAGAGGCAATCAAGTTTTCATGCTGATTTACTTGCTTTAGCCTCTTTGAGCAGCGTTCTTTCATAACCTTTCCCCTCATTAACTGAAATCTGGCAGAATGTGTTGAATCCGATTCTTTGACAGAAAGCTGCCACAATTTATCATTCATAACTCAAAACGATGTCAGCTGGAAGGATTTGCAGAAAGGTTCGAGCTTTGTTTACTTGGCAAGTATGAATGTAGCTAATTATCTTTATAAAGTCAAAACTTGAGTCTTTTTTCTGTGACCCAAACAGAAAACTTGCAGGACTGAGCTGCTGCTCTATGCATGTTTCTGTGT
>JAPZDY010000026.1:17975006-18001007 GCA_029783645.1 Ctenochaetus hawaiiensis | reverse complement strand
GAACACGAACGGATATCGGATTAATTGGAAACGCCACATACAACGCGTCGGCCACAAGTTCCTGGTAGCAGCCCCCTAGTGGCTTAGGTTTTTTTTGTTTGTCTAAAGATCAAGTCACTACAGTGTGTTTATGAAAGCAATTTGAAAGATTTATTTTTAACAGAGGCATTTTTCTCACTCAAAATACTACCCCTGACTGGCAGACAATACCAGCTCAACTAAATTAAACGCTGCAAAAATATGCCTCATTAGAGATGAATTCAACAGTTTTTTTTAGTGCAATGTTTCAGTGAATCCCCAGTTTAGGTGTGATGTATTGCCTGTTGTTAGTCTGAAACTGCAAGTAAAACACAGACCATTCTGGAGATTTAATAACTTCTGATTAAATTAACACAAAGGAAAAGCTTCTTTTAAACAACAAACAACAATGCAACATGTTAATAAACAGGGAGACTATCATCTTATTTCAAAAATGTTAAGTTTTTTCATCACTGTCTGTGTGGAAGAACATACACCAGCATCCTGTGTAATGAAGTTTGTTTTTTAACAATAAATAGTTTATTTTACTGTTGACTTGAATTTGCATGATTGCATTGTAACAGCTGTATTTGTGTGTTCAGGGCGCATCTGTGCCCGCTGAGTCACACTCTGAAACAAAGGCAGTCTGCTTAAGCCTCAGTTGGGGTTGTGAACCTTAGGTTTAGAAATCAGGGCCTTGGAGGGATTGTAGGGATGTTGATGTGTTTACATACATTGACTTTAAGCATGCTCAGTTATCCAGCTGGGATCAGTATGTTAAAACATTATTCTCTACTTGACTCCTTTGTTTTAACTTGGCTCATTTGATATGCCGACACACAATGCTACATGCTGCTATATATTGAGCTGCTGAGTCAAAGTGACCTGAAAAGCAGGCACTTGGTTATACATCATAACTTGAGATCTATGAATACGGGCCAATCTCTCTGATAGGTCACTTTCATTGAGACAGTTCAACATTATGGAGAGTATGATGGAGTTTGTTTGTTATTCGGGCTGAGCCAGGCTAGCCTTTTCCCTCTGCTTTCAATTTTTATGCTATGCTAAGCTAGCTGGCTGTTGACTGCAGCTTGATCTTCTCATCCAACTTTGAGCAAGATATTAAATCATTTTCCAGACTGCATACCTTTTCCAACAACACTAACACTTGCATATCTGCGCTCAGCCAGTCAACCCCATTGGGGCTGGATGAGGATTACTAATTCTTCTGTGACCAGTGAAACAGCGAGGAAACTCCTTAAAGCTGTTTCCATATGTACCGTAAACACCCTGAGCTCAGGCCGGACTAAGCACAGTCGTCAGACAAGGACGACTTGCCACCCCCACAGGCCCCCACACAGGAATGAAAACACAACATAAATCTTCTTCTTCTGGACACATTAGGCATTTTCAAATCTTTTGTTTGAGCAGGAAAATGATCTAACAGCAGATCCTTAATTATAACTGCCTGGGGGAGGAGATGCAGAGGAGGGGAGGCTCCAGACATTCAAACATTGACGCATCGGGAGCTGCCCAGTGCGATGAGTACAACTGCTCCAGTGCTGATGCTCGCCAACTTGCTCAAGGGCACTTTGAGAGCAACAGAGGGGGAGAAAACACTGTTACTCATCTGTCCTCCTACACATGCTTTCCCAGCCAGTCTGTGAATTCAACTCCAAAACCATAAAAGGTTTCGTAATGGCGGTTACTCCTACCTCTAAACACGTTGGCAGATATATCTTACTTGAAGTATATCTTCAAACCACCTAAAGTATCAATCTAAATCCAACAAATGCAGGTTTTTTATGAGCTGTGGGATGGAAATTCCCACATCAATATATTCACTGTACAATGCAATGCACTTTTGTGTGACACCGTGTGTTTGCAGCGGGTGGCATGTTGTCTGTGGTACCTGGCACGAGCTGCTGTCCAGTCATGCTTATCGGAGGCATCCCCAGGTTACTCATGGCTGTTGCCCAGGCACTGGGGTCTGACATGGGCATTGTCATAGAGTTAGAGGCCATGGTCAGGTTACAGTTCCCATCTGGAGGGAGACACAAGAGAAATGAGAGAGTGAGATTTACATTTCCCTATTTTGGGATTGTTAAAAAAAGATGTGCATTCATTTAAACGGGTTAAAAGACCAGGGTCAAAACCAGAATTACATTTTAAAAGGTGGCAGATCTTTGGCCTCCTTTAATGACAAAATATCTATCCTATTGACACGAGCGTTTTGTGAACTCCAACCTCATTTTAATTCTGTGTTCTGTCACAGGAGAGAGGAGAGGAGAGGCGGCTGTGACCCTGCATCAGTCTGACTCCTCATCGACTTTTACAGCACTGTCATTTAGAATATATTCCTCTTCATGAAGTTGTCTGTTCCACTTCCGCTCAGAGGTTCAACAGCCTCGCCTCTTGGCACTTCCTGCCTCAGTGACCTATGACCTCAGTTCAAAAGGTTTTGGCTGCTCTGACAGAAAATGCTGACACACATATACAGACACACAGCACAGAGACACTATGTGCTCTCCTTACAAAGACTTACTAGGTGCTACAACAGACATTAGAATCAAGAAAACTGCACCTGAAAACACCTCTTTATAACATGATGGATTGGTAGTAATTGCTTGTGTTAATTACTGAAGAGATAACTGAGATCTTTTGCAGATTTAAAAAAAAAAACAATGGGGCAGATTTAGAGAGAATTTGTTGGAATTGTCGCTAATTAGCTATTCATGCATTGACAACAGATGTGATTATTCATACGATCACTTGAGAGCGGCTCTTAAAGTTTGGTCTTTCACTTCACTTTAAGTAGTAGCAGTAGGAGTTGTTTGATAATGTGTGTTATTCTTCATACTGGAGAACTTTTCTGAACTCCTAAGTTGGTCCTTTACAGCATCCGGTAGTGTATTTCTTTGAAGTTTAATAAATAAGAGCCCTGACCAGAGTGCAATTTAAAACACAAGACACAAACGCGTGAGGCAGTATAACTCAAAGCAAAAACATAAAAATCCATCATTATTTCTCAGGGATAAACACTGAAAACTCTGCAACCATCCACCACAAACACACAAACTGTATCAGCAGCCTCTCAAATCCTCAGGCTCATGGTTCTCTGCCTCAAGTCTTACATAAAAAAAGCAAACATATTCAGATCTCTGTAGATAAAAAGCCTCCAGTAAAGTCAACAGGAACACATCATACATCTATCAGCGGTTCACTCTCCTTATCTGTGGTTCATTTCACAGCTTGGAGTCCTCCTAAAACATTTGCCTGTTGAGCGCTAGCTGGCAGACCTTTAAATTAGCGAGTGGCAGCAGCTGCCGGCTGAGCCACGAGTCTGTCCTCATCCTCCCTGACACTACGTTTAAACTGTGGCAACACAAGCCTTCCCTGAACTGCACTGGGATTTTTACACCTCCAAAAAGTTTTTTCCCAGTGCCTGGTTTACATGTACTTACAATTTGTGTGTAGGAGTGTGTGTGTGTGTGTGTGTGTGTGTGTAGTCCCTGAACTGTTCATGTTTTTTGTTTGTACACATACACCAACACACTGGCCTAAGCAATTACACCATCCCACTGACAGAAAACCCAACAAGCTTCTTGTGTTGCCTCCCTAAAAATACACTGCAGAGATGTTTACAAATAAACCGCTAGATGTTTTCCACATGACGGTAAATATGACATTAGTGTAATTATGGCACTCGTGACACAAAAAGCCTGGCCACAGCTTGACTGTTCATGTTAAAATACGGCTATGCTGGCGTTCCATTTTGTAAATAGGCCTGGACAAAGGGGGAACCATCCTACCAGAGTGCTTGTCATATAGAAACTGTTTTAAAGTGCCTTTCATCCTGCTAATTATTATTCTAAAAATTACGCTAACGCAACAACAACAGCATCGCCGCTTAGACCCACTCATTAAAAGTTGTCTCTGTGTTGCCATGGCAAGGCTGATAACACATTCATAGTTGTGATGTTGCCATGTTAATGTTCCCAACAAGAGCCTCACAGGCCTGGTGACTGCTTACAACCTCATTAGCCGTCCTGCCGGCTGGGTGGCAGCGCACTCAGAGGACAGATAATACACAGGGAGGGGAGAAATGGTGTAACATAAAGGTTTACTGCACATCAATGATCATTTTAAAGCAGGTTTACTGCACAGGGAAGGATGGGAGGATATATGAAAACTAATGCAGGGTTTAACAACAGACTGCACACTGTCCTGCAAGCTTAAGACTCTGATATGGACTGAAAAAAAAAGTGAAAAATTGGCCCAGTTGGGCTTGTGCCCACAAATAGTTTCCTGACCACTATTTCTCACCCAGTGACGCTGTTATCTTTCCACTGCGATCGGCCCACTCTCCACTCTCTTACATCTATGTATCAAATCGGACTGTGTGCCAGCTCAGAGTTGAGTCAGAGTGTAGAGTGGTGCATTTGTGGGGGCTGCTGCTTTGAATTACAAAGCAAGGAAAAGCATCAGTTGCCCATTAGGTGATAATGATAAATCAGTCTTCACAAGTTTTGTACCTTTTGGCAGCAATTAGGTGCTCAGAGCTGGCTGGTTTTCTGAAGCCACTAACAGTTGCCACATGCACATGCCAATTATGGCAACAAATGGCATCAAATGCGGCAAGAAACACCTACAGGAGCGTGAGTGACTGCAAAGTGACTAACTGCAAACGTCTTTAGTCATCAATAATGTGTCAGTGAGACAGCTATTCTCTCTTGGTTTGTGCTACAAATCACACAGGCAGTGTGATGGTCAGCCAGGCAGTGCTATGGAAACAGGCAGAACTATGAAAAGTAACTATGTGGTCATTTAATCCTCTACATTAATCACCACAAACCATATTTTTACACTATTTGAATATAGTCCTGCCATCACAATTACAATACCAAATTTGGCACCTGGGCATTTTCAAAGTGCTTCAACAAATAAACAGATAAAAGTTACTCAAGCTTAAAAGGCATACATATAAATGTGCTGCAGACCCATTAATCTGATAAACTTCAGTGTGATGGATTTGATATTGCTGATGTACACTGACCTTTAGGGAGGGAAGCTTAAATCCTTTTCACACCCAAACTTAGTGGATCCATATGTCTTGTTGCTTTTGATATAGTAACTGTATTTTTCCATCACAAATTAAGTCAATCATTGTTGTTTTTTCATGAGATATCTTCTGATCCTTTCTCTAAATAACCGATAAACAACAGCGCTGGTTTTGGATCTGAATATAACTGCACACATCACATCAAAAATATGTGCACCTCAGTAACACAGGAACAAAGAGAAAAACAAACCAGCATCTAAACTTTGCAATCCCCTAAACAATTTTGATATTACACCAGCACAGTCTTTCAAAAGTGTTTATCTGAACCTATTTGATGTTATTTGGTGTGTCAGATATTTGCATTTCATTTCATCATACTCATATACAGCTCACATCATCTGTCAGAAACAATATGCAGCCCCAGTAATGTGCAAAGCCAATTCACCCAGAGCCACTTTCACTCTGTGAGGCCGCGTGTCTCATTAACAGTCACAGCTGAAAGTCCTCGCTTTTAAGCTGAGATTGTCAAGGTTAAGCAAAGTCTGATATCTGCTGATAACGAGTCAAAACACACAAGTGAGAAAATTCTAAGACAACTCTCATCTGTACAGTCTCAGCTGGTTGCCACCGGCTGAGCTTGGTTTGTCCAGAAGCCAATTGAAAAAGGGGCATCACACTGATCCACTGTCCGTGCGTGTGTGTCATGAATGATTCTTTATTGAATTATCTGTCGAGCACATAAAAAGACGTTAAGCAAGCTAAAAGTAACAATGAGGCTTATTGAGTTAAAACAATAAAGAATACATAATGAATGCAGTCGCATTGGACCGTTGGAAATAATTATATTTTGTCCAAACACATTCATATTAACCTCAATCTAACAATTGGTGCTCACGCCATAAGGAACACGATGGAATTTTTGATAGTCATCAGTCATGTAGATAAAATGACAAAGTTGGTAAAGGCTAGAAGAGAACAGCTAAACAGTCGGATAAGAACAGAAAATTACATGAATTTACTGAAATAATGCCTTTAAAACCAGGAGAAGACATGATATCTGAAATCTAAGATAATATTTAGTCTCACATCACAATATCGATGTAATGTTGATGAATTGCCCAGCTCTATAATGAAGATCACATAGAAACAGGTGTTGCATTTGTATGTATCTTCCTTAAATGTCCAGTAAAAATTACAAACCAGTGATTCTACAGTAAACATATAAGCTAAATTTCTAAAGATGTGAAGAGAGTTTGGATCAAAGATGACAAATATCTCTGGTTCTACTGCATTATTTTTATACATTTTCTTATAACCTGCGAACAGTGAGTGTGGAAATGTTATAAAAGTGCAAAGCAAATTGGCAACAATTTGGATTATAGTTTCAAATGTTCTGACAGTAAATGATGCAACACCTTCCCCTCTCCCGACAGATCAAAAAATCTAAATGAACAAATCAAACAGCATCATCAATAAATATCACCAGACATACTGCATTTTGTAGATCAGCAATCAAAAAGGCTCTAAACTAAATTACCTGCAAAACCAGTCGATGCTTGAACCAATGTGTCCAAAAAAAATAAAGCTTTAGTATCAAAATCTTTTCTTCCTCTTCTGCATAAAAGATTATTTCTTTACTGACTCAACAACTGTCTTAAAAACTGAACACGAATACAGACGTAGAGTACAAAGCAGTTCAGTGTGTAAATATCTGATGATGAATAAGGAGCCATCACTGCACCTGTAGTCTCAAATTTCATTTAAAATCTGACTAACCAGACACATATTGTTCAGTTCATGTCATTTTCTTTGTGCTTTTTGTGACTTATAATTCCTGCTGTGTCAGAAAATGTAAAATATAAACTCAAGAACTGAGTTTCATTCTTTGTGATTACCAATCTAGTGAGTATATTCAGCAGCATTTTAGCCAAAAAACACCATCACATCATAAATATTATTTTACTAATAAACTCAGCAGGAAAGATTATTTTCAGTCCACTTGTTCTTTTGGGGTCTAATAAGTCAATTTGTGGTTTGCCTGAGGTGGTAGTGAAATTTTCTGAAGTATATTAAATTTGATTCCTCTGCCTCTGATCATGAAATTTCATTTCCATTTTCGAGCCACAGTGTACCTGCTGCTATACAGTATATTCTGTCAATTTGGTCTGAACCCCACAGCCAATTACTTTAAACAGTCTGACATTCTCTTTGCACTGTGGTAGCCTGCAGCCAGTGCAGTCTTCAACAGGTAGGAACCTTCAGATACAGTATTACTTTATATTTAATTTTCAACAGCATGCTCACAGCTGAGCCTTTGAACTTATTTCCTTACCAAAGCCATATTACATGTACAAAATGAGGAAAATTGTCCTTAAGTGGAGCTGCAGCTCACAGTCAGAAAAAAATTTATAGTTCATCTTTGCTAATCTTGTGATTGGCACATTTAATAAGGCAAATTAATGCAGGGTCACAGCTCTGAACAAGGTGTCCCAAATATTGTGCACATGTAGGTTATTATGCCATGTATCTCTTTTTTAACTATTAATATTGGCTGGCTTTTAATTTATCTGAACAGGCTCTGTCTGGTTAAGCTGAATTTGTAGGTGGGAAGTCTATTTTCCTTTGCCCAAGAGTCATGAGCTTGTGAACTCTGAGGATTGATTTTAGACCAAGGCTTTACTGATCTCCTGGACTCTCCTGATTGGACACTAAATGCTCCCTCAGGGGAGTGGGGCTGATGGGGAATAAAGCCATTTTTAAGGCTTGTTGGCAGTGGAAGTCCCAGGCGTGAGAAGAGCTGGAAAACCATTTCATTCTCATCGAGTGAGCTTTCAATAGCAAACCACTATCCTAAAGGGAGAGACAGACGAGGGAGAGGTTGGACATGGGGAAAGAAACAAATGAGGGGGATAATGACAGAAGTGAGAAATATGTAGAACAAAAATTATGATAGAAAAATATTACAGGAAATATCACTCTTGGCTATCACTTTCAATTCGCATGTAATAAACTGTCTGACTGAAAATCAGAAGAACAAATACATAACTCTATAAATATTCTTATATTATTCATCAAAATTATTCTAAAAGAAAAATGTGCTGAAATTTAGTGGCATACTTAAATTAAGTAGAGGTTTGGGGGTGTATCATTTTGCGCAGTTTTATAGTCAATTTAGGTGTGATGTATGTGAGGTGACATCTGATCATTTACACGGAACGAAAACCATCCCAAGCTCTTTGAAAAAGTTCATCCCTAATCATGAAAAACACACAGCAGGCACAATAAAATGCATGTAGTGCAAAACTGCCTTCCAGTAGTGGAGGCATATTTGACCTTACTGTGTGTGTGTGTTTGTGAGTGTGTGTGCGGGTGTGTGTGTCTTTACACATCCTCCTCATTTGAAGACAACATCAGCACAACCAGGCAAGTGAAACTGCATCAGCACAAAACTTGGATCATCTCAACCGAGAGTAATCTATCATAAACTTAACTGGAATCAGAATGGAGTGCATCTATGTGAAAACAACAATAATGAAAAAGTGAACACACACTTTTACAACAATTCAGTCTCATGCAGCTGTTGTATTTTTTTCAACTCAAGGTAGGCAGGTCGGGACATTCAGTACAAGAACAGTGCAGTAAACATGCAGATGTTAACATGTGGTAATGGCTTTAAGTTACTTACAAATGTACTACAGCTTTAGGCAGGGTGTTTGCAAAAGAAAGAGAGAATGAAATATGAGAGCATGAAAACACTGTTCTTTACACGCAGGTGAGTTCCAGTTTTGTCAAAATCGACTCTTTCAACCAAATTACAACCAGTGGCTTTATTGCAACATGACTAAGAATATTGACTGACTGACTCTGATTGTGTGATACAAAAAGTGCCAGAAGCGCTGAATCTGGAGGCACAACAATTTTGCTACTTGTGAATAATCTTGTTAAATTTTTTTTTTTTTGGTCACTAACCAGTTTTAGAGTCAACTACAATGTTATCAGAAGTTGTTTTTAATGCTCTTAAAGACTTACAGAGAAGACAACAAAAATCATGCATGTGCCCAAGGGTGCAGGTTTGATGCGGTGATGCAGCTTCCTCCACAAACTGAGGCTCACAATTAAGGAAGCAGGGTCACCTCTGAGCTTTAGCTGAGCCTAAGGGAAAACAGAGGTGAGTGGTCAGGGGACCTGAGTGATCTTGGAGGGTTATAAGGAATGAAAAAGGTCAGATAGATGAGAGAATGCTAGTCCATGAAGGGCTTTGAAAACAAGAAATAAGACTTTAAAATGAGGTCTAAAAACTGACAGGAAGCCAGTAGAGGGGGTCTAGTATGGGCAAAATATGCCCTCGCTTTTGAAAAGCAGTTAAAAACCCAGCCACAGAGTCCTGTACATGCTGCAGATATGAAAGTGGACTCTGACTGACTCCAAAGTACAAGCAGCTAAAGATGTCAAAGTAAGAGGTAATATGAGCATGAATCATGGAATGATAGAAAGGAATTATACTTTTGCTAATGCTCACATTTGGAAAAGAGCTGCCTCTCACCGCTGAGTAAATCGGATTATCAAATCTGAATGCAGGGTCTGAAACCACCCCAAAGGTTTTTGCATACAGTTTCACAAAGAATGACAATGGGCCAAGATTTCCACAGGTGATGCTGGTAGATTCAGGAGGGCCAAAAAGAACACACCTCAGTTTTTAGTTAGTAAGTTACTTTAGTATCAAGATGGCCTGTAGCATCAAGTCCTCTTTATCATGGAAAAGGTCAAATGAGCTAAAATGAATGAGAGCTCTTGCATTGTAATGACAGAAATACCTTGCTGCAAAACATTGGAGGGAGATGCCATGCTTACAGAAATAAGAGAAGAGGCACAAAGAAGGAGCCCTGGGGAACCCCACAGTTCTGGGCTGGGGAGGGCCCTCGGAGGTGGAAGCATCACTTACACTGGTAGAAGAAACTTTTATTTTCCAAGTGTAATTTAGGGCTGTTCCCTTAACCCCAACCCAATAGATACGTCTGGTAATAAGCAACTTGTGATCTACCAAATTAAATGCCATTCTCTGGTCTAAAGTATTAAAATAGCACAGTCCCTATTGTCTGCTGTTAGTAAACAAACAATGTGAACTTTTAAGAGTTGACTCAGTGCTTTGGTGCTCTCTAAAACCAGAAATGTATTCTTGTTATAAAATCTCATTTAGGTGACACAAATACATTATGCAAATTTTGTTTTTTGTTCTATTTTATTACCATGAACATCTCTTTCCAAATGAGAGTTATTAAGATATCAGACATACAAGCAGAAAGCACTCTTACAGATATTGGAGTGTTTTGGCTAAAACATCCACTTTTGTGGTTGTAAACATCCCTACTTATGTCAGAGGTCCTTTTTAGGTGAGTGGATAATAAATTCCTTTCTTATTTTGATCAAACACTCAAGTTTTCTTCTCATTGGCTTGAAGAGGCAGAGAGGGTTCAGATAGAAAAGCGAGAGAGAAATAACAGACAGGAGGAAAAAAGCCGGGGTTCTCTTACATCCATATAAATCTTCTCAAGCTCTGCACTTCAAACAATCAGCAGTGCATTATGTAGTTTAAAATGGACATGACTGATTGATCCTTTCTCCTTCTGTACCCTTGAGAGTCTACTACCAGCAAATGTGTCTTCATCCCCCACAATTAATCTAATCAGCCTAAATAAAAGCATCCATTACCGAGGCTTCGACATTGACAGGCAGAAGCAGAATGTTTACTGATGAACAATCAAACACAGGAAAATACGAATTGGTCTGCAGATCCAGACAGCCTCCTAAGCTGCCACATTATTGAACATGTATTCTATCAACGAGCTAGTCCTTATCAGTTTTCTGTCAAAGTGGATGGTCAGCCTGTAAACACTGAGTTTTATCTTCATTCCCCACAGACAGCCTGTGATTCCCAAAAATATTTATAAGAAGACAGAAATACCATATAAATCGCTCAACATAAAGCACATTAAAATGCATTTGACAGTTTACACTGAGTCAAAAGGCGATGTTGACACATCTTTGTAACACATAAACTGCAATGGCTAACAATGTTTATTTTCAGTTTGCTTCCTTGGCTGCTAAAATAATCCAAACATAACCTAAGGTAATGTAAACACTGGGGAACAGGTAATTTTGATGTATTCACTCTTTGTTTTTTCTTTAATGAGGTGCACCACTCAGATAAGTAGAGTTGCATCTCAGTGAGTTTTCTATAAAACCTTTAGGAACAGCAAGAAAAACAAGCTTGGAGACACCACCTACGACGGCTGAAATTGTGACTAAACCTCAGGCGCAAAGGTCTTTTGCTTTTAACACATTGAGTGAATAAGAAGAGAACTTTTGAGAAATAAGTTAAGAATCTGTGTTTTGGGACTATTTGACATTATCTTAAAAAAACAATAATTTCTCTTTTTTACGTGGATGCTTGTTGGCCAGCTTGAGTCCTACTCAGTTCAATGTATAACCACCTGAAATACACAAGACTTCCTGTGAGCAGTACCGCAGCAGGGAGGATAACATACAGAATTTGTTTGAGCTGACATAAAACATGTCTGGGGCAGCAGGAGCTTGGAGATTAGAGAGGTGGACTTGTGACTAAAAGACACTACTTTGAATTTCCACGTCGAAGTCGAAAATGTGGGAGGTGAGATCGAACGACTAAAGCTCTCACCTTCCTCAAATACCATCGATTAGAGCTTGATGAAGAACTTAATCACCAGCTGCTGCAGTGGAGCAGCTTAAGGCCCACAAGTGGAAGACTCGGCTACTCAGTGTTCAAGTGTGCAGCATTAATGTGAAGTAATTAGGTGCAGTTATTTCATGGCAAATATTCCAGGTTAGATTGAACAAAAGATAGATAAATTACATAAGTAAAGTAACAAAACCTGTTTTTTCATTATTCTTAATTTCTTGTACACCGCAAGAACAAGTGCAGTACCATGTTTAATTATATTTAGCATCTATAGTCTGACATATTTCTGAGGGGAACTGATGATTGAACATTGAAAGCATACTGATGGGCACAGAACAATGGTCTGGAGTGCAAAAGACAGAGAAATGTAGATACATACAAGTGTATTTTTTCAATGGGCAAGCCTTTATTGAGCAGAAAAATACAGGTGCAAGGCCGTGAACCCTTCATGATTTCACAAATCAAATCTATGTGAATCACAAAGGGGAGATGAAGATGAGAGTATTCAGGGAGGTGCTTCAGCCCTCTTGACAGTCAAGACATGGAGTGAGCACAACAGGGTGCAATTCCACAGTGAGGATAACTTAAAGTTTTTGCATATTGTGTACAAGCTGTGCTGAGCAGATGGAGTACTTATAACTTTAATTATTTTATTTTTTTACTTTGCACTGATTACGCAGACTACCGGTAATTTATTCTGTCCACCTGTCCCGCAGGTTTGTATATCTACCTCCTAGAAGTAACTCCTGGCCGGTACAACCTTTAAATACTCTCATTATTGCCGCTGAGTGCAAGTGTAGGAGAAGCAGCCGGATGTCTGTACACAGTGGTCTATTCACCGGCTTGTATGTGATCACCGGGTCAATAGAGGTGTTTGGTAATTAACTGTAGGAGCTCTGACATCCTGGAGCTGGTCAGCATCCGTCCTGACAGAAGCATGACACCAAGCAGCAGCAGGGCAGCAAGAACAGGAAGAGCAGGCTGGGTACCAAAGACAGCCACTTCCTGCTCCGGTGCTCCAGTTCCCTTTAGATGAGTTTGAGCTGTTCCTGCCGACTAGCCATGGTGGCTCAGTGTCAGCCTCTGGAAGTTATTGCATGTGTTTGCAGGTGTTTGAGTGTGTGTTTGTCTTTAAGCAACACACCCAAATCATGAGTTCAGCCACTGGGACCACTGATGAGTGTGGCTGGTTAAACATCACCTGAATGCAGTACACCTCATTGTCCCTATAGAGTCATCGATCAATGAATAAGATATTCAGACAGTTCAGCACCTCTTACACATACACACACACATGTACACACAGACCTATTTGAGTTTGTTTGACTTGACTTGAATCCCCCATGTGGGTTCTGCCTTTGTTTTCTTTTCATTTTCCTGATATAGAGATGATGGACAAGCGAAAATGGATTTATTTATGGTCAATAAAAAAACTCCTTCAACTCATCTCTCAAGAACGGACTCAAAGCATATGGCACATCAAATACTAATCAAATCCTGCAGAAGAGCAATAAAATTGGTTTTACTATACCTATTAAATATGTCACAGCTCAGTATGAAAAGATATTGAATGAACAATGATAGGCACACAGGTAATTACAATGAATGGAAAGGCCTCCCCTAGAAAAAGTAATTGGAAAAAGTTCCTGTTGTGTTTTTATAATGAGGATGAAATATTCAGGAGCAGGATGACAGCAAGGAGTAAGGCCTACATTTGAGATTAATAAACACACGTACACATTCACACACATCATGCAAGTTTGAAAGTATGTGCTCGAAATCTCAAACAGCGTCATGAAGTTGATCTTTCAGGTAAAGTTACAGGTTAATTAAAGACAGCAGCTCTAATGTTCCCTCGTGTGTCTCATCTGGCTCATCTATTATACAGTGAGTCCAACTACGACTTGAGGATTCATCAGAGCGGTGTGATGCGTGCTGGTCGATGCAATCAATCACAATCAGCCATCCCGCTCAAAAAGCCAGTCAGTCATAAAGACAAAATGGATTCAAGCAGACAAAGACAAGCTCTTATGGCAGAAAAAAAGGAAGCCTGAAAGGGGACAAAACAAACTTTAGCAGTCAGAATAAAAAGATAAAGTCAAAAGAATAACGGCTGACAAAAAAAAAAAAAAATCTGCCAAAGAGGGCTGTCACTCAAAACAATCCTTAGAGACATGCAAAGAAAAAAAATACTCTGCTGTTGCCTTGTCACTCAGACACGAGCAATTCTTCAGAGGCGAAAACAAAAGAACAAAAACACTAAATAAGCTGTTGCTTCTGGGTTATGTGGGAAACATAACATAAGAGAAGAGCAGGTAGACAGGATGGTCACATCCCTTCTTGTAAAATGAATTCAGAATTTAACCATAAAGAGAAAAAGATGTAGTTCAAACATATATAATTTTTTCTTTAAAGACGAGTCTCTCTTATGTTTTAGCTTTTTCTTTTTGAACATCTTCAAACAACTTATTAAGAATATGAATTGAAAAGAGGGGGTTTTCCCAAACTTTTCAAGGCTCCAGTGCTGTGCAGCTTCCTAGACTCAAATAAACAAACCTTGTAAAATTTGACTCAATTAGACTAAAATGACTTTTAAAGCATACTCAAGGTAAACTGAAGCAATGGTGAACCTTTTGAAGTACATGCACAGTCTTGGTTTCTTTTGAACGGTAAAATATTGAATTTTATTCTCAAGCAGTCAGAATCACTGTGAGGGCTACTGGTATTGAGTAACAGAAGTCTTAACACGCTGAAAAATAAGATTTTTTAATGCCCTACGTTTTTGTTTTTTTTTAGTATTTTGCAAACAGATGCCTGTAGACTAGATAACCAATGATGGGAGTTATCACCTCCAAACACAATGGTACCACAGCATGAAGCCACATTCAGGCCAAAATCACTACAAATTCTAACAACACAACACAACATGAAATAAAATTTTTACACAAGTTTTCTGAGTTTATATCTGAGTGTTTTTCAAAAAAGAGGCCATTTACTGTGCTCTTCTACACTACATAAACAGATAAACACAATGAACGGTGCACAAGCTTAAAGTGCAAAGGAGGAGCAAAAGATCGAGAAAATGGATACAGCACAAGAGATGCAGACACTACAGCAGTCCACGGTATTATGGTGGTTATAATGTGTTTTGACCTACATATTTGATTGTATTTGATTGTCAGGATGTTTGCCAGTGTAAAAGGACTGGGTTTTTTTGAGATGTTATCAATCTGTGGAAAACGACAAAGCTTCTGTGGTGAGTTGAGACTGTCTTTGTGTGTTCCCTTTGTTTGCTGTTTGTCTGACAATGGTAGTGAACAAACATGCAGTTTTGATTCTGCCTTTTAAGTTCCTACATCACTAGAATCATAGAAAACTAAGCTTTCTAACAATGTGATGCATTAGTATTTATATAAAGTGGTCGAGCATGGACATAAGCAAAAAAAAGAAAAATGTGAATTATGTTAAGCTTATAGTCTGAGGGTGGGCCATTGGACATTAAGGAAGTTTTAATGATTTGTGAAGAAAATGTATCTAAATTAGCTAAATTCAAGATTCTGAGCAGAGAATTGTATTTGTCATTACTCCTATGTAATCACTGGATTCACATTAATTTTCATGTTGAAAAGCAGAAGACACACACACTATAACAAATGTTTCCCCAGCCCAGCTCAGGGACTCTTTAACTAAAGGGGGGAGGGTCTACTAAGATGCACAAGCTCATTTTAAAATATCTATGAAATTCAGTGTGATAAATAGCATCCTAAATTAACCAGTTGGCTCCACTTTGACCAGTACAGGTTTCCTTCCAGTGGGTGTCTGCAGATATGTGCGGTTGCTGAGGTGTGGGCGTTTGTTCAGAGATATTTATCTATACCCTCTCTCTTTGTTTCCCTCATCGCCTCTCTCTCCCTCACTGGCTTCTCTTTGAAGACATGAAGATGCTCTCTTCAAAGTCATATGTTGTTTGATTCAGAAAAGGCCAGTGCTTTTAACGGCTGGCAATTATGGCTCCCTCACTCTTGTGTCTGAAAATAAACAGCAGGAGCGCTCAGAGAGGACCAAATAAACATGCGGGCAAGTACATGATGGATGCATTACATACATGTACTGCACACAGCGCGCACCCACACACACACACCCACACACAACCACACTCACACACACACATAGTGTCGTCAATGTGGCAGTGCACCTCCTGGTGCTACAAGTTTTTATTGAGTGCATCATTAGTGCTCTCTGAAGTGCACGTTATTATTGCTAGCAAGCTTTTAGTTGGTAAGTTTGTCCATGGATAATTGATGGATGGCCTTCAGCGATAAACTCAAAGCTCACTCTGTTTTTTTCTTCAACACTTCAATCCAAAACCTTTATTGCACCGCAGTCAGGAAAGCCAAATGTGCCATAATATCAGGGGCAAATTTAATATTAACACTTATCTCCCTAATCCATCTTTCTATTGGATGGACTATGCTTTTGCTAAATACCAACTCCCTGCATCAGTCGTCATTAAGATAAATGACTGCTAATAGATCATTCCAGAATAAATGGTGACACAGGAGCTGAGAAGAATTTATTCTCTGCCGCTGTGCTCTCTCCTCATAATTAGGTTTAATCAAACAACACATTTTTATCACAAAACTTTGTCTAACTGAGCCGACACGTGTCATTTGTGTAAGAGAAAAGTAAGAAAATGCTTTAAAGAAAGAAAAAATACTGAAATGACAATGACAATAACAATATGAATTTGTTTTTTGCTGAAGCCTCACTAAAGAGTTGAAGACAACTTGGAGAAGTTTTGATTACTAAGGAAAAGCCTTTATTTGTACATCTTCTTGAAAAATATAAAACCTTGTACTCAAGCCAAACCTAACAAGCTGCAGGCGCCAATCCACTACAGCAACAATGTGTGAAAACAACTTTATTTTACACATTGCTTTCAAATCTTTTCAAGCAAATTTTAAATAAGTGTCTTTGAAAACTGGGGAAGGTAGATGGGCCAATGTTAACAGCCCCTTAATTTCTGACCTCAAATGTAATGTAATTATCTAAAATGACTGTAACTGGTCAAAACTTGATCAATGAACACAAAGAAATACATTCTAAGTCTAGGGAATAAAATATGTAAAAAATGTCAACATTTACAAAGTAAGAAGTATCCAAGCAGAGTTTCCTTTGGAGAAATGCAAACTGGTCAAAAATAAGATGCAAGTCAATCTGAGCAGCCTGGACTTTCCTAATTTCACAGATGAAGGACATGATTAGACGGCTATCTATAGGGGCAATAAACTTACACTTAGTTCATACATTTAGCACATCATTAATATTGTGGTTTCAAAAAAATAGTAATTTTGAGAAGGTTTTCCTTTAAATAAAAAGATTGCCTGTTCCATCAGAACTATTCAACAGTTTAATCAAACATGAGGCAGAGCGAGCAAATAAAAAATCATTTACGGTACTCAGCATGGTTGAACTCACAGTTCGACATCAGAAACATATAATAAAATCAATTCTCAAGATAAATATTATCATTTCTGTGAAAAAGAGTTATGCAGAGACCAGGACCTCACATTATCTTGTGATTTTAAGTGGCCAGCTGTGATAGTATGATCAAATATGAGCCCCAGAAAAAAGCAATGACTTCTTATGAAATATAATAAAAGGAATGGTGAAAAGTTTAGTAATAAAAGAAAAAATCATGGAAAAAGTGTTGGAAAAAGTACTGAGACCCTCAGTGTTAAAGAAGCAAGATCATAAACAAAAAATGTACAAGTTAAAGTTAAAAAAATTACAACAGTTATGTCAGCAATGCAAAATGGCTACACTCACAGTGTTAAAAGTATAATATTTCCCTCTTAAAAGCAGTGAAGTAGAAGTATAAATCAGAAACTATCATAAAATCAAACGTTTTAGCGGAGTAGCACAAGTGCCTCTTAACTGCGTCTAATTACAATCCATAAAAAAGTACTCTGTTACTTTCCAACACTGGTCAGACTTGCTTTATTGTTGCATAATGATGCAGTTAAACATGAGCTGTACTGGTGTGTTTGGATGCAGCGGAGAAACTGACAATGAAGGCATAAGAGTCTGCTGCAAAATACGAGCCTTTTAAATGTGGCAGGTTACCAAGAAAATACCAGATTTGACCTTTTGGCCATAAGTCACCGCTCATTTCATATCAAAAGTAATGGAGATAAATGTAAAATGTTTTACTCTTAACGCTGTTACTGATTTGACAATATGACATTGACAACACTAAAAGTCCTATAAATACAGAGTACAATATTCACACTAAATGTAAACTGACAGCATTCGTGTAAAAATAAACAAACAGAAAAGCCATTATTTAATGGGAGTATAATACAGGTGTCTGAATGTGCTGTAGATGGAAATATTTATAGCAACTTGCCAAAAGTGATATTTGAGCAATAAATACCTTGTATGCACCTGAACAATTACCTTAATGACACTTTAATGCAAATCAGAGACAAAACTAAAAAAATCAGTCTGCTTAATGACTCCACAGGAGCCTTGAAAGTCACTGTAACACCTATAATTGCTGCCTCTCGATCCTCGCGACTCCAGCACGTTCTTACAGTGTTTCTATAAGCAAATGTCACAACACTAATTGTCTAAGTTTCAAGCAGATATCCATCATGTCTCTGCTTTCACATATACTTGACATTAGGGCATCTCTCCTGCAGTGTTGGCTAAGTGATGTGAGAAAATAAATTGTGAGGAGTAATTTAGAGTTAACAAAAGTTATAATGCACATTTGTGGTTCAATGATTGCTGATGTGCTACTGCAAGAGTATAACTGTGGAGAAAAAACTCTGTCTTTGAGTTCTTCTGCAGACTTACTGAAAGAAAAGACTGAGCTGACAAGTTATGACTTTTCTTGCTGGACTCGAAAACAAAAAGTTTAGACATGTTCAATTAAACTTGAGTAGAACTGGCAATTTTCATTTTTGTGCAGTGATTCAGTCTTGTGTTTCTTGCAACTCTGACCCTTTGTCAGCAGGATGGTTTAGTGAGTGGAAACTACACCGCAACACTACAAGACAGATTTAGAAACAAGGCTCAAGACATCACAAACAGCAATTCTGCTTCAATTTTCATGAAAAGACAGAGATTCTTCCACCTCCATGTGGGGAAGATTTTAGGCTATATCTATGACTGACTCAGACTTTTCGAGAGGATTTTTTTTGACATGATGAAATGCAAAAAAAGGTGTCTTTCTCATTAGAGATGGAGTATCCGCGACGTCAGACTCTGCATAGTCAAAGTCAGATAATTCTCTGTGAAAAGCCTCCATCATTTTTGTGTGATACTGTTACATCAAAGGTAGGAGCAGTATAAATCATCTTTTATCAGTTGTCAGGGGATAAATGTAAGATACCTTGGAGAAGTGAAATCAGCTGGAGTATTCCCCATCTGTTAATGTCAACCTTGAAGGTAACAATGCTGACTGATGTCGAAAGGGTGTGCAAGACCTTGTGAAAAGTTCCTCTAACTTTTGTGTTCATCATGTTTCACGGTGCAACTTTACAAGGAAACACAGCAACAAGACAGACTGAGTGTCTATAATCATATTCATTCCCTTCACCAGTGTCTATCTGCACTTTCAAGTTTACAGGTGTTTTCAGGAAGATAAAAACAGATGAAAAATTACATTCTGCCAAAGATATTGATTCACTGCAACATGAGAGTCCACTAGAGTCCTATAGATGAGGTGGCATAACAGGAACTCCAACTTAAGGAATGTGTAAAACGAGAAGGTTGGTGCTCAATGAGTAACCATTGAATTGCATCTGTTCCTGCTCACTTAATGCATGTCAATGATAGATCTACACGTTTTATGGACATTTTCATGAGTTAGGCCCTGTGGACTGCAGAGGGCATAATGGATCTGTTTCCCACCTAATGGCTCCCCTGCAATTTATTTACCAATAAAAAGAGTCACAGGTCTTTCACAAAACCAGTTAGGTCATTTTATGGTCATCTCTTTTAGCCAATGAGATTTCACAAAGTAATCCTCAGTGTAAAGCTTATTTGTGCTGCAAAAATAAATTAGTAAACAGCGAGGTACCAATAACTGCAGTTTCTCAAATGGCCACTGGAGGATGACTTTGAAAGTAAATCAGTCTCCACTGAGCACCGTGTTTTTGCTAACAGCCTGGAACAAAAACATTTTAGAGGTGTATAACTTATTTTCCTTACTCATGACAAATGTGTAGGGGGTATTTTATATATAACTCACTATTTTAAATTAGGGCTTAAAGTTTTGAATAAATAAAGGAGCAGCTGCTTTTAGTGAGAGCAGCCTGTAGATGTCTAATAAGCATCTCCTATCGAGCTCCACCTTTTCATTCAAGCACGGTGACTCCTAGTGTCAAAAAAAAAAAAAAAAATGGTGACAGCTTTAATACCAAGCTTGAAGCCTTGAAAAGGATACTCTACAAATCAACAGGTGACGTCCCAGTGATTCTGTCCACTATTTAATATTTCAAATTTAGAGCTATTTTTTTTCTGTGTGTTCTTTAATCTGACCACCGAAAACTGGTAGAATTTAATATCTATTTCAAGAAAAAACAATTCACTCTGGTTTCATCAGACTATGACACAGAGAAACTCAAAATGGGTCGCACTAAAGGAATGACTCCCTGGGAAACGGCCCAGTGCCCCAATGGCTACAATATACCATAATATAACAACACAGAAAATAAAGATTTAAGCCACATGAGGACAGTAGTAGGAAGTAAAGGTGTGTCGCAGCAAATCTCCGGCTATTATGGGGACTTGAACTCAATATGCTCTATGGAATAAAAAAAAGTCACAGGCTTTTTTTTCAGTCTTTAGGTGAGCTGTGATTACTGAACTCTAAGGTACATCACCTGAATACAACACAGATATCAGCCAATCAGAAACAGCCAGGTACATTCTGAGAAAAAACATGGCGAAGGTGGAGTATTTACTTTTTCACAGTGTTCACTTTAAGCACAGAGATAGTTTTTAAAAAGCTGCCCAAACTGTCCATTCCTCTTGCACGCTACAATGAAAAACCAAGGTTGGACAGAAAGAGTGAGCGGCACTTTATGGTCCCTGAAGGCAACAGCAGCACACATGATCACACACAAGCGTTCATCAGCAGAGACAGGCGTGTCACAGACTGCCACGTGTCATCAAACTTGATGGACAAACTTGACAGCCTGCCCAAAACACAGATGCTTTGACAAAAAACACAACATGGGATTAACCTTCAGCTGGCCTATCACAGAGTACCAGTCCATGCATCTCACCAGTCCATTACCATCAGTCAACACAGAGCGATACACCTCCTGGTAACTCCATGAGCAGGAGTAAGAGTCATGAGGTATGAAGCTATGGTCAGCTGCTTTATCCATTAAAGTCATCAGAGCCGAGGTCGTCGTTGTTTTGATGGCTGACCTTTCATCTTCTGGTGGGATGGTTGACTGAAGCTCTGGATCGGAGGCAAGAATGTCCCAGGAGTAGAGACTTAAAGCAGTGCAAGGCAAACAGCATCCATGGCCAAAATCTGTCCCTCCTTCCCTCATATCACAACACAGACTTAGTTGGGACTGTAGTAGCCACAACATGTAAAATACTGCTGCAGGAATATTAAAATAAGCAGCCATCTGGAAAAAAGGACTGTGGAAGTACCCAGCCAGTTTGTTTAGTATCAGGGGTTGTTGTACCTCTAAATTTGAAGGAAATGTGGTTCTAAAAGTAGTTAAAGGTGACCAAATCAGGGTTGAAAACTTAAACTTAATCCTAATCCTTACAGTGAATGTTTCACTGTCCTCATTACCCATCAGATTAAGTTTTTACAATACCAAGTCATTTTTCCTTTATTTTTTTTGAGAGTAACATTGTTGCTGCCTGCATAATATTCAGTGGGAGTGATTTTTTTTTTTTTTCACAGAACAAAGAGCTGCGTTTTTGTATTCCATGGGAGTTGAAAGGGAGGCGGTCAGGTGAACCGCACAAAGCGCAGTACTGTGACTGAGATGGAGGATCACATCCTGACTCCCTTATTAAGGTTGGGAAAAGTTACGATTTCACTGTTAATAAACCAAACATGTCCTGTTGTAAGTCACTGTGAGAACTGCCTTCTCTGTATCAAACAAAAAATCAAATTTTTTCTGCATCCCTAACCAAGAACTGCGAGTAACCAAACATAAAAACCTACATCATGCTTCAGAAGACATTGTAGCAAAGTAAATTATTAACCCTGAGCATTTTGAAAATATGTTCAGTATCATCAGGGAGTGCATAAAACATTTTCTCGTTATGTTGATAAAGTATTTCCTGTTGCAAATGAAGTATCTGGGAGATAAAGTTGGCCATCAATGGCACAATATGTTCACTGCACTATTAAATGTGATTTATTAAAAACAGATAGCTGCCTGCTTTTTTGATGTCAGCCTGTTAAGCCCCAGTCAATACTGTAAGAGTACACTCGTCCTCAGGAGCTAATAGTCTAATCATTTGATGTGGAGAGTTCAGATTAAATGAACAAGACCTCCTTATTATACAAAGACCTGAGGCAAAAGGAAACCCATAAGTTGTAGCAGGGGAACGTTAAAAGGCTCTTAACTAAGCGACTGCTGAGTTGATACAAAGACTGTGGTGACACTATGATGTCCTGAGGCCATCATCATATATATGAGCTGACACTTCAAAGAGGCAAGACTTGTTGTCTAAGAGATTAATTTAAGTGACAACTGTATCTAATCTAATCCAATCTACCGGTACATGACAATGTAGGTTGGTTGACCTTAATTAGTAAACATGTTATCGAGGGTTTTATTAAATCTTGGTAACAAGGCCAAAGAAAAATCTCTTCATGGTGCCCTGCATGATTAATATCTACTGAATTAATAAAATCACATTAAAGAGAAACAGGAGGTGCTCACCGAGATAACAATGATGCTTCTGAATAGCAATATACATCCTTTCAAAATATTACACTGCAAATAAGCTTGCCCATAAAAAACAATCAAACCAGAGTCCTGCAAGGTTAAAGAAGTAATGAAAAAAGTTTTCTTTGTAGATGCATGCAGTATGACAACTTGAATGGGAAAGCTTGAAAAGAGAAATTAAGAAGTTGTCATATGTGTGGGAAAAAGATCAGGCAGCGATACAGAAAAGAAGAAATTTAATTCTTTCACATTGAGAAGTTTTTCAAGCAGATGATTGCATTTTCTCAGCACAGTGGATATCTGTTGTTCTGAAAGGGTCAAGGATAGATAGTGACACATCTAAAAATAGCATCAAGGACCGAGCGTCTTTGAATTAAATCCAAAGGATTTCTAAAGCTCAGTCTCTCTGAGGTGTTGCAAGTTTAGGGTGGAAAACCAGTTGAGAGCTGACATAAATATTTCAAGAGGGCTGGGAGTTTATTGGAGAGTCTTAAACAAAAGCTATTTTAGGACCACAGTGCCTAATGACGAACCTTTACCTGATCACAGAGCTCATGTATCACAATATCAGAAAGAAAAGAGGCTTTGAGGTTGGGAGGGCTTTTACAGACGACCACAGAAAGTATAGTACAGAGCAAATGCAAATATGTTGGCTTATTCCCAACAGAGAAAGGACTGACGGTAATAATGAGTGGGGCCGAGAGACACAAGTAGAGCCATGGGCCAAGAGCCAGCTGCCAAACAACAATAAAAAGCACTTGTGTGCGATAGATCAAACTGTGAGAGGAAGATGAAGGGCACAGTGGGGTCAGATAGAAAGAAATCCACTGTGATCTCCCCTATCTTTCACAAAGACTGTCAGGGGCTTTACAGTGGACACAGAGGGAGGACAGATGGCACAAAGGGAAGATAGTACATAGAAAGAAACAGAAACAGCAAAAGAGCAAAAAGAAAGGAAGAGACAATATGGGATGAGTCCCAAATCACAGATATGTAAAAGACCTCGGTACCCTCCTTTATAAGAGCAAGAGACCAAACTAAAAAACACAAAATGACCACAAACAATCTGGCTGCATTGCTTTTTCTCCCTCTCTTTGATAGTGTTGTGTCTCTTTGTGGTTGCTTTGTGTGTGTCTGTAAATTTTTTGTGGTCCTTTCATGGGTCTTTGTAGTTTTGTATCTTTTTATAATGGTTTTGCATCTCGTTGTAGTCAATCTGTTTCTCTTGTTGGGCCCCTTGGCGTGTGCTTGGTAGACCCCATGCAGCAATTCAAGGAAACAGTGGGTATAATAGAATATAAAGGATATGGATGGGTGACCTCTTGAGCTTCTGCGCTGCATTGCTGGCTAAACAAACTGACAGAGGGAAGTAAAGGAGGATGGGGTTGAGTGGGGAAGGTCTGTGGTTTAAGGTGTGAACCGGTCCTTTCTCACATTAATCATGGTCAGGTGGAACACTGAATGAATCTGAGCCGTGGCCCCTCCCTGCTCTTTACTGCAGCTTAAAGATGATGGAACACCAGAAACCACTTAGGAGAACATTGCCGGACGACACTGCTGGAGAAACAGCACAGGGAAATATGCAAGGAGATTTATTTCAGATTAACACACCAGGACTTTGAACCTTTTCACTTGTCAGCTGAAGCTTGCTGGCTCTTGCCTCTTCCTAAAAATCAATTAAAGAGCAGATTTACCAAACCTTACAGGAGTGTGACGACTGATGAGTATTTAAAAATCTCACTGCCTTTCTGTGTGTCTCCCCTGCTATGGATCAATAAGTCTTTTATACTGTCTATAATTGAAATGCAGGGAGCCTGAGGTGATTTAGTTGGCTTTAATTTCCTTGTTCTCTATGAATACAAATATAAGCCCAAGGACATCTGATCTCCATTCATCCACAAACAACACAAACACATGCACACTTTCCTGGCCATACAAACTGAGTTGTACCTCAGTTAAAATGCATTCCACTCATCCCCCCACTGACTATTATTTTTACTCTGAATAAATGTGCTGTCCAATTTCTCAAATACTAATTGTTTTGAAAATATAACCACTGAGGTTCAATCTCTAAAATAGAGCAAAATAGCAAAAAATGCCTATAACCATTTTTCTAAAACACAAATTGACACATTTGAATGTCTAAAAATTGTCCAGAACTTAAAATTTAGCTAACAATAATAGAAAACAGAGGGAATCAACAGATGATCCCATCTGAGATGAGATTGTTTTTTTTTTGCCAGTAAATTTAGGTTTTAACCAGCTATATTAAATGCAGAGTAATTCTATGGGCTTGTAACTTTGTTTCTTATTGAGGAATTAACTAAAATACAACACTCTCATCCAAAGCAAACCTGCATATCAAGCCAATTCCAATTTTGGAAAGATCTCTCGAAAGGTGGCTGAAAAAAGTGCAGGCTGCTATTTAATAACAGGCAAAAAGGCACCAGTGACTTCCCATACCTACCCCTACTTTAGTCAGGCACCTGTACAATTTACCCTCAGAGAAAGGCGAAATTACACGGGGAAAGAGGGGAAAGTGGCGACAGCATGGTAAAATGAGGAGAAAAGAGCAGAAGCAGTGCAGGACCTTGTTAAAAGCCCCCTCTGTGACAGCCAAGGAAAGGCTGCAGCTCAGAGTCATTAAATGTGGCTGAAGTTGGACAGAGTGGCCGAAAAAAAGGAGACGCACGGACAGGAAGAGAGGGTTTCAGATGTGGGTGCTGCAAATTGAGTAGAGGAGTGTCGGTCTGGAAATCGGAGAGGGTAGAGGTAGCTGATGTTGGAAAAGTGCAGAAGCAGTAAAAATGAGAGAAAGGAGCAAAAATCAAGAATCATTTTGAGAGACTGAAACTATTCTAGTCACGTGGGAGTTACAGAAACACTAAAAATCAAACCTTTATCTTTGGTCTCATTAAATTAGTAAACTGTGAATAGAACAATAGAGAGAATAGGGTACATCAGATAAAAATAACTCAAACTAGGCAAGCATCATGCAAAGACAATGCAGAAAATTTTTACCAAACAACATTTAACAGATGTGAGCAGACATCTTCCTCTAAGAGCCTGGTGGGGGTTGTCATCAACAAACCGGCAACACCTCGGCCCTGCATGCCAGTAAAAGGTTAAAAACTCTCTTGGGTAAGCTGCTGGTGTTCCTCCCCCACAGTTACAACCCTGTTTGGTTTTTGTCTTTATCTTGATTTCCTTTTAGTTATTCTAACAAACTTATTTTATTTTTAAAAAAATATATTCTTGTCTTC
>JAPZDY010000026.1:17935486-17960544 GCA_029783645.1 Ctenochaetus hawaiiensis | reverse complement strand
AAATCAAATCCTTTTCCTCAAAGTTCTGTTTCTGTGGATAAACTATAGAGTGAACAAGATCATGTGCATTTATCACAGTGACACCAAGAAATGATGCTGTGCATTGACCTTGTAAGTTAAAAAAATTTAGGGTTGAGAAAAGGAAAAAGAGAGAAAAGCAGAAACAAGGAGTGAAAACATCAGAAATCATAAAAGTTTTGGGAGCATTTGAGTTTGAAAGCTTCTGCAATAGCTAAAGGCTAGCACAACAAAGCAGGATAAGACAAGCTAGCTTTCTTACAAATGCCAGAAACCACCACTGCCATGCTCTTTTTTTAATAAAATGTGCCCATGATTAAGTGGTAACTGTGAGCAAAACAAGGGTGTCGTACTGTGAAGAACAACAGACCTGCAGCTGCATTTAAATACATTCATAAGTGACTAAGAAGTACAATTGTACATCAAGGCAAACCAGCAGTTATGCTATCAGCCTGATAAATCAAGTAAACAGGTTGGCAGAGTACAGTATTATCACATCATGTATCAGCTGCGATTTTTGGAGAAATTCAAACATAAAGCCAATGCACTACTGAGTATTTGCAGTTGAAAGGTTGTTTTATTTTATGGTCATGAAGTAAAGAGCTCAGACATAGAGATGTCCATGATTTTGTTAAGTCTATTTCTGCAGGCAAGGCAAGGAATTTTGCCATAGAATAAACATGAAATCATTTCTTTAACAATGTTTGGCTTCAAGATATTTAAGTCATCAATCATCTAAGCAAGTTCCTTTGAAGGTTTCTTGTTTTTCTTAAACCTTTGAGTAAATGCGGAGGAACGGCTGTTGATGCTATCATGATCGTAGCACATATATACTGCATTAATCACACCTTTTTATAGTGGTGTTCATAACTGGACAACCTGACAGGAAGAAAAATAATGGATGAGTGACTTTGCTCTCTATCTCTAAGATGGAAGGAAAAAAAAGGGGTGGCTTTTCCAGTGACAGATCAGATTTGTGTCTCACAAAGGCTTTGATCTTAAGGCTTTCTGACAGGCTTTAATCTGAGCAGACCACACACACATACACATGCACACAAATGTCTTTTCACTGAAGCCACAATATATGAAATGGACTTTATTTATCACCAGCTGTCTAGTGTGGTTTTGAGAAAAGTCAGTACAGCAACAACACTTAAGTACTAAATAAACACTAAAAAATTTAAAATAACTGGTAAAAGATTATAAAGGAATTTATTGACCCTTTCAGATGTTGAGGAAGTCCAACAAAACCTGTGGACAGAATGCTGGAATAAGAGGATATTTTAACAACAAAGCAAAAATACTAAAAAAGGAAAAGAAACTGATTGTTCTCATACAAAAACACCTTTGGGTGCATTTTCAGAGTGTGATAAAGAGAAAATGGCAGCACCTGGATAGAAGTAAGCACTCTTTAATCTAAGAAACAATGTAAATGACAAAGAGCTGCAGACCTGCAAAGAAGACCATATTTCCAGATGTTCATATCGTTGTAATTTGTCTTCATTTCATCATTTTGTGTAGAGCTGTATTAAATTCGTATACCCCTCAGAAGGTTGCATATGCTGACATTTACAGGGCACAAAATCACACAAAATACTCCTTCAAAAGAGAGCAGTCCATCCATTTTAACTTCAAAGTGCATCTCATCCAGGTGTGGAGGAAAATGCAACTTGTGTGTGCAAAGAACATGTGATTTCGTGTCATGTTTCTTTATATGGTGTTATCATGCTAACTATCAGTCTGGGTCTTGATGCGGTGTTCATGTGCTCCTTCAGTCTATGATATACTGCTCTAAAATCTGCCTCCAAGTACTCCTTGACATGTCTTGCCCTTGCTGTGAACCCATGCTAAGGCAAACCTCCCCTGACTCCAAACATATTGATGGAACCCATGACTTTAGTTACATTAATGCATCGTCTCCCCCTCTGTTACATCATTTATGTGTCCGTGTGGAACAGCATTGTTGGGAAAAATCCTTTGCATTGTACCACAATATGTGGTTTTCCTGCTGCAGTGTAACAGACTAGCGTAGATCTCTTCTTGAGCAGAAGAGTCTAAAGTCTGATTGAATTTTTTTAACAGTACCAGCTGATTCAACCAAGAGACAAAATTAGTCTGCTTGAAAAACACAAAGACTCACAGTGAGCAGGAGAGACGATGTGTGTGAAGTGTTTGACCTGACACAAAACAAAATGCTGTTGAATAAACTAAGTGCAAGGAGTCACTTTTAACCTTGGTAACAGAACTTTGAAGGTCCATTTATCAGTTTTTTGCGTCGATTTAAAAAAAACTTGAAAGTCTTTTTAAATCTTGTAGACCTTGAGTATTAAAAATGGAATAAATCCTCAAAGAATTTTACTTTCCTCTGATTGAATATGCCTTGAAGTTATTTTTGAAAGTTTTATTTTTGGACGTAAAAGCTTTCACAGTAGATTGCTTTGTGATTATATGGTGCTCCAGATGTTTCCTAGCAACTGATTTACAATTTAATGGCCAATTGAATAAATCACTACTTCATGATTGGCTTGTATCAACTGTAGCAAGAAAATGGTAAGAACTTCATGCATAAACCGATCAATAGATTCAAATCTCAACCACATTTTTCTGAGCTACTTAACAGTTTCTTTCTAATTATCAATTTTATTAATTTTATTATTATTGTTAGAGTGCAATGGGATGATGATGAGACAATATAAAAATGTAAATAATCAAAAACTATAAAGGCCCACACACTGTTTGTACAACTGGTAATGTTCTGTTTATGTGAAATATATGAAATATGATAAATAAATGGAAGTACCTTAATATAATTTATAATTTGCCGAGTTAGCCTGAAGCAAATATTTCTCCTTGGATATTTTGCCATTCAAAGATTTAATTTGACTAAAATATTTTCATACATGTAGCAAATGAATAGTTATATTACAGATCCATATTACACACTTCATATACTGAAATAAAGAAAACTGTCCACAAACTTTTTTTATAAGTCTTTGTCTTACAGTCTAACTCCTGTGGGTCTCAGAGGGCTTGAAAACATTACAGCATGCTTTAGGCACATGGCTCCTAAACCTTAAACGGGTGTTAAAATATAGATGTGTGGAGAACATTATCTTATTAATTAGCTACTTAATATCACTAGGGAGATGCAGGATCTAGCTTTGAGTTGAACTGCAGTCTCAGCTGTCCACAGCAGTGAACCTTGTTTGTTTCACATTTAAAGAGATGCCATTCACAAGGTCAACACTGTTGTAGACTAAGGGAGAAACATTATTTACCTTACATAATTGGTAACACAAGCCAGCAGGGAGACAGAAAGAAAGGTGGACTACCTTATCTCTGCCTGTGGGAATCACATCTATAATAGCACAAAGAACACAGATATTGTCTCTGATTGAGTTGTTGGCAACTCTCCGACAGGAGAAAAATGAGCCATTTAGCTGGCCAGTGCAACGTTCAACAGACCATATTTAACTAGAAGCACCACCAATGAGTGAGCTCTGCCCTGCAAGTACCGATATTAGTTAATTTGGAGCCCCTGTGCATCTGTGCCAGATTGTAAATCCAGGCCAATTAGTGTCACCCCAACAGATGAGAACATGGAGCAGCACCTTTCTGTCTTAAGGGCCCTTTTCTTTCCACTGCTCGTAATGCAATTAATTAGAAAGCCCTCCTTTTCTCACACAGCACACCAACCCTGATTAAAATAAGGCTTATTGGGGAAGCATTTGCACATAAAACACACACACGCACACACAGTTATCACAGGGAAAAACCACAGTGTGAGCATTTGCACACAAAAGATGACACAACAGTATTTTGTGTTTATCAGGGCAGAACTGAAACACGCAAGTTTTTGATTGGTCGGACTGTTGGCATGGTAAAAAGGCACGTGGATGTGAAATCTCCGCCGTGCAGCTTCCTGGTTTCAGCCCTGTGACCTCCAAACAGCCCAGACAAGCAGAACCGCAGGCTACAGCAAGCTAATCAAAAACAACAAAGACCTAGGAAGGCTACCTCTTTGAGACTGTCTCAAAATAACAGGATTACAGTTTATCCCTCACCTGCAGTTATTAAAGGCTGGTTGCATTTAAATTACATTCCATCATGAAACATTTAAACCAACAAAGTGAGCAAAGGTAATTCCAGGTAGGGCCCATGTCCCACAACACACAGTATGGAAGCATATTTAAAAAACTACAGAGGGCAGGTTCTTTATTCTTATGCGAGTAATGCAGTACTGTCAGTACCTGGAGGCAGACTGGTTCTTTTCCTCTTCTTGCCATTTTCAGCTGTATTTTCCAGGGAAGGACACTCACTCACCAGGGTCCTGTTTGAGCTGTTGAAATGGAGAGGATCGCTGCTGGTCATTGGGTCAAAGGGCAGAGCGTTAAGCCCTAAAAAATTAGAGAAAGAACCAGGTTAGATAAGGCAACACAGGAGTATGAATCCTAAGGTGCCATAAGGTGTAAAGAGAGTGCTTGTAAGGGTGTGTTGTAGATACCACTGACTCATGGAATGCTCAGCATAGTCCGACCCTCTGACATCCTGGTTGTTCATTTTATTGAAACATTGTAAACGAGATTAGACTCATTGAAATGATGGCTTTTGCACAAGATGCCATTAAGTGTCTCATGAAAGCACTTCAGAATAACTGAGCACTATGGAAAAAACATTTCAAAGAATAATTGAGCTTAGTTACTTTGAAGTATTAGTATTGTTTGCAATAAAAGGTCACACATATAATAAAAAGCTATCCAATGAAATAATATAAAGATATGAGATTGAAGGTCTAAGTCATTAGACTGATTTAAAATTTCTTGTTAAGGTCCAAAAATTATAATAAACAACAAAAAAAGCCATCTGATTACCACCAAAGAGGCTCTGAATCCTAATAAAAAAATTCTATCTTAAGATGCTGGCCAGAGTTTCAAGACTTCAAATGTATTATTAATGTGTGTGGACCATCTACACACACACGCACTTGCACACAAGCAATATGACTCATCAAATAATATGAGGGAAAAAAATCTGACTTTCGGTTTTAATGCAAATCAACCAAATCTGCCTAATGGTTCTGAGCCCATATTTCGTTCTATAAATATTTTATTTTCCACCTGCTCATTTTCTTATAATTCTGCTCCCTGAACAGACTCAACAGTCTGACACAGAAGACAATAAAATAAGTTGCATTTTTTGAGTAATGGCCACAACAGTAATGTAGAAGATATTCCCAAACTCCATGGACAGAGCAAATATGGTCTCACATCAGCTACTGTCCCCTCTGAAACATTATTCCTGCTTGTTTATGCTGTAAAATTGAGGGGTGCCTGAAAGACACTGGTGCTGTGCTCATAGAAAATACATATCAGACTGTAAGCACCTGTTTCTTCATGTCCCTGTTTTTCGATGGAATAAAATAATCGGATTGCAGCGAATGCTCCTCTCTGAGGCCCTGTCAGCTTAACTGGTCGCTCACAGTGGAATAGAGTGCAATATCACTCAGTCCTATACATTTCAAAACGCTTTGTAGATGATGTTTGATTTTGATCTTCTTTTCATTTAAATTGTATTTGTGTGAGAATGTGGTTAAAATATTTTGTCCCTCAGATCTCAGACATGAGGATCTTCACAAATATTAGATGGATTCTGTTTCTTTGCATTTTTTATTTACAAATTTACATAATTGATTTGATTGTTGCATTGCAATAAAAGGTCAAAATTATCTATTCAAATGTGATCTCTCTGTTCCCTTTTGACATTAACATCTTACTCTAGGGCTCATTATTTTCAGATGTTTATATCAATAATATAAAACTTCAAATAATAATCCTGCTTTAAAAGTTCTACTTGCAGCAACCATGTTTAGTTGGCCCTTTTGTTTCTTTTCTTGAATTCTTAAAATGGATTGTGTTTAAAGACAAAAAAAATCTAAAATCTATACCTTTACAAATGTACATTTTTCCCTAAACGTCATAATACAATTCATACTGCATGCATTCACATATGTATTTGTCCCCTTATGAAACAAAACAAATGTGAAAACTGGGTTCACAATCCTGTACAGAGTTAAAACTTAGCCTAAAGGAATGCATTTGTTTTTTGTTTTGCAGATGACATGTTTGCTCATCCTCTCTTTCCTCACTGTAACTAATCCACATCAGGATGCACGGATTGTTGCCAGCAGATGCTGACATGAGATTGGCTTCATGCATTTATGGATGCGGCCCAACCTCTAAATCACTGTTATGTCTCATTCTATGTATTGGACCAAACCAGGCCTATTATGTGTTTACAAGGGATTTTAATAGCTGCCTTCATTCAGCTGAGTCTCTTCCCTGTTTACTCTCAGACAAGGACAGATGGAGCTTTTTCCTGCATGATCCTTCACCAGTCCGTTTTTTGGTGACACTGTGTGTATCACACCATTGTCTGTCCTTTATTTCTGCAAAAAACTTCAGAATCTGGGTTTCTGCAGGTATGTGTAGGAGTAAAAGCCATAGTACAAACATACAGCACCAACCCATGAACCCATGAAGTTTCCCTTTAGTCAATAATGAAAATGGTTGCTGATTATTTCCCTGTTGACATACTTACTAAGCGGCTGATTGTGTCAGCTGTGAAATTGCTATCAAAGTGAGATAGGAAAAGCTCAAGAAAATGGATTTTAGTGAATTGAAGACATCCATGTGTGCTCCTCCTCCAACCATGGCCATGAAACAAACAAACAAAAAAACACTTTTGTGCATTTGAGATAAGAGTTTGTCACAGCAGGCACAATTTCAAGCAATGATTATTAAAATTGCAGCACGCCACCTGATACACTGAAATACCATCACAGCTGTATTACTTTACTTCATTTTTAGTGTCTAAATACACAAATGATCAGAAAATGAGCAGATGAAAATACATATGTCACTCATTTTTTGCAGGTATGTCTGTTTTTGGCATCACCTGAGAACAGTGGTGCTTTAATCAGGAGTCTGTGACACCAAAAAACATGTTTACATTCAGACCTCATTGTAAACACAGTTCTTCAAATTGACTCTGTTGCTTCCCTTTTTGGGAAACAGAATCCTTATCAAAACCTTCCTCTGACAGTACATGTGAATACTAATGCAAAGGTTCACGCATGCTTGAGCCTGTAGCTGTATTTCTTCCTTAAAACTTCCCACCTCTCTGCTGTCTGTATAACGCAACTGTCTGGGGTTACATCAAACACACCTACACACATACACCCTTTTCACGGACCGCATCAGTCTGTCTTTCCTAAGATGTCTGCAGCCCATCAACATCCATCTGTCTGAGATTTCTTGCTCTCTCACTGGTACAGCGTGACAGATGGAGCAAAGTGTCAGTTCATCCTCTGTTGCTGATTTGATATTATTGCTGTCAGTCTACAAGCTGATCTTTGTCAACTTTTTTATCCAAGACATTCAAAAGCATGAAAAGGAAACACAAGGGCCAAAAGATCGGAGTTTGTGTAAGACAGAAGGAGAGAGACAGAGCAGGCTTTTACACAAAGGCTGCTGCTTGAAATTCTGGGCTTCAAAACATGTAGCAGTCTGTGCCCCTTGCTGACGAGCCTTCACATCAAAAAGCAACCCCTTGCCACCATAAACAACCAATGAAAAGTTGTTGTTGTTGTTTTTTAGCCCACTGGCTATACTGTACATGTTTTTGCACTTTTTAGTGCATTGTGTGGATGTGTACCTGTATCTTCTCTTTCCATCAGTGTCAGGCAGATGGATGTGTGTATTTTTTTTCTCCCAAGGCCTTAACTTGAACTACATTGCAGGCAGCAGCACTATGACTGCAGGTGGGCAGACATATTCTCTCAGGGAATCACAACCACTCGAAAAGGGAGCAGGATGACGTGATGGTGGTGTACACTCAGACCCAACACACGCATTTATGCAGGAATACCAGCAAGTAAAATTTATGAGACATTGTGGTTCCATTTGAACTGTATAATTGTGTGCATGTCAAAAAGTTTACTCAACACTGTTCTTATCAAAATTAGTTTTAATTAATGAATCAAAAATGAAAGTGTAATGTAACATGAGGGGCTTGCTCACTGTGGCAAAAACACAAAGTTTAAATTCAGTTATGTTAAATTCCTTTTGCTTCCAAAGACATTTTAGCTATTTTTAGATATTAAGTAGTCCTGTGTTTCCTGGTCTGCTTTTTTACTATTTTTGTTCACTTTCACTGGTCTCATCAATATCATTTCAGGCAGCTGTGTTGTTAGTCACTGTTAAGCAAGCAATTAAATTAGATTAGTATTTAATCATTTTAGCTTACAAAAAAAGATTTTAGAAGATATTTGAAAATCCTAACTGGATTTTTTGCATGACTGGAGTGACAACAAACAGGGATTGGTGTGTAAGAGGAAGTATAGAAGGTTCCTGTTACCAAGAGGTAACACAGCATGCCCCTTATATTTATATGTATATATATACCAATACTACAATCCGTATCATGTCCATGGTATGATTTCTGTAAAAATAATTGAATGGAAGTCAGTAAGAAAATAAGTATGTAAAAAAAGTGATTTAACATTGAATTTGAGATGAATATTTTATAACAATAAATTAAACCTGAAACAATGGATCAGGGATCCAGACAGATATAACATCCTTGAGTCCATATACTATAAGTTCTTATCAGATTTTATATATGAACACTGAAATCCCTTCTTTTTTTGAAAATTGCTTTAAGTTTATCATCAATCAGTTTATCAGTATCGTTCTGCATGCCAGCAGATGCAAACACACACATGTACAGGAGGAAGACACACGAGCCAAATACACAGAGATATGGCCAGTAAAGAAAACCACTTGAATCACCAATAATTAAAAATGCATCATGTAATAGAAATGGATCTAAACTGGCTAATGGATAAGACAATCATATTGTCCGCTGAATATGATACCCACTTATATCTGTAAGATGAGTCAATGCCTGACCTCAAACACCAACACACAATTTAAAAATCATTAAACACACATTGAGAACTCTAGCATCCAAACATTGTCTTCATAATGCTTTGAGCTAAATGTTAAGGTAAGCATTCCTCCATGCTCACAATGCCACTATAAAATGATGTAGTTAAAAGTCAGGAAAACTGTAATGTCACACACACTGACTTTGACCATCACTGCCATCCTATAGCTACACTTCTAGTGTGGCTATGATAATAAAAAAATAAGCTGGAGGGAAAGAGCAAAATATTTATGAAGCAAGAGAATTCAGTTTTAAGTGGCAATGTGATTTGGCTGTAATGTCTTTCAACCAATTTTGTACATAAATAAATGTTAATAAAATGGACAGAATACAATGTATGGTAACATCCCTCTCTTTCTGCCGTTTCCCTTTCAAAAGATCTCAGTAATGGTGGGTCTGGTATATGTTATAAGCAGTTTATTAATCAGTCAATCAACAAAAAATATGAAGACAAATATTTCTTTGATCATTTGAATTATTATACATCTACACCTACATCACCTTTGGGTCACCGAAAATAGCAGAAGAAGTTAGCGGCCTTCCTTCTCCCTAGCCAGCTGCTCCTTGGGGACCCCGAGACCTTCCAAGGCCAGATGGGATAAGTAATCCCTCCAGCATGCTCTGGGACTGCCCCTGGGCCTCTGCTCAGTTGGACAGACCTATAAAGGGAGGTTTCCAGGAGGCATCCTTATCAGATGCCTAAATGACCTCAACTGACTCCTTTTCAACAGCAGAATTTAAACAAGTTCACCTCAGTTGTTTGAGCTCCTTACCAAAATCTCTAAGCATGAGCCCAGCCAACCTTCGTAGGAAACTTATTTGAGCCACCTGTATCAACAACTTCATTCTTTAAGTCTTAAGCCAAAGCTTACGACCATATGTTGGAGCTGGAACGAGGATTTTCTAGTGACTCAAAACCTTTGGCTTCAGTCTTGTTCCCTGAACGCAGAGGGACAGTTCTGTACAGTTCAAACAGTCCAGGGTTTTCTGGCAAATGCTATGAACTCAGACTTAAAGGTGCCAAAGACTCTAATCACAACTGCAAATGATCCCAGTATTGGCTCATCACAAGTCAATGAAGCCAGAGGGACCACATCATTAACAAAAAGGGGAGATGCAATCCAGAAGTACTGTGCTGAACAACCACCTGATTGTTCCCTTTTGACAGTCTCATACAGGAATTCAGAGTATTTTCTACATTCTTCTGTTTTAGGCCATTGCATTATGAATATTGGCTGTCTGATGTATTGTTTTTGGCAATTTAAACATCTGCCTTTAGGCACTATGGAGAGCATTTTTCACTTTTTATTTCTAAAATGCTATAAAAGAGACAATCATCAAGAACTCGAGAAAGTAATTAGCAGATTTATTCATTATGAAAATATCATTAGTTGTGGAACAGCATCTTGTCCAAACAACTTTTAGATCATATTCAGGACGTTGTCATAAAGAATTGAATTTTTCATTACTATGACAACTAATTTGGGACACAGCATCGCACAGCTCTCCTTTCTCCTTTCAGATCTGCTAGTATGGAGCTTTCCCACTCTGGAAACTGAGTGTTGAATATTTTGGTAACAGAACAATGGAGGCATCACTAAACATGTTAAAGAAAACTGTCAGTTTAAAAGCACACCAAACCAACTTCTTTTTCTTCTGTTCTTCTTTTCTAAATGATTTATAATTCTATACTGCACCTTATTCTCTACATCAAAATCAAATTCTTCCCTTTGGAATAAATAAGCTGAGCAAATACATATATGACTGTTATGAACAAATGAGCATGCTGAACAGCAGAAATGGCTCATATTAGCAGGTTAATTTCTACCTCTGGAAGTGTGTGCCAAGAGAGAAAGAGTTCATGGTGAGAAAAAGTCTTGCCAACCAGAAGGAACACACATATATTGCTGCATGTTTATCCATCTGCAGCAGATAAGTGCTCACTTATCTGCTCAGAAACATGAAAAAAACAATGACACATAAATAAGTGTAAAGTTTTTATTTTCAACATTATTTTCCATAGGAACCCTTGCTGTTATTATTGTAACAAGATCAAATGATTTGACTAGTATGACAATACAAACTATGAATTACAATGAATGCATGAACCAAGACTTCTTTGTACTGGCATTTGAAAACATGAGAAAAAACATGCTCTTTGCAACCCCAATCCTCATTAATACCCAACATGCATCCATTTAAACCCAGTTCAATCACTACATACATTCTGATTGTTAATGCAGACCCAAAGATAATTATATGTTTTGCAGGTACACAGCAGAAAGAGATGCAGGAAAGAAAGAAATGTTGAAATAAATGTGCTTCAAAGCTTGATTTTATAGTACATCTGTGATGAAAATATCAAATTATCCACAGCAGTGGGCACATATTCACCTAACAAACAATTCATCTAAGCTTCTACAGCTACTTTTATCCTCACAGCAATAACTTGTATTTGCAAGGTTGTAACTTGTATTTGGCCTTTCTTTAATATTCACTTTAATGACTGTTTTCTAGCATTTAAGTCCTTGAAAATGATCAGTCTGTTCTGTACTTATTTTTCACCATTATGAAAACTGCTGTGAAATCCATGAACTTTGAGCCCGATCGCTAACAAGAAAGCAAGCTTGCAATCAAGGTGCTACTTTTTTAACACTTCAGTGCTAACATTAACTAAAAATAAATTTCTTTACATATCTTTAAAGACAGATATTCATATTTGCATTCACCAACGGATGAAACTATAGGATAGTACTTTTGGACTCTCTGCATTTCAGTCCTAGTTAAGAAAAAGGGGAAAAAAACACTTTCAGGTCTTTTAGGGTTATTCTTCTTGAGAAAATTGTCTGAAAGCTAATATTTCCAATAAGTTCCTCTGAGGGGTCATGCCCTTTAATGGAAGGGCTGAAATGAAACTCACCCATCTGTGACCTTTCTGTCGTCAGATGAGTTAGCTGCCCTCTACCAAGTGAACAAAGATACCCAGACAGAGGGTGACAGAGCCAACAGCTGTCATGCTTTTTCCAAAAATTATATCAGTCATGGGGGTCATAAGACACACTAGGTCACAGCTGAGGGGTTAAGGGTACGATGCAACCACTCACATTACTCTACTGGCTGATAACTCATTTCCAGGTTGGCTGCCATTGGTCATATTCAAGTGACACATTTCTGGTTACGTCATGGGCAGTGATAGCCTCGAGATTAGCTTTCTGTCAGCAGCAGCAGCTTTATATCCATATCTGGAAGTCTGCCCATGCAACTGAGTCATAAGACCTATAGGTGAGAAGACCAACTGGCAGATAAGTCACTTCTGGAACAAGTCATTGCTCTATTCATAACCTGCATTGTCCGGCTCGATGACAAGACATTTCCTGGAAAATGCTTGGCCGTTAGATGCTGAGTGATGGATGACGAGAACAGACAAATAAACGAGGTGTCTGACTTATTCGGCTTAGCAATAGCTGGTTCTACAAACATGGCATGCAAATCATCGTCATGGGGATATTAACCTGGCTTTTCACTTGGTGCCTGAATATTTTTAGCAGCAACAACAATAAGGGGTCAAATTCATACAGTGGTAAAAAGTAAACAAGATAAACACATTGTTATTATCTTGGACCAATTCCCAGAGATTCAAAACAAACTGCAATTTGGAAACAACGAGGAGTTCTTAGAAAAACAGTTTCCTTATTGCTGTAAAATGTGTGTCCTCACAGACTCTGAGTCAGTGGATGCATCTTAAAAAAATACCTCTAATAAATCTGTCAGACAGTTAGGCTCCAGATGTACAAATTCAACCAGATGGACAGCCTTCATCCAGTGGAGCTCAGCACAGCGGGCTACTTACTGCATGCCATGAGAAAAGAGGACATGTGAAAGAATATTTATCAATAGTTTCTCAGTCTGCCCACACAACATCTGCCTCGAGTGAGGACATGAAAGGCCCATGCATTCAGCAAACGCAGACATACCACAAATAAACAGGATGGAAAAGAGAGTTATGCAGCTATGTAGCTATGTACGGTGAAAAATGTAAAAGCTAAAAAGTACCACAGATGAACCTGCCTGTCTTTTTTTACTTGTAGTGGAGATTTAGCCCCTTGGCTGTGGAAAAGAAAGTAAAGTTTATGATCTGGTGGAATGAGCTGACTTCAAAATGAGAACTACAGCCTCTCCAGGTAATTTCTGACCTTTATCATTCCTGCTTCTATAGGCTTTGCCCATAACCCACTGGCACAATATACTCAACCAATTTAAACATACGATTCACTGTTACTCCCACGGGGAAACAAAATACTCAGTCCACAGCTGTCAAAGTGATACTGTTATGGAAACTTAAGCTGCCACAATGAAAATATTTACAAATGAACAAGGAACCAAATCAGAGTCATTATTGTAAACAAATCTTACTAAAAATAAGCAGTGTACACAGTTGTTGGACACTGACACTAAATAAATTACATCCTTTGAGAAAAATCTAAACTGAGATAAACAGGTATAAATAATACAAATTAAAGTACCATGCTGCAGAGGAAGCACTGTGCCATGAGGGCTTGAAGAACTGACTGTGCAGAGTATCTATGATGACACTGCAACCCACGGTGACAGGTATCTGTTGGCAATTGTAACAGCTGCTGTTGTTCAGTTTGATTGTTCCTACAGAGATCTGAATGCAGGAAAGCTGAAAATCTCAGCTGCACCAGCTGTCAACTCTACATTGTAGAGGCTGCATGAGAAACACTGCACACCAGCGGCTCTAGTATACAGAAACATGCACACACTTGAGCATGCAACAAAGAACACTGAGCCACACAAGTGCACACAGGCATACATAAACACAAACACACGCCTACACGCTCCCTTTGTTGTGTCTATATCACACTCAGCCACATGCACTACTGCATGCAACACTGGAACAGCCACACATCTTCTATGCCAGTAGTGACGACTTATCAAATCGACACCGTCCTGTGAAAATAGGCTTAAAGCAGACAGTGAAACCACTCGGCCTGCTTTTCTATAAACTGTGCTTTGTACAGACTGTGTGTTAACATTCTTGTACAAAGAGGCCAGTAGCAGATTTTATGGTATCAGGCCATTTATTGAGACAGCAGAGGCTGTGTGAATGAGATTGCTGGTGTGAGACTGACTCATTTATACAGCTTAAGCAGAAGGGAAAAGAGGAGAAATATCTAGAAAATGCTGAAAATGCTTTGTTTTTATTCTCAATATAAAATAGAACCCACTCGTATAAAGTGAACAAAAACAGGTATAAGGCTATACCTTATCAACAAGAATGAAGAGTCTAATGAACCTTTCATAAACTGATAAACGAAGATTAATGAAAATGAAAAAAAAATTAGTTTTAGTGTCAGAGGTTCACTTTCTGTTGAGACTTAACAATACTGCAGGCATTGAAAGCATTACTTTAGTTATTTTCATGCTCTGGAGACACTTTGTCTACTATCATAAGCTTCTATTGTAAATTCAATTCACTGCGTCCAACCCTGTAACATCTCTCTCTTCACAACTTTGCCTCATGTTTTGCTTTTTTCATCGCTTTCAAAAGCAAATGCTGACTATGCACACCCACAGCAATAAAGATATTATTAAAGTGTGCTAAATACAGTTCTAATATATCATGGTTACTTTTATTTACCTACTATCTTCCCTTAATCAGTAGGTATCTCCTGTCCATCGGTACAAGCCCATGTTGAACAAGAGTGCATTCAGGCCAGAAAAATGTCATCAGTATTCATTACATCAGTGACAAGGAGAAAATTCCTTCTCAGCCCCCCTTCTGTCATTCCCCCAGGCCTCAGGGAATCCACTGAAGGTTAATTTATTTAAATCCTCCATCCACTCATCTCTATTCCATTAAACTCTACTAATAAATCTTTGGTTTGCCATGCAATCTGTTTTGTACTGTCAAAGCCCAAGCCTCTGCAGCATTTTGTACGCATGTTAGTAGATGTACATTCAGAGTTAGCATGGCAGCAGATAAGGTTGTTTTAAAATCAGTACATGTGATGTCCTGTGTGTGTGTGCGTGTGTGTGTTTGGAGAAAGAGGGAGGGAGAGACAGTCTGCAGATGTGTGAAACTATGCACAGACGTCTGCCCTTTGAATGTGGCCAAAAAGCCTGGTTTAATTAATTTGAGTGCAGCTCATGGTGGGGGGCAATAAAATCAAGAGCCCTCTCAGAACCCGGAGCTCCTCCAGTCTCCCAAAGGTCCTGTAAAGTCTAAGCCCGTGTTCTGAAACAAAATTTCCCATCTGCCCTCGCCTGATTTTATCCCATAATAAAGAATATGGTCATACCTCTCCAGTCATGATAGCAACTATTAGTCTCAGGTACAAGGGGACCTTGGCTGTATGGACAGGCACTGTATCATTATTACAGCATGTCATGTCAGTGTTACACAGATGCTGTTATGATAATGACTGCTAAAAAGCTCAGCTGTTGGTTTAATAGTGATAAAGCCATTTGCAGTCTGTTGGAGAGGACGTCTCATTGGAGTCTGTGGGGTGTTTTTGTGTGTTCAAGAGGATTTGTTAATCTGAGGCTCAGAGGAGCAGAGGGGTTTGAGGTTGAGGTGTCTAGGTGTAGATAAGTAATAATAATAATAAAAATAATATTTTTTCTCTTAGCCATTCTATTTAAAGAGAGAATATCCAGTCATTTAATATAAACATCCAACTATGCATGTTAAAAGACAAATGTATTTAAGTAACTACCTGGTTGTTGGTTTAAGTTGTAAGATATGTGATAAAAATTCATTTTTATGAATATCTGCAAAGTATTTTTACTCAGATTTGTCCTGGTTGGATGCTCTCTGAGGTCGTCACAGCTAGAATAATGTTTCCTTACTGTTTGCTTTGGGCCATTTGACTGTTTCAGCGTCTTGCTCTTGATAACAGAGAAATGACAGAAAAAAGACAGAACCACTTTATGATAGAAAGCTGTCAACACTGACTTAAGCACAGTTGAAAGACAGCTGTCCAGGCAATTTAGCATAAAAAACAAAGTACAGGGAAAATCTATTTCTAAGTGAAACATACAGTGTTTGCAGTATGTTTTGCTTAACAACCATGTTTTCAAACTACTACTACTATCATCTGTGCTTTTTTTAATGCTGGTCTCATTTGCAAAAGTATCAAACTCAGCAAACAGTTAATCTTAAATATCCCCCAAAGACTTTAAATAACCACTTTAGCCTTAGAGATAGAGACTATCACAAAAGAGTAAAAATACCATGTCTCTCATATAACCCATCAAAAATGTAAAATTACCTCAGATTTTTTCTCTCATTCCTTCTCTATTGCTGTGTTGTTTTCAATTACTGTCACATCAACAATGAAGCATCTACACTATCTAAAAAACATGAATATGAATGTAAAATGTAATAGAGCTTTAATGCTGACAGAGCAATTCATCCATTATTATAGACATGAACAACTATTTCCATACAGTATCTCTATCTTTATAACATTAAATGCACCAGTGATATGGACAATACCAAGCAAATAACATTTTCTTACTGTAAAACTATTTTACAGCCACAAATCAATGACAAAGGTGATTTGTTCTTGTGAAAAAAATGCCTTATATCTTTCTCATTCTACTCTTAGACTTGTAAAGCCTGGCTACAGGTCAGCTGAGATCCACACTACAGATGTCCCAAGAACCAAAGCTTTGGTACAAGTGATGGGACTTGTTTTTTTTGTATTTTTTTGTATTTTGTTTTGTTTGTTTTTTTTACAGTATTTCAGATACTGGGGTGCAGTTCTTCATGACCTGATGGGGGCAGCGTATATTCCAACAGGTGTACCACCTTCCATCAAAGAAGAACGATACCAAGAGGTGGAAGATAAAGTAAGAAGTAGTCTATTTTGCGTTTTAGACTTACCATCAGGAATTCATGATAACTTCTAGAGTTTGACCAATTGTGGACTTCAAAATTTTTAAGGTCAATATAAAAAGTATATAACAAAAATAACTGTTTTAGGAAAAAGTCAAGAGCCAATTAACTGTCTACTGATATTTTAAGTAATCGTTTACAGTTTCATGAAAATGGTTGTAGAAATAGTTTTTCTTGGTAAGAACACATTACAACATGGCTTACAATTCTGACAGAAACTTCTTTGCCAGAATCACAACAGAGCTGAGCACGATTCCTGTGAGCCTGAGCAGCCCACCCTGCAGCACACCACCGGCACACTTGCTGCTGTTGTATAAGTTTGCCTCTAACAAAGTACTTATCCAACCTCTCCAGCATCTCTCTCTCCTTTGGCCCTTCATGGCATTTCTCTCCAATCAGTCAAAAAACACAATGAGCTTATGTTCTGTTTTCCATATGAGTGTAAATGATTACGTATGATAGAATAAGAATCTGAAGGAATTATGACCCCTGAACGATGACACAAGGGAGGGCTTTAGTGCCAAAAGCCTTCTTTCATAAAACGAGGCTTTCTCCTTTAAAGCTTTTCCAGAATGAGTTAGTGAGTAAGCCTGAGAAGAAGGATAGCCAGATGGCTGCTTGTCATTTTCTGTAAGTCTTTGAGCTTTCAGCTCTGCAGGCCCAGGGTTGCTATGACATTTCAAATTAAATGGTTATCTTTTACACCATCACTTCACTTTACATTTAGACAACAACTTATTTCATCACTTCCACAGTTTAGACAATAAGGGAAAACAAACTGATCGCAGGGCTCAGTAATAAGGATTGCTTGATTGCTTGATTGCTTAGAGCAAATAAAATGACACATTGGTCAAGTAAGTCTAGTTTTAAATTGAATTAAATGCATCATTTAAGGAGTAAATCTCTTCCTTCTCATGTCTTTTAAAAGTTGCACATTTACTGTGCTGATGGGGGACTCACAAGAATACTGTGGCATCTCAAGACATTAGAAGAACATTTCAATTTATTTCTTAAAAAGGTTAATATTCAAGTGGTATTAGAGGAAAAAAGAAAACCATGACAAGCATCAACAGCTTCTGGCTTGCTGACATTAAAGTCAACTTTAGTCTTTATTGCTATTTTACAAAAGCTAAAAACTATGGGTAAAAATTAACTTTTGGTCACATAAATATCGATCCCCTGAAGTGTCAAATCATATTCAAATCATATGCATTAAAATGTTTATTTAAACCAAAGTAGGTTAACAACTCACAATAGTTTTTTAAGAACTGAGGAGGTTGATCAACTCACTGAAAAGTTTGAAACAATCAGTAAAAAAAAAATTAAATAAGACAGAAAAGAATCTCCAATTCTCCAATCACAGTTTCGTTGTAGATATTTACTGTTTTTCTCTGTATATAGTTGGAAGACAAAAATGTTTGATAATGGACTGTTTGTTTGACAAATCTGTTGCAGTATGAAGATTTGGCCAGGAAAGTAATCATCAGATTAAGAATGAAAACAATCATTAGCTGCAGCCAGCAGGCAGTTTGAGGGAAATGACAGAAGATGTCATGACCTTGTTAGCAAAATTACCAAAGTACATCTCCCTTTTTAACCCTACTTCCCTCCTCTCCAAGGCCTAGTAGGAGACAGAGAACAGAGGGATTTCTTGGTTGAATTTGTAAGTCTAGTCTTCAAATTTATCCCTTATCTGACTAAATCTGAATCAGAATTGATTTCTTTCTCTGCTAGCACCTTTTTTCTCTGAGCCCCATCCTTCTGTCACCTTCATTATAAGTCCATATTATTTACCAAACCACACACACAAATACTTGTCTGTACTATATTGTTGGATAAAGTAGTTTCACTTTTATGATCAAACCAGCAAGGTGCACTTGTGGAAAGACAAGTGGCTCATATAAATACACTGCTGCTTGTCAGATTCCTATATTCCTAAAATATTTATTTTCATTTGATAGCATCTTTGTGGGTAAAATAAACCCTAGACCAAGCCACCTCTGTAGCAAAATATCTTTGTGAAAACATAACTAAAATACAATTTTCAGTTTTCCCATTTGACCATCTGCCCTGTCAAACAAAAGAAAACATAATGGTGGCAGCCTTGATATGACGGTGGAAAAGACACTTCGTCCATTCAATCCTGCAGTTTAAACATTAATGGCCTTCAGCACTTATTCAAACAACTCTTGTTGAATAGTTATTTAATGACTTATTAGCATTAATCCATCAATAACTCAGTGTCCAACCCAGCAGTGAGTGCAGTTTAGTCCACTCATGGATATTTGGACAGAAAGAGAGGTTCAACCTTTGCTCTGATTTATTCAGATGCACTTAAGAATACATGATGAAATGAGGTGATGGTTTATTGTTATTGTAGCTATGTAACTCATACACAAAGTGGCATGCCATACATTGAATCAGAACTGCTGCAGGACCAACAGATGGCGTCCTGACTGAATGTTTGTCCACTTTCCTGTTATCACTTTTTAATATTTCAAACATGAAAAATCAACAGTCTGTCAATAGACCAGTGAGGTCTGCAGTAATGGGGACAGAATGCACATTGCATCAGTCAGTCCCTGGGTGCTCCTTCTGACAACAGGCAGAAGTAATCCTCAATCTACTTTTGGCCCTAAATGAGGTCCAAAAACCAGCACAGGCTCCCTGTGTCGCTCTAGTGAACACGTCTCACAACAAACAGATGATGAATTTGGATTCTCACCACCTTTTGGCTTTGAAGGTTCCCAATCTTTTCCTCCAAAGTGAAGTGGGTGCTTCTTGTGCTATTCCCCATTTCCTCCTATTGTCATTTTGACCCGCTGGAAAAAAAATCTACTGAATAAATGCAGTATAGTATGCTCAAAAAACACCTCTAGAGACCACTCAAACTAGATGTCTCAGCCGTGTGCAGTACTTCATGCTTTTGGGAAAGAGAATAAAGATGGATGACGAGGGGAAAAGATTAAAAAAGTCCTCAATGTGGAATTACAATTTCACCATGAGCTGAACAAATGTCATTTGAATTAATGGTCACATTCGCAGTGTGGCAGGAAAAGAATCAACCTTTCAAGACAGGAAATGACCCGATCCCAGACGCTATTATTGCAGTAGCCGAGAAGGATAATTTACCTGTCCATGGATTAGTATTTAACTGCCGAGGAAAAAGCAACCAAGCCAGCTAATTTAGCTAAAATTATAAAGGACCTTGCAACACCAATACTTTCCACTTTCAATATCCCAAAATAAATCTTAGGGTTCACACCCTGCGGTTGAAGTGATTGAAATGATAATAGCTGTCATCAAGGCTAGACTGACATTTCACACCTGCATAATTTGATTTTCAGGATACAACAGAGTGCTTCAAACAGGCAGAGGATCAACATTTTAAGAACTGGGTTATTTTACTGAAGTGGTATTCAGATTAATATTTCAGCTCAAGGATAGAGTTGGTGAAATTTTTGACAGTAGACTATGAAAAACTATTTTTTTTTTTAATTTTTTTAATAATGGACAAACCAGCTCTATTATAACAGATTTCAAAGGCTTATAAGAACACATTCAGAAACATTAATGTCAATCAGTGCAGTGCTACTGATTTATGGAGATATTGCAGAAAGATTAGCAAGGACTCTTTGTTATGAGGGACTGACCCCACTGACACCCAGACATGTTAAGCCTCCTAAATACCTCACAGCCCTCCTGTGAGCCACCTGTCTAACAGTAGCTGGCAAAAAGAGTGGGCTCTTTTCTGTGCTGTGACCTCAGGAAGACCCTTCACTATTTTTACCCTACAAGTTCACCTCCTACAGAGCTGATTTGACCTTTAGCCGCTGGAAGTGAAAAGGGTCACTGTGATTCATCCTCAACTGCAACAGATGACACGTGTTCTCATGCAGTGATGACGTGCATTGCCTACTCATGTAGTTACTAAAAAGTGTGAACAAGCAACATTTTTCCAACATTATAAGTTAAAAAAAATGGTTTTCAGGCTTGATAAGATACACAATATATTTGGTCCATTTTTAGGAAAGACAAAAATTTGCAGTTCATGAGGGAAAATTTTTAGTTTTAAATTTTTTTGTATATCTTTTTTAAATATTATTTAATTATTTATAATTACAGATGCACCCATGTGACTTTTTTCTGTTCCCACATTAGTTTCACTATATTCTAACATGAGTTCTGTGATTATTGCTGCACTATCATGTCAGTATTGACGATACCAATGCATAAAAATCTGAAAGGTGCATCTGTACTTCCATCTACTTATTATGACAATCCTAACTTTTAAAGCTCACATCTGTCTGCTGGAGAAAAACTGCCTAAATTACTGAAGGAATTTTCAGTGTCTTGGTCATCTTATCTTTGCAATGCAGAGGACAGATATTCTTTCTAGAAATACAATTTGTTACCAAAAATTCTGGCAATACGTTAATAAGAAAAGTTCTGCACTTGGCTTCTTGAAAGTCACAATACTTCAGGAATGTGAGCTGAACAGTTTTAATTATTCTCAGGATTACTTGAGGCCCATTTCTCATCTTATCCAAACTACAATAATAGAGGAGTGTTGATATAAAAAGAGAGCTTAAGCAGCTTAACCTCTTTTCACTCAGAAAAGATCACCCAGGGACATGTGAATCACGCAAGATGATTATTTGAAAAAGGACTAAAATAACTGTATATAAATTTGTTAGAAAAAGAAAATAAATTGACAACACCCTTATAAAGAAAAAAAATCAGTGTTTTAGGAAAAGCCAGAGTCACAGATTTAGATTTGCAGAGAGCTCTTCAGATACACAAGGTAATATAAAGTACCTTCCAGCTCATTCCCTGTAGCAAAGCTCTGAAATGGCTCTGTAAGAATTATGATGGTCAATGCAAATTAATGTAGCTGTGATTCATGGAAAAGCCCCCCATTGGTGCCCTCTGTGCCATTTTATGGCTGTTATAAACCACAGCCTCCATCCCCCTTGGAGCTGCAAGTCATGTGAGTCAGAACCAGATGTGAACCATTGAAATACCACCGAGAAGAAAAAAAACTGAGGTGGTAAAAAATGGGAGAGGACAAGCTGAACAGTCTGTGATTAATCCACCAGGCCTGAATGCCCTTTCATGAGAAATCACTGTTCACATGAGACCTCCGCCACCTGATCCCTCCTTTCACACCCCTGTAGAGGACAACAACATGTCCTCTGTGATATAGTGAATTAAAAGCCTAATCTGGTGTCAGGACTGTTCAACTCGGAGGTATTACACTGTATTTTTCCTATTGGTTGTATTGGTGCAATGCTAGTGTTCCACTACACTAATCTGACGTGGGTGGCATAACAGATTTGATAACAGTAGGAGAAAAAAACAATTTAGAGCAAATGAAATGAAGACGCTGGGAGCTAAATGATTCATGGCATGGACTAATGAACCAGTGGTTTTTTAACCAGCTTGACTATTCATTTTCACATAGTTAATATCATCAAAACAAAAGGAAATAGTGAACATAGAAGCAAAGGAGCTCTGCAAAAAAGCATGGAGAAGAGCCTATATGAAGCCTTCTGTAGTGGCAAAGCATAGCATTAAAATGCTATTGTACTGTTACTGAATAAAGCCGAAGGAAAATGTATCATATAGCTAAATTTGGAAAATCTGTGATGTGTATGCTTAACAGTGGACCAAGAGGAAAAAATAACATTTTGTTGTTTCAGCTCCTTAGAGGCAGTCACAGTACATTGACCTGTTTTTCTCTGAAACTGTTCATTTGAGTAACCACAATGGAGAAAAAAAAGGGCTCTGGGCACTTCAGGCTGTCGTGAGCAAAAAATAGAAGAGCAGCAGTTGACATCAAACCCCTGCTTCTTTATTTTGCAGTGGCACTGCAGCAAAATAGCATGATAATTAACAGTGACAAAAAGCCATCTAAATAAGGATACGGCGTGGAGGCTTGTCAGGTTTGAGTTCACTTGCCTTCAAGACTCTTTTTCTTTGCAACCATGCTCCTCCCTTGATAAGCCAGTCACATCAGGTCAACACTAGAGGCGATGCAGCGCGAGGTCCCCTGACCAACATAGCACATTTAAAATGAGTAAAAAAAGAGGAGAATGTCTCTGCCAGTTAAGGAGAGGACTAATGAGTTGTTGCTGCTGGGCACATGCTGAAAACAAAACAACATAAAAGCCGCTAAAGTGATAATGTGACTATATTTGGGCCAGTCAGCTAAAAATCTGGACGCCTCCTAACTTGGCACAGCACCAAACATCTTTTCTTAGGCTCATAATGTTTTGTTGTTACAGATTTTAACTGAAAATAATCAACATTTCTTCCTAGAAGGAGCAAATCAGTTTAGATTGAGTTCAAGCTCTCATGCCCCCAAGACACAGAAAAACAGCAGAAACAGTATAAAAGTTATATTTTTCTGGATGGTACTTCAATTTGAAATGTTCAGTGTCCACAGAGCCAAACTTTTTTAAAAACACACTACGAAAACAATGTTTTTTTCTCAATAGTCTGCATTGGTACAGTCACCATTTGTTATCACCTGAACAGGCAGACAACAGACTACATCCTGCAGGTGCAGTTTTTGCTATCAGAGTCAAGAAAATAATACTGACAATCTATTGAGCCTGACCATAATGCATTCATTGAATTTCAGCCAAAGAAGTGTTTGGATGAGGCGGTTTGCAGCTTACCACAATGTAGGAAAAAACTTGTGAACTAATTATTCCAATGTTGTATAAAATAAAAGGCATATTTTCTTTCTAAAACACAGCCAAAATATTTTCAAATTTCCTGGAAGACATTATGATGAAAAAAGCTATATAATGTCTGTTTGTAAATCTAAAAGCAGCATGTTTTTTATTTACATGAATAATGTGTGGTAACTCTGTGTGACTTTTTGGATGCTTGACTTGAAAGCTGGCATTCCACAAACATGTTAACAATTACTCACATTTATAGTTAGTTAAAATAATGTTGTTTTTGAACAGGAGATCCCAGAAGACTCAATAACAGGTAGTTTTCTGAAGCCCTGGCAGGGAATAGTTAAAATCTGCAGATGACTACAAAATTATGAGGTGGTGTGCTTATGACACAGACTTTGCACCAAATAGAACCGATGGCAGATTTAAGATTTGGATCTCAAAAGGTTTGACTACCTATTATTCATTTGTCCTTAAGGGGACATTTGAGATTTTTGAAGCCCTACAGAAGGATTATGATTTGGGAATAGAAGATTTTTTTAGATACTTGCAAGTGAGACATTATTTTAATAAAAATCTGAAAGAGGTTCCAGGAAAAGGCGAATCAGGGTTCATGGAGGTGTTTTTATCATTAATTAAACCTAGATCAAGCAATAAAATTATTTCTAAATGATATAATGCCATAAAATTATCCAAACAAGAGAGTACAGAATATATAAAGAAACGTTGGGAAAAGGAAGGAAAGGTATTGATCACGCTGGAGAGCTGGGAGAAAATTTGCCAGCTACATTGGTTCTCAACCGGGTCAAACACGTGGCGGGAGTTCTGTTGGAACAATATTGTGAGATTTTTTGTCACACCCATTCAGAAAAGACATCAAGGCAACAGGAATGCTTGTTGGAGATTTTGTGGGTCTAATGAGGCCAACCACTTTCATATAGGTGATAAGGACTTACTGGGAGGAGATCTACAAACATATAAAAAATGTATTTGGCGTAAATATTCCATTCAAATGTGAAACTATGTTTTTGGAAGATTTGCTGTTAGAAACATGGAGCATTAAAGACAAAACAGTACTGGTTATATTGTTGGCTGCCAGTGAGAAGTCAATCACAAGAAAATGGTTAAAAGTAGAACCACCTACCATTAATGAATGGATTGACATTGTACATGAGATTTATGTTATGGAGAAGATATCATTTTCTCTTAAAGTTGACAAACAAAAATTCTATATGATCTGGACCAACTGGACTGAGTAAAACCTATCAGATCTGATTTCATTTGACTGTACTTGTGATTTGTGTAAACCAATCCTCTTTTCCATCTGATTGTTGGAAAGTCAGAGGTGAAGTTCTCCCCTGTTATGTTCTGTTGTTGTTAATAACTAAAATAACCTGGGATCTGTAAGAGAAAACCCC
>JAPZDY010000026.1:17887142-17923125 GCA_029783645.1 Ctenochaetus hawaiiensis | reverse complement strand
TTACTAATGTAAAAACATACATTATATCAAATGTTTATTATTTATATGGCTTTATTTATCTACTCAACATGCATACATCGTGTCAGACACTGAAATGTTTCCTGCTGTCACTCATTTTCTCACCTTTCCAGCTTGTTTTCTCTGTCTGGAGCGCATGTTCTCTCTCCTGTCTCCCTCCCTCCTACTTTGTGTTCATTGTACTGTCTGTAACCCCTTCTGTTCAGTGTGGACACACAGACGCTACCACACATCTTGACCAATCACGTGCAGCTTTAACAGAAAAAAGAGGAGAAAAAAAACAAATTGGCTCCCGATCAGGAGCCAGCTCCCGTTGTCCACTTCAAAGAGCCGGCTCTAAGAGCCGGATTGTTCACAACCGACACATCACTAGCAGCTAGTGCTCCTATATTCCCACATGTAGTGGACTCCATCCTCTGCAAAAGCAGCAGTGGGCATTGGCACCAGCAGGCTTTGTCCTTACAGTAATCTATCATAGCTGCTATAATGCTCTTATAAATTGTTTATTCTGACACTGGTGGAAAGAGAAAAATCTTTGCAAAATCTCAACATCACTTTGTTTCTTAAAAGAGGCTACTGCAGAGAAGGCGACTGTCACAGCAAAACTGCCTACAGACTTTCTGCTTCACTGTGACCACAACAATTTTCCAGCACCTCCTCTATTTCGAAAAGCAGAGAAAATGAAGGAGAGAGGATGGACTGCATTTTAGTTTAGGTTTTCACAGTTTTGCTTCAAAGTCACACGAAATCTGATGTTTAGGCTATTTGGAATGCAGCTGTCTTTGTTCACAATTCCTGAAGAATCTATCAGTCCATCTCTGGCCTAGTCTGTCCTCTCTATCACACAGGCTGACAGGCTGAGGTGAATCCTGTTATCGATGTAGCAAAGCACATAATAGATAATATGTGAGAACATAAATAAATAAAAAAATCTGCTGAGGTGTAATAACAGACCTGCACCCTAGTGAACAGTGTTATCGTGCTGGTTCTGTCTACTCTTGCCCTTATTTCTTTTCCTATTTTCACCTTTACCTTACCTTATGATCATCATCTGCCTTTACACCCAAACTCTAGGGTGCTCTTATTATAAATCTGACCTCTCTCTTCTGTCTTCTCTCACTGTTTCAATCAGATCCCTTTGATTTCAATAGGGACTGTTTGCATACTCAGTTTTTCTGGATGGGCAATCCTCTCACATATTGATTTACCACACAAACTGAACTGGTACCAGCTTCACTAACACAGACTTATGTGCTGAATTAGATAAGTCACCGCATAATGCTGATTGTTCAGCTTTGTGAACCTCCAAAAGATCACAAAGCTGAACAATCAGACTGTCCCAAATGGAGTCCCAGGCAAACACAGACACCTGAACATTAGCAGCAGGCGCAAACAACATCCACTACCTAATAAAAGCAAGCCACAGGGAAAAACAGCATGAGTTGTAAAACTATGAGACAATCTGAAGTTATTGCCCAAACTCTTTTGTAGCTCCTGCACCTGCTGCTGCTGAGTCCTTAGATCCACTCTCAACATTCCTTGCATGGTACTTTATCTCTGAAGTGATTAGGAACAAACAGCTCCATCAATCAGGTGGTGGAGCCCCAGAGAGTGCCAGAGCTGATCCAAAAACACCTCCAGGCTGCCAAGTTGCTGCTGACTCTGCTGACACTCACAGTGTTCTGCCACACCATCCTTTACACTGCTCTTCAAATGAACTGATACTGGCATTGGTAAAAATCCCATTTTTCTGCTACATGTCACAGCTGCAAGAGAAGGCCAGCCAGCAAGAACAATGTGACAGATACACATATATATATATATATATATATGCAAACATGAACATCAGAGAACAATAAAGGTCCCACAAAATGTATTAACTGAAAATTATGCCAAAAGTGTTAATGAAGGTCTGGTTTTAGAGAGGAGGTCTGCAAATACTGCTTGTTTGCAGTTGGTGGCAAAATCATATCCTAAAAAGTACAAAGATACAAATAAGTTTGTTGATATGATTCTAAAGCATTTGTAACAATTCTGGTGTTCTTTTTAAACAGCGAAGCTTGTCAAAAGCTGTTTGTTACAAATTATAGCTTGTACGTTACAAATTCTGAAATAGATATCAAAGCTTGCAATACTGCATATATTTTACTCTATTATTCACGATGACAAAGGTTTGGAAATTTCTGTATAAGAAGTTGTTATTTTAGTTATTAGTCTTAAATAACCTACAATGAGTGACTTCATGCCAAAAGCACAGAAGTTGAAAAAGTGCTACCACTGCAACTGGGGCAGGTAACATTTTTCATGCCAAATTAAGAAATATGCTGATAAGGGAGTTGTTTTGTCTATGCCTTGCAACCAGTACAGCTGCATTGATGTAGTCCATTTTTCTGGATCTTGCATGAGAACGTGGCATTCCAATTTTAAATATTTTGAATCCTATCAAAAATCCAAGAAGGGGGATGGTCAAACTTCTAAAGGGGCTAAAAAATTCCCAGTCTGTCTGAATAAAAAGTATTCTACTATTTATTGATGCTTCACAGGACAGTCAAATCACACTTCACAACAGTAATTGGCTGTGGGATATTATATTACCTCTGTTAACTTTATTGTCTCCATATTTGCGTCTAATTTCCACTGGGACAGCATGACAATTTGTATGAAGTACAAAGGTATTATTCTCTCTAATTTTACTCTTAAAACAGTTAAGATGACAAACTAGGCTTCCATCTACTCAACATGCACAGTTGAAAAGCTCCATTCATTCACTTTAATTGCCTAAAAATTGAGACTTTGTAATGGTAGCAGTTGTCTTACCTTCATATGGTTGCACAGAGCTCAGTGACATTGAAAAATCAAGCTTTGCTCTTGCTACACACCTGTCCTATCAGCTCCATTAGCCCTGCTCTGTTTCCAGTGTTTTCCCCAACCAATCAGCTGCTCACACTCTCCTGTTTCATCTCCTTATTCTCTACACCTTAGCTTCTCCACCCATATCTTCACCTTCCACTCTTTCCCTTTGTTGTTTTGTATCATTGTCCAGTTTTGAGATCTATCTTTGTTCAGTCATCTGCTCAGCTTTGATTCAACTTGCAGGCCGTCTCATGTATTTGGATCCACTTGCACAGCTCTCTTTGTGCTTCTCTTCTGTGTTTTTTGTTATAAAGTTGATAACAGCCCTTCATAGCTGTCTGCTACCCTGCTATTTTTTGAAAGACTGCAAGAATACAGGTGTTGAAAACAATGACTAGGGAACAGCTGCAAATTTGCTTCCGTCAGTAATTGAGCTTTTAAGATAATTTCCAATAAATTTAATGTAATTAGCTTGCTATCTTTAGCAGCCCATCTCATTGTATGATGAAAGGTTAAATGAAAGCAGGGAGGACTACATGATGTACAGTACTAAACACACAATCAGCCAGAAGAAGCAATTTATGAACAAAGTCGTCAGCAGTGAAAATGCACTACAACAGTGTTCAATAGCACAGCTGTCCACTGCAGCAGCTAGTAGTTAGTGCAGCAAAGCACCAGTGCACACCAAATTCTGATGGAAGTGTCCCTCTAAATGGAGTATGAATATTTCCTTTACGTCACTACTAGTTTAAATAAAGGGGCAAAACAATTTTCCAAACAATGGCTTTGTGGGTGTAGCAATAAAACATCAGATGCATGTGTGACACTCAGATACAAGAGGGGACAAAGTGAAAATTACAAACTAATTCAGTGCCAAACAAGCCATTAACGCGCTTACTGCTTCAACAAAAGAACTGAAAAATTCTACATGTTTTCTTCCACCTGTTTTTGCAGGAGGTCATATTCAAATGAGGACTCTAATAAGCTCTAGGGGCAAATGTCACAGTAATAAGATTTCTATCATTGCCATTCTGAAACTAAGGCTTAACAAGATAAGAAGAGCTGTTTTGGGATTCACTTAAGCTCCTTTTAGGTTTGCCTGCTCAGAGAGATGACTGTCATAAATTAAATTCAAAGGAGTTCAAACTGCATTTATCAATGCAGCCTTCACATATATAAAATGCATTATGAAAATGTATCCTTGAGAACTGAATCTGATGATGGCTCTGCTGTCTCCATAAGTCTTTCTAGTTCTGAGATATTTCTCAGATTCTGCTTTAAATAATTACCCTCTGCCTTGAGGGGAACCTCACTAAGAGTTGAGATGAGAGATACTTTGTGCAGACACTTCAAAAGAAAGTCCAAGTCCAATAAATTACAGTGAAAGTCATTGTAACCATCAGTAAAAAACAACACTCATATGCTGACCAAACTCTAGAAAACATTTTGGGTTGCTAAAATTGGGGCAGAGATCTCATAAGTTGTCCTTACAGCCTTTACAGCAGCATTACTGGCAAACCAGAGGAAATAATCAAAAGAAAAAATTAAAAATTCAGCATCTGAAATAAATTTTCTTGACAGCTTTAAGGGTCAGCTCAGGATTTAAAAAAAAAAAAAACAGCAGCTCTGCTCCAAACAATTTCACTGCAATAACCATGCCTGTGTGAGTGACCTTGTGGATGTGTAGGAAAAAAAGAACATTAAATAACATCCGATCCTGACCAATCTTATTGGCTGGTCAGTTGATTTAAATTATCACTAATTTGCTTGTTAAGTCTAGATTTTTTTGTGTTAACAAATCTAATCTAAGCAAGTAACGCATTGGTAAATGAAACTAGCTACAGAACTTGTAGGGTTTTTTTCTATTATTTTTTAAAAAAAAGGGCAATTAGACCTACATTGATATGCTAAAGCAAGGCACCCTTCTCTATAGCAGTCTGAATGGAACTCAAAAGGACTGGCACATGGAGGTACCAAAATGAGAAGTACTGGGTAGGATGCCGTCAGGGCATGGGACCATGTTTAGCTCTTGTGAAGACACAAGGCAGTACAAATAATCTGCTTCATATTTGTGTAAAACTGGTACATTTATTCTCTGCAAATATTATTTCATGTCTCTGTGTCAAAGCAACGAGGTATGAAAAATATGAATGAATATGCATCCCATGGATCCGTAGCGAAGACTTCACTGGGGAGCTGTATTAAGTCAATGGATGCCCTAGATCCACACTGTTAATTCATGCAAAGCTAGTAGATTGATGGGTTTGCTGTCATTACAATATTAATTTGCCTAGTTCCATGAACACTTAATTTGGTTTGCCTCTGCAGTAGGTCATTCAGCAAGATGCAACTCATCTCTAAATGTTTTTGAGATGAGTTGCATCTGTCGTCTGCAGCAGATTTTAATTGTTATTGAAGAATGTCAGCATAGTGGCAACTAAGTTCAGAATTAAACACAGCTTCAGGCCTCACTAGTTTTAAAGTTTGATCAGTTTTGTGAGCCTGTAGAGTTGTGTGGGCTGACTAGCAGACTGGACACAACAGTGTAAACCTACAACCACAATAGCAGCAAAACGTGTGATGTGACATTTAAATCTGAACCAGTAACACATGTTGGCTAGTATCAAACACCCCCCTCTTTTAATAAACGGTTGTGTGATGTCAAATAGCCTCTACAATTGAATGCTGATTTAGAATTCTAATGTCATTGTTATGAGCAAATGGGGCTGGGCAGTACCACTTTCATGAATCAATGCCAGATCCTTCAAATGACGATTGATCTGAATCAAAAAAATGACTTTTTTGAACCCAGTTCTGTTAACAATGCTTTGAACTATTTAATAAAGAACAAAAATGGGTTTCATTTTCACAGATAATGTTATGTGATTTAGGCAATGGTTTTCTTTTCTGTAAAAATTACTTTTTCTCTTCAAAAAGGCTAAAGTGTTCTTGTGCACTACTCAATTAATCCGGGAATGTTTTGTAGAATACTTGATCATTAAAATAATCGCTTGCTGTAGCCCCATTTATCTCTGACTCATATTATACTGCTTCTTTTCCCCATAGCCATTGTTACAAGACACCCACTTACTACTCAACTGTTTGCAACACCTAGATTAATTCTCTGATTTAAAGGTGAGATTTTTCCAAAGCTGACACATCTCTTCACACTTTAAAACATCTTATTCTTCATTTAGATTGACTCCAATATACCTATTTAGCACGATTATGCTGAGGGCCACTGCAAAGTCAAAACAAAGCAGATATCCAGTTTTGTCTCTTGCTTTTTTAGTCTCTTTCTCTCTGTATTTCTGTCAACCCTCTCTGACAGCCCCTCCCTGCTGAAGGCAATCCAACAATGTCCTGCTCATTGATCAGTAAGAGGATCTGTGCAGTGTGGAGGTAAATGGCTGTCACAGGGAATGATAGACCTCAACTCAACCATGGTTGCTCCTGAGGCCACTCAGCCTCCACTTATCGTGATGGATGCAAGCGTGTCGCCCATCACATTCTCGAGAGTGGGGAAGACTTTGTTCTGTTGCACTAGGAGTCGGGAAACATTAGCATAAAACATCTGTTTGGGTTTTAGTTTTTTGTCTGCTCCTTCCTGGTGGGAACTGATGAAAGTATAGAGTAATACACAGCATTTCTTTGATGGATTTGGTATTTATTTCAAATTTTGATTTTAATTTTTATTAGTGCAGTGAACTGTGTGGTCAATTTACAGAAAGTCCTTTCTCTACTGTTTTTCTTTGCATTAAAATAACATTAATATTTGTTGATCTTGGAAAGTTTATGTTACAACACATACAATGTTTAAGAGGCTACAATAGGCACTTTCTTCATCAATTATATTCTATCATATTCTCAATTATGCCATATTTACACAGTAAAATGCTTGCATTATTTAGATTTTTATGTTAATTAATTTCATGCTAAAGTTCAGCTAATGAACTCTCTAATAACTTTGTTTTTCAGTCATTGTCAGCACTCCTCCTCAAACAGGCAGCATTACCTAATTATAGTCCATGCAAATTTTTGATATTGTTTAAATAATAAAGAAACTGTAAATGTGGCTTTTTTTAGTGATACAGAGCTCTAATTAATCGACAAAAGACTTTATAGGTACTCCTTCAATTTAGTTTTTTCACCTCTGAAAAAAGGAGGTGGGGAGTGCAAGAGACACATCAATAAATGGTCAAAAGCAAAGTAGAAGAGGTTAAAATATCCCATCCTTTAGTCTCTAGTATGACTCTGGATCATACTGTTCCTATCATGTAACCAGTAACATCCCCTCCTTTAGAAACTTCCAGTCTGTTGAAAGATCTTGTCTCTCACACCTGGAGTTTACAACAAAGGCTTTCAGATAAAAACTTGTCATCTCCAAGCCCAAGGTGAGATAATCCCGATGAGTTTTCACAAAGCTCCTTCAGAGCCACAGGGGACACTAATCAACTGTTTTTAGAGGCTGATAATTACTTCCTGTGACAAGAAAACAGACCTAAAAATAAGTATGGTTCCCACTTTAATGAGACAATAACCAGCAAATTGAATAGTTCTGAAAATAATTGACACATATAGCTTATAGCTAGCGCCTAAATATTATTCACTACTTCCAATGTAAGTTTTTTATGTTGCAACACATTTTTCTTTTAAATACAGCATGAAGTTCCCAAATTTTTACAACAGCTTATCATGATGACTGACTAAACAAAGCTTTTCACTCACAAAAAGTTCGCTAGAACTTGAGTTCATTTGGACAGCTAGATAAGAAATAATCATCTAATTATGAGGCCTAATCCAACATTAGACATCAGAGAAGTAATTTCTATAAATCACAGTATGGTACACTTGAAGCCTCTATAACAGTGAACAAGTTATTTAAATAGAACTGAAAGGATGTTAACAAGAGGGTCTCAGATTGTGTGATCCCCAGTTGCTAAGTGACAGAGGTAACAGTTTTACTTTACAACAATTAAAGCATCAGAGGGAAATTGGTTTATAAATGCACAGAAAACACAAAGTCAGCAGCACTCCACTTAAAACCCTGGAGGACTTTAATCCAGCAGCAGGCACATAAATGCTGAACTAAGTAGTTTCCAAAATGAGCTCTTGGGACCAACTGATTATATCACTTACTCCAAGAGGTAAATGAGTAGAAGCCTAAAAATACCTGTTTTATTTGTTAGTGCTTGCCTGTTTCTACCTATAGGTATTGTCTGAAAATAACCTATACATCCTCTGGTGTGGGTTATTATGATTGTGGTTTGACTGACCCCCCACCCTCCAAAAAGGGGGAAGGTTTGAGATCCCCTGCTATGTACACAGATTAGGAAAGTCTGATAAAGTTAACTTTGGTTATCCCTATCTAAGCATATTCAAATAACTTTTCAGCAGTTGGCACACACGTCTCCAAGGATCCCTATTATTGGAATGTCGGATGAGAATAAACTAATCCTGGGATAAAGTTCTTGAAGGATTTAAACTCTCACATATCATAAAAAAAGCTTAAACAAAGTCTTAGAAATGTAAAAGTATCTTAAAATAGTCAAGGTAAGGTCTCTGTTAACTCAAAAATTAGCTTATTAAATCAGAACATGGTAAATTGTTTAATATTTATTGGCGATAGTACTTACAACATGTAACATTAACTTAAATGGTAAAATAATTCTGAGCTAGGTTAACTCACAAAAGTCTATCACTTGTCTCTGTAATTCCTCACAGCGGTAAATATGACCAGAAATTGAAAAAACAAATAGTATTTTATCTTAAATCAATATAACGCACGTTATATGGATGACACACTTTTGATAAAATTTCCATTAATGTTAGCTTGTTTAACGTGATGCTGAGGGGTCATTTGGACCAGCTTACCGGTGTACTGCAGGAGAAACATTGTCCTCTGTCTCAGGTTTTGAGGTGAAACAGTCCCACCGAGGATAAAGTCTGTCGGTGTGGAAGTAAATCCCTGCGGTCGTGGAGTTTCTCGGTCGTTACTCCGCGGTGACAGAGGCACTGCTGCGGTTCAGTGCGGTGAGTCTATCAGACAACGGTGAGCCTTTACCACCTGCCCTCATCCCAAAGCACGCGCCACTCTACTGTTAAGCTAGCAACAGGATTTTGAAAAAAGTTCCTGTCGTGACTTTCAAAATAAATCACATGAACTCCGTTTTGTTTGATTCCAACATACTTGATTTGATTCTTAACATTTAAATGACAGAAAGAGATCTGTTATTAACTACAGTAAATATTGATTCTGTAGAAGCAACCGTTATGTACATGTAAAAATATATACTTACTGAACTAACTTACTTTTCTTTATCTCTGAAGATACTTGTGCTTTAATTTGAAGGCAGATACAGCATGTATTCCCTTGCTGCATATTGTAGTAGATGTTAACATTTCCATAGGCTCAGTGTACCATGGGAAGAAATATTACTGAGCGCAGCTCTTCTCAGTGGAGTATGTTTTGTTTGATAAACTTTTTTATTGTTATTTCTTATTGCCCTTTTAATACATTTATCAAAATTGAGAGAAAAAGTCTAAGAAAATATGTAGCCTACCTTTAATTTATATTTTAACAGTTTGGCTTCTATATGTTGGGAAAAATTCATATTTGCATTTATATTTATTTTCACTTTGTGTGTGTGTGTACATATATTTATGGGGAGGGGGGTTTACAGAAGCACAAATACAGAAGTTAGTAAAACAAAAAAACAAACAGCAGAAACTTAGAAACAAATAATTATAGATATTTCATATCAGAATATAATAAAAAAAAACAATAATCAATAACTACTTGTGTGTTATAATAGTCCTTTGCTTTTTGGCACCATAATCTTAGTCTTTGTTTTTTTGTGTGTGTGTTGTTGTCTTTTTAGGAAAGATATCATTTTCTATCTTTAATGTAAATTGCATTTGGAACTGCGTGTACGTTCATCAAGAGAAACATGTAATCTCATGTGTACAAATTCTTAGAAGCCATGGAATATGCCACAGCAGTGGATATCTGGGTTATGTGTCCCTGTCCTCATTAGTGCTCATTAACCTAGTTCATACCAAGATTGAAGGAGATTCAGAAATCTATTTATAGGACTATGCACAAAGAATGGGAGGCTAAAGCATTTTCGTCTGATTAAAAGTCTATTATATAAATGTTTAATTTTGATATTTTGGTGTCAGATATTGAAAAGTATCTATTTTTAAGTTCAAAAGAAATGCACTCAAGAACAGATCCTGCTTAAATATTCACGAAACTATATTTAAAAGCCTAACCCTTGTTTTTTAGAGTTACTAGTATCAGTATCAGCCATGAGAAAGAGGTTATAATCAGTTATTGTTATTAGCTGAAAAAAATCCATAATGTGCTTGGCCACCATGAAAGCTCTCTCCCTGCAGAAACAGCAGCAATTTTATTTGACAAATACCAATATTGTCCTGTCTAACATGTTGGCAGGGGTGATTTTTATGTTTTTAAAACTGTGTCCTGCTTCACAAATGCTGCAGGAAGATACAAATATTTTTAAAGCCTTTTCAAAATGAAAATATAGATAAATACTGGGGTAACTGCTGACTGACTGTTTTATCTCTAACCCATATACAGTGTTTTTTGTTCTAAGGTGATTTTTGGCATTTACCAGTTGACACCAATGTCCTCTTGAAAAATGGTTTTGTATTACTGTCCTTTCACCCTGGAACTAGAAAAAGGTCAGAGATAAACTTAATGTCAGACATGTCCTGAAGTGTAAACTAATTATGCACATGGTGCATTTATCATGCCCAGCAAAGTGTTATCAGCATTGATTCTTAAACAACTTTGAAGTAATTGCAGAAATAAATGAGGCATATGCTGTTCGCCAGGCACGAATGTTGATTTCTCAATCTGCAAAGCTATTTGCTGGGTATGGAAATTACATGTTTGCAGTCAGTTTCTGCAGCAGCGGTTTTATGCCAAAGCAGCACTACATGTTAAATTCATTGAAGGAAAATAAATCCTATATATGAATAAATTAAAGTGCAGGAGTACTGTAATTTAGTTTGTTGTTGAAATAGCAAGACATTTATCATCTGCATTGGGAAAATGTAGCTTGAAATAGAGTTTTCTTTTTGGTGCTATACATAGTGCAAAAAAGCCAAAATAAAATGACAATTTATGGCTTTTAGGCTCAACTTGTAACAGGTATTATAACTTTTTGGTCTTTTTATCTTTGGTAATTTTGCTTGCTCAGAATTTTGGGCTTCAAATCAAGGGTGCTTAAAAGTTTTAAGGGGTTATATTACAATCATAGGGAGTAAGGTAAGAAAGTCATACAAGGGTTGACTTTATATTCTTATTTCCTGAAACAATATCCCAGTATGAATAACAGGGACTACCAAAAATCACAGTTTTTAGAAGATTTTCCATCTGATTAAACTGGACAAAGCGTCTGTGACCTCCTTCAGAAAAAAAGAACTAAATATAAATCCATACTCTTGGTTTATGATTTTATCATGCATGCTCTTAGATTTGTAATCAGTGCCTCTGGATTCACAGTATAGATTGCTAAAGCGTGGGCAAGGACTGCTAAATGGAATGCGCAGATTTGTAAAATGAGAATACAGATTCACACATAGCTCCTTTTTTCTCAGCAGGGGTAAAAGCCCCATGGCGCCCTCCACTCAGCTGGATAAAGCTAGTGTAATTTCCATGCACATATTTTTGTGTGTCAGACTCAGAAGGGCACTCTAACAGCACAGACTTCCACCAAAGCCAATAGTTCATTCCTCTATGATCTGCATCTTATTGGGGTGTTTGGGTCTCAGAGGACAGAGAGTAGTTTGGTGGTAACCTATTTAATGATTTTAGGGCTAATAAAAAAACTCTACATCGATTCTACAACATACTTCAATATACATTCATGATACAACATACATTCATCATACTTCTCTTCTACACTTAAACATATAGTCCAGTTGTTTTGGAGTAAAAAATCCTGCACTTAGACTTTCAGAACTGATCCTCAGCAGCAAGATGTCATCATCAATACCAAAACTGGGACCACCGAGCTCCAACAGCTGTCAAATCAGCAAATAGAGATGGTTGTTGGACAACTTCAAATTCAGATTCTTGGATGGCTGCACATGTTTATTTAGTCATTAGAATATACATTTTAACTAAATATTAGAGATCTAAAACCAAGCCATTAAGGTTTTTAGTAAAACTATGAGGGAAAATAAATGAAAGGAAGAAGTATGACACATGAGTGTTACATAATGCATTTTTCATTGTATAATTTTTCTTACTAATTCAAAAGTGTATTGTAGCTGGTTGAAGTAAAGCTTGTTGTTTAATCTATAATAGTGCATCATATTTTCTGACCTCATTATATTTTTAGGATGCAACCAATAAATTAAAACTTTTAATTTAGCTGCAAATTAAGGTAAAAGAGGAAAACACAGCAATCTTTCTTCTAAATCATAGCTTAATACTTAAGTACAGCATAGCACTTATTTATACAGTACTTAAGTACAGTACTTAAGTAAAAATAAGCACTTTACGTCACCACCAGTATCGATGTTTGCACAAGTCTCAGCTGATCCCTCAAATGAAGTCATGCTCTGTGCTGTGAGGTGATGTGAGAGCTCAGTTAACTCACTGCTTGCAGTTAAAGTGTTGAATGAGCCAAATTTAAACACAAATATTGATCATTTGATGCCGATGTCACAAGGCCAGGTGGGATTTGACTGCCTTGACAGTAACACATAGTTGAATGCAAGCACTAAGCAGATCAGAGCGTCATTTTTCAGTATGATATCTTGAAGCCTAAGACAATCTATTTTTGTACAAAACAAGAGGGAAAACAGATTAAAACCCCACACTTAGGAAGCAAGATGTGTTTCATGCTTTTGCTGCATTGGCCAATGGTGGCTGTGCATACAGCCAAACAGGACTATCTTTCACGGTTTATGTTTCCTCTGAAGAAAGGCAGTCATAAATAATCTTAATGGTTTCCAGACTGAATTCAATTACCTCTGTCACCCAATAGAAATGAATAAAAGCCAGCATGTGCCTTCTTTTTCTATTGCATGTCCCTAAGGGCTGATGTTTGCATTTCTTCAAATCTTAGACAATGGTTTGCTTTGCATGCCATGCTTAGTCAGAAAATTCATTTAATCAAATGCTAATTTGACATAACACCTAACAGATGCAGGAGACCTTCTGTGGCTTTTATAGATAGCACTGTGCATTAACAACACAACAGTTCTCCATGGCAAACTGTGTGGCTTGAAAATGGGGGTGTAATAAATCATAGTAATACCTGGCAGAACATTTCCGCTACCTTGAGAAATAAGGAAAAATTAGAGAACAGAAAACACAGAAAACCTCACAGTGGCCATTTCTCCAGTATAAGAGGCTTGAATTTGACCCTCCTCTTTTAAAGCCGAGGCTTAATTTACAGATTAGTTTATCCTCCTGAGAGCCTCTTCTATACTTTCAATTAAGTTAGGTAGTTTAGTGTGTTATGCAGAAGCAACCCACTGATATCTAACCCACAAAGACAAATAAATTGCTCAATTTATCAGCCCCTCCTGGTGCGCTCTAACCATTGTAACAACAGTTTAATCATGAAACCTAACCTAATTAAAAATGAAAATATACAATGAAATAGTGAAGGATCTTGGATAAATATCTTCTCTGACTGTGTGTAGATCAAATAAAGCACTTGTACCTAATGAGCTTTAGCCTACATCACAGTTGGGTTACAGCCTCTCCATCAAGTCTTCAGATCCTCTTCACATCTGTTTCTAAGCAGAAAACACTGAGGATTTGTTACCTGCCCTGAGTATCATGCTTCACGTTTAGCAAAAAAGTATGATGTCCTGCATTAAGAACCACAAAGTTTTATGCAAAGACAATAGCGTAGCATGATGTGCTGTTATGCTCTTTCAAATCAAGCTGAAGGTCTCAAGAATAGGTTTGGTATTTTAAAGTTACCATCGTCAGACTTCACGACAGATGGGTGGTGTAGCTTGAATTGAAAACTAGCAACAGATAACAAAAGCTAGCCTGGTAACAACACCTGCCACAATCTCAAACAATCGCTGAATAAGTTTACATATTGTTTTTTTTAATACATACAAAATCAAAGTTTAATGTTGTGGCTTTATGGGGGGGTTACCTTCGGGCAAAGCTTGGCTAACTGTTACCAGTTTCCATGCTAAGCTAAGCTAATCGGCTCTACATTAACTGTTAAGGCGTTAGTCATGTTTATCATCTGTATCAGCAAGAAAGTAAATAAGCAAATTGCTCAAACTCTGTCTTTACAAACTGAAGCAGTATTTATATCATGTTTTGAGATAAATTACTGTGCATTCGTAGCCTACACAGTAACCGTGAAAGTCACATCTGATGGTTGATGATGTTTCATTAACTCCACTGGCCTCCACTGAGTAAAACATGTGAGCAGATGGTTGGGAGCTCCACACACTTCTCTTTTTGACTTTTCATTTTCCTCTCCTCATATCTTTGTGTGGTCGTCTTGTTCACCCTTTCCCACTTCCTCTCTCTCTCTCTATTCTGTCTCTATCTGTCCTTCATGCTGTATCCTCATTAATTCTCATTATTTCCCATCATCTGTTCTGTGACTCCTCTGCATACCTTCTCATTCATTAGTGATTAGTGAGTTGATCATTTGGACTGGGAAGGTTGTGGCGATTCTCCAGCCCATCAGAGCCACACCTCATTAACCGGGCACCACATTGTCACAGCCAACGTCTGGCCTTCACCAGTCTGAGTGATGTAATGCACTGGGAGAAAATTGAAAAAAGTGATAACAAGAAAGAGAAAGTGTGGCTGAGGCGTTTTTATGTTCCAGGAACCTTGTGTTACGCTCACTTATTTTCTCAGAGGGTGAGAAAAGAGATTGGCGTTTTGTCAGTGGCAGCATTCAGTAAATTGGATTAAGTCCACACAGAGGCCAACGGGTCTCTGGAGGAACTCCCCCCAGCATGAATATTGATGCGAAGGTTTCATGCTGGGCACATAATAAGAGCCTCTTGCAATCACTGAATCCCTGTCAACGGCAAGGGCCTCACACTCAGAGTCTGGAGGTCACTTAAACATAAAACATCATCAGCACAGCAACGAGGGCTGGTTAAATGATTTCTTTTCATCAAAAGAGACTCTGGATTCCCATTTAAATGCAACAAGGATCAAGTTCTACAACACAACAGGTCTGTGACAGTAAGTGGGCACTCTAGTGCATTTTGGCAGCTGTGTTTTGCAGCTAGCTGATCATGATATTGGCAGAAAATGTGCCATCTGTGCAAAAAAACATTACATACATTGGCTCATAGACAACATTAACTTGAGGCTGACAGATCTGGTGGCAATAATACTGTGGATAAGACTGAGAGACTACACCATGTTAGGAAAAGAAATCAGGCAATGAGACTTGTCTATAGAGGGTAATATACATGAGTTTAAATGGTAATTCTGGTAATTCTGTCTGTTTGGGAGTATCACTGTACTCTTGAGGCCATAGCTAAGATTTCACAAAAAAGGAGTAAGAAAGTACCATGAATAGCAAGAAGATAATACAGATTTGACTAAAAATCAGCTCCCCAAGGTTAGCCAGACATATTTGAAGAGACTAAGTGCATGGTGCAACTTTAAGCTTTGAGATTATTTTTATTCAAATGTGGAATATCTACATTGATATTTTGCATCTAGTCTTTCACCTTTTCACTTCAAACAACGAAACACTAAGCACAGAGGGGAGCGGGGAGTGATGCTAATCACTTTCCCTCTAGGAGAATGCGGAACCAGAGGCTACAGGTGGACACTGAGGTGGAGAGGAGCATTTTGAGATGCTTTATATGATCAGCAGAAACAGCAGTGGCAAATGACAGCAGGTGAATGGAGTGGCAGCATTTGAGTGGCATAAAACTGAACAAAGCACTAAAGGCGGAAGTACACCGCCATAATGAAAGGTATCAATGTGGGTTGCACCAGTGGCTGAGGAGTTGTGCCTCCAAACAGTGCTTTTCTGGATTCATGCTTGGTTGGGGACATTTGTTGCAAGTCATTCTCCATCTCTCCCTGCCCTTGTTTACTGTCATCCAGGGCAGTAATAGAGGCACCCCTCTGTATTAAAAGGAAAAAAAGGCAGTGGTGGATGTATGTTGCAGTGACATGACTTTTGCATGTGGGTGTATAGAGGGACTCAAGTTGACTGACATTCCCTCTTGTTAAAGGGTTTTTTGGGGGACTTTTTCTTGATCTAACCTAAGGGTCTAAGGATAGAGGGTGTCAGAGTCTAAAGCCCTATGAGGCAACTTTGGAATTTGAAGGATTTCAGGCTGAAGAAATAGATTTTTTTAGGTGTTTGAACTGGGTTACGGTCCCTGCTTCGTCTGTCCACATAGTGTTCCTGCAGAATGAAAGATAGTTAGGTTTTGATTATTTTTCTCATCTGCTTGCTTGTTTACAATCTATCTCACTGCTGGAGCACACATTTCTTTCTTTCTAATTAATTATAATAGATATTAATAACTTTTAATTAAAAATATGGACATCTAATATTATTAGATGTCAATATAATATTTAATTATAGACATCTTTGATATCTGTAACCCTAAGTTAATGTCATTATCAAAATATAAAAGATGAATGTTACAAAGGAAAAATTATGCAGGTAGCTAATTAAGCTAACATTTGCTAGCTAACTACATTAACATACAGCTCACTTAAATGTGCTTACTGATACCAAAGGAAAAGTTTTTAAAAGCAGAGATCTCAGTGTGTTTTGGGAGGAGCAATAAGCACTTCAACTTCATCGTGTAAGTGTTGTCTTTTTAACACTGGACATAAAAAGTGCGGCCAGATATGGTCGGCTATGTAACTAAAAACTGCTTCTTGTTCTTGGTTTTGCTGCGTTCTCATTACATTTGGGTCAAAAGAAAGCAGGTGTGTCTTTTATCCTCCAGGCAGCAAAGCAGATACAGGCAGCAGACAAGCTTTTACAGAGGTATTTGTCAAATTAAGTAAAGCAAAATGTAGATTTCTTTCTCAGAAGTGTTATCAAATAAGAGTAGAAGTAGAGCTCAAACAAAGTAACATAAAAAGTACCTATTCCTTGAAAAACCTTTTACTCGTGTATGACTTGTAATGAGTTTCTTTCTTTTTTTTATAATGTTGAATATAATTAATGTTAAAACTGAAAAAAGGAACTATCTTTACTTCTTAAATAATCTGCGTAACCAACACAGAGTGTTATGATCAGATTTAATTGACAGTTGCCCAGCAATGTAAAGAAGCAGCTCGACAACAATTAGATTCTCATGGAGATGTTGCTTTATCCCAGTTTTTGCAGGAAAGTATTTCACATCAGCTTTTTCTAACCTGTGAGAAGAATGCAAACATAACAACACAGAAAGTAATCATTAATGTGTGGAATCACTATTCTAGTTTTGGCAGAAAACTGTTGGTTTAAATAGAAACCCATAGCTTATACTGTGTTAACCAGGTGAGAGAACAAGTACGTTTGAAGGTCTTTAGTTGACAGCCAAATCTGTAAAAAAAAAAACCCGAGTTCAAAAAGACCAGATTATTTTAAATGTGCCATATATAACCATCCTTATCATAAGCTTATTTAAACCCACATCATCTCGTTGCTTATGGCTCAGCATGCACATTCTCTAGTAATTATGCATCAGACTCACTCCAGGTTCATTACCATCACTTTCCTCCACATGCAACATTCAAGTGCCAGTCACAACTGAGAGAGGAGAGCACGGGCGCATTCAAATCCAACCAATCCGGCACCCTCTGCCCTGCCCTCCACCTCTCACTCTCACCAATTAAGAGGGTGTGGTTAGCAGCCCTGAACTTGACACTTCCTGTCTCTTGGCTTTAATTATGTCTGTGTCCCTGAAGGCCACAGACAGGACAGGGTCCAATTAGTCGACAGAGACAGAGGGCCATGGATGACGTCACATCCACACACATGCACACACACACACACACACACACACACACACAAGCCAGAATCCATCAAAGGGACAGTTCAGCTTTTTGTGGAGGATGAAAAAGATGATCTAAATGTGGGAGAGACGGGTGAAGGATGTGAGGAATCAGAGATGATGCAAAAATGAGATGCATAGATGAAGTTAAATGTAGCTAAAATAAATAAATATTCTCATCATCGGTTAGTATGTGCTCTAATCACTCTCAAGGAACCTCACATTTGATACGCCCTTAATCTAAACCCCCTTTTTTTTTATCACCATTTCTTGTTTGATCTTTCTTGCAGCCCCCTCGTTCACATACAAAGTCTCATCCCTTCTATCCCTCTCCGCCTTTTTCTCACCATCTTCTCCTCTCTTATCATCCACCTGAATCTCTGCTCTGCCCACGCACATGAGTCTGTTATTGTTCTGGGACATGTCATATGTTTTTTGGGGTTTTTTTCACTCTAAGTGAAATGTTAATGCTCTTAACACCCTGTAATTTTCCACTCACTTTTGTATGCCTGTAGGTGTGGGGCAGTAAATTAAAAACAGTCCCAGCCTGTGGCCTCAGTTTTGATCTCTGGACTGCTGGCCTTCAAACAAAAGAGCAGATTGCAGGAATTTGCATAGCTGTCTTTACCAAAATGAATAAGGCTCTCACTTTTGTGTGATTTTTTTTTTTTTTTTTTAGAGCGTGTGCCTTTTTTATTTATTTATCTAAGGCTACATGCTGGTACATTTTGATGAGCCCAGATCAGCAGCTTGTTTTAGATGGACGCACAGTGAGGAACAAAGAGTGACTAAGGCACAACAGCATGTCCTGACACCTGCATAGAAATACTGATTAAAGCCCTCTAAGGTACTTTCAAGGTAGTGTAGAGGAATGGGTAAGAGATGGAGCTGTGGGGGTTAATGTAGATTAGAGGGAGCTCTTCTCAGATCTATAGAACGACCCCCTCATGGGGGACAATGACACCGTTATCATGTGTGAAGCAGAAACGTTGCCATCAAAATCCTCTTTGTGCTGTAAAATCTTGACAATCCACCTGTCGCTGCAGAGCCCACCTCTGGTGAAGTGGAAACTAACCTCCTAAGCATTAAACGCAAACACAGACACAAATATATACAACCACACTCTCTGCTTGTATCTCACTTTCTCTTGAACCCATCTGCAAAACTATATGAACCCTGGAACTTCAATTTATCTGCACTGCAACCAGTTCAAGGACACTGAGACAAGTGGTTAATAAGGGTCACAGTTTTGTTTTAACCACAGACAAAAGAAAAACAAAGGGTTTTTTTATGTATTTCATCTGCTTCACCACCCAGTACAACCTTCTTGCTGAGTGCTGCAGAGGCTTGTGTGAGCCAGAGATAGCTCCAAGGCTTGGAAGAGGCTCTGTGACTCTATAATAAGGAATCAAACCGGAAAAATGACCTGCAAGAAATGCAAAAAGCTACCAGAGGAAGATTGAAAGAAGAATACAATGAGCAAAAAGACCCCTGAGGGTCCTCTGGTTATCCAGAATTATTGGATTTATACAGTTATTATAATTTGCATCATTAGTTTGCTGCTAACATATTCCAGCACACAGAAAAAGGGCACAAGTTCCACAAAGCTCCCTGGACTGCTCTCATAACATGAATCATATTCTGCTGCATGACTGAAAGATGTCTATGAAGGTTCGACAGCTGAAAAAAGATGGTCATCATGTCAGAAGTTCTTTTTGATTTCTGTAAAATTATTGAGTCGAGCGTGTAGAGAGATGTTGCCCATCAATCATGTGACCTCAGTGAGAAAACAATGCAATCTAACTGATAAATTACATTTGGCCTGTTTTTTATCTGCTTGACTGAAATATCCTAACAGCTGTCAGATGGCGTTACACAAAATTCATGGTTCCTAGACAATTTAATATAAAGATGCCTTTTTCACTTTTCTTAAAACATCAATCATTACAGGGTCAAAATTTGAATTTACTCAGTATTTTAGTTTGTTTCCGTGAAACCAATAAAAATCTCAAAATTTTAAGTTTCACACTGGCAGGTTACCTTGCTAACTTTATAACCTAAAGGCGGGGGACACAGTTGATGCTATCAATTTAATATATATATATATATTAATATAAATGACCCTTTTCTCTTCCTAGTGTTCTTGGATAAACATCTTTGTCCGAATACGAAAACAGGGTCACAATAGAAACTGGTTTTATAAGTAAAAACAGTCTTTGAGGATTCAGGAAAAACCTTTTACAACAGCAAGGAATTAAAACAAAAACAAATCTCTGTTACTCAACCATAATACTTCTGCATGTGAAGCACTAACTGTGGCTAACATGGCTATTTACCTCCCTGTGATCCCTTCTATGAAGTTGGTTCTCAAATTCTTAAATTCTCAAATTCTTCTTCCAAATGTGTAAATATAGTTACAACTTAGCTTCTGCTGACCAGCAGACCTCTCCTTTTCATCCTTTTCCTCTCCCCTTTAATCTCACAGCATCAGCATCCTATCCATTGCATTTGTTGCATAGCCTACCAGAATTCTAGGCAGAGAGCTAATGGTTTAGGACCACTGATCAATAACCTATCTTTATCTCAAATTAGGACAGGTCCAGCTTCAGCTCCAACACAAGGCCCAAGTTGTTCATTACATGTAGCTCAGTTGTCAGAGTGAATAATGGCCAACAAGACGGGAACACAAGCAGTGTTGTCAGGGTCTTGACTCCGAACAAGTTTCCTTTGTGTGAGTAACTGGACAGAATTTCTGAGATCCACAATGCCTTTCCAGATATGTTTTTTACAGCCTGAGATCTCATGAGAAAAATGTCAAAGCATTTCACTGTTGTTGCTTTTAACATTGATGATGATTCTGAGAAACACACTGTGCCAGAGCCCATTTCGCTTAATGAGAGGAAACTGCAAAAAATAGATCATCATGGGAGAAGAGAGGACTTTAAAGCTTTTGTCTCAGTTAAGAGGAGAACCCAGGAGCTTTTAATTATAATAGAAAAAAATGTAAAAACCACTTCTCTTAATAACAGGAGTCATTCAGAGTGGAATACAGGATTTCCAGGCAGCTGCACAATGGTTTTATTGCAAACATTAAAATCATGACTTCCTGTTTGATGCCTGGTGTTCAGAATCTCTAACGACCACGTTAAGGCCTCTAACAAGCTCCATTGCATGTTCTTCAGTATAGCCTCTCGTTGTTTTCATTAGTGTTTGGGCCAAAAAACAAATCAAAACTGGGCAGTGAGTAAAGATGCTAAAATAGATTCATAAATGTCAGTAAAGGCTCTTACAGAGATCATTTTACAGTACATAATATCAGCCCCATAATGGCCCATTTTATCCGGTGATGGACAGTGGTGAAAATGTGATGTGAAACTTCACTCAGTGTTCTCTCATTGCAAACAATAAAAGTCCTAATAAATACATCAACATCAGGGATTACAGCCTTTTAATGTGTTTGAATGTACCTTTTGAACAATGGACTGCATTGGTGAGCAGTGTTTGTGAGCACATCAAGCATAAAAATATTATTGTGTTGGTAGAACGCTTTGCAGCCTTTTCATACAATGTTCTCTCAGTCTATGTGTGTTATTGCAAAAGCCTTTCAGATAGCACATTATCTTCACTGTGGTTGTCCCTTTACAGACGCTGTGGCAATCTGAATTGTGCTGCAGTCTTTTCTGTTTATTTGTTTTCATGCACGGCAATATGTACATTCTATATACACTGCAAGTCGACAGCAGTTCAGATCACAGTAGTTGGCATTTTTTTTTATCTTCAGGTATGAAATCCAAAATATGAGCACAATACAGATGGATGCTGGAGCAGCCATGGCATCTGCACTGTTCTGGCAAAAACCAGACACACAAGGTGCTCTTTGAAAGTGCAGTGGTTTCCGCTAAAAGGCATATTATCCTTGGACACACCTGTTCACAGCATCTTTTACCCGTGTGGAAGAGGAGGAGAGAACAATACAATACCATATGGCACAGAAAACCTGAAAATCACAGCAGTCCACGCTGAGTTGGCAGTCACAGAGGGGCTTCTCTAAAGGCAGAGCAGGATGAAAGAAGCCCACACAAAACAACATCAGCAGCATCCATTTGTCACAGCCAAAATACCAATTTTCTTAGATATGCCACTGAGATTTTTCATTCCTCCTTACATACGAGCATTCCTTTAAATGACTTCTAACAAGCCTGAAGTACCAATGTGTGATCACTATTAATGGCAGAGGATATAGGAAAAGAAAATTCCTGTATTATTATGTGCTTCTGTCATCTGTCTCTGGAACATAATGTTTGGATTTAAGCTTGTGAATGAAAGTGAGGCAAATGTGTGTTATAAATCATGTGAGAATCTTATAACATACAAGTATAAAGCACAAATTACAATAAACATGGATATTAACCATGAGAGGGGAGTACAACTTTCTTCTTGAAATGTTCAGATAATATGTTTTCCCATCTCTGAAACTGAAAAGATACAACAGAACTGCAGGATATGCAAACGGCCAGAATTTGTGTTGTCATGTTTTAATTTTTTAGATTTAAAACTGCAGAGCCTGCAAACAGATGATTTCACTTTTGAGTTTACTGCAGATTTACAGGATGGAAAGGGAGTCTTACTAAAATATGTGCTCAGGATTAAGGATGTCACAGTTGATGTAATTTTGTTTGTATAACCTGCACAAAGCCAATAAATGTGAGGAAGATGTGTGGTGGATGTATTGTTTTGTTAATCTTAGAATAATTAGAATCCATCTTTAATCCTTTAATACAATCAGCAAACAGATGAGTCTCAGAGGAGTCTTGAATATTAAGTGCAGAGGGCAGAAACCTGCATCAAGCACAGATCAGAGGACCCCCTCCATGAACACAAATGTAACAGAGAAAGTAGATTCAACACCACAACACGTCTGAGTCCATTCATCCTGCTCAGTTCTTCAGCAGGAAAAAAAACCAGCCCAGCAAATCGCCGTGCAAACTGAGTCCACACCAGCTCCACAGCAACGGTTTAATCATCCTAACTTTACCAGAACTAATCCATACTTCACCAGCAGGCCTCTGCTTCCTCTCCTTTCCTGTAGCCTTTCCTCAGTCTGCAGTCTTATCTGTGTGATGAAGTACCTCATCCCTTTCACATGGAAGCAAGAAACAGCTTCTTGATAACCGAGAGCAGAGGAGTTTTTGGTTGTGGAGAAGCATGTGTGGACAAAATGTTCATGTTTGTCTTCCCTCCTGAAGAAATTGGTTTGTATAAGAAAACGCATTAGATTTGGAGGGATTCACACCAGGTACACAGTGACTGAATGTTCCAGGCAGTGCTGGAAGAATCACTGAGATTTTTTAACTTACTAAAAAGGGACCAGTGCAACAATGTGGAAATACTCTATTACATCTAAAATGCATTAAAATCCTTCCTCAGGCATGAAAACAGGGTTTAAGACTTGTGGTTGTAATTCATAGCTTCTAGCTTGTAACTTCAGTTTCACATTCACAAAGTTCCAGACTTTGAGAAACCTCACTGTTGAAAATATTCCTGTACAAATTTTAAATACACACGAACCAAATATTTTTAAATCAAATACTTCTTATAAATGGCAAGTTATATATACACATTAATATGATATGCATCCAAAGGTTGCAGGGTGTCGAATTATGTGTGAGCAAGCTTAAAAATATAAAAGAGCCATATTTGTTTCCATAAAACAGTAAAATAGGAAATACATCAGAGTTTGCTTGACATGAACCAAACAGCTTAAGAGCCCTAAAAACCTTAAATTGCTGTTCAGGATCGGGATGGAGATCACTTTATTTGCTTGAGATAAGAGGAGAAAGCAAATTTTAATCTATTTTTAGAGAAGAGCTGCTTATGAAACCAGTCGGTTCTTTGTTTACAATTCCTCTCCTTCACTGTGGCTGGAACTCTTGTTGGACTGCGGGGCGATGGCACAGATTTGTTTAGTTAATGAGTCCCTGCTGACACATTTAAGACATGACAGGCACTGTCATGCTTTCATTCGCTCAAGGAACCAACAACCCAGTGCCAGTAGCAGACGTCTGCCTGAAAGCTGGCAGAGGCTTCACGTTGCAAAGCAGATGCCCAGACATAACAAATGGATCCCATCAAAGAAAAAATAACAAAGGCTGAAATGGTTTGAAGAATAAAAACAGGGTCTGACAATAATTCAAGCAATTCCAGTACTTATTGTGTAGAAGTATCATTGTTTGTGACCATAAAACTGTTCTAAAGTGATAAGTGACTCCTCTTTTATATGGTAAACAACATAAGGAAGACGAAATAATGTATGTGTCTGCACATTTTGTAAAAATACAAAAATAATACAGTCTTGAGGCTGCAAGACTAAAGACATTTCAAACTTAGGGAGAAAGATTCCCACATGTTCTTGCTCTGCATATGATTTCTTGTCTACATGTACTCATGTATTTAACAAAACTTTGCTTTTTCTGTGAATTTCATCTTAACAAAAACACTGTTTCACTGTGTCTGGAAAACTCCTGCTGCAATTAGAAAAATCATCACTTTTGACCTTTGATACCTCAGTATGTACTGTTATTGTTTACGCTTGATGTTGGAGTGTGCGCCACTTTCTCCTTAGCTCATTTAATGTTAAAAATAATTGTATCCTAAACAGTTTATGTCAAAAGTCTTTCGTGAGGAATATGAAAAAATAACAATAATGTAAATATGCAATTAAAAAAAATCCAATTCCTTCTTATAATTTGTGAAGTGAGTATATTGTGGCACACAGACAGTTGACAGTCTCTGACTTGGCTGCATGACTCGGCATCCTCAACCAAACGGCTCCCCTGAAGCCACGCTTGGAAAAGAGCTTCTGTCCTGTTATTTATGAGCGTGCCGGGAGCCAGTGCACCTTGTTTAACAGCCTATAGCCACATGTTCTCTTTGCATCCATTTCCACTTAGTAAGATGGGGAAATCATTCCAAGCCTCTTCTCATTTTCTCACACGCACATACACATGCATCACACGGCGTCACAGAAAGGATGCAATTTGGCAGCACCTGCCGGAATTTCTCTAACGAAAATAGGAGGAAATAAATAAATGTCACCAACTTAGAGAGAAAAGGAAACTGGTGAAAAAGGTTAAATCATTCCTGACAACAACATTGAAGTACCGAAGAGGAAGGAGAGAGGAGCATAACAGGGGAAATTGAAAATGAAGCAGTGCTTGACAGCTTTAGTTCCAGAAGTATTCCGGCGCAGAGTTGCAGTTTGATTGCTCAGAAACAATAAAACATTGACTTGAAGTCTTTTGTGTACAGCTCAGATGCTGTCCTGCCTACATAATTTGCACGGGAACAAAGGACCTCACTGACCTGACATCAGTATAGAAAAAAAAAAAAACTGGCCTTGCATCTGTGAAGGGGTGTTACTGTAACTAGTTCTGTTTTTTTTTAAATTCAAAGCTTCTTCCACAATACTGCCATTAGCTTGACAAGCAATTAGCCTTCTCTGTCAGTATCTCAACAATGAATCATTGCCTCCTTTCATTAAGCACGGACACCTACTTCAAGTCTAACTGGAGATTTAAGCCAATCATATTGGTGCAGGGAGGTGCATCAGGGGCTGCTACCTCTCTGATGAATTATCATTACCCAGTGAGCGATTGTCTGCACAGGTTTCAGCACAAAGGATGCTACTCTGGGCAGTGCAAAGCAGAGAGCTGTGAGCAGGTGGCTGTTGACACTGAATCACGTTAACTGCTCACACTTGTGCCGGCCAATTAAACCAGGGACTCTGGCACTGACAAAATACCGTTCTGGCCAAAAGAGAGACGATACCAGGAAGGAATTTTTGAAGGAAATGCTACTGGAAACTGCAATATGCATTTACCTTGAATTTCTAGATGCATTTTGTTGCGGTATTTCTCTCTAATGAAGAAATCACTTTTACATCATGTTATTTCCAGCATGGCAACAATTGATTGAATTGCAAAAAAGTGCTTCTCAGAAGATTAATGCATGTTCAAAATTTCGGTGAGTCACTGCGAATCAAAGAGCAGGAGCTTCTTTCAAAGTCAACTGCTTACCACTTATTTTTAACAAGCATACAGAGAGAAAACCACCATTGAAGTGGAGGCGATTTTTATTTTTTTTACCGATTGTGCTGAATTTATTTTTTGCAAAATAAAAAGTTTTTCCTCTCTATTACACTATTAGAGGAATAGCTCGGGTTTTCAAAATGTGTTGAAGTGCAGCCGTATGAGTTTCATATCTGTTATCAGTGTATCACATATAGTAGATGGCGGTGGGGACTCCCTCAGTTTGGAGATTTAGACGAGCATATCAGTGTAGCAAGCTGTTTTATCCACCGATGCTCTTCTCAAAGCCACCAGACTCTTTTCACAAAAACAGTAATTTTATTTCTCAGAGCATGAGAGTTGCTGCTGTACCTTCCCTCAGTTAGTGTTGTGTTTTGTGTTGTTTTACAAATTCAATATTTAGTTTGAATTGATTGAAGTCACCCAGTAACACAAACAAACAAAATGCTGTAAATGAGCAAAATCAGTTTCCTGCAAATTAATTTACTGCTTTGGTTACAGGAGTCTGGTAGCTTTTGAGAGAGAGAAGTAACAGTTACTTTGAATGGAAAAAGGCTGTCAGATGTTAAGCTGAAGCATTTAAAATATTCAGAATAAAACATTCAGTTAAACTGATATTGAAGTTTTAGGTGAGACTTTTTTTTGCCTCCCCACCTACAGCAGTTCATTACATTGCTTCATACACTGATAAATCTGTCTTTTTCTCCCTTCAAGGGGCATGCAGGGTGCCACCTACTGTCAGTTATCAACTGACTATGTATGAGAACCTCCTATGACCTCGCTTCAAAAAAAACTTGAACTGTCCCTCTAACCTACCTCTATTGATTTCAACACATTTGTTTCTGTTTACTCAGAGCTGTCACCAAATATTTTGGAAAATGCAGAAAACCGCTGAAGCAAGGTGTACGATAAAACAGTACAAGTGTCAGCTGTCGATGAGAACAACAGCAGACCCATTTTCACATTTAAGTTACACCTGAGCTGTCACTCGAAGTCGATCTATGCAGTTACACAGCACGGCGACAGAGACGGTGACAGAGAAGTGAAGGTTTGTTCTCAGCCAATAGTGCTTCTCTCAGCTCTCTTGACATTTTTCAGACTAAGCCCCAGCAGTTGTTCTCCAGTCAAGACTCAAAACTAAGTCTGGGGAATCACTTGAGGATTATCTAAAAGACATTCCCCAGTTTGGTTTATCCCTAAAACTGAAGCGAAAAACCCAAAGGGAAGCTTGTCAGGAACATATGTTCAGCAAAGGGCCACTGTACAGTTTGAGAGGCTTAAATCAAGTCTATTCTGTGATGTTTGGGACCTCTTGAGATTGACTTGCAAACTTATTACAACTAACTTAATATTTGTGAGCTAAATCCAATTCATTTTTCTTCAAAGTTGCAAACAGCCTATCTTAACATTTAACATACCATATTAGCTTCAAAATACGACTTATTGATGACTGTCCCCTCTCTGTTTTCATGAACCTGCTTCTAAATAAATTCTCAATAAGTTCATTAAAAAAAACAAGTTAAGATGCATATCATCCAGTTTGAGAAAAAAAAAGTTTATTCTGAATGAACGAGAATCCCTTTTTGATGTGGAGACAATGCTTCTTCACATAAATGTGCAAAATTTTTAGTTTTATTCTGAAGTTTTTGTCACATAGTCAGTTCCTCTTCTGTCAAACTGCCGACTCTGTACCCAGGGTTCAAAAATCTTCTCTTCTGGGCTGTTTTTGTGGATCATTTTCTCTTGAAAAGAGTGTAAAGTGCTCCACAGCGGTTATGACATTGTAATCACTGTCAAAATGATGACCACAGAGCTTCTTCTTCATCTTGAGGGGGAGTTAGGGCGACAAATCAGGCAGATAAGGCGGGTGACAGATAAGCTCAAATCCACATTTGTGGATTAATGCACTTATGTTTTCCATTTTTTTCAGGCAGTGGTGACTTTGCCTTTTTTTAAAGCACATGAAACAAAAGTACCATAAAATATGATTAACTTCAAACTCTCTGCATAGTCGTTCAAAGAGCTCAACTGCACATGAAACGAAAACTGTATGTCATCTCCACTTCAGGACATGAACTTACCAATCATTCTTCATGTAATCTGCTCCCAGTTTGAAACTCACAACATAAACATAAAGGCAACAAACTCTCCATAAATTAAACACTCAGGAGCCGGTGCTCACTCTCCATGCAAAGGAAACATCTGTCATTGTGGATAAATGTCTCCTCATTAAAAATTGCTTAAGCTCCCATTCAAAACATCCCCATTTCTTTGTTCAAGCCTTTTATAGTCAGCTTTTTTTCATGCTAATATTAATCAATAAACAGTAGAGGAAGAAGGCCTCTGTAAACCGTAGCATTACACAATAACAGGGTTTATCAGTATAATCTCAGTTGTATCACTGTGTGAAATCTTGCCCCTGTCTAACTGCCCATGTGAGCACAATCAACATTGCACAGTCCTTCATGATGTGTTGCAATGTTTTTGAAGCTACAATTAAAAAACCTTCCGGCCTGCAGGCAATCATTCCATCTATCAGGGCTTCCGACCTCTGGTGTAAGCCGCCTGATGAGAGCCCAGAGATCCTTTTAGCCTTGCTTCTGCTCAATATGTAAGTCTAATGGGTTGGTAGCTTTAAGGGCTTCTTGTGCCTTAATCACAACTTGTAGCTCAGATGCAGATTAAATTACTGCAGTTTGTTTTAAGGAGAAACTGTGTGCAATTTATCTCACTGAATGAAATAAATGCCTGTCTGTTTGTGGACGGAAAACACACCAGGATGGTTGATTTCTGTGCAAAAGTTTAAAAATCTGAAAATTACATTTGGTAAAATCTCTATTCTGTGATTTGCAAATTTTTATTGTGTAGTTTTTGTGATGATCTTACAGCTGCAGTGGATAATGTCTTCGCTCTGATCAGACTTGCATCGTTTAGACAGAACAGACAGAGGGATGACCCATAGCCACTAATGATGGCTGAACTGTTTCACTATTTGTTCAACACTGTCGCCATGAGAATAAGAGATTAGTCTTTCTTTCGCCTTTAACATTCTTGTGTTTCTTCTCTCAACCCCTTACCCCGCTGCAGTCATTCCTCTCCACACCAGCCAGCAGTAGCTTCAAGCAAACCATAAATAATTCATTGTGTGAAACAGACACAATGAATACCAATTCTCTCACATTGCCAAGCGCCGTCATCAAGGCTGATTGCTCAACCTAATGCCATTAACGTTATTGGTGACAATTTGTCTGCAATATAAAGCGGTCAGTCTGGACTGCTGACACCAGGGTTAGCCAGAAACTTACTGGGAACACACAGCGGGTTGAAACAAGTGTGTTGAAGTCCATCATTGGGAGTTATGATGAATCTATCATGACAGAGTCAGTTCATCCGTCTGCCAGGTTGCTTGCTGGCAGGAAAAATAAATAACTTGAGCAAAGTAAGACGTCATTTGCTGATGGTTACAATTTGTTTAAACCACAGACTCTCAGCCAGAAGTTAATTTTAGATCAGTAACAAAATTGGCATCAACCACTGGAACAAGCACAAAATGGACTTGGCATTATGCATTGGCAGCTACATGGTATTATTAACTTTAGTTACATAGTTCTGGTTTTTGAAAACTATCAAGCAGCTAAAGTGTGTGTGGACATAATTGACATTGGCTGCTGGATTTGTAAATTGGGAACAGGCTCTGCAGATCAGCTCGGCCTGGACCATTAATGAGCACCTGTTCCAAACATCTGATAGTTCACCAGCTCAGCTCAACCATGCAGGCAATTATTGGCTCAGTGTTTTAGAAAAAAGTTCGTTTGAGTGGAAAAAAAACATACACCAAAAAACCTCTTTTCACAAGTAACACCTGGACCGCTCCCCTGCAGCCAATGGAAACTGTTTAAAGTATGATATTTTTTTTCCCTGTCTATCATTTGATGGTTAACAAATGCTTCAGGAGCAAAACCGCCACCATCTGGACTCAAATGTGGCTCAGAATAGATGTTTATCAAGTAGTTCATCTAATCAATATGATGACACTTAAGCATGCTAATTGGTGGGACAACAAAAAGGCATGCAAACACAACCTTTTATCAATTTTCAAAGTCTGTATGACAAATGAGTTTGCCCCCACACATCCTGTTTCAAGTTTGTATGCTACATTATGCTCGCAAGCAGCTAGCCTCAGCTAAATATTAAATGTACAGATGTAAGATGGTTACTAATCTTCTCTTCTAACTCTTATCAAGAAACAAAAAGAGCATTTTCTACAAAATGTCAAAGTATTCCTGTAAACCTACTTCCAAAAACTTTCTCAACACAGGTCTTGAAATATCAACACCAATTTGTCACATCAGTGCATCTGTGTCTTATTAGCATCAGTGTGCACAAAGCCTTCCTTACAGCAGAGCTTTTGTAATGTGGTAAACTGTGTCAAAGGGCTTTTCTTGTGCAAAAGTTGCAGCTTGATTAGATTTGATACCAAGGTTACCTGGTTAAGTTTAGTAAAATATCGTCATTTAAGTTTTCACTTTTTGTTTGAAGGGATTTTAATCCTCACCTTGATCTCCACCTCTCTGGGCTTTGTTGCTCTTTCTAATACGTCAGGTGGAGCAGCTGCTACAAACATTTAATACTGATGCATATTGGTTTATGTCGCACTTTCTTGAGAGCCTGGTGTGTCTTACACTGATGTTAATGGGTACCTTGTGAATCTGCACAAGACAGGAAACGCCATGACAAAGCATTGAAAGCACTGGACCTTTAGTTTTCAAATATTATGCTAATCTTTGTTTTATCATTCTCTCTGCAGTCATTCCAACATGAGACGTTAATGCAACTGACCTATAATTTTTCTGTCTTAGTTGGAAGTTTCTCTGATTTTTAGAAAAAACAAACTGTATCATAATAACAAATGGAACAATATGATCTGTGCAGAAGTATCTTTCAGAATACGCTGTTCTTTTTTGCGTATAGTTATTTAGGGCTGAATGTATTATACAACAGATGCAGCACTTTTTCTTTGACACCGTCTACTCAGCTTACCATCAAAAGACCATATCATTTTCCCTGGGTAAGCATCTCTGGACCTCCCTTGATATTTGACTCTCGGATGACTCCTAATACACTGAATATCAGAACAACTGAAACCTGCATACATCCTGTGGCATTACCCTTGTGCTATAAACCAAGCGATGACATTTAACTGAACTGCATCTTCAGTTGGGAGCCTTCATCCAGATACTCAAACCACAGACATTCTGGCAACTTTTTGACGCTTAAGGCAAAGGCAATACTTTCTATCACATTCCTTTCAAAATGTAATCGAAGACCGGGCCAACGAAGAAAAGACTCATGACTTGGAACACATAGAAAGACATATACAGACTTTTATTCAAAAAGACTTTGAAGTTCCCCTCCAGTGACCTCTCAATCAATTTGAAAAAACCTCAAAAAGCCTGCAAGTAAATTGTCAGCTACAAGACAAAGCATGAGAAATAAGTGATTCCTGCCAACTGAAAGAGGCAAAACAGTCTGTTGACTGCTGCACATCTGAAACTTATTTTGGCCGGGAATGTGACTGGTTTCTTTTTACTGCGTGAAATGGGTGGTTTCAAAAGTTGATTGTGCTGATGATGGCATAGGAATATGCCTGCAGAAAGAATCATATGTTTGCATTTTCTCTGTAAATGGTTTGAAGATTTGCTATTTCTTGGATATTCCTATTTCACGAAAGCATTGCCTTGTGAAATAGAAGTGCTGCTTTATTTCACAAAACAACGTATCCATCATGGGGTCACACAGTCAACTTTACATGTGCTAGAAAATTTACTTGACAAGTTGTGATTGAAAGCAGAGAAAAGAGCATGTCATGCCATTGGTTGTTTGGATAAATTTCCTGTTCAGAGGAGTTTGTGGCATCGGTGAGGTCACATGTTGCAACAGAGGAGACATTAAAGGCTCATTTGATGAAAGGAAAGCACAGAGATTTGAACTTTTAGGTAACTGTACACTAATGAAAACACACTTATGACAATTATGATAAATTTCTGCCATATTGTCCAAACAGATCCCCTTAAATCTCACACACTGGACCTTTAACTCACCAGAAAAGTAAGCTTTTGTGTTCCAAAAGCATTTGATTTTTATTTTCAGGCCTGCATGTTTATTGTATTGATGTCCTGACAAGATAATAACCTATATCTGCAACATGTTGACATGACAGAATACTCAGACATTGCTCAATACCGGCAGGATACAATAACACAGATTCTGCTCTCCCAAATGCAATATGAATTTCTTCTCGCATCAGCACAAAAAAAAACTCACACAGACAAAAAAAGGAGACACTCAAACACACATGCACACAACCTGGGGCAGTGTTATTGTCAGCAAAATGAACAACAGGTGGCAATGCCTCTGTAGCAGCTGGGGTCCATGCAGCAGGTCAAAAGGTCATAGGACTTTTAAGGTCTCTCAAAAAAGAAATTGCCAAAGATGTCCTTTTAGCCTCTGGAGGCGTCAGCTGTTACCTCCACAGACACCCTGAGGGTTCAGTATTGACAAGGACTTAAATTTGAGTTCCAGTGGAGATTTAAAGTGTCTGAAGATACCAAATTTTGATTATCTTCACTCAGTGGATTCAAGCAGCAATAAAACATTTAAAGTAACAAATATTGGCCCTTAACAGGCATGGTTATTTAATAAATTCAAGTGATACTGTTAAGACTGTAAAAAACAAACCTTCATGTCAGCCTCCCAGTTGTAATTTCAAACCAGAGATTTAATGTATAATTTTTTGCATTTTAATATCATGGCTGTTTTTTTCTATTTTGTCAACATTGTGTAAATACAGAAAAGCCCACAAATCATATTTTGCATGTTTTGTTTAGTTCAAGTTGAAGTTCAGTCTCAAGTCTGGAAGATGCAAGTCGAGTCAGAAGTCTTTGATTAAAAGTCCAAGTCAAGTTTTAGATGTAAATTGTCAAGTTAGTAGCAAGCTAACTATGAATATCTCATGCTGTGGACTAAACATATTCACGTTCATGTTTTAAATTTGATTTGTTTATTCCAAAGGTTTATTATATAATAAGATTATTTACAGATTTGCTTTTTATTGTTCTTTTACTCTTTATTACCATTTTAACTATAAGCTTCTACATGTGTTTATGGTGTCTGAAATCTATTGTTTTTGTTTTTTATTTGCCTATATCATCAATGACATCTCTACCTCAGTATGAATATGAATTTAAATAAAGAGGTCTGAATTGATGTTAACAAGCCAAATCTCAGGTCAGAGTCGAGCCTGAACTCATTTGAGGACGAGTCTCAAGTCAAGTTCAAGTCACTGTGTGTGCAACTTGAGCACGACTGGAGTCTCAAATAAAACTCAAGTTCCCATCTGAGGCAGTGTAATGATAAACTCCATTGAGCTGCATTATGTGAAATGTGGGATCGGGTGAATACGGAGCTTGACCCCTAGCACACCCGCATTCCAGCATGATAATAGCACCCTCATTTATGTGACGTGTTAAGACTGTGGTCTGCTCCAGAGGGCAATCTCAGAAATCTAATTTAGAGTGAGAGGTCCTGACACCGAATGAGCTGAACTCATGATGAAGAGCGCTCCATTGTTTCCTCACCCACTGGTTGTTTTTCTCATCTGAGTCTAGCCCAGTCGACTGATGGATTTCCAAACTCTGCATCAGCCAAAGCTATTAAGTGGTCTGCTGGAGCGAAATGGCTTTACCGTTGCTGAGGTGCTGCAGTTGGCTCAGTAATTCCTGCGTGCTTTTGTCTCAGACCTCTGTGACTAAGTTAATTTCTTGCTAGACAAGCAAATACAAGTATGTGCTGATACACAACAAATAACAAGCAAGAAATACAGTGGATCCCGTTCCTAACAACGTCTTTTGTTCCCCCTCATTATCGGCACAGAATTCAGACGGAAGTGGTGACCCAAACCAAATAAATTCTCCTCAGAGGAGCTTTTTCTCTTCCGCTGCATGTCTTATGCTGTAAAAGCTTCTTTTTATTATGAATCCGCTGCAGGCCTCATCCATCATGCATTTGAAATCTCCAAGCTCATGATGTTTTCCTGTTGATTTTTTGATTACTCTTTTCCACTCCCACTTTGAGATGATAGCAGTAAATAAGATTTGATGATTTAGTGGCGTCATGCCACTGACTTAATATCAAAGAGGCGTGGAAAATGTGACACGCCTCTGATCCCTTTTCAGTACTTGCTCTACCTGCTTCTGCATTATTCATGGTCATATTTAGGTCTTAGGAGATAAAGCTTGTCTGTACATACAGGATGACAGGCTGGAAAGGCCCAGAGGAATTCAAGCCCTCTGTGGTTTAAGTGCCTGACATGGTTGACCAAACACAGAGCTGGATTTATACGGCACAGAGCACGCTGAATGCAGTTATTTCCCATAAGACCTTATATACAGACAGGGGGAATCACAGCAACTGGGATGAGAAAAGAGAAAAGAGAAAAGCTAGAGAAGAAAGACAACTTTCAACTTTCAGCATGTTCAATGATGAGACTTTAAAGCAGCTATGAGGAACTTTCAGTTTGTGTTGATTTTGGCGGCCCCTTTGGACAAAAGTGGTATAATCACCTCTGTCTCCTGTTGTAGAAACCTTGCTGTGGTTAGTGCGTGTATTTGTTTTGGAAGTGAGGGTAAGCAAGACTTTCTTTTTTTAAGACAGTTAGATGGAGCTTTTTAAGACTGAAAATAATGAAACAAAGTAAGCTTTTTGTTTGTGACCTTATGGTTACATCCTACAGTTAACAGATAAGTTGGCCTGTTAATTGTTATTTCGTTGAACTTAATAATGATCAACATTTCCTAGAAATATGATGTAGTCATAATTATAAGCCAACAGTAAGATATAGCTCTGTAGCAAGGTCAGTGTTTAATGTAACATTATAAGGACGTTGTTCTGCTGCTATAAGGCAGAGCAGATGTATCCAGTTACAGAGAAGCTCCTTTCTTCAGGTTATAAGATACCTCAATTCATCCCGAGCACTCAGCCATAAAAAGAGTTTTCATTTTCTGAATCAAACCCACTGAAAAGCATTAAGAATATAAATATACAGCTGTAGATATAGTCAGTCTTCTTACTTTAGGTCTTGTTTGGTTACGTAATCTTAGTTATTAAGTCAAAAATTCCTCATAGTTCAGTAGAAATTAAAATAACACTAATTTACATGGTACTGTATGTGTCAAAGCAAACTTGTAATAATTAAATTTGTCTTGAAGGACATGCTTCACTGCACCGCAGGATTCACTATAAACATGCTGGTGGAAACAACGTATATGAGAGTGATGAGAGTGAGCAGAAAAAAACAAGGAAATTGCTGCATAACAAAAACACTGAGCTGAAAAATATTAAAATTCTCTGCAGAGCTGAGAGAAACTACAGCCTGTAGATAATTATCTATGAGACTGTCACTGCAAGCAAAGCCTTTCCCACTAGACATTGTAGACATTTTCAAATTGTTGATATGATGTATTTGTAAGTGCAGCTTTAAAATGGCCATATTTTTGTTTAGATTTGTCTTATCTCTGAAAAGCACTAAGGACCCCTTTGTCAGACCAAAACGCCTCAAATGCATCATGAAAAGTGCTACAATAATACAACAGACTTAAAACCAGATCATATTGCTTTTAAGAAATTATAGTCTTAATTGTCCTTTTACAGAAAAACTATTAACCTTTAAATAAAAGTTAAAATTGTCAAAATTGAGAACCATCTATATTTACATGGAGGTTTTCTCATTATTGACACACCAAAACACTGTGTTTCAGCATTTACCTATTAACACACATTTATATGCTGTTAGCATGTGCCAACCTGCTCATTAGGAACAGACAAAAACCCACACACACACACACACACACACATACACACACGCACACACACGCACACACTGATAAAAGGGCCATGAGGACGGATTTGGTGCTTGGTATCTTCCCCAAGAACACTGACCTGATAAAAATACAACCTGCTCTGGT
>JAPZDY010000026.1:17844245-17872698 GCA_029783645.1 Ctenochaetus hawaiiensis | reverse complement strand
ACGCTTATTTCCACTGGAGACATAAATACATGCCAAATGAAATTTTTTAATATCCCTGATATACAGAGAAACCACACCGTCTAAGTGTTGTTATTTGTTTTTACAAGGTATTTAAAATGTCTGTTCCTATAAGTGTTTTTTAATTCACTTTGTACACACAATCTCAGCAGGACTTGGTGTCACTTTCAATTTTCTGGCTGTGGATATCTGTCGCTGCAGCGCACTCATCAGCTCTTAATTGGTTTGTTGTGACTGACAAGCCGTATTGACCAACCGCAGAGGAGCACCTCGGCCCTGCTGGCATGTCAGAGACTGACTTCCAAATGATCACAGCGTGTCGACCGGAGGCATCGCAGCGGTGATGACAGCGACATCCTGCACTCTGCACCCTGCTGAGGCTGCAACCAGCTTTTCTGTACCTCTGTCATCACACAGAGGCCACCCCGTCTCTGTCCTCTCTGATGCTGAGTGAACGAGGACAACAGATTTGTGACAGAGGACTTTTTAAAAAGGCAAAATTATAGGGGTACTCACAGTTGTGAAAATATAAATTAATCATGTGACTAATTATCACAGTTTTTACTAAATATCAAAAACATGACAATGATGCAATTACAACACAGTAAATATTACATGAAGTTGCAAAAATTGAACCATTTCACCTCATTTTATATATATTTAATCATCATATTTCGACCACAGCTGTCCCCCTAAACCACTAAATGGGAAGGGTGATCTCCAGGGGCCGAGTGGCTCATCTCCCCCCAAAGGGCCCCAATTACCATTAAAGAGAATTCCTTCTCTTTTTATTGAGCCAGATCATTTGGCTCAGCTCAGCAATAAGAAACAGCTCTTTCATCTGCTAAACAGCTCCTCATTTAGCACCACTCCTGGTTTTTATCAAACAATCTTATATTTATACTCATTATTTGTTTTGGTTCAAATACATTTCTTAAATAACTCAATGAAGGTTAGTTATACTTAACCTTAAAACGTCCTAAGCACCATAATCACCATTTGGTATAAAAACATTAAATATCACAAAAAAATGAATCACTATTACGAGTAAATATTGAATGTTTTATCATACTAACCTTTGTCTGTTGTTGGCAAGCTACGCATCATTTTTATGCACTTGCACATTGACTTTTTATAACTTTTCTTGCCTTTAATGCCTGATGTTGGATACTTTTTGGACATCTGTAAAGCAGCTGCACACATAGTGTCTTGTTTGATATTGTTGTATTGTAATTTTCTTTTAGATTTTTAAATGTGTGTGAAAAAAAATGTTTATATGTGTTTGTTTGCAAACCTGCTGCCTCAAAATTGCCCCTTGAGAGAAGAACAAAGGATTTTTGAATTGAACTGAACTGAATTGAAGCCTTGGTCCCAGTGCTGTTACCAAAGTGAGAGGTTTGTGGATGGTTTTTAAAAAATCATGTTGTGGATTCATCCAGTGATTCTTGTATTGATTTATTTAAAAAGAAAGAAAGAAATCTGCTTGTAGTTGAAGCTTTGCTGTTCAATCAGAGAACAAACTCATTCACATCACTATAATTAACTGTAGAGGGAAATATTACTGTGTTTTCATGTAACAAAAGTCAGTTTTCTACTGAAAGCTGATTTTATTTTATCCAGTTAACTTTACATATAACAGTAAAAAGTGTAAAAGTCTGTGCAATATTTACTTTTTAATCTTAAGAAAAATGTTAATTTTTGTATTGTTGTTTCATGTTTATGATAACAAGTCATGTGACCCAGGTGTACTTTTTACACCTGTGGCTGCTCATTTAACCCCGCTGAGAAACACGTAGTTTCCTCCAACTAAAGTCACAGCAAAGTCATTTCAGTTTGCTTCATTTTGATCTTCACCTCAGATGTTTTCTGTGACCCACCGGCACCTGATTGTAAACAGCGGCTGCGCATGGGGAGCTCCGCTTACAGAAAATGAATTTGATTTGAGTGATAATTGATCATACTCAAGGTTATTCTTATTGCACTCTGTGTACAATTAAGTTAATGAATACATTACTGATTTTCAATAGGTTCCTCATCAGGACAAAGGTGATTAGTACCTACATCAGCACCCATCAGGACAGAGGTTGAATTATTAGCTTATTGATGTGAGTTCGGTGTAATGAGCACAGGTCATTGTGGAAGACTGAGTACCCAACATCTGCAGCTAATAACAGTGCAAGAGGACAGGGAGGCAATATGAAAGGGAATTAAGAAAAAAGACCCAATCTGTGAGGTGATGAAATGCAAATTGCAACAGGAATATGGTTAGCATAAAATCTATTAACATTGAGAAGATGGAAAAATAAATATATAAAAAGGTTTTTATGGAAGGGATGAGAGGTAACGCAGAGTTTAAGGGCACTGTTCGGCATGGCTGGCATCATTGGCGGTGTGGTTCGCAGGCACAGGGGAAATTAGTGGAGATAGTGGTGCCAGAGTTTGAGCTGAATTGCAGGAGAAATACATCCCAGTTACATCGGCCTGAGAGGCAATCGTATCGACTCATGTACTTGATGATATCCTGCCAGGTTGGCAGCGGCGGCGGCGTTTGAGATGCTGTCAGCAGAGGAAACCTTTGCCTAGATGTACTGTGGTGAAACATGCTGCAAGCCTTTAATTTAACTACAGTGAAAATCTGTGACATTTACATTTGGACACAACTGTCTGCTTTGTTTTCTTTTCTTTTTTTTGGTTTGGTGATGTGAGGGTCTGTGTGGGACAAAGTCATGTACTGAAAACATGCAGAATTACTGGAAGAAAAAAACATAAAAATGGATATAATAACGGTAATAATAAAACAAATCCTTATTTCTTCAGAGACAGAGCGAATCCCTGGTGTAGAGCAAGCTCCAGAAACAATGCAACCTCTCCCACAAAACATTTTATTATCTTCTTTTATTAGACTCTGCCTGGAAAATGCACATTTTTTCAACTCAATGCTCCAGTTTGTGCACAATAATCGTAGTCTCATGCAATAATATTGATGACATCATCAATATTTGTTTCTCTCTGAATTAAGACAACTGCCTATAGCGCCACAAAAGTAATGAAACAAATGGTCAGTACTGATGATGACGGGAAAGTATTGAAAAACAATAAAATGTATCTGAGATGAAGATCTTTCCTCAACCTTTATGACCTATCTAAACAAAACAATGATATGTTAATCATGCTGTATTCACTACAAGTGGAAATTATAGGGTAATGAATAAATAAATAAAGTATATTGGAAAGTGTTTTGACACTTTTGCCAACATTTTGCAAGATTTTCTAGTCAATACTGGGAAACTTATATGAGTAAATTTGTCAGAGAGGCCAGACTGAGAGTTCAAACATCCAGACGAGGCTGAAACTTTGGCTGCATGCAGACAGACATGAAAACATAAAGATCTGCGGCTTTGAGGAGCCATTTCCTCCCAGAAAACATTACGATCCTGTTACAAAACAAAGAACAGCGCTGCAACCATCAATTAAGCAGACGCTGTCAGTAAACACGTCACTCATCCACACGGCTGTGTCCTCGCATGAACAGCTCTGCCTTGACCATGAATTAGACATGTGATCCCAGAAACAACCAACAAAGAAGGGAAGCCCAGAAGAGGCTCAGGAAACTGTGAATTACGCTTCTAAAACTCAGCAACAGAAAGAACTACATGCCCCCAAAAGTGCTATATGTTCCACTCTCAGCTAGTCACTAATTACAGCTGGGAGGGCAACGTTACCCTCAGTTTCACAGCCCAGTGAAATATGCACTGCTATTTATTACATTAGGAGACAGAGAACAACAGTATATTACAAATCACTTTAGGGAAGAGTACTTTGGGTGGGTTCAAAAGAGGGTGATGTTCATTTCAATTTTTCCTTTAGTTAGCATATCATATTAGGGTGTTGAGGGATTTGAATGGATAATCCTACAAATATGCAAATATCCAGGCAGCTTCCTCATTATTCCGAGCATTATAACCGCTGGCAAATGTTCGGCTTTTGTGTGGAAGACCTGCTAGGTTGGTAGTAGCCTATCCAGGAGCACAGCCTGTTACATTATTAAGTATTACATTATTACTGAAAGCCAAAGGAGGCCCCTGCTTTTAACAATACAGCTCTCTACATGAGGCCCTTCTCCAAATCTCAGTTTGTATCCCCCTGCCGACCCCGGGCTCCACCAAAACAGCAGGTTAAAGTGAAGGCTTGAAACCGCAGGCAGTGAGGATGAAGCATGTGGGTGTAAAAAGGCATTGATGGTTCAGCCCAGAGGCACATCCCTGCGTTCCCTCATGGAGACTGTGAACAGAGGTCTTCACTCCGCCAGCCGCAAATGGTGATGCATTGATGAGAAGGTCAGAACAGATTGAATTTAACCAGATTACTCACTGCATTGTAGCTTCTGTCAATTATGCTGCTAATAACTGATGTCCGGGGCGGTCATAGCAGTTCATTGTTAAGCTAAGGTTTGAGATGCAGTGCGAAGAGGAAGACCTGGAAGGCGTGGCTCTTCAGTTCTGATAAAAAATGCATTGTGGGAAGATAAATAAAGGCATGAAACACAGTTTGAATGCTCAAAAAGTCACAGGTGAAGTACTGATGTATTTTATGGAGAGAAAAAATACAAGAAGCTTATGTTTTCCTCACAAATCTTATTTCAGGCATCTAACTAAAACCACCTTATTGAAAAAAAAATGTTGACTATAAGACAAAAACTGGAGGTTTTACAGAAGTAACTCATTTACGGGTTTTAGGACTCATTCCTGCTGCACTCTGTTTCAATATTGCAACACTTCTGTTGCCAAACAGAGCAACCAAAGCATCAGTAATGACGCTGTCAACTTGATGTACAATGTGCATGCAAACATAACCTAGAAAATATGTGTCCCATTGATCTTCCGTTCTCATGTTTCTCCTCCTCTGCAGGGAGGCTGTTGGCATGCTGGGCCTCAGGCCTCGGGGACGCTCGGCTGTGTCTAATGTGCTCCCAGCTTGTATCAGGTGCCGCAGTGTTTACGCAGACAGAGATGACCATCGAAAGTCGTCCTACTGGGTCACGACAAGCACACGTTGGCAGATGAGATGCAGATGACAGTCGGTGATGTGTCAATCTGTCGGCTGCGGTCTCGGCATTCCTTCAGCGAGGAGAGAGGAAAACAGGTCGAATCCGTCTGCACATTAATCCAGATGGCTGGCTGCAATTTCAAAAGCTTCATTGTCATTCTCTGACATTTCACAAGCCCCCCTCTGAGTTTTTGCTTATCTGAGTCACGCCGACTGAAATGAGGATCGGAGCAATATGGAATTCAGATGCCTCGCTGGATGATCAGATCTAACGCCGTCTCTCAATACAAGGGGAGTCATTTTTCTGCCCTGATTGCTTCTGAATGCTTAGACAGTGTTTCAAACATGAACAAATGAGGTGTATAAACTAACACATTAGCTAACATGAGTTCTGCATAATTTAACACTGATATTTTGAAGTGACTGCTAATAGATGCTAGTAAGGGTAGACGTCTGAAGACTAATTGCATTTCACTAATACCTTGGGTTGGAAGTAATGTATACATATTGTTTAAACGCAAACATTTACGCTATTTCAACAATTTATATCTCCAACTCTTCATTACAAATTGAATAGAGCACATTGCCTTGTGGTATTGTAGGCAGAAAAAGTGCACATGCACTACTTTTTTGAATCCAATGTGGGATTTTTGGGAGGCCACAGCTTACAGTAGCTCACACACACTCTGCTCAGATTTCTGACACTTTTATTAAATGTCAAATAAAATGCAAGACACAGTAAACAGGGAGCTTTTGGACACAACCTGAAACTGTAGAATTCGGCTGTTATTAATGTTATTTATCACATTTTGACATTTACAAAAATAAAGGTCTATATAATACCTGCTCACACTAGAGGAATCCAGGGATTTGGGGTTTTACAGAAACTCATATGTTCAAACGTGACTTCAGAAACACAAACATGGAGGCTCCTGTCATCATAAAATGGACGTACTCGTGAATGATCTGAGGTTTTTTATGCAGTTGAATAGAAAAATAAAGTTTGAATCAAGTCACAACTGAGTAGTAAGACTCAGCGTAGGTCATTCATTCTGCAGCAGGCTGGTTGACAGTCTCAGGTTTCTGTTCAATATTACATCGCTGCTCCTTTAACCCTTCAGGAATTCAAGTCATAAATATCAAACATGTTTGAAATTTCAAATTCGAAATCTGAGAGACTCCTGTTCAGTGCTACCATTAAGATTATGTTGGTAAACCGCCACACTTGAGGATCATTTGGGCAGATAATCTGCTCAGAGTCAGAAACATCCCAGTGTTTGTCAGGAGAGGAGACATGATCCAAAATTTTCCCAGTTATCCTCTAATGTGAGGCCAGAGGAGGTAGATAAAGACATTAATGGTAGCCTCCAATTAATTAACAGCCAATAAAAAGATATTTAATTACCATATAACCAATAACCATGTGTAGATTTGAAGTCTCTCCACTCACACAGGTGTCTTCATTTATTTTGCCTGATTAGACATCTTCCTGGAGCTGTGTGGGTGTGTACAAACTGTGTGTGATTGGCTTTTGATTCCTCCACCAGAGTAAAGCCAGAGAAATTAAAAACACCTCTGTGAACATGAAGAGGGCAGCGTTTAATTATTGGATTATGTGCCATTTAGTACCTTCTAAAAGGTCGAGGGGATGATCCATGAAGTGATCTGAATGCAGATTTACAAACATCTCACAGAAGAAATAGTGATTATCATGAAATCACTAGTTTGTTTTCAATTACTTATTCATTTTACATTGCAGTTCCTGTTTCCTGGTCATTCAGAAATCTCTTGTCTTTCTATAATTAGTAATTAGTTTCTTAATTGTTCATTTGTACTTCCTCGGCTAACTGTTAAGGACTGATTTCTTGTGATTTGGCTCCTTCTGATCGGCGTAAGTTACCTGCAAACATCCTCAATCTGTCATCATTTTATTTATCTAAGAAAGTTTTGTTTTCATATCTTCAAACAGATTTGCCAGGTTTTTTTTGGTTATCACTGCTCCTTTACTTTCTTAATTCTTATTTTTAGACTGATCTTTTTATCATGTCCTCTGTAAAGCTGTTACACTTTGTTGCTGTTGTTGTTTGTCATAATATATGATAAATTCAGTTACTGGGGAGCTTTAGGAGTAAATGAAAGATGTTACACGGCACATGAACTGTCTGCATGTCAGATCATAGGGGAACTGGGGTATTTTTGGCTCAATTTAGCAATTAAAAACCAGTGAAGAGAACCAGGTGTTGAACCAGCGGGGTTGGATAGGCACCATCTGCCCCACCAACTCTAAAGGGGATTGATCCAACCCAGGAGGCCTACAAGTCTCATCGGCTCTCATGTGATGATACATAAAATATAAAACAACACCAGAAGGACATCGTCAGCTTGAGAAAAAATAAAAAATCACCTCACTGTATCAAAAGTGACACTGTAATCATGTTTAAAGATTGTTGCAGATCCCATCTCATGTGGCGGAAATCCAGCTCCCATTAGCTTCAGCTGAGAGGATCCCCTTCAGCTTATTTATGACCGGTGAAAATGACCAAGGTGAAAACCAGCAATGATCCCTCTGTCACTTTCGCTGGTTTATATCAAACAGCTCATGCTTCATCACCACCACCACTGATGGCTCAATTCCAGCAGCAAAAATACAATCAGCGCGATCATTGACCAGCTGTCTGTGTGAAAAATACCCTGTTTATGAGACTGAGGCCAGTAAGTTTCCAGGGTTATACTGAGGAGTTACTGAGTTAAATAGCTCACAGCATTTAGGTCAACCATTGCCGATTGCAGAAGAAAAAAGAACGAAAGTGCAATGTCTCAACTCATGAACGTCTCTGCTCAGTGAGTTCAAACATGTATGGGGGTGCAAAACACCACAATGCGCCTTTTTGCTGCACGGGATTAGCATAGCAGTTACCCACATGTCAACCTCAATCAGAGCGACCGCTCGGTCAGAACTGAGTTTTCAGGCTTACTGGTGTATGAAATTCATTTACTTCACACCTCTTCTCAGACTTCATCTTAAATCAGCGGCCATTCAGCTCTGATGGGAGGACTCGTGGCATGAAGCTGCCTGCAGCAAACTCAGCATAGAACTTTGCACTGCAGAGGGAAATATTGGCAGAACTAGATGTAAGGTTAGTTGAATCTGATGTGTCTACTGTGTCATCTTTGGAATAGAGATGAATAATGCTACGCCGATGTGTGTGTGTGTGTGTGTGTGGCTGTTGTGACGATGCCAGCAGCAGCAGCAGGGAGTAGAGGATAAAAACAAACTGTGGCTTTAGCCTTGTCAGGACATGCTCATGCCAAAATGTTTTTGCGCAGAAAAAGACTTAATGATATAATTATTTATTTGCCTGTTTTCACTTATTTCCAAATACACTGTTCTTCTGCCTGTTTTTTTTTTTTTGTTGCTCTGAAAGAGGAGCAAATATAAGTCTGACCTGACACTGACGACTGATTTGTTTTAGCACATTTTCAATAACAACACCTACATATTAGTTGTTGCCAGGTGTCAGGGAAGATATTTAGCGACACAGCACATTAATTTCACACGAGAGATGATTGTATGCTTCTTGCTTTCTACCCATTGCTTTATACGATGGCTGAAATCATTCCAAAATCTTGACGATTAATAATTCAAAGTTTTACCACAATGAAGAAAAGTCCTGAACATCACTTTATTTTATCAAACCAGGATCCTCACCTAAAGGCCAAAATGCATCAAACCCACACTGGAGAATTTACAAAGTAAACAATAAAGATCAAATGCTGCGCCGACTCACATCACTCGTGTCATGGCCAACAAGTTGCATTTTAATACACCGCAAATAATTTTCACAGGGATGCTGAGCGCCTTCATGAGAATAAATAACACTGCAAATCAGCAGGTGGCGCTAGTCTGTTCGTCATCCAAAAGGAAACCAGAAGACCGACTGCAGCAGCTAAATTAGCAGCTGTTATGATAAAGCAGCATGTGCATTTTTTACACAGAGCTGGCCTCTATTGGCCTTTGGTTTCTTCCCTCCAGACGTCAATGTAGAAATTCATCGAGCAGAAAAAACTAAAGAAAAATGCAAAGAAACTTCTGTGTGTGTGTCCCCTTTTGACTTTTCTCTTTTGCTTGACTTCCCATTTCTCTTTTTCTGGACTCACTTGCTGTAGCTGAAAAGCCAATCAAAGTGATTTCTCTTACCGACGAGCTTCACTGCAGATTCGATACACTCAACGGCCCGAAAAGCCATTGACATGAGCTGACAACAGAACACGACACGCTGCAGAAATTAGAGACCGCAGACTTTCCCCTAACTAACTAACTAACTGACTCTAAAAACACTGTTTGTAAACCTCACAAACCTCAACCACATCAGCATCATTTAATCATTCAAACTTTCATTTTGCACTTTTAAAGGGCACAATGATGTCATCCAGCTGGCGGTGACATCAGATCAGAAAACACTTATTCATCTCGCCATCTTAAGTTCAACATTGACACAGAGTGCATTTTCTTCTTTTAACTTGTGTTTTTGCTTTGCTATTGTCCACTATTTTTTTTCCTCTCTGGATTCATGTCATGTGTTTTGTTTTTATGGTGGTTCAGACGAGGAAAAAAGCTAAATGTTCATCGTCTTGTTGTGTCTTGTAATTCAAGTCACTGTGGATTGTGTCTGAATTAAACCAGATGTCACAGTCCAGCTGTGTTTCTCCCTCATTCCCAGAGTTTTCTGCTGCTTACTCCTCACTCGAGTGTCTTGTTTGTGTTCTCTCTCTCTCTCTCTCTCCAGGTCTGTTGTGTTTGTCCGTCTGGGCGTGACTCTCCAACCCCCCCTCCCGTTGTCAGTCACTTGCCTCCTGCAGCCAATCAGCCGGCACGCCTGCAACAAACCCACTAATCAAGCTCCTGCAGCACATATCCACTCTCTCTTCACTCCGGGCCTCGACACTCTGTTCGGTGCACCAGCATGTTGCTTACGCTGCGTCCATTTTCCAGTCCAGTTAAAATTCTCCTTCTGCCCGTCCACCTTCTGCTTCTCCACTCAGGCCTCCTCTGCCTGCTTTTCCCCTGTTTGATCCGGATCAGCTCTCCAAACCACCGCAGCTTTGCAAAAAACCTTCACCTCGATTGTTGTGTGTTTTCTTTTAGGAACCAACCAGAGTACAACTAAAAACCCCAAATTTAAAATCTCCACCCATCCTCAACGCAGTGTGACCAGTGTCGAAGCATTACTAAGAAAAAAAAAATTGGTTGTATTTTTCTCATGTGGTCAATAAAAGCAATTTTAAAATTTGCAAGATATTGTTATTTGCTTCATTTCTTTATTATAATAATAGCAAACATCATTTGGCTGATGTAACATTTGCATTAAATACTATATGCTGCTGCATGTAAGTTGTATCAAATTATTACCTGTAGAAAGAGATGTAGAGGTAAAAGAAAATACAGACTGGAACCCGAAAACACAAGTTTTAGAAAGGCAAATAATTTTATTCAGTTCTTTAATTAGTGCTAGAGACATGAGTGTATGTTAGCATTTCTTTGAAACAGGTATTGACACAAGATGTACTGATGGATATCGATCAGCCTTTAAAACACTCACTGATGATCAGACAGAAGAGAAAGACAAACTTTTTGTTTATTCTGTGATTTAGAGCTGTTTTCTTTTCTTTTTGGAGCCGTTTTATCACCATCTGCCTTGTTGTTTTTTTTCCACCTGCGAGAAGCTCCTCCATTTCATTTGGTGCAGCGCTTTGGAGAACAGAGGTGTCAACCAACAACAAACACACAAATCAAACAACTTTAGTGAGCACAGCGACACCTTTGAGAACATTTAATTTTCCCCTTTTTCCTTGTGCGAACACCGCAGACTCCAAACTTGGGTGGAAACAGAAGTATTGAGCTGGAACACAAAGTTTTGTCAGATGATCAAGAGGCAAAATCTGGGATTCAGCTGCTGCCATCAGAGGCTCTGATAATGTTCTGCTATTTTGCTATTTTTAGTTAATGAATGTTGACTTTTTTTTTTGCATTTTATTTCACTTTTTAGCATCACCATGTTTATGAGCCTGGCTATGAAAAACAGACTCAGTGTGGACTCGGTTTAATGGTTCTGGGTCATAATCTGAAAACATTTAATAGCTCTCATCTTTACTCTTAATGGATTCTCTAATTCATCACCTGTGTCTTATTAAAATGACTCGAGGTGTTATTTACTCTCTTTGCTGGGGTTTGGGCTCCTTCTTTTGCTTAAGTAATGTGATTTGTAATCTCGTGGTTTTGGACTGATGATATCACCTTTAATGCTCAGCTAAGTGTGTCTGCAGGCCCTGACGCAGACACGTTAATCCCTTATGAGACAGTGCACAGTCATTTTTCCTCAGGCTGTGTCCTTCTGGCTGCTGCAGTTTATTCTGCTGTTGACCAGGAGTTTGCAGTCAGAGCTAGTGGGGTTTTGAAATGAGGACTCGAGGCAATCTGCTTCATCTTTTTAAAACTCTCTTCCACTTTTTTCATTAACTGGGTTTTTACAGGATATTTCAGCTCATGTGTTTTTACTCAAAGGGATTCTTTGTGTTCTTTTGTCCTTTTGAAGTTTCTATTTTTGAATTGTTTTGGCTCATTTTATGATCATCCCATTGATTGTGAAACACAGGATTTGAAATTGTGTCAGTTAATATGAATTTTTTAAGCTGTGATGACTTTTATATTTACATTAGAAAGAATTACAAATGGAGCCTGGATGATAAGACGAGAAAGTGCCTCATTTTTCTGTAATCAGAAGTTGTCCTGCTCTTGTCATATATGTGATCACAGCCACCTGACTCTAACGCACAGACACATTTGTGATATTTTGGATGGTGGTGATTTACATGCAGTCTATGAGCAGTATATTATAGTACAAAACAGAAGGAATAACAACAAAGCAAAGCCCAGACAGATCGTTCAAAGCAGGAGCTAGCATGGGATCATAACTCAAAGGAAGATAATGCTGTATGAAGAAACATGACATTGTGTATTCCTCACAAAATCGAGTTACATTTCCCTCCACAAGGAAGATTTCACACATTAATGCACTCTTCCAGACACAAACGCCTGTGTAAAGCCTCGTAGTCACAGCACATAAAGAGAAATGAAATCTACATTATAACACTGCGAGCAGGAAATATCAGGCAGGTTGCTGATTTTGTTGTTTTACAAGCCACATTATGATTTTTCCACACATGAGCCTCAAAACACTGACTGTCTTAGATAAAACACTGCAAAGGGAAGTACAGTGTCATTTCGCTTGCATTGTGCTGACTGACTAAACTGGAAGAGGTTAAATTAAAATATAATGATACTGCAACAGACACAACAGTAAACGTTTGATGACCTTCTATCAGGCTAAATTACTCTCTCTGAATAGACAAACTTCGAGTGTGAACCCGAAACATCGTCGAGTTCACTGAGTTGAAAATGTGGGTGTTTGGTGCAGGTGGGGCTCTTTTCAGCACTTTAGCATTAAATGTTTTTTCTGTAAACTTTGCAGTCTCAGCTCACAGTCCTGCAGGTTTGCACAGCACAGAACTGTCCTTAGTTTGCTCCCCTGTTTGTTTTTAAAGGATTGGTCTCAGCTATTTACATACTTGAATAACAAGGCTCAGGAGAAAGACAGACAACCCTTCACATATTTGTGCTTTCAATCCCAAATGTAATAAAAAAACTGCCTTTTCATATTTTCTCATGAAAGCAGTAGAGCAGAGAAATTATATGTTGAGAGGGGAATTCTGGATTAAACTTTATTAAACTGTTTCTACCTGGATTAGGGAAAGAAAAGGACCTCTGTTCAATCATCCAATCCTGTTCTCCGTGGACGTCACTTATTACCTGTCAATTTTAAATGTACATATTTCCAAACCACTGATTTACATTTCTCACATAAAACATCAGTGTTTGAATAGTTCATATCCATGTGACATAGTTCTGTTTATATGTAGGCCTACCTAAGCTAAATCTTGTTACCAGGAGGTGGGAGGGGGGGCAGCTGTGGTGATGTAACATCTGGGCGAGACCTAAACCAGGTGTTTTTAGGGAGATGAGAGGAGATTGATGTTTTCCAGCCTCTGGGTGTTTTTAAAGCAATAACATGAGAGTTTTCCAACCGTGTCTCTTGCGACAAACCAAGTATTTTTATTCAAAATATGTCTTGAACAAGTGTTTTTTGTGCCTCAGCCTAACCAGACCTTAACCACTGAAACGTAAACTTCTGACCTTAAAAAACATAAGGAAACATAAAGTTGCAGAAACCTACGATGCAAAAATGAGTTCATGGGGATTAAGCTTTGCTGGTTCATTCAGGCAAGAAAAATGTCACTGTGTTTATGCATAAAAGAGCTTCAACTCAACTACTGAATGAATATGAGAGGTCATGGAGACATTCACCTGAGTTAAAAAAAGCTCTGCAGGCCTGCTGGGAAAGAGAGAGAGAGAGAACACCACAAGGACACGACAGGAGCTGCAGCAGCAAGAGATTTGATGAAAAGAAGTTTTGTCAAAGTGTACTATGGCCTCATAGCTCTGTTGAAAGATTTGCACTCACTTTAAATTGAGGGAAAATAAAAGAGTAGATTAAGTGAGGTCTTATTAGCTATAAGGAAAATAACTTTACAGGCTCTGTGCAGGGTTTTTTTTTGCTATGGATAGAAACATCTAATCTTCTCAGCACAGTCTGAAAGTAAGGTGCATTCAGTAATTGCTAAGACTTATTTTGAGAAATAATGGAAATGCATTCCAGAATAATAAAACAGGGTTCTGAGGTCACATTTGTTTCGGTCCCTGCACATACAGGCATTCTAGGTAATGAGAGCGTGCACAAACTTGCCAAACAAGCTGTTAAAAAAGAAAACTCAGACATCGGTATTAAACTTTTAAAACCAGAGGGAAAGGGCATTGTATGGAAGCAAATCAATAAAGATTGGCAACAGCACTGGGATCAGCAGATAAGGGGAAAACATTTACATTCAATTCAAAACAGAGTTGTTATTGTGAGAAATATGGGAGGAAATAAAAAAGGAGAATAAAATTGACCCGAATTTAATCCTATTGGCAAATCCACATTGCTGTTGCCAGATGCGGGCCTGAAACTGTGCCTGAGCCCCCCCGAGCCTGACAGTTCATTTCTCTCAGAGCACCATGGTTGTTTTTTTTTTCCAAGTCCTTATGAATTCTCCTCCACATTGTTTTTTGACCTCATGACTTTTTCCATCAAAGTCAGGGAAAAGTCATGAATAAAAGACATAGACGTCGACTATTTTATCATCTTAGCCTGTTTTTCAGTATGTTATTTGTATATTTTATTAACACTGTGTATTACGCTCCTCCTCCATCTACGCTCCATCTATGCTCCTTGGTGTTATGTTTGATCTTCTTGGGTGATATCTTTTTTTTGTTCATGACTAATTTTGCTTATAACCAATTGCCCCTAGTAGGATTACTAAAGTTGTTTAAATTGAACCGAACCATTTGAATTCAACCCATCTTTCTCTTTCTGCCTTTTCTTAATCAGCTGATAATCTTTCTGCCACTCTCTCCTTCAGCCAATAATGTTGCTGTTGTCAAACTTAAACTCTGTTTTCTTCTCTGCTGCTTCTCACCAAATCCAGATCTTAGCAGTTCTCTTTTAAACTTGACTAACACGAGAGTCTGGATTCAGCAGCATAACAAAATCAAGATCAGCTGCAGTTTTAATATTTCCTCGGCCTTCATTTATTTCCCTAAACTAGGCACACACTCATACACACATGCGCTTGGAGACAATAAACACAGAAAACTGTAACTGTAATGTGCAAAGTGATAAAGGTTATATAGCTTTTACATTCATGTAAAAGTATCTTTTAATGTTGTTGTTTAACAGTTGCTTTAAAGGCTATATGCAATACAGTCAATGCAATTTATATAATTAAACTACAATAATCGGCCTGTAAAAGCTTCTTGACCCTGCTGCACTGCAGCAGTTGCACCTGCTGTACTTCTGTCAGTGTCTGGACTCCATCAGGGGTCACAACTCAAGACTTCACTGTCCCAAGATACGATGACAGCACGGTGGTCTCTAATCGCCCAGGACTCTGCATATTTTATACTTTTTTTGCACATGTAAATAAAATATATCCTGATTGAAGTGGCATGAACTAACTCCATGGCAGTATTATGCTTCCTGTTTAATTCCCCAAAATCACCAAATTATGATAACTGTTGTTCAAAAACTGACAAGCCCCCGGATAGAAATTAAGAATAAAATGGTAGCAGCTCTCTCCATTTGCCTGAGGGGGGGCTCACAGTGTCAGACTTTGAAAACCCCAGGTCCACCATATTAGGGTAAATTGCCTTTTCTGCTCATGCATAATTTTTATTCAGTCCAATTTTGCTGGAATGCTGCAGAAAACAAATTCAAAATGCTCTAATACTTTGATATTTGTGCTTCCACAAACCTTCTTCTGTCATTCAAGCGCAAAAGCATTTGACTTGGTTTCACTCGAGTCTGTTCACTGACTCACCAGGTTCAGAGCTCTACCTTCCAGGCAATTAGTCCGTCAACGCTCCATCACCCAATCAAAAAGCATCCATAATAACCAGTGGGATACCAATTAGAGCGAGGTGCTCGAATCTCCTTCACCAAGATTCATCCCCCTGTACTGAGGGACATTAATAGGGCTGAGTGGCTGTCACAGACCAGCGTATTCCGCTTTGAAACTGAAATAGGTTGGAGGTTAAAAAATCAAACAGGATTTTGATGTTACAGAAATAAAAACTTGTGCTGTGAATCTGTGAACTTCTTCCAGTGATGAAACAAGTGCCTGTGCTCTGATCCACACGCATCATGTCGTGATTCAGCCTGCGTCAGTGATGTTTTTGCGGAGGATAAAGATACTGCTGTTCCTCTGACAGACAAGCACAGCCTATAAAAAGTATATTGATTGAACAGAATGGAACCTCCTCACATCTACATCTTTTCTCATCTCGCCCATGCCCTTGAGGGTCAACACAGTGTCTTTGGTAATTGGAAATGCAGCCGAACCCTCACTGTGAAGGACAAAAACAATTTAGGGCAGGATGGGTAATAAATGGGACTAATGTCTGTGCCGTTTAGATGCTGTCTGCAGGGCTGAGTTTTGTGTATACAGCCTCAGGCTGTGGAAATGTTGCTCTTCTGAGGTCAGCTTTGACAAATCTCTGAACCCAGCCTGGTATAAACCTGCAGGAAAAATGAAACAGCGGGCAGCAAATAAAGAAATAGGCGCTATGAAAATAACCTATATCAATAACATTGACTAAAGCATGGGCACGCAAAACATACACCTTCAAAAATAAACTGCACCGTCTCAGTTTCTGCTTTTTGTGAGAGGAGTGAGGAATAAATTTCCAAATAAAACATCACATTATGGACATCTCTGTCAAGCAAGATACTGTAGGTTATATATGTTGTGTTAGATTTTATAAACAGCAACATTTAGGACACAAAAAGGAAAAAGAAGCTGATAAAAAGCTGCATACTTGCATGAATTGAGTCAATGTGTCCAAGTCTTCACAGGAGGAAACCACAGCAGTGCATTAGTTAATAATTTAAATGACCTCTAAAAATAGAGTTATCACCTAATAATTTGTATTTTGTAACTGCCATAAAACCCCAAGAGAAGACCAAGAAACTTGCCAAAGCCAAAGCTTGATAAAGTCTTTACTTTCATTTTTTTGCTAAAAAAAAGGCACTAAACACACAAATTAAGTCACACAAACTTGCAGAGTTTGTTCAATACCATGAACACACACACTTAATGTTGAGTCAATCACTGTCCTGCTGCTGGAAATATGGATAAAAATTCAGTTTAAAGCTGCGTCTGAAAAAAAAAAAACTCAATAAATAGACTATTTACTTCAGTTTGAGTGATGTTTGTTAAAATCTACAGCACCCTGAAGTTCAGGAAATCACTCCAATTTCAAAACTAAGCTACTTACTCATGACCCATTTTGAAGATTTATATCTTCAGTAGGAACGAGCAGACTGAGAGAGTCTGAGAGCCGCAGACAGAGAGGGGGAGTGAAAAGTGCTGAGAGACAAACATACTGCCTTTTCCTTTAAGCTTGTAATGTTCAATTTATAGAGTCAGAGTAATGTTGACTCCACTTTGCTTGGTTTAAAAGATAAAGTTTGTCGTGGTGTGTTTTATTTTGACAAAGACACAACACTATGAGGTACTTATTACTATAGTTATGATACCAATATCCCATAAAGCTTACCTGCTTACACTTTACAAGTTATTGTTTGGCACAGAAAACCAATACACAGCAAAATTTACTGCTGAATAAGTCCTCATGTCAGCATGTCCTTGTCTGACCCAACCTGGTGTCTCCTCCCATTAATGTGAGCTTGAGATGCATCCACAGACAGGTGCTCAGCATCCTAACCAGGTGTCTGACCCACATCACATCCCTGTCGTGTTAAGTTCAATGTGCACACAGCATCAAGTTTGCCCCTGATGGTGCTGTGCAAAGCTCACAATATTCCAGCATGTCCAGGCTCACATACATAATACACTCTTTGATAATCAAAAGCCAAATGATGTTTTTAACACCTTTTCTACTAAGAAGTAGGTGCACATGTTGGGACCAGCTCATTTGCTTTTATTTATAAGAGTTTGATAAGAAGCTAAGTACCACTTTTATGTTTGTACACTAAATATGAAGCTCCAGTCAACTTCTATGTAACTTAGCATCAAGACTTAAAAAAAATATCCAGGCTGCAGCAAAAAATACCAAAACAAAACAAAACCAAAACAAAACAAAAAAGCCTATGAAGGCATAAAGCATAATAAGTTGCTTGGTGCCAAGTTATTTCACAATTTGAATGCACCCAGCAGAGTTCGATGTCACTGCACATGCATAAGAAAAGGTCCAGCACGCAACCCTCTGTAAAACCACAACATGCTGTTTAACAATCCAAATTTCATCTGAATTCAAGATTTGAGCTGTAACATGTTTATTAATAAGTTCTAGAGATGCTGGTGGGTACACGTGGAGATCTTCAGACAGAACCAGGCTAGCTGCTCCCAGCTGTTGCTAATCATTATACGTCATTATGCTATGCTAAGCTAACTGGCTGCTGCTGGTCGTACTGTCACTCAGACATGAGATTGGTGTCAGTCTTCTAATCTTGCACACGGCAACAAAGCATAACAAGTTTTGTTGAGCTAAAGTACTTTTAAATATAGTGCTTAAGTTGTACATAGTGTTATGTAAATCTATGTTTGCAGAGTTATGTCAACATATATAAGTACATCTTTGTTTAACCTAGACATACTTTTAGATGTAGAAGCTATTGCATAACCTCTGTTCAAACATTCACTTCTGTGGATTTGCACAGTGTTTTGCATGCTTAAAATCCTCTCCAGCTAACAAAGGTAACCAGCATTGATTTCTCAGTGGAGCTGCACTATGGACAACAATCAGCTTTGCTCTTCTCCCAGCCTCAGTCTGTTGCATGGCCTGAGCCTCGGCAGCAGAATTATGCTAAACACAGCAGCCCAATGTGTATGTTGTGGCTGTGCAGACAGTACAACAGGTTCAGGAAAAAGTCATTACTGTATCAAATCATTTTCAGTGTCTGTAACTTTAATCTCTACATGGAAAACTTGTTGAGACTGAATAATGAAGGTCCCATGTTGCTGAGCTCTTTTCTTCACCCATTTTATTTGTATGCAGTGCCAGTATGGTCAAAGAGCTTAATAAATGAGAGGGGCTTTATCTGTAATCCATAGGCAATGATTGTAAAATTAGATTATGTATTCAGTTTTTACTGCGTTGGCTTGTAGTCTGGTTTTTGCACAGAGAGTGATTTTTGTAATTGCTGTGAAAGGAACTTAGGCAAAAAGCTGAGCCATCAGCTGTACTGAGTTTTTTCTTTCCTTTTTCAGCAGATAAATAAAAAGTTACAGCAGTTAAATAAAAATGTTACTGTACTTACTAAACTGTGAATTCATTTGATGGATTCCTTGTAAGCAAATCAATTAATCTTTCCCATTATTGGACAGAAAAAAATTCAAAACTGACTATTTCTGGTTTGTACTTGAAGAAAAATACTCAAAAAAAGTGAAAATAATACATTTTGTCATCAACTGTACGCAAACTATTTTGCACATGAAAGAGGAATGATCCTATGTGAAGCACATAAACAGACTGATTTATCAGGACACTTTCTGTGATATTATTGATTTTTATTTAAAGGTTTGAGGCAATAATTCAAGGTCCTCACCTTAAAAAAATCCATACAAATGAGCATATGGCTCTGCAGCTCCTGAAACCCACAAAATTTGGTTCAATTTGTCTGTTGTAAATTATAAAAGGCAGATCAGGTGACAATAGCACAGATGCTGGTCTCATGAAGCAAAGCAAGGTCATGGAAACACATATGCAGGTCAGGATGAGCCAGACAGATTAATGAAAAACAGCCTGCTGACACGCAGATTTGGACACCACTCATACATCACCGTCCTGTTGTCACCACCAACCTCACATGAGTCCATTTCAAGCATAGAGAAATGTTTCAGCAGCCAAACAGACAAAACTGGCCTGTAACTTTCCAAATTCTATTAAAAACATCTGAGTTTCAAGGGGTAACCCACATTACAGTTAGTATGTTGCATGTTTTTCAACTACAAAAACAAACAAAATAAAAATAAATTCCTATAAAAATGCTGCCTTGTAGAGATAAAAGATTCAAACACAGCAACAATGCGCCCTGGAAATTATATTAATGTACTACAAATGTGCTTTGTGGTAAAACTGCCTCACTTATGATCGAAGGGAAAAGTATTTTCCAGTTAATTTGGCAACAATGGCACATTGCAAGGCGGTAGAAGTAAACACATACTGTTTCCTTCTTGAAGTCGATGTGACTTTTTGATATTAAACCAAATGAAAAGATCGTTCTATAATCTACAATAACAGGTGCCTTGTGCAGTTTTCTTGTAAACGAACATTTTATATTCAGAGTAAACAAAATCTATTGTGTTTTCTTCTTAAAAATAATTGCAAACCTTCATTTTTATCATTTTAAACCCTGCTTTGTTAAAATCAATGCTTCCTTGTTTCCTTTTCTACATCTCTTGCACATTTCTGCATAACTTCTGGTGTGAATCAGCTGAAAAAATGTGAAGGATTGTGTTGTATGTTACCTGTATGGTGTCTTAATGCATATTAAACATCATTTTATACAGTGTTAGCAGTCAGAAAACCAACAGGGAGCCTTTAACCAAGTGCTTTGACTTCTTAAACACACCATAAATGACTTAACATTGCTTCAGTTGCTTCAGGCAGAAATTGTGTTGCAAAAGAAGAAACTACAGGGACACAAATGAAAAACACTGACTGTGAACAACATGCAGATCATCCTGTGACTTAAAACATACCTCTACTTTAAATGCATTCATATATTTCATGTATTCTTTTCTTGCAGATACCCAAGTGTCTGATACAGGGAGCTATGATCTGATTGTCCTGTCTGTTAGAAACTGACACATTTCTCACAGTTATTTGTGTGCAGAACTCATCTGCAGCCTCATCCTCATCTGCAAGCGGTTGATTTTCCCGGTGACGTTATTTGTTGTTGGAGTTTTGTTTTGTTTGCACACAGGGCAGATGTGTGCCCCCGGGGGCCAGCAGTTCAAAACTATCTGAAAGTGTTCGAAATGAATTGTAATGGGTGTGGAATTTCAAAAACACTGTGGGGAGGAAACAGTGATAAATGTTACACTCTGAGATAAATCAACACTTTTGTTTCTGCGTTAGTTAGTTAGCAGGTGCTGCTGCAGGGCTTAACATACACAGCATGACGAGATAAGAGCGAAGGAACAAAAGGTTCTGCTTTTGGTGAGAGTGACAGTTTTAATTACCGCAACATTTTTTGTTTGTCTCATTTTATAGTTAATTTGAAAACGCACTGCCTGTGGTAATTTCCATTTTATGGTTTTTCATACTCCTCTGCCTTTCAGAATAAAATATTAAACTTTTTATTCCTTTACTTTTATTTTGTCAACAGTTACTTTTGGAAAGATTCAACTGGTTTTGTGTCTAGAAACTTTTACTTTTTATCCCAACATCATTAATCCTCTCACAGCCCCCCCATATTAATCTTGTGACCCACTGCAGAAACTAGCTGTACCTCCTCCAGCTACAACACTGATCTATTATTAATCTAATAAAAAGACACGTATAGAAATAAATCAGTCACAGGGGCCATTTTCTTTCCCTTTCATCAGGCCTGCTGTGGTGTGTGTATGACAGGTTATACTGGTTAATATCTAGTTGTCATGACAAAGACATTTTTGTCTTGATTAATGTCACACTGTCATAATAAAAACATCTTTTAATGTCAACTTTGCATTTAAAGTGAAATAATTGACTAAATGACACTTAATAACAACGGTCATAAATATTCATAAAGGCTATTTCATGTTTATGAGGAGCCTCATGTCATTGTTATGACGGTGTCATGTCAGTTTCATGCACATCCCTCAAAATGAAGTGTTACTTTTATTGTTTACATCTATGTAAATGTTCATTGATGTCTATTTTTAACAGCATGCTGCTTTTTTACATTGTTTTATCACTATATTTGCTTTGGTGAAGCAGTCTCCCTTCACTGTGCATAGGGATGCTTTAGAAGATGTTTCCGGTCATTGAATAATGTCTCATCTTTTCTGAACTGAGAATCAATATTTCTCTTGCTCTCCATACGTTTCTGTCATGGCTTAATCGCTCCATCCCCTGTGATAACGACGCTGATTGTCAAGGTTTCGAATTAAACCGGAGAAAACATGTCGCTACTGTTCTTGATTCAGTCTCACAGATGGGTATGACATCCAATATTTCACCAGTTTAAGCCGTGATAAACCAGTATTACCACAAATCTCTTCAAAGTGAACCCAGTGTGGGTGGATTTCACCTCATCATGAGCCCAGTGGCAGATAAATGCGGGGGCTGCATAGGTAATGATCTGTCATGTTTTCAGTCTGGGTGTGAGTTCTCAGCTTTGGTGTCCTCATCAAAGGACTCATCTCGCAGGCATTTGGGGGAACTTCCATCTTGAAAAGCTCTCTGCTCTCAGATTCTTATATGCTCATGATTAGCATCGGCACATTATTTACAATTTATCACTGTTTAAGAGCACGGCTGGATTTATAAATCTATGTTCAAGGAGTTTTTTTATTGCATTTTTTATTGCAATATTGCTGAATCTCTTTTTATCACTTGCATATTGCATGATATATATAGTACTTTATAAGCTGTGTTTTTTTAGGGTCAGACTGCAAATTGAGTTAATGTAGTTATGACACAAAAGTTAGGATAGCACAAAAGAAGTTGTTAACATCTGTAAAAAAAAAAAAAGAAGCTGACATGGTGGCTGTACATTTGCAAAAACTCGAATAAATTTAGCACATGAAAAGAAGCCCACAATGTGTGCAAATGCTTTCATATCAGTGGTGTCAAAAACAGAATATTTTTCATGCCTCTGCAGGAAATAAAACAAAAGAGGTAGGAAGGATCCTCTACTGTTGCATCATTCATGAACTATTATTCTAAAAGTTTTATGATTATATACCGAATTATATTTGAAAAAGATATGCCCTTATAGTACATAACTAATTATATTAAAATATTTTAATTCAACAAAATGAACCAAACAAACATGTCCCTACAGCTTTCAACCCTTTTGCTCTGCAATTATATGGACAACTTGGCTAAAACGAAGCACACTTCATGCATAACAAATGCAAAGAGAAATGTTTATCTGTCTTCATATACTGTGTAATTATCTAATTACACAATAAACTGAATTACAAGTGATACTAGTGATGTGTTTGGCCACTTCAAAATGCTTCCATCCAGGGTGGCAAATTATTGCTCCCTGGTCTCAGATCAGCCACTGAGCAGCCAACAGGCGTTTTTCTTCACTGTGTCAGATATGTAGAGCTAAGTAGGGTGTGCAGTCCACCGAGAGCTGAATATGTACGAGTGTAAAAAAGGGAGACAAGTGTGAACTTTCATGTTATGGTATTAAATCATTCTCTTTGATAGAGACGGAGCATAACAAAGTGGCTTTGCATTGCCTTGTGTTTTCTTTTGTTCTTCAAAGTACTGATTCTAATGTGATCTTAGAGAAAGTGAGCTGGTTTTTATTGTGTTATGCACTTGGAAAAATCTTGTGTTTTTTTAAAACAGGTTTGTTTCTGACTGTGCTGGGTTTCTAGTGTAAATGCCTTCCAAACTCTGACCTCCAAGCAAATGTGTGATGCTCTGATAAACACAAAACAACCAAAACATTTGATGCATGTTTCCACAAGTTTTTTCAGTATTTGTGTGTATCAACATTTACCGATATTTACAACATAAATGAAGTTACATTAAAAATGGACAGAGGGAATAGAGGCAACAGTTCATACCTGCCAATTCAGTTTAATACTCAACTGCAGTTACAGAAGGTTAAAGATGGTTTGACGTCAAATAAAACTCTGTTTGCAGTATTTTCCCAACAAAATAGGAAAATTTAAGAATTTTAAAAATGATCGTTTTCTTAATAACATATTACATTCATGAGAATTAAGTGTTGGGTGACATCAACATACAAATTCAAACAATATTATAAGTCCTTGTCATCTCACACTAAAATTAAAGGTAAAACCAAAGATCCATCAGCATTTTTTATATACAAAAATATAAAACTTTCTCTACCTTCACATATCAGATTTTCTAGATGAATCATATGGGCTATAAACTTTAAATTAAGCTTCTTTGACCTTACCATGAATCTCTAATGAATACCAGATGGTTAGCTGATTATTCAGTTGCATCAATTAAAGTCAATGACGTTCACATAATATTGGATATGATATCAATAATCAGTGTTTTTAATGTCATGTGAACGGCTTCAGTTTGTCAGAGGCTTTTAGTTCACCGAGAAAAGATTCATATCTATGGATAAAACAGTATTCACTATTAAATCAATCTGTATTCAGTTTGGCTTCTAAAAATCACTGTTACAGCAAGAACACTGGAACTAAAATGATGAATTTTTGAAAAGCTGAAGTCCATAATGTTGAGGTTAATGCCTGAGATGAAACCGGCCTTAATTTTCTGTTTCTGTTCTTATATATTCATTTAAGTGTCACTGGAAACAATTTTCAAAATCAGTTTTCTATCATTCTTTTTTAAAATTTTATTTTATGCCAAAAGATTACTTTAACGAGTCATAGCTCATGATTCAAATGATTGAACTATAGCTGTCATGAGAAATTGAATTATGATGATGAAACAGAAGACATGAAGCCAGTGTTATTAGAAAAAATCAATATCCATGAAATGAAAAAGATTTTTTTTTAATCTATTTTCATTGTAAGAAGAGAGGAAGAAACTTCATGAAAATATAAACACTCACCAGGGAACTTTGTGCATTGGCAGCTCCAACAGACAATGCGTACCAACTTTTTAAAAAGTTAAAGTTGAAATTCACTTTGGTGTGAAATCCACAAAGCACATGTTTACTTAGCCAGCTGGTCTGTGATGGCTTTTTACCAGAGAACAGCAGAGGGACGAGAGGTGGAAAACATTTACTTGGCAAGTCAAACATTCTCATAGTGGCTAAATTTCCGCTCTTTAAAACTGAGCACGAATGCAACTTTTAATTCTTGCTCGCTTACTCCCTGTCCATATCTAACACCGAAATTTAATTTGTGCAAACACACCGAGCTTCGAGAGTTTCAGTCAGACGTCATGGGACATTCTCCTCTGCGGATATAACGCCTCATGATTTCAGCAGAGAAGACAAGTTTCATTTTATATTAAAAAAAAGGTGCAGCTTCGAGGTGGAAAACTGCAGCCAATTCAGAGTCGACTTGAATGCAAAAACAAAATTATCCTTGTTTTTTCTCACAGTGGCTCATTGCTCGTTTTTAATGGCTTTTCCTTGTTCAAGTTATTGTCTCATAATAAATTAAGTTTCATATGTGTAAACATGGTACAAATGGAAACTAAAGTGGTAAAATATTAATTCAGCTCCTTCAGCAACTCAGGCTGAAAGAGTCTGCAGGGTTTTGTTAGTTCAGTGTTACGACGCAGAAGAGGCCCAGAGAGGGTGAAAAATCCACAAAGGCCTTAACATTTGCCATGAAATCATTCTCACAACGGCAATCAAGGCACAATCAGATGACTGAACGATGAAATCTGTCCGTGAATGTGACCCTCCGGTGTGAAAGGCAGTCAGACGGTTTAATTCAGCAATCACCCCCCCACCTCAAATACCTGATTGGGTCTATTTTGTTTGTGCTCGTGTAAAAAATCAACCGTGTTGTAAGGAGGGAGAACGTGCACTTCAGCTCTCACTCGAAAACAGGAAAAAGCCATTATTCGTCTGCGTTACCACAAGCTGGAGAGAATGATTAAAACAACCCCTGATTGCTCGCAAACACTTCTCATCAGTTCATGACAAGTAGCCATGTTGACTGTTAAGTTATGATGGCCGCAGGCAATACCCAATCAAAGCCGGCTTTTATTGGCTGTTGCTAGGATACCAAACTTTCCATACGTGAAACGCTCTGGACATGATGAGATTTGTGCAGGCTTGACACTTGAATGCATTGCATCATTCCACACACTATGCACTTCAAAAATACTTGGGATGCATAAGAGTGGGAAATCTAATGAGAAAAGTTGAACAGACTGGCGAAGGGAGTGCAGACAGCAGCTTGGAAGGAGATTGGATTCCTGCAGGAGGGCTGATATTGAATGCTCTCACATACACTGTTGATGAGAAACGACATGTTTTCTCTGGTCAACAGCAACTTATATTGTGGCGGTAATCTCTTTTTTCACGTCTCTGCTGGGATGTTTTACCATCAAAGCCCCGTGGCTGACAGAAAAAAAAAATCTTTTTTTAACGAAGGTTTGAAAGCAGCCTGTCCATCATTAGCTTAAATCACAATCCTTAAAATATTCTTACAGTTTGGGTAAACAGTTTTCCTCCTTTTTTCAGTTTCCACAATGCAGAGGGAAACACATTACCATACACATAGTGCTGGAAATCACAGAGAATATCCTTTCATATTTGTGTGCTGAGTGACTGTTTATGGAACAAAATATTAACATTTAGAGAGAGGTTTACTGCACAGAGCTGTAACCCAGCTCAAGTTAGGACAAAAGACGAATTTAAGCTTATTTTACATAACTGAAAGAAAAAAATATAAAGCACACACGTCAGAGAATAGAAAGAGGGAGAGAAAGACTTGCTGACTGAACTAGAAATAAAGTGTTTACAGAATATTTTTAACAGACTATGTTCATATTTTCAAAAACTGATACAGCCAGTCATCTTCCCTTTCAGCCAAATGGTTGACATATTTACATTCATAGCCCACAAATCGCCTCTTCAACCCATCACTGCCATAGATGCTCCACCCAAGCCACACAGCTTTCTCTTCCTCGTCTCACATGTCTGCAACTCTAGAAGGCGTATTAAAGACTGGTTAGACTGACAAATAAGCCTGGAGTTGGTATAAGTATGAAAAGATCAATTGCAGAGCAAGAAACATGTGGGACACTGCACAAGATCATAGTGTGTGTGCCAAAATCAGCTTCCCGACACCATCAAAAGCTTCAACAAACCAGATGCAACACAAAACCAAAAGAAACAGTATACTAAAATGTTAATTACAGAAATGGTTTTGGGAAATGTGCTCATTTGCCTTCTTGCTGAGAGGTAAATAAAAAGTTTGAGTGGTATCGATCCTCTCATCCAACTCTCTGTAAGAAAGTGAATGAGTACTTTCCATAATGCAGACTATTTTATTTCACAAAGCAAAAGAGGAAGCTGCAGGGGCAGACTGAAGTCTTCCTCGCTTTAGACATCTAACAAACAGATTCAACCAAAGTTTTTATGCATTTTTATGTGAACAAGTGGGTTTGCAAAGTCCCAGTTGACCTCTGACAGGTTTGTCATCCCCAATATAGTTGTTTGCATTTTCCATAATACTCAATAAAGCTGCAATTAACTTACATTCAAAGCAATTTTAAACAAAAACAAATACTTTTTTTGCACTTAGAGAATTTCAGCCATAAACCTTTCACAAAAAGAAACATGTACTTAAAACCGATTCAGTGTCACTGTAATCTCCAAATTTGTAGTATGTATTTCACTATGTACGTGAATTCTCCAATTTAGAAAACTATAGAGGTTAAATGTCCATAGGAACAAAAAATGGACATGTTGCTTCTTCAATTGAAAAGGCCTTAGGTTGTTATTTTCTAAAAAATGTGGACAAAATAGATGAAAAAATAAACTGTATGTGTTCTATACAATATATCTGCATTATATAACTCCAGGCTTGCGTAGTGCAGCTGAGGCTGTGGTGGGCGTCTAATTGAAGCAACCTGCTGTGAACCAGGTAACGGCACGTCTTCCAGCTGGGAGAGACATGTAAACTGGGATTACAGCTCATGTGGGAATATTAATGACTCATTAGGCATTATTAGATCTCTCTGATCAGTATTTACTGTACCAGTTTCTCGCCTTTAGCTGAAGCACGTGTGACATGGTGAGCTTTAATAGGAACTGATGTTCAGCCGCACAAGAAACAAGACCTCTGCGGCTTAGCAAATAGTGATTACCAGGTAGTCCAATCCATGCAAACAAGCCAAGGAAGATAAATGTATGCTGACTTGTCAAAACGTCAAATATCATCATCAGCCTGGGGGGAAGGGTGGGCGCAAAAAAACAGCATTAGCAATGGTGTAATTGGCTGTAAATGGTCCAAAACACTTAATGATGTGGGAGTGGAATGCATGCTGGCACATATTATAATCCCCTTGTAATGAGAATTCACTAGATATCACTGGCTTTGTTCATGCCCCAGCATCTCTGAAAGGGCTTTGCCACCAGAACAGTAACAATACACTTTGGAGTAGGGGGATGGCATGACATACAACTGCAAGAAGAGTGAAATTACACACTAAATTCAATCCTTTTCTTAATGAGAAAGTGAAATTGGAGGCTCTGGACGTCTCTTATTTTCTGCATTTGGATGATTAAATCAACAACGCTAGCACAGGACATAACACATTCATCTCTGAGGAAGAGGGTGTAATTGAAGCAGTGAGAGTGAGAAGAATCAGCTCTGAGCTATTTTAGTTGTTAGAGATTTGGATGCAGACAAACACAGACCGGCAAATCCTAAGCCTGAAGTGTCACAGGAACAAAATGAAGAATAAGGGGTTTGGATAAGTATGCCGCTAAAACCCAGCTGTTTAGAGGCTGACTTTTCATCTGACACTAAATCAGAGAAGCATTGAGAGAAAGGTAAATACATTTGC
>JAPZDY010000026.1:17824812-17838945 GCA_029783645.1 Ctenochaetus hawaiiensis | reverse complement strand
GGCAATAATGAGCTAAACCATGTCTTCACAGGTATAATCCAAAATCTTGAATCCCCATTTTGCTGAGAGAGGAGCTGCTGTTGGCAAAGGTTAATCCCTCTATTGATTAAAAATGGAGGATGTCATTTGTTCTGGCCCACACTGAGTCCCTGTTGTCGGAAATACGACCAAAATCTGGGCAGGAAAAATGATGTTTGAGGGGCTTTGAGCATTTAAGTAAACCAGCTCATTCAGGGAGAAGCAACAGCATTATTTTCATCTTCTGCAGAGCTTTTTATCTATATCCTGTGGTGCTGTTGTTTAAGTCATCCATTTTTTTCAGGCAAAATTACCACACATTTGCTGTATTGCTGCAACTTACAATTTTTTATTCATCTCATTTAAACTGCCCTTTTTTCTAAAGGTTCAGTCTATTAAATATTAAAATGGAAAAAAATAACAATTAAAATTAATCATAGGCTAGGGTGATGTCCTCAGTTAACTTCTTGTTTCCAACTAAAAGTCTAAAACCAGAAAACATCTGGCATATTTGCTTTAGAAAAGACAGAAATGAGTTTAAATCATCAGAAGTTACTGAGTCATTTTCTATTTAGAGAGTTCAAAAGAGTTTGGTTTATTGCCTACTATTATTTTTAATATACTGATTCCCCAATATGAATATTGGCTGTTCTTTTCTCTTTTATAAAATTGTACAGATTACTTAAAGATAAAAACAAGTAGAATAACACAGCTTTTAATCACCTTATTTTAAGCAAAACTTCTGACTACAGATGATTGATGCAACCACAGGTACCAGAATGACACTTAATTCTGGTACATTTTGAAGATAAATATTTCCAAGGGGAGCCCCATTTACATCATTTTTAAGCTCCTCTTGTATTCTGTTTATCATGTGAGGAATAAGGTTCAGGAGTTCACCTGCCTCCTTCTACTTGGACCTGATTTATTTAAGCAGCGCCGAGCACTGCAGGACCAAGATGCAATAGGGGTGTCAATATTCGTCATGTCAGCAGGTTGTGCTTCATTAATCTGTCTGATTGATCCGGCAACCATGAGGTTCCATGACCTTGCTCTGCACAAATAAGAAGTGCACCCAGACCAGTGTTACCTGATCTACTGCTTTGTTGATGGATTTGAGTCTGACTTATTGAAGGCACCGGGCAGAGACGTATGGACACCAAAGCTGTGAGAGCTGAGAGGGACCTACATGTTCAACAGAGGGGGGTGGGGGGCTTATTGTTACATTTAATGATGCCATTCTGTGACTGTGGCAGCAGGATGAAATCAGTGAGCTCTGTTGCATTGTTTATGTCGGATCAGCTGATAAGAAAAGAGGGTTGGCAGCAATTTATAGGAGACACAACAGAGGCAGAGACGTTTCATGAGGCCCTGAAGGTCAAACTGTAGAAGAAACAAAGGAAGTTGAAGTGCAGCAGCTGATGTTGTCAAAAATGATCTCACCAAGATGCACCAATCAGATACGTTGGATCATACAAGGCATCATCAGATGTGACAAATCTACATTAGCTTAAATATCATTACTGAGGCTGTAAATAATGATTATTTTCATTATTGGTCTATTGGTATATCTTAAAATAATAAAAATGCACATCACAGTTTGTTGTTTATGCCAAACTTAATAGCTGCTGGAGTCGTTGTTAGAGGGGCCATAACTGCTACAGCAATCATCGTTTCATTAAAAAAAAGCATTTGTCTGCGCTGTGTTTGATCTGTCAGCTGAGTAAAATTGTGCTGTTAAGTAAGGTGACCCTGGCTGCTTGTATTTGAACTGACCTTGAATAGAAATACAATTATCTCTGCATTAAAAGTCAAAAGCAGAGCCCTGGACATAAATTAAGGTTAGTTTATGTGCTTTGGTGTTAGGCTGGCCTGTGTTTGATATAATCATGTAGTGTCCAGTGGTGTGTAATCCTTTGTGCTGTGCTTCAGTGTACCTGAGACTTGCATGAGAGCAGAAATCAGTTATCTATTGTCTGTGCCTCTGTTCAGAAACAGTGACAGCTATAGCTGAATTAGGTTGACATTGACCCATACAGTTGCATGGAATAGGTATGTGCATTGATCTGCTGTTCAGCCCTCAGTAACTTGTATATATTTTGATGAACAATACACACTCATGCTTATGCACCTAAGGGCTAAGCAGTGGAGTTATTGATGATATATTTATAACAGTCCTTCCTCTAAATGCCCCATCCTTGTGGAAACAAGGAGAAATATGTTTTATCCGTCTCACATCCTACTTCAGTTTATTAAAATGCATTACCATAACAGCACACCCACTTTCCACCATATGGTCAATATTTTTTATTACTTGAAATTGCTATGAAAGGTGGGCAGGCCGTCTGCTTTCAGAGCCCACGTATTAAGTGTGTGTCATGTCCTTCATTATCAGTGTGTAGCTGAAAGCCTGTTAAGGAATATTGATGTGCTATCCATGTGTAGATGGACATAAATCTATTGTGCGGTATAATTAAAACATGCAGCTCTGCTATGTAGCTTAAATGAATGTGTTTTTATAGCACACGTCATAAAAAGACAGATGTGTTGCAGGTGCACCAAAGTTTTTGGTGCTGCTTTTATAAAAACAGCAACAAGGGAGGCTGTCAAAATACTGTCCAAACCCACAGACAAACATTTTGCTCTTCACAGCTACTCCATAAAACACTGCAGGAAACTGTAAATGGCAGTCTGTAGTACAGATTATATTTTTTGAAGAGCAATTGAACTGTCAGATGTAAATTTTCTAAATTAAAATGTTTTTATAGCTGAGTAGTGGATCAGTTAATCAATCAGATGATCCTGAAGTCATTTTTCAGCAGAAAATGCTAAATATTCTCTGTTTCCACCTTCTCATTTGTAACGGTTTGCTGCATTTTTTGTGTTATTCGGTAGATTGATAGCTTGAGGCCATTATCCTGGGATTAGGTTAGTATGTCACTTTTTTATGACATTTTATAGATAAATGATAAATGTCTGAATCCCAAATTTTGGTGGAAAAATCTTCTGTAAAAACAGTCATTATTGCATCTAAAACTGTTGTAAAAACATCAGTGCAGCTCTCCTGTAAGCTAATGATGTGTAACAGTGTTGTTAAGGCAAAAATAGCATATGTGCCAATTGTGCTATATTATTTTTAAATAACACAAAAAGGTTGAAAAAAATCAGAGCAGAGTTAACCAAACAAAGGACACAGGCATTGCTGCTCTTCTAAACAGCTGATGTTTTTGTTGTTATTAACATGTTTATGAGAGTAGTGGGTGCTGCCTGAAGATGAACCCAGTTAATCTCATCATTAATGTGAATGATAACTCTTGTCAGTCTGCTGCAGCCCATCACAGAACTTTTCTCTCCTGATAACAGTTTGATGTTTCCTGCTTTAGTGTTTTTTTTTGTTTGCCTTTTGTTAAACACTGTCTTATGTGAAAAATACCCCAGAAGTGTTTTGGTTTCATCACTATATCCGTCTGACTAGACATTCCTGCCCGAGGCCGTCGTACTAAACTTAGCTTGGTGGAAGGCACCATGTTGAAAATATTTTCTGTGTTTTGAACCAAATTGTTTTTGTCCCACTTTGGGTGAGGAAGGGTGACATTTTTTTTATGAGATGTTATATTGACCCTCAAGGGGAGTTGTGAGCTGAATAAGAAAAGGCAGTCGGTGAGAGGGGGGCATCTGAGTGAATCAATAAGCTGGTGTGTGTTTTGGATCTGTGCATACAGTATTTACCTGCCAAGGAAAACTACAAGAGTGAGTAAATAGCAAAATAATATCTTTGAATTAGTGAATGAGGGTTTTTTTATTCTTGTATACTATATAAATAATATATATAAAATGCAAAATTAGAAACTGAACTGTGATGTTTTTATTACTCCACTGCATATCATTTCTGTAAACTGAAACCTTTCATAAAAATAACCAAAAAACTTCCCTCTTGTTGGTAACAGCCACTAAACAAAACAAAATATTTTAATTTGTCCGTCACCATCATGAATACCTGTCAACACATAAATAATATCATGTCTCACATGCCATTAACTAGTATAATGGGAGCCAGTAATTGCTTTAACGCATTTAATGGCCCCCCCTGTGGTTAAGTGTCATGCAGTGCTTTGTTCAGCTGGGTATTTGTTTTGTCGTATGGAACAGGGCTGCACAGTGCACACTTAGCCTCAAGGATGCCTTGATTTAAATTAGTGAAGCACTTTCACTTAGTGGTGCAACTTTCCTTCAGCGGATTCTTACAGTATTTAATACAATGTCCCAGGTCCTGGTGGTTTGTATAACATGTTTGGAAACAGGGTTGTTGATTTGTAGCTCAGCTGACTCACTGGATGTAAACTGCGGTTGTTAAACCTGCCATTTTAGTCAGCATTCTTCCCTTGTACTGTCTGCATGTCACTGTTTTTAAAATCCCTGCGTCTTGGGTTTGGAAGATCGTAATTGGTAAAAGAAATAAAAACAAGCCAGAGAGTTATGTTTTTTCTCCGTGTAGTGAGCAGGATAGTGGGTGTTGCCAGACCTTTCTCCAGAGGCTAAATGTAGCTACTATGGTAGAAATATTTAACAAGTTCACATGTGCTGTTGATATTTTATTTAATCCAGTCTGAGTTTTCAGGATAAAATAACTTAACTTTTCCAAAGCATTTTTAAAATAATTGTAAAAGACTGTCAGCTATTTTCCCCATTTTTGTGAAAACAAGGTAATGTCAGCCGGAGAGAGTTTGGCTATTTTAAGATGTTTTCTTTCAAATATGTCACACCAACAACACTCAAATGTATTCACTGTCAGGATTTTTCTTATGTATAATTTTACATGCACTGGAGGGGCCGAAACGAAGGCCAAGTTAATATGCAGCTGAAGATATATAATATTATAATCCCTGTAGTTGGGATTATAACTTAATTATAGTCACCTCCCTCCTAGAGGTCTAATGTTACTTTCTGCTCCATTTCACTCAAATGGCTGTTAAAAATAAATCTATTTCGTACGTTTTAGCATCACCTACCTTTCTGGTACAAAAATAAACTAGCTTAAATGACAGTATGGGAGCATATGCACGTTTCCCAGGAGGCTCGAAAAATAGAGCAGTGGACTCACTCTTACTCCAAGTGCCACATGGGATATGATGTAACATGTGTAACATAAAAGAATATCTCAGAAACTTTCATAGTGACCTTGCAGTTTATATATAAGATGAACACAAGAGCATTGCATTTGTTTTACTTTCTGGGCATAATGCAGCACTTTATAGCAGGTTCCATTTAGTCCCAAACAATGACCTGCTAAACGCAGCCTATTTTTTCCTCAGACAGACTAAATTGCTGTTGAAATTGGTCTAACCACCTTGCTACAATATCCTTTATCACTCCCTGTGGTCAGTCATTTAGGCTATGTGGCATTCAGCTCCAGGGTAAATCTCCTCATCTGATCCCAATGGACGCTGATCTCATGTGAAACCTCCGAAAGGTGTGAAGTAAATTAATTTCATACCCCAGTGAGTCTGGAAGCTGCAGTGACATTGACAAGTAGAGGTCTTGATGTACTTTCATTTTAATCCAGCGGTGTTGATCACACCAAAACATGATCAGATTTCAAACATGTGTGACTTTTCAAATTCATGAGCTGAACAGCACTGTAGGTAGTGTATTAACACCTTGTTTTGCACTGATTACCTGATCCTCTGAGGATGACTTCGGCTCTCAAAGCCTTTTGGACGGGGCAATTACTTTGAAAAACGCTGTATTTTTCATAAAGATGAAAGCCAGGCTTTTAATCGGGCAGCGCTGATGATGGGTTGTAGTTCTGATGATTGAACTAAATCTTCAGTTCTAGTTATGAGCTGTGAGGACTTATGATTATGGCAAAAAGTGGTCACAGCATCTTTCCATACTTTACCCTTGGCTATCACGTCCTGGTTTGAATGACATCTACATATTTCAAACTAATGGGAACTGGAATTAGATTTTGCAAGCCTTTAAGATCCAAGCCCTTGCATCTCAGGTTTTGTAGGATTTGATTACTTGCCATCTGTCAGCTGTACTTTTCTGGTTTATCTGAGTGTGATTTTATTTGTAGGATTACGGACGGAGTGACGAATGAAACAAACCTTTTTATATACCCATGTTGCATTCAGAGTAAGTCTGTTGAAGGCTTGCAGTCTGACATATGCGCATGCTGGGTTTGTTCATGCGGTTGCTTTATCAAACACCACAGCTTCAAATGTCTGCACTACTGAAACACAATCTTACCCTGGTAGATTTTGGTGAAGATAAGCTAGGCCCCACCACTGTGGCTTTTTTGATGACAGATAGCGGCTGATTAGCTGCCAAGACATTTGAAATAACTCCATCTCAAAAGCCAGGATACAATTCTGACAGAACTCTGGTCTGAAGCAGCCAGACATCTGGATAAATGTGTAAAAGGATTTGACTGGTTTCCCCCTCAGAGCAAGTTCTGAAATCAGAGATGGATAGACTGAACCAACGCTGTGATTTTTATTCTTTAGTTCCTGCAGGTAACTCAGTCAGAGGTTTGTTTGCCTCGCTAATGTAAAAATGACAATAACTAGCTTTTGATAACGGAAAATTACTGAAACTTTCAAAGGAAAATTTTCTGGGTAAATATTAGTTAAAACAGTTTTGACCAAAAATTATAAACTGTTACCTGTGTGAAAGCTTTTATTCAGTTTCTGTAGACACAGAGGGGAGAATAAATGTTTCATGTGTTCAGAGAGGAGGACAAGTGTGTGTTTATTCTACAAAACAATATTTAGACCCAATAAAAGGCTGCATTTATCTGCTTTGTTAGCAAACTATCCATGGGGGCCAGTTGCTGTTGGTTCTCAATTCAGAAACCAACAGTGTTTGTTCTTTTTAAACGAATTCTTTAATTTCCTTCATATCTTCAACAGGTTATACAAAGGGTTTGATATTTATTATTTAAAAAATATTGCTCACATATCTTTTGGTCAAACAAACAGGCTTGGATATTCAGCAGAAATGCTTCAAAATTGGTTGTAGTGAGGCAAACATAAAATTTATCTTGACCTGTTTTTTCTGTATTGGTCATTGATTCCTTTTTGGGGGGGTTGATTCCTCTTCTTCTGCTTTGCTATTTGACTTTTGTCGGGTTATACATTAGCATCTTTTTCTAATGTAATGGTTTGTTTTGCACTCTTTAGAGCTAAATATTAAAAGAATGTTAACTTTCAAATTCCAGCATTTTTAAAATTCGGTAAATTTAATCTCTGCTTGAATACACAGTATGCATGTAATTTAAATAATATAAAGAATGTTGCAAGGTTTTTGGCTATTATTACTTGGCAAACTTGGTGGTTTGATGTTACCATAAATGGGATTCAGAAAGGGCTGCTCAGTAATGTGATAGGCATTAAGTACTGAAAGGAATCTGTATTGAACTGAGACGGGGAAATCTCTTGTGAGTGTTGAGCAAATTTGAGAAATTCAGAAGGCAGTTAAAACAATGAGGACATTAATAGGAGTGCCTGATATGCTTGGAGAATCAAGAGGTGTTTGGCGTTCATTTTTGCTTTCAGCTAATGAAGATGATGATTCAGCATAAAATCAAAATGCCCAGTGTCTTGCTTAAGCTGTGTCACATCTGAGCCTTAATCTTAGCTGGTGTTGTGAGCTGCCATGTGTGATGGTGGCCTTGATTTACCTTGGAGACGACTGACAGCTGTTGGAATGAGAATGAAGAGTGACACAGACAATTAAAGGGCTGGATTCAGCCCGGCCCGACCTTCTGATCAATGCACCCCTATTTAGAGCTGGCAGGCTAGAGAACAGCACTCCTTTTCCAGACTAATAAAGACGGCGCGGAGAGCAGCTCCTGGGCTGGACTGCCAATACTTTTAACACTCCCATCGATTCTCATTACTGTTAATGGTTTCTTTGCTAGTGTGAGCCTGATGTTGAGGTTGAGGAGGATGTGGGTAGGCATGGTTGCAATCATAGTTTTGGCAAGGGACAGAGTCATCATACTATGACCCCTGCTAGTGGAATGACTTAGATACTGTCTGTTTAAAGTGTGTTGACCAAGTCCTTTAATACAGTGTCTATAATAACTAAATGATTTTTAACGTAACCTTCATTAGCCTTGCCCAGCACCTATATATTGATACCAACAATTTTGATTTGTTCAGCAATTTACATCAGTCCAGTATTTAATCATCAAATCCTTGTGGATGGTGTAAAATATTAGGACATCATCTTCTGACAAAGCTGCTAGCTGGCTAGTTAGGCTGAAAAATAGTGACCATAAAAAGGCGCCAAACATTTTTATTACAGCTGTAAATGTTGTTTTTAATCCACATGGGGAAATAATAACCCTTAAATCAACATAGTTCTTTAATTAATGTGAAAAATATTATATTAACTGTTCCTAACATCTTTGGCAGAGTCTGCTACCGATTGGATAAAGCAAAACAAAACAAGAACATGAACACAGATTTAAGTTTCATGGATAAAGTGAAACCAAATGGTAATACAGTCACGTTGTCAGGCTACATCTTTACCAGCTTAGATCAAATAATATAACACCCTGCATGTCTGGTTCCTCTTAGAAAACAAGCACGTCTTCATCCCCTCACTGATGTATTTCCATACTGTCTCTGATCTGGAGAAGGTGCCCCTTCATCAACAAAACATGCATTCATTCAACAGCCTGTAGGAGTTTGATCCACATGCGAAGAAGCAGTGTTTTATGTATGTTATGTGATTCATGTTGTATGTTTATACAAAACACCTCAACTCAAGCATTCACTCCATGGAGATGGAACCACTGCAATATGGCACCAAGGCAAAAGATGAAAAATGCATTGCACTGTTTTTAATCCCCTGAAACGATCCGCTTCCTGCTGGGTTTATAGCAGTTTTTGATGCTGTTGCTCTCTCATTCTAGCAACCAATTGAGCTATTGAGCTGTTTGTTATATTCTTTCTGTTGCTCTAATTAGTGAAATGCTCGGATTGTAATGTTTCTTTGGGGGCATGTGATTCTTATTTCACTTATCATGAAACAATCCTCTGTGTAGTTGTCTGCTGTGGTATACTGCCTTTGAGTTTTTCTTCCTCCCTTAAATGTTCTGGGATTACTGAAACATTGTCTGCTCATCATTTCAGCGTTCAGTGCTGCATTAGAGGCCTTCATACTGATAGCAGCTTGGAAAAAAACAACACAAGGGATCGCGTTAGTGTGGGTATTTTGCCACAGGGTGCAGGTAAAGAAGATGAAATACAAATGAACGAGGATGAAGACTTGAAATGCCACGACAGCATTATATGTTCTTGTATTCCTCTGAGGTTTGATTGCACAGCTCTGGAAAGTTAATCACAGCAGCAATAAGTTTCTCCTCCATCTCAAATGCTGGCCAGGTAGGCAGCAAGTTACTGCAATGCTACAAGATCCAAGGTGTTATTTTTTTCCATATGTGTGCTTACATTTACTTGATTGGCCAACACAGTGAGTTTTGCACAGTGTCGTTACACTGTGCTGTGTGATGAATAAAGGCCAAAACTGTTAAGCAGGATCCATCTGCAACAGGATCCCCTGCTGAGCCAAAGCAGCGGTCCTATTGAAATGAGAGGAGAAGCTTGAGCTTTTGCAGCAGTGCCATTGTCAGTGCAAAAGCGGCCTTAGGCAGTGCTTTTGATTCCAAAACTGAAATGTGCTATATCAAAATGGACTTAATGGTTAGTGCTTTAGTGGCATAGCTCTGCTGCTGACTGAGAATTATGAAGGTAGAGACATATTTTGGATTTTTTCTGTCTTTTTTTTTACTACTGCAGGCATCATTTTCTATATTTGTGTTCAACAGGCTCAAAGATGAAGCCAACCCGCTAAAATATCATGTCTGACTGATTGAGGTGTCCTCGCGCCTCAAAGACCCTGTTCAACAACTGCAGCAACTCAGGTACGACATGCAAGACACACCATGTTCAGATTTGACTGAGACAGTGATCCACTCTCACTTTCTCACACTCACTAAGTAATGTATTTTTCATCAACTTCTGTCTTTTTTTTTTTTTTAATTGGTATGTGTTTGAGGAGGAGTTCTTGTCATTAATTAATAAGTTCAGTTAGCTGTTATTTCACCAATTAACAACTGGCATTTTTCTCAGGATTTCTCTCTCACCTTTCCTTGATTTTCCTTAAACACCTTTTCGAACAACTTTCCTGCCAGAGTTGTAAGACCTATCAAGTGTTGATAAGTCTTACAACTCTGGCAGGAAAGCAGTTTTGTGAAAAATAAAACCCTGTATGTGTAAAATAATCACTTAAAATGACTCAAGACCTTTTGATTTGCTTAGGTCTTTTTTCTGCTATGATACCTTTGGTTGCTTGCATACTGGTTATTCTTCAAAGGTGCTACTTGTACCTGTAAATTCTTGGTACCCAGGAGTTACAACGCAAGTAGCCTACATGAAGTTATTGTTTAATGCGCTCATGTTTTCTAAAAGCGGTTCAGTGAAAGTCAAATGTCCATACTTAGAGTCGAACAAGTGGGTAAAGCAGTGCTTAAAAGTATTTTGCTTGCAGGATATCTACTGTTCTTTGTTGTCTCAGAGGCTCAGGCTCTGCTTGCCTCTCAGGCTATTAATACTGAAATCTGCCTTTAGATTCAGCTGCAGATAACAGCAGCAGTATCTCCTCTAATTGCCTGTTGCCCTAAGAACTACTAACTACTGGAGATGTGGGCTGCATGTCAAATAGTTTTTCCCAACTAGGTTCTGTGCCTGCTTTTGGGCACATGCACAAATTAGAGCCCTGCTCATTTAAATATACTGCAGTGTATTTTTCTGTTCATGGCATAATTATCCAACCTCTATTTTTAGGAATTAAAGGCATATCATCGTAATCTTTAAATTATAAACTAATTAAAAAAATGCATGGTCAGGGTGGCTGAGCAACGATTTGCACAGAGCGGACGGATTTGGCATTTAAATTACTGTTTTCTAGTAAGTACTGTGTATTGTGTGTAGTCCTATTTGCAGTTTTGTTGTGTTTAGTCCTCTTTGCAAGAAGCCCCCCCCCTCCAGCCATCTGAGTCCATGTGGTGTGCATTTCAATCATGGCGCATCCAGTGGAGTCCATATGGATTATATTTGCATATGACCTGTATAGACTGTATATGGTGTGCAGTTAAAATGCGAACCATATGACATTTGTATGGGGTGTCATATTTGAAAAATAAGCAGGATCTTCTGTTTGTTTTTCTGTATTTAACTCTAAAAACTTGTACTTTTACTTATGTAGCATCTTTTTTAATGAAATCACTTTCTTTTATTTTTGTTTAATTTTCTCCAAGCATATTATTTTCCCTGTAAAGCCTGCCTCCGTTTCTGACAGTGATCTACCAAACCAGCCGAGTTTTTGAAGGGAAAACATTTTGGCAGCATTGCACAGTTAATGACTGTGCATCGAATGCCAATTCTCAATTCATGCTCGCCTCCAAAACACACAATCAAGCTCATTTGCAGAGGAGCTAGAGTCAACAATGCTTATTGCTACCTGTTTCAAGCAAGACTCATTAGTACGAATTGTAACTCTCATTCATAATTGTGCCGAGTGGGCTCTTGACTGTATTAAGCACTAAAATGAAGAGTGACAATTATAGCTGTAATATGAAGCTGATGGCTTATAGTATGTAGTCAGTGTGTGTTTACACAAAAAATAGATTCATTGTTCCTCCTTCTGGCAAACCTCTTTGGTCACTCACAGCCTCTGTTTTTGTTTTGGCACATTTATCTGGTCCTCTTACCCAGATTCCTCTGGTTTTTTTGTCACTTGGTCTGTGGGTCAGTTTTGCCTGCAGAGCTGAGAGAGACAAAAAAAATATTTTCTGTAGTTTCCAGCCAAGCCAATTATTTCCAGTGTTGCTCACTCTGCCTTTACAGTGATTTATGTTGCCATATGTGAAGGAACTGGTATCCTGAATTCTGATAGAAGTCCTTATTCTAATTTTGCACATATGAGATCTCTATGTGATACTCGGTGTAATGGCCTAGTTTGATGCCCAAAGTGGAAGCAAATGGGTCAAAGCTTCTGTTTTGTCCCTGGGCACAAAACGGCCATCCCTGCAGCTTTTGGTGAAAACTTAAAGACAAAAGATCAGATTAGTGCTTCAACTTTCTTCATACTGTTGGCTGAGAGTTTTGTGTTACAGCATGAATCCTTTTGTCACTGTGAAATGTTTTTTTTTTAGTTTCTGGTCATCTTGTATTTACAAAAACACCCACTAGAACCAGCTGCAAGATATGCTGGGAGCTTTATTTTTTGTGCCCTTGTATCAAAATCATTGCCAAAGCACTGATAGTATAGTCTTGGTTGTTTTGTACACATTTAACTTTGTTACCTTCATTAAACAAAAGTTATCTCTAAACACTTCATGTGAAAATAAGCATGTCATTAGCAATTAATTCCACATTGGTGATGTGTTAAATATCAGAGATGAACAATCTGAGCTCTTAAAGTGAGCTGAATTTTCCTGTGGCAATATTAACTTAAAACACATACAAGCCTGTTCTGGCACATGGCACAGCATTACCACCCAAACATAAACAAACCATCGTTGTTTCCCACTGACTCTGTTTAACATGTCCACATTAAATGTACAGAAACCAGAGTTTTAAAAAATGCACATTTCCAGTTTTAGTGACCTAAAATTCTGTTTTCATGTGGACAAACTGCCAAAACACAGAGGACAATTTTGATTAAAAATTAATATATATTTCCGCTTTATATATCATTAGAACAACTATTAAGATTTTACCTGAGAGCAGCTTAACTCATTGCAGCAATTTGAGCATGCACACACACACACACACATGTACGGTTACCAGAGGAATGTTCGTCAACCTCTTACCGGTTATTACTGAGAACAGCTATTTGACATTTGAGAGCAACCCAGATACTACTGTCTGTCTGAAATGGAGAGGATATTACCTGTTATTCAGTTACCAGAGCAGACATTTTACAGTCCAGGACAAATCGCTGTCAATTTCCAATTTAACATACTGATGGAGCCATTTTCTGTCGAGTCTGTGTTCATTTTTTTTTCTCACTGCTGTTTTCCATCTCCCGTCTGTTTTGCACGGTCCACACTCCAGTACTCTGTTGTGAGACGGTAAAAGCATGCGTCAAGGTGTGTAGGGGGAGTAATAGTTGAGGTTTACCACCCTGTGCTCCAAATGATGATATTCGTTTTGATTGAGTTTGTATCAAAATAAAAACAACAACTCAGTTTTAAGGAAAGGATCAAAAGCTCCTATATAATTTTTCTATTTCTAATGTGTCTTAAATTTCAGCTTGAATTTGGATTTATAACTGTGTGAAATACACATAAAACCCCAACTTAACAAGACAAAATTAGACTAAAATTAATGACTACTCTGCTGTTAAACTTGTACTTCAATAAGTTTCTGGGTGCTCCTTCAGTCTTCTATTTTTTGTTTTACCTCACTACAACTCCCACTCCTGCAGTGGGTGGTGTCCTCCTGTCTGTCTGTTCACACATCCGCACCCTGACAGCCTGCAAACAGCACATAGAGGAGAGGAGAGAGAGACCCTGTGCTGTAAGCTGAGGAGCCTTGAACTGCTGTGTCACCGGTTGCTTTCTAGAAATAAATAAACCCTGGTGAGAAAGTGGCCATGTTGACAACACTGTGGGCATAATCGTGTTTTGTTTCAGTGTGTGGACAGAGAGGCTGTGTTGTTACAGACAGAAATCAAGGCTGAGTGAATCAATGCCCAGTCCACAGCTCTGATTAAAAAAAAGGTTAATTTCCTCAACAATTTAATATTTTGTCTCTAATGTCATATTGACTATTGATGGTAATAAAGTAAAGAAAGTTCACTTGAGTTTTCTCTAAACTTAAATACTTAAGAGTGTTTTTAAGAATATTAAGAATTGACCTGGATGAACGAGAACCACTGACCATCAGCCGCTAAAAACCTGATTGAAGCAGGAAATTACCTATTATTCAGTTACCAGAGCATGTTTTTTTTTTTGTTTTTTCATTTTCCTTTAGACCAAAGGTGCACAGACAGAAGAAGAGTGTCTTTTTTTTTTTTTTTTTTTTTTTTTTAGAT
>JAPZDY010000026.1:17784040-17818295 GCA_029783645.1 Ctenochaetus hawaiiensis | reverse complement strand
AAATAAATCAGTGTGCACATAGATAAAGAAAACATGAATTTGTTCTTTGTGTGTTTTAAATCTCTGACTACACCCTTGATTGAAAAAAAATGAATGTCCAAGGGCTTTTTATATGTGGGTAGACTTAAAAGTTCAGTGCATGTTGATACTTGACACAAAAATTGCACCTCATTATGGACAAAAATAATTGAATGTCTTTATACTCTCAGTAGTACTGAATAGTTGCACACCAACAGTTATGAGTCATTAAATCTGTCGACATGAGTGCAAAAAGTAGATTTATCCACAAAAACACGTGGACATTTGCTGGACTAATGCAGAGCTGGCAAAGGCCTTTGCTTTTAGTCCTTTTAGTCCTTTTTAATATTATCATACAAAATCCCCACAGCTTTACACTATGAAACCTGGTATTTTTTCGTGGTTTATACACCAAAAGTAATGATAATCAATTAATGCAAATGGTTATGATGAGCAAAGGATTTTTATTTAAGCAGGCTGAGTTCTTAACTGGGTTAAACGTGACTCAGTCATCCTGTATTAGACCTTGCTCATAAAGAGTAAATGTGTAACCCATTAGAGCTGGTTGTGTTAAAACACAGTGGCCTCGAACATATCACTCGTCTATTACTTTTCCAATGCCTAAGCAAAGAAAGAGCAAACCATTCACTCAGATCCCTTAAAGGAAACTCATTTGGCATGGGTCACCTCAAGTGACCACAATATTTGCTAAAAGCAAAAAAAGGAGAAAATAGAGTCATTCTGATGATTTTTCCCTTTTTTTTCATTTTTCTTATTTATTGTGTGTGTCTGCATAAGTGTTTGTGCTTGTCTGGCAAGAAATTAACTTTGTCACAGTGGCCCCAGACAATAGCAGGGAGGAATTGCTGAGCCTGATGTTGCACTCTGGGAACAGTAAAGTCATTACGCTCCAGCAGACCACTTAATAGCTTTGGCTGATGCAGAGTTTGGAAATCCATCAGTCAATTGGGCCAGACAGAGATGAGCAGTCTTCTGAGTGCCAGTATGCTTAGTATATGAGGAAACAGGTACAGGATAATGGAGCTACTCTTATTATGAGCTAGAGTCATATGGGTACAGCTAACTGCTTTTTCTAACTACACAGTATCATATTGATCCAGAGTCACATTGTGCATTGTGAACAAGAGCATTAGGTAAAGACAAAAGATTGCTAAATTCTCTGTAGTGTGACATATTATACCATAGTTTGGGTGAATACTCAGTTCATATTGGCTGCAGGGTGTCTATTAATTCCATATAAAGGCCCTAAAAAGTAGTTCCAGTTAAACTGTCTGCTCATTGATCTGAATTAATGCACCGGCTCAGCCTGAAACTGTATCCAGTCACCTCGGCATTAAAAATATATTAAATGAATACAAAAAAAGAACATCTCATTAATAACGGTGTAGTCCTTAAATGCCTCTTCATCTTCTGAACACCACAGCTTAGCAACTGTAACACAAGCAAAAGACACAAGAAGTTCACTGACCCTCTGAACTTATTGATACTTTGCTCACATAATTGATGATCTCACATCTCAGAAGCAATTAAAATTGCTGCCTCAGATTTTAGGCCGGCACTCCGCATGACCTGTCATTTGCTTGGAAATGCCTTGATTATGGTTTGTGTACAATAACATGTTGAACTCACTGTCAAATTATATTCACATTTTTTTGAAGGTATGCTATAGTATTGACTTTGAATCTTGCCAGCTTAACATTAACATTCAAGCTGAACCAAATGGTTCCATGAGCTTAGTGAACTAGAAATAACTTCTCTTACCAAATTGTATCTAAAATTCCTCCAATTTTCTGGTGTGGCATCATTTCCATTACATTAAACTTCATGGGATATCCTTTATGGTCCCAGGTAGTCAAACTGTCAGGGTAAACAAGCTACAACTTGAGAAAAACTTTAGATATTTATTGCAAAACACATAAAAACTTATGGTTTTAGTTTTTTTTTTCTCTTAATCAAATGTCCATAATCAGGGATTAATTCACCTCCATGTCGTTAGTTAATCCCTGATAATGGACACCTCCTTAGGCTTTATCCCTTACAAGCTAAACCAGTTCAGCATTGCAGCATCTTGAACATCACACAGAGCTGTGACTCCAACCCCTTTTTTCTTAGTGTCACAGCTTTAGTCACAAGTTTGATGATGAGATCAGTGAATTTATGACTAGAGTGCAGTAAACTGATGTCATTTTGTTTGTAGCAGTATGTCTAAGCCGTATGCCGCTGCATTAAAATGTAGTGCATTTACCTTCAGGTCTCTTTGGAGAATAGCGAGTATTGACTGAATTGTTGATCTTCCCACTCAGTACCAGGTTTAGAGCTCTGCCCAAGGTTCAGATTCTGATTATGTACTATCAGAGACTGCAGAGATGACAACCTTGGCCATTTGTTCAGAATAAAAGAGAAAACGTTTTCTGCCACATAACCTGTTGTTCTAGTGTATATCCTTATCGTCTTCAGCAAATACTTGCAGTTGAACTCTGTAAGGTACAGTTACATTCATATCTGAGTATGTTTTTAACCATTTTTGCCATTTTTTCCCCCAAGGTTTAACCTTAAAAGTAAGGGAAACCAACTTTTCACATCAAAGTCTGTTTACAAGTCTTAGGGATTACTAATACGTATGTGGAAAAGTTGTATAAATTCCTGCGTTGCTCCAGAGGGAACTGCATAAAAATGCATAAATTCCTTGAAGAAACAGCCACAAGTGATATCACTTGAGTCAGTTTTTTAAAAAATTAAATGAGCTGGAGTTGTGGAGTTGGAAAGAAGTGAGCTTCTCAGACCTCTGCAGTCTGCTACTTATCTCTGCTTGAGGCTACTGGCTCAAGGCTACCTTAGCTGCAACTAGCATAACACACCTGAATCTGGGACTGAACTGTCCGAGGTCGAGTTGCATTATGAATAATGTAGGTGCCAGAGTTTGACAAGGTAGAAGAATAAGTGGAATATAAAAGACAGTTCCTCTGGTTCTACTGCATTGGTTTTATCCTTTTTTAAAAAACTGCCTATCCTGTGTCCTACAGTGTTATAGGAGTGCAATGCTAAATTGGTGAAGTATTCTTTTTACCAGACACAAGTTTAATGATACTCCATAAACCTTTGAAGTAGTTTAAGGAAACCTTTCCAAATAAATCTCCTGTGTGCACATGCGATACCTCAGCTCTGAATATGAGTCCCATTAAATTATGGTATCACAGAATGAGAAGATTTTTGCTGGAACAAATTTAAACTTATACTGTTCCAACCTTATACATATGTAAATCCCTCCACCTACTCATCAGTTGGACAGGAGGGCTGGCAGCCTGGCTTGTTGTGTCAGCCTGTAAGGATTGCTCCTCAGTCTACCAACCTCCCAGTAAACCTCTGTAAGCACTGGGATCTGACTGGTTAGGACTGCAGACACATCAACAACAATGAAATAAATGACCCAAGGTAGCTTAATAAGATGTGATAATGGTACTGGGTAATATAAGGTAATTGGTATTCACTGTGTTCAACAATTAATTATGTATACTTTGCTTCAAGGTAAAGATAGATTTGAAAAAGAGAGAACTACAGCAGAAGCCTCAACTTTTCATTGTCATAGCTGCCAGGTGTGGGTCATGTCGGATTTTTGAATAGTTGTTCAATTAAAAAACACAGAATGTGTTTTGCACATGCCTTTAAAATGATATTTTGCTTTGTTTTTTTACAGGTGTTTGGTTATAATGTGATACTTTGTTGTATCACATAATGCTGAGTGCCGACAACTTGTAGCATACTCTCTATTTGTCAAATAAAAGTCGAATATTTCCAAAGGACTGTCAGACTTCAGGTCTGTTCTTGGTCTGCAGTGGTCTTTGGGTGTGTGTTTTGTGCCATGTGGCATCCACATAAATGTCAAGACTCAAGGTTTTCCAGCAGAATATTGCATTGTAACAACATGATCAGTAATGTGGCTGGAGTTATGAAGCAGGCTGAAAATACCAAGATATGATTTGTTGTCCATGTTGACCGGCTGCACTTTGGTGACATCTCCTTTGGCACTATGAACTTGTGATTAGTCTTTTTCACTTTATTGTGGCATTGTTCAGATAAAATGTCTAATTGATTAATTGTAAGAAATACTGAGCAGTTTAATTGTAAGCTGCAGCCGCAATGAATTTGTCTAATGGCATGCAGCCTCTTTAAAAAGCCATCCAGTTTATCCTGCATTTTAAAAGCTTTTCCATGTGTAGGCTTAATTGTCAGTATGCTACACAGTTTCTCTTTACTTTTAAGCAGCTCATACCTCTTATCAGAGGCAGCTTCGATGTGGAGACAAGGTAATTAGCTGTTAGGAGAGGAGCCTGCATTTAGAAGCAGAATGGACTCATCTGTTTTTCAATCAAAGGCTATGAACTTTCGTCAGGGCCTGAAAGAACACAATGGACCAGTTAAATGAGGATGCCTTTTCATACACTGAGAAAACAGATATCAGTACATTGTACATCGTTATTACAATAAGTGACAGCTGAATTTGTATTCTTTATAAGGTCGGATCCATCAAACACATCGACTTAAGTACCAATTAACAACAAACTTTGAGTGTTCTTCCATCTCTTTATTTCACCCTTTATTCTTTGCACAGAGTTTGACAACACGGAGCTGTGAAAACTCTGCCCATGTGCTGGCACAGGCAGGAACAGCATCTGTTAAAAGTGAGACAGCTGCACACAGCTTTAATTGCATGACAAGTAATTTAAGGCAAAGACAATTACACCTGCTCCAGCTTACTTTTATGTTAGTTCGGCAAAGGATGACAGAGCCAACAGAGTGATATAATTGTAGGAAAATGCGGTACTGTTATATGTTTTACACAGAGAAGAATGAATTGTCTGCCTCTGGTCATTGACTCACAGCATCCCACTCACACAGTATTTGTTGTAATACAGGGCAACACCCTCCTCAGGTTGCTGAGCGCTATGGTTGCCTAAAACCATTTGAGTCATGTGAATCTTTGCTACGACGAGAACCAGCTTGTTCGAAGGGGTTTATCAAAGGTTTCCGAAATCTTTGAAAAGCTAAATTTCCTATCATAACGGGAAAGGTTTTCTGTAATCTGCCATTTGGAATGTAATTGTCTTTAGATCAGCGTTCATTCTAATCTGTTTGCAGACATGTTGTCTTTGTCTACCTGAGACATCAGAGGTGAAGACGGGGATGTCTGCCTGAAGCAGCAGTATTGGCCTCTCTGTCTCATCCTTTCCCCTCTATACACATGCTTTAGCCTGCCCTCCTACCTTTCTTCCCTGACTTAAGTACTTGTGACAGGGAGAGCTGAGCCCCATCTACCCCTTCACATGCAAGACTGCTTTTTCAACCCTTATTTACCGAGGGTTAGTTGACTCAACAACTCTGCTCTTTTCCAGGAATATCTTGCTACACATTTACCCAGTTGTATATATTGAAGCTACAAATGTGCCATGTATGTTAATAAAGACGATAATATAGAACAACCAAGCTCTCATAAAGGATATTTTTAAGGACTTTTAGGATATAGATGCCTTGACTCTCACAAAATGGAGTCTAAAGAGACCTGAAAAACAATGATGCATTGTCCCTTTTTATTGCCACTTTAGTCAGGCAGTATAATATCATATAATGAAGTACCTTCTTTGCTTAAATAACATAATGATCTTATGGCACCACTTGATTTTTTTTCTCTTAAATTTAAGATTTTCTTATTCCAGTAACTAGTACACACTGTAACACTTCAGCTAACAAAGTGATGGTCTCTGCCTCTCCAGCTATTAAAACCTGTTTATATTACCTCTTTTTGAGTGAAGTTCTGTGGGGTTTTTTCATTTTTTTCTGGCACCAACGAATGATATTCTGGGCTGCAGCTCTCTGTGTCTGTGAGCAAGAGGGAGAAAATGATTTCCCCAACCTCCTCATTGGCCATGAATGCAAAGACAGTGCGAGTCTGCGGCTGTTAAACAACACACACTGGCTCCCTGCCCACTTGTAAATTACAGTGCGAAAAGCCTCTCCCAAGACTGCCTTTAGTGAAACAGTTCGGTCAGTGAGGTTGTCTCCAAAAAACCGGCACCGCGGCTGTCAGTTGGCTGTTTTGTGGCTCAGAGACCCAAACTGTATTCACAAATGATAAAAAGCTGCTTGGCTAGGTTCATTAGTTTCTTTATTGCCTGTATTTTGTTACACTAGAGGTTCCGTCCAAATGTCAGGATTCTTATGGTTCAGTCTGCTGTTTGTAGAGGAGCTAAGTACTTAGAGCTCTGTTGATTTGTTGATTTCAGTTTATGTAACTATCAAAGAAAAATAGTCAGCAACTCTGTTCATAATTGATGAATTATTTTTCATTGTTTGAGGTAAAGATGTTTTTGATACAGATAGTTTGCTGTTTTTCCTTGTCTTACACTATCTAAACATGTCCTGTTTTCATTTTGGACTGTTGGTTGGATTAAACAAGATGTATCACCTTGTACTCCAGTCATTTTTCAGTTTTATAGACCAAGCAAGTATTTAAAAATGTGTCGTTACTTGCTGCCCTAATAATATTTGTCTTAGTTGCTTGGTTAAATAAAAAATACTGAAGGATAGTGACCAACCAAGGGCGTCTGAAAGGCTTCACCAGCTTGTGTGCTTGGCTGTATGATAACTTTGCATTGTGTTACTCTTAAAACATAACACCAAAGCTGTTGGCCTTGTGTAAACCTGTGATGCAGTTTCATTTGTTATTTGATGATGCCAATGTTTTTATTTGAGTTACACATTTTATTGCTTTCCTCACACTTTAGGGTCTGCCTCCTGTCTTGAGGTGATAGAAAATAGTGCCGCGTTGGTCCTCTGGCTGTGTCTGTTAACATTGTACAAAATTGTTTTCCTGTTCAGCTTCGGCCGCAGCTAAAACAAAGGAAGATGCATCCAACTCAAGCCAGTTTTCTTTCTCTTTGATCGTTCTTTGTTGGAGAACAGCGGATACGTTTGCTTTCCTCTCTGTCTGTCCTCTAGTTGCCCTCTCTTTGCCCTCCGGCTGTCTTGCACGTTCAAAGTACTCTAAATCAGTTTAACATTTTTTTATGCCAAAAGTTAAATCTCCAGTGAAACATCAGTGTGACCACACAAGCTGCTCATCAATTGGTAGAAATGCTATAGGGCTGTTTTATAGCATGCATACTCTTTCTGTTGCACAGCTTTTATCACTCACTACTGAACAGAATGAATGTAAATAGCTATTAAAATGATTTACATAAAATGTTCCTGATCCTGATAAAAATGATTTTAGCATTTTTGACAGAAAAAGATCTACAACCACATCTTCAAGAAGTGCACCCACGGGGCACAGATGACTACTTCAGTGTTTCTCAGTATTCGTTTTTAAAATTTATTTATGACTGTTTTTTGCATCATGGCTTCACATATTGCTGCAGTGTGGTGCTGCCCGTCCCTCCAACATGTTGTTTCCCTGCACACAGAAAAGCTTGACAGACTGTCATCCTCAACATGTCAGCAGGGACTCATTAATAAACAAAAACTGAACCACAGGATTGCATGTTTGTGGTGGTGTGGGAAGAGCTGTATCTGTATTTCTGGTTTTGTGCAATACAATCCTTATTGCATGCAGTTACGAATATGAATTATATTGATTATGGATTACACAGTTTTGCTAATTGTGATTGTATGAAGGCTGACAGAAGTCAACACTTCTATCCAGTGAAGCGTTTTTAATGCCACAACCCACATGTGACATGTGACAACTGCAAAGGTTTTCCTTGTCATGTAGTTTATGGATCAACAGTCAGTGGACTGTATAAAACTATAATACTAAAAATAGATTTTTTTTTTCAACCAAGGACTCTAGAAAAATAAAAATGTGCATCTAAACATACATTTTTGTATCATCTTTCGTATTATCTTTCCTTAAACAATAGAAGTTACCAAAAAGAACAACATTGTATTATAAAGGTCAGGTAGATGTCAGAGGTTTTTGGGCTCTGAAGTTTCTGTACTTCATGTTAAAAGTATATTTTTAATGCTTTTATAAAAGTACTATACTAAGAGCAGAAGAGCAAAAAAGTAGTGGAGATTTTCTGTTATCTTAACTTGCTCTCCTTGTAATGGAAATATTAAAGGTTACATATTTCCACATCTGAATTGGTTTTGCAGACTCAAAACATTTACATTAAGATTATGAACAACCTGTATCATTGTAGATATATTTAAAGGACTCTGCCCCAGGGTTAGTAATGCAGCGAGCATAATAATATTGTAATGATTCCATTTATGTTTACTTTGAACAAGTTTGGCCTTTATTTGATAGGACAGAGTTGAAACGGGGAGATAGAGAGAGGGAGTAGTGACATGCAGCAAAGGGTCGGAGCCAGAATCGAACTCGCGACCGCTGCACAGAGGACTGAACCTTCCGTATATGGGCCACGCGCTCTACCGAGTGAGCTAAACAGCAGCCCATGTTTACATTCTTGAATATGATCAAGCAAACCATTAGTGGATTCATTTTTGGAGAGTAAAGACTAGAGAGATCATTTTACAGAGGATGAGGCGTGTTTTTTGTGAAAAAAAGAACAAATCCATTTACCCTTCAACAGGGTTTTACATAACTACATTCTTACTTTAAGAAACATCACATTAAATCCCTACTGAACAGAAACATGTCGTAAAATACATAGCAAGCAGTCAGTACCAGACCAATCCCTGTATCAACTTGCATGTGTTGCACAGCCCTGCATCACATGTTTTGTTGCTCTGATTGGCTGTTAAATTTCCTCCAGAGGTATTTCAGTCAGCGCCTGTTTGTAACATCTCTTTGGAAGTAAAAAACATAGATTGAAAAGTTGCTGGATCAAAGTAGTTGCTTCAGTAAAAATGCAAGAAAAGTTGTGCAAAATCTGAATTATATGTTACAGTGTTAACTCTAGCACTTAAAAATAAGTAGCAAAAATTGACTATCTTCTGAAAAACATCACAGCTAACTTTAAATGGAAATCACAAACATGTTTGAATAGCTGAACATTTTCTTGTATTTGTGGGGCTTTTTTTTGTAAGTGTGGTAGTTTTAGTAGTCAGGCTGTGCTTTTTTACCTCCCTTGTTGTTGTGGATGTATTTTTATGATTTCTCAGACAAATGTAAAAACCTCCAGGCCTTCTTTTTGTTGCCCCTGTGTGGGAGATGAGGTACTTTATCACAGAGATAAGCACGCTGGCTGAGGGACAGCTACATAGAAGAAAAGGTACAGGAGAGCTGTTTGTGAAGTACCGATCAGTTCTTGTGAACTTCCTATGATTAATCCAAAGCTGCAAATTGTTGCAGAGGGCAATTTGGTTTGTTCTTTCCCAAGCTGCTGTTTCCCTGCTGTGGGGACAAAAGATGAATGGACCTATCGAAGCTATTATGGGGTATCTCCCTTCTCCATCACTCTATGGGCCAGTTGACTCAGATAATCCTCCCCTCACTGAAGGCATCCTTTAATCCCTGCCAGACACAGGCATCTGGCCTTGTGCATTCATCAAGATGACTAATGCATTGAACCGTGTGTGGAAATACATATGAAAATACTTATTTACTTATACAAGGCTACATTCATTGTCTGAATGATGAATATCTTTAGGGGGATGCAAAAGAAACATCTCATGGTGTTATGAAGCAATAAACCTGACACTGTTGCCCATTTACCCTATTGATTTACAAGTTTAAGAGCCATCAATAACAGTTGTGCTTACGATGCAGCTGAGATGAGAAATTAGATGAAGAATCATTAACTCTTAAATATTTCTAAGAAACTTGTTCTGTTCTAGCTATCAAGGTGATATGCTCTGGGCCTGTTTGCTGGGGTGGGATGAAGCACTTGTGGGATCAGAGGAAAAAACTGCATGTCGGTTTTGTTTTAATTGCATTAACTAATGGTTGACTACAAGGCTAACAACAGGGGAAGAGAGTGGTGACAGAGAAACAACAGTCAGCAGCAACATTAAGTGTCTGGCTGGTCTACTAAGACCAATCAGCTTTGTTTGTCTCTGCTATGATGAGTTATTGTCTTAAAAATCATAAAAAGGATGAGATGTGTGACTCCATCTATTATATGATTGGTTGCCTGAAAAGGAGCTACAGTCCTATGTAACCTAATCCAGTGGCATCTTTCTAAAAAATTCAAAAACTTTCAACTAGCAGCAATCTGAGTGGCAAGTGCACTGATTTTTCTCTAAGCAACTACATGTTACAGCATTCACGCTCTCCTCATTGGAAACAATTGAAAAAAGATTCTATATTCAGAAAAGTAGCATTATATGAACACAGACCTTCAACTTTTCCTTTATCTTGACAATTCAAGTTATTGCTTATGAAAATCTTTTTCGTTTTTTTCTTTCAATGAATAACGCATGTGGCCTCAGCAATTGTGTCTGCATAAAGCTCCCAGGCTTTTGCTTGCATAATGGTGAGCGTGCTGTTGTTCAAAGACTGATTTCAAAGGCCAGTGTGAAACTTTTCCTTTACAGCCTCTACGCTTCATTCATAATCATTACTGTACACATTTTCCCAAGTTAGCAACCAGAGCTTGATTTTTTTACTCGAGCTAAATGTATGAAAATGAAGAATATTTGTCATAACAAATATGATGGCAAACGTGGGTGCTCAAAGAGCGATGAATACCATTTGTTGTTGTGCCCAAAGAATTTTCTTTGCAACCCCCACTTATTCTATACTCCCATATTAAAATAACTGTCATCACTCTTCCAAAATATAGGCAGATTCTTTTCACTCAGTGGGCGTCTGTGCATTTCCTCATGGCTTCGTGGTTCGTACTTGTGTTTACTGTGATGAATGATATGCTTCCATTTTCAGCCTTTTCAATGGCTGTCAGTTAAAGCAGCACAGTTACTGAATGTTAACTCCATTACAATTTTAGCTCCCAATAAATATATGAACATGATTGATGCGTAAAATAAATGCTCTGCTCATAGGTAGAGTTGCATATCAAATTAGTAGCTTACGAAGCGAATAGGCAGCCACCAGGGGGCGATCGAGATGTTTTGGTTTCAATTTTGAGGTCGTGCTGCTGCGTGCACGCCCTGAAGCTGCAGTTCAGAGTAGAAAAGTCACAAAAGAGAGCAAATTGGCAAAACAAAAAATCAGTCTTTGTTAAAATACAAGCAAACATCTGTGCAGTGACGTCCACAGACAATAAAATGATTGTGTTTGCATTTTCTTGGCTGCCTTATATCATTGATTTCTTTGCCAACTGAGTATTGCTTGTTTCTAGGTCTTTTCTGACCTCTTACAAAACTTTTAAGTTAAAGTGGGTCCATATAAAAATGGGGTCCAGTCACTGGAGTAATGACGCTCCTTTCTAAAACTAAAAAATCTAAAATTATTAATGCTCTGAGAGCCTTTATCAAGACATCAGCCAATGTTTAAATCATGTCCTCCTTTTCCACATTCTGCCAACATTTTTTTAAATCTCTGTCAGCATTGTTTTCCATATTGAAACCATATGACTAAAAGAGGCCAATAATGCTCTCACTCATAAGCATTTCTTGCGTTCCCAGGATTAATCTAATGTTATCAGATTTTCTCAACTGAATCTTATTAAGAAGTCACTGGAGGTCAGTAGTATTATGAGGACACATCAGTAATGAATTTGATGATACTATAGACAAGTTAAACCAAGGAAGACTTCTGGCAGCAGTGCTAAAGTTCTCTGCTATTTTCTGTATTTTCCTTCACAGCACTGTATCTGTAATAGTTTAGTTGCTGTGAGGCAGCAGACGCAGGGACACGGGGATTTTCTTGCTCAGGGGAACAAGGCTTCAAATGGGTTGAAGTGTGCTAATCTGAATGCTAATCTGAATGCTAATAGATGTAAATTGTTGAGTTTATGACTGTGACTGTAGTTTAAAAAGTTTGCTTATAAGAAATCCGATCTCCAAAGAGTGTCACGGCTCAGGTAAAATCGATAAAAATGATTTGTTGTTAGGCCTAGCGGGGTTTCATTACTACAAAGCTGTTCATCCCACCTAAATACCTGCAGCCTTTATCTCACTTTCTGTGGCTGTTAGACTCGTCTCCCCGTGCACAGAGCTCATTTGACTGGGCAGTTGGAGTAATGCTTTGTATTTTCCATCCACGTCACCAAATATGCACTGAGCTAGTTGTTGGTTTAGGTACATTGAAGCTTAGCAAACAGAGGCAGATGGAAACTCAACCAAAATACATCAAGAGAACAGCAAAGCAGTTCGGTGTCCATCATGGTCTACACCAAAAGTTTCTGGTTACTTTCATCTGCCACATGCCCCTCTCATGCATCCATATTTTTACTCTCACTCCTTGATGTCTTCTCTTTGACCGGTTCATATTATGTTGACCTGTCCTCTTGAACCTTGGCAGCCAATCAAAAAGTAAGAAATGCCAAATTGTAAACAGCTTTAAGAACACTTTCAAATGTTCAGCCATGTCTCTTACGATTTATGTTCACATATTTATTTGCTTTTGCACTTTTTGTACCTGACTTTTCAGAGGAAACACAAAACCACCTGGATTGTGTTTTTATGAGCTTAGTGGCAAAATATCTCTGCCGAGTGCCTCTGTAAAATGCCCATTCCAAGATCAGAGTATTCAGAAATGTTCTGAAAGAAATGATTGCCCGTTAAGGTTGAATATCCTGCTGTTTGTGTCCTACTGTACACTTTGAGCTGCTCATGTATTATGCATGTATTCAAGGAGAAATAGATAGCGGTAAACATGCACTGAAGGTTGAAAAGAAGCTATTATATTGTCTTTTTGTGCCTGTCATATATGGCATGTGTCAAGATGTACCTACATGTCAGGCAATGGTAAGTGATAAAAATCTCATCACTGCCTGACATGTAAGAAAAGAATAACAGAACTGATGCACTAAAGTCCTATTAAAGCTGTGAGATATGGTGACAGGTGGGTTCTACTTCATTTAACATATACAGTATGCTGCTATGTGTTTTATGGATGTATATGAAGTTGAGCTGCGATTATTTCCATAATCCAAGTCCATATAGTTAAAGGAGACAATACATTTTCTGGAAAATGCCCCTCACTATTCCCCCAAGTATGTTTAAATGGCTGGGAATGCACAGTATTTATCGATGCCAATACATTATTAGTCGATAGTAGGAAATTGTTATCGCCTATGTATTGTATCAGTTATAAGCTGATAAGATGAGGCCAGATCATTATTATTGACATAACAAGTTTAGAATCTACATTCTGATACAGTAATATTTACCTTTAGAGCTGGTTTTCTATCCCACAACACTGATACCCAAAAAATCCAGGACCTGGTTCAAAGCCAGAGTTAGACACGTTGTGTCCAGTGTGAAGGTTTTATAGTGTCAGACAAAGACAACATGTCATGATTGTAATTTGCAGTATGTGCTCAGCGAAGTGCCAAGTGGACAGAAAAAGTCATGATGCCAGTTAGATACAGTTAGGTCAGAGCCTCACAGTATTAAATCATCCACATTTTCTCTCTATATCTTACCTTTCTTACCCTCAGTAATGCATAAACTAAAGGTAATGAAACGTAAAAATGTAAAATTATGGGTCAACTTTTCTGTAAAAGCCATGAGAACAAGTTAAGTGTTAGTTATTGATATTGGCTAAAGAGAGAAACCACAAATATAGCCCTACAAAAAGCAGTTGTAACCCAAAATATTAAATTAATAGTGATAATATGAGATAGAAATCCTCACATTTGGGTTAGATTGGTTGGAATGTTTAGCACTTCTGCTCATAAATCACTTAAACTATAATCACAGTTGCTGTAAAAACATCTCCCTGATTTTTGTCATTTTTTTCTCCCTGTTGTATCATATAAACTGTATGTGTTGGCTGGTAATAATAAAAGTAAATTACATTCCAAGTCAAAACCAAAGCCATAATCCTAAAAGGCACGCTTACACAAATCCTCCAAATAAATGTAAAATCTCAAGAATGCAGATGAATGTCATGCTCTTGCATTCTTTCAATAGGAATTCAGGGGCTGCTGTCAGCAGAGAGCACTGAGGTTTGGGGATCACTGTGACCTTCTCAGTGGCCTGAAAGTGTGTTGGCATGGCATGACTGATGCAGATTATCATAGCTGGAGAAAGCCAATTACTCTGGTCATCACTGCACCCTCAGGGTCCCTCTCGGTGGAATGAAATGTATTACAGAATTCTCTGTGCATCCTTCTGGCAGGGTTTTGTATTTCCTCTATGCTGATTCCTCCCAGTCTGAGTGTTAATAGTGCAGTCAATGGGCCCCTCCCGTGCCTCAGAGCCCTCTCCGGCTTCGACAAGCCTCTGCTTCACAAAGCTGGGAGGTCGTGCCTCGTGGAAAAGCGGATGAATTATATTCTCCTCTGTTTGTCTCCTTTCTCTATTCAAGACAAAGCCCTTTTTATTTTAGCTCGTCTGAGCTGCTCTCAGTTAACATCCTTGAAGGACTCCAAAATTAAAAAAAAAAAAAAAAGGTTGGTTATCCATAGTTGTGGTGGAAGATGCTCTTCTGTGGCTTTTTATGTGCAGAATATCATAACTTTCTTATGATCAATTTTATTTTTTCAAAACAGATTTGCCAGGAGACCAGAGAGGTTGAGATCACGCATGATGATGCTGCATCTTTAGGATGTTCAAAGACTTAAGATCGAGCCGAGTCGCAGGTAAGAGGTTGGAGTGTGTGTTAGTGCCAGTGCATTTAAAATCTAATGAATACCAAGGTTTCATGTCAAAAAGAGGATATGCATCACACACACACAGACACAAAAAACATATTCAGTACATTTAGAAGTCTCATTCTGTATCTTCTCACTTCTCCGTGACCTCTGTATCTGCCTCACTCTCTCCTGGATTTGAATCACTATCCTTTAACAGTGTTTATTTTTGCCGTGTTCACTTCAGTTTTTTTTTTTTTTGTGTCCAAACATTCGAATCTCCTGCCTCCTCTCAGTTATTCATGTCAGGGCCTTCAAAGTGTTAATGTCATTCAAGCTCACACAAGCGATTCATACAAGACTTTGACTTGGACAGCAGTGACACACAGAAGCACGGTCACAAAGTCCACATGACAGCCCTTTTCTTTTGGTTAAACTGAATACGTTTTCTTTTGAAAGACGATTTTTTATTCAAAGCAACTTGCTACAAGAGGTGTTTCTGTGTGAATGGGTAGCCTATAGTAGTGAAATGATTCTGAAACAAAGACAGAAGTGAGGATATAAAGGTCCAACATCTTGGTATGACCCCCCGACCACTCATATTAACGCATCAAAATATTTGTTTACAGTCAGTCCTGTCCCCAGAAGTACAAAGGCTGCAGACAGTTGATCCATGTTCATCCATGCTCACTGTAAACAGCTGCTTGTGTTGACTGACTATGCTCTAATGTGCTAATATAAACTGGTCTTAAGAGAAGTGGTTTTATGTATTTATTTTTGTTTACTTATTCATGAAAATGTGGGAGAAGCTCGTTCTGGCCGTGTTTGTAAATCCTGAGCCTCATAATATTTAGACTGAGACAGTACACAATTGTGGGATCAAACCGGCTACGCACTGAATGTTGCTGTGGAGTGTTGTGCTTTTAATACCCTGTAAGTTGAAAGCTCATTGTTAGCTGTTAAATTATATCTCTGTTAATGTAATAAAACAAATCCTTTTCTTATTTTTTTTTTTTATCACTAGTACTTCATCCTAGAGTTTCCCAATGCTATCATGGTGAAAAAAAAATGCTTTGTGAACACAGATCCCCTGGTTTTTCATCAAGTGCCATAATTAGTTAAAAATTTAGCCGTCCAATTCTTTGGTTAATGACCATTAACTGCAAATAACTGCTCTGGAGGGAGCTTGGATTAAAGCCACTGCTCCTTTGTGTTGAAAGCCAGCTGAGGTGGTTGGAGCATCTGATTACAAAGCTTCCTTGACACGTCCCTTAGGAGGTTTTCCAGGCACATCCGACAGGGAGGAAAACCCTGAGTTGACCCACAACCTGCTGGTGGTGTTATATAAATATATAGATATACATTTGGCTTTGGATCACTTTGGAATCTCCCAGGAGGAAATGGAAAGTGTTGCTGGTGAGAAGGAGGTCTAGCATACCCTGCTAAGCCTGCTGCCACGTGATGCAACCCCAGAAGAGCAGAAGATAAGAAGATAATGGACAGATGGATGGATGATGGATGGATGATGGATGGATAGATGGATTGATAGATTGATGGATGGAGCAAAGCTAATGACATTCCCGCAAGCTCAGGTTGTGTTTTGTTAATTGACTAACATTAGCTTGCTTAAACACTAATATAAGATGTAAGATGGAGTTTGTAAGCATTGACATTAGGAGCATCTTAGCATGTCTGCATTAGCATTTAGCTCAAAGCTTTGGCATTTGGCACTTGCAAGGCATTCTGCCTTTATATTCCTGTGGCAACTCAACATGTTAAGAGCACCATAAAGAAAAAAGGCATAATAGCACTCATTAAACTGACAATTAGCTATAAATCATTATGTTCAGAGAAGCTGCAATACAAGGGCCATTCAGTTTGCATTACATTAGCAAATGCAGTACTATTTCTCCGTGAGCTGCTACTTTAAAAAAGCAAGGGGATCCTACAGAACGCTGTCAGAGAATAGAAATTGAACTGAGTAAGAAACTGACAGATTTCTTAAGAGAGAGGAAAGAGAAGGGGAATGAAAAGCGCATTTCTTGCTGGGCTTTGGCCGATGAGTGTGTCCTTTCCCATTACTTTCACACAGCGCAATATGCAGGTCAGTCAGGTGATAATGAATGCTCTGTCTGATACTTGGCCTTTCTCTCCCCCTCCTGCTTGTCTGGTCTGCTCGCTCTCTTTTATCACATCTCTTTCTTCACAGTTATACACTGCAGAGGGTTGTTTTTTTTTTTTTTACAGTATCACGCATATATTTAGACTTTAGTGGGTTCAATTACCTAGCGATCTCCTCTCCAGCCATTCACTGGATTTTGGGCACTTTAAAGGTTCGAGACAATGTAGATGTCAAGTTTTTCTGTCTCTCTCTTCTCATTAATTAAACACCGACTTAAGGCCAAAGCCTACCCACTTTTGAAACCCCGATTTGGTGAGGTTGGTATGAACAAAAAGAAAAGACAATTTACATTTGATCATTTGCTTTAGTCTCCACAGTGCACACAGGATTGGATGAACTAATCAAATTCTCTGCACACCAGCCCCCACTGCACAGCCGACTGCAGGGGGAAGGGCTGTAATAATGTATTCAGCCAGCATTTTGGCTGAAATACAGGGTCCCAGTTTTGAGGTTTTACATGGTGACATTTCTAACAGACAATGATGAACTGTTACAAAAAATAGCTCCTGTACAAATTAAATCCAAATGAAATGCAACATTTTCAAGCTGTCATGTATTTTTGTTCAGGAGAGCATCAATCAATCTGCAGCGATAAGATTTGGTTGATAAACGATCTCTATTTAAACAAGATAAATATTCAGAGGAAATGAGTTTATTTACATTGGTGCTTGTTGATTTTTGTTGTTTTTGAGAGTCATGATGTCAGAACAGTAAATCTCATAAACACTGAAAAGCATCCTGGACATTTTTTACATAACACAAGAAAAATCTCAGCATATGAAGGTTTTATGGAAATAATTCAAAATTCTATTTGTGTTAAGATGGAACATTTTCCATAAATAAAATATAATTTTCCATATTTCAGTTCATAAATAATAGAGTTTCTGTCCAATAAAGAGACATACAACAGCATTACATAACAGTCTTTTAATAAAAATGATCAAAACATGACTAGAGAGAATTGAAGCTTTATCCATAAAAAAACATGATGAAAATTCTGAAATCAGTATCTGCAGCTCATGATGGATTGATGTTTTGTGCAAAAACAAAGTTATTTTCCATCATTTTGGGATTTGTGAATGAGTCTTTTCTTACAAATGGGAAAGTTGTTTGAAGAAGATTTCTCTACTTCCTAAAATCAACAAAAATTTCCTGCTGTCCAAGACACAAAAGGTTATTTGAAAGAGATGTACTCTTTTGGCATTTTGAGCAGGATGACTTACACTTGAAAACGGAGCGAAACTTTGACCATTGCATGCTAAGAAAATAACATTAAGTGACATTTCAGTCCTTGTAGGCAAGACTCTTACTCCTAAGATTACAGCTGTTTTTACATCTGCAGGTGTAGGTCCGCATTAGTTTAGCAGATACACTTATAGATATCCTGAAGAATAAAAAGCTCTGTTCTGTTGTATACGTGCAAGAATTGTTTTTCAAACTCAGAGGGATCTGATTTCCACTTTATGCTCTTGAAAGATCCTTGATCCCACTGCTAGATCTTTTTTTGTTGACATTTTTTCAGAAGACTGATGGCACATTTGGTTGCAGGAATCACAACCAGCTTAATGCACAACACAGCTCCCATAATGCACCACTTTGCCCACTTGCCCCCACACACACGGCTTTTGCTTGCGTCAGAGGACTTGCACATTTTTAATGCAGTGTGCTTGTGTTGTAGAACAAACAAACGCAGGCGATTTGTCATCACCTCTTCTTGTGGCTATATCGATGGCGATGCATGAGTGGTGTTTGAGTCAAGTGATTCTCTGGCTGTGAATGATGACGAGGCCGCGAGGGCTGTTAACAACATTTTAACAGATCAGAGGGGTTAACAGTTGTTTTGCACTCAGTTTGAGACCCTTTTCCATCAATATTCATACTGAGGGGACATTCTCCAGTTACAGGTCTCGCCTCTCTTCGGCTTTAGTCTGATATGGTTTTCAGAGCAGATGCTGCTATCACCACATCACCTACAGTAAATCCCTCCTCTCACATCATCATAAAAAAACTACGGCAAACATAGTTCTGCATCTCAAAGCACATGGGATCCAGTTACTTTTTATAGTGTCTTGTTCCTCCTCCGCAACTCATTAAAATCATCCAAGTAGGAATACACCAGTGCATGGATTGGGACACTGCAAGGCTCACTTAATGAGGTGTGACTTAAGCTGTGGGAGTCATCTCATCCTCTCCTGTCCAGACGATCATCTGCTAACCATCAGTCAGGGGGCAGGGGTGTGAGGTAAGGAGGGAGGAGGAGGAGGAGGAGAGGAGGCAGGGACAGGTAATTAGAAAGGGAAGGATTAAGGAAGATAGAGGTCAGAGATAACTAGTGAGAACCTAAAAGGACAGAGATGTAGCCCATCCTCAAAATACCTCCCTGTGCTGGCTGTCTCCCTCTGTAGAGGGCAGCGGAGTTAATGACATTTTTCACACGTGTCTGTGCTGCAAACACAGTATTCATTGATCTCAAAATAGAAGATACCAAATACCACTGCAGTCACTTTAAACTGATAGGCTTTCTGCTGAGCTGAACCTTTTTAAATATCATCCTCTCTTCCTCTCTCTGAAGGCCTTGTGGAGCAGCTACCTGAACCCTGTTGTTTGATTGGAAAGGGCATATTGATACAGCATGATTGCACTCTTACCAAGAGAAAACAGGAGTGTGTGATTTGGCAAATTGCTCGTCAGAGGCAGACAAACAGTGCCAACATCTCACAGGACAAATAGTCATAAATGTTTTAAGTGTGATGGGGAATACAGTTTGAAACGGGTGCTTGTAAGGGAGAAGCCTATGCCTCTCAGATCACTTGTTAGAATATATCCTATGATGGCTGTCAATGAGGCCCAGCTTCCATTTAATATGCAGTAAGTGATTTTGAATAATTAATCAAATGAGGGATTACCCTGTTAACCAAACAAATATATCCAGCGGGAGATTAGACCTAACAGCTTCGACCATTCTATACATTTATGCTCAAATACATTAAACCCGAGATGAGTTCAACATTACAAGCTCATGATTTATGGAGCAGTAAAAGAAAGTCTTCTATAAGAAATGCTGAAAATCTTTAAGGTGGAATTACTTTTCGCACCTCACATTCAAACAGGGCAGTTCATTTGACTAAAGAGGGCTGTAATGTCACCGAACACACACATTCATTCCAAACCCTTTAAAGGGAAAGAAGGCTGCTTTCATCTGCTGAGGCAAAGAGTCAAATTAGTGTTTGATTTGAATGTTTTGCTACACTAGGCAGGCTGCAGAAAGAACATCATTGTTGGAAGAAAAAAAAAAAAGAAAAACAAGACATCAGGCGAACATCATTCCCCAGGGACACAGAAATTGAATAAGAGCATGCACTGGCTGTTACTCATTACTACTGGCTGACAGGGGTAATTGAATTCTGCCTGGGAAAAAAAAAAAATCTGTTTATATATGACAAGTCCTTGCTTGTGAGAATGTGGACAGCAAAGAGGCGAGCCATCAATCGGTCGCTTTGTTTTTATTATTTTATATACCTAAATATAAATGATAAATAATACTGTGTGTGTCTGCAGATGCACGGCTATCTCTTCAATATCACCAAGTTTGTGTGCTTGTGTGTGTATGTATGTATTTTTCCAACCAACCTACTTCGCAGAACAAGTGAAGCAGTGAATAAATGCTTGTCCATCCAGTATTTTTCAAAAGCTAGGCTGCAGTCCAAATGTTAGAGGAAGAGAGAGCCCTATATTACTGTGTCATGCTTCTGAAGTCTTTCCAAGTACCCTCACCGTAACATAGCCTGAATAATACATTATGAGCCCATTGGGTTGGTTACCTTAAAACAGTTGAATTTCACCTCGACTGCTCTTCATGAGAGTTTGTTTTATTGTGAAAGTGTTGGATTTGTGTTAGAAGTGTGCAAGACCTAGAGCTGAAACAATAGGTCTGCTTATAATAAGATATCAGTCAGTAGTCAGAGGAGATAAAGATGCTCCTTTGAAGTTGGTTTCTGTCTCTTTTGCAGTTCAGATTCTTTCTCAGTTGTACCTGCAGAGGTGTGTTGTCAGCTGGTATGATCTTATGGCTCTCTTTTTCACATTTGAGATGAATCTTAGGGGCATAATTATGTGTATGTCCTCGTCGTTCTTCATCAATGGCTTGCTGAAACCATACAGTTTTGATTTCCAGTAAATGACAGTGTGTATTGAGCAAACAATGCTGGTTTCTGGAGGAAAAAAAATGGTTTTATTTATGTAAAATCAGTCAAAGCTGTTTATGGAGTCACTGTTGATGTTTATTGTGAGTAGATGAAAGACGCAGCGTAGTAAGTTACTGTACTCACTGCATTTTGTTTGTAGACAAATGTTCTTTTGATTTCACAGTGGAATAGAAACTGTGAGCAATTTTGAGTGTTGGAGAATAGAAATGTCAATTTTTGTAAATACTCCTACCAAATATTTACTGTTGAAATCACTGTGATAGAAGTGAAAACAGAAGGAAATAATTTGACCCAGCATAAATTTTCGAAAGGTGTCCATCTACGTGACCTCAGTTTTAGCTCGTATGTTGTGTATATATGTTAGTTGTGGGTGTAACGATACACAAAATTCAAGGTTCAGCATGTGTCTTGGTTTCAAGGCCATTGTTCATTACCTTGTTATGGTACAGAATAGAAAAAAAAAGTGTAGAAAATGTTGTGAGTTTCGAAAAAATGTAAACGTTTAACTATGACTCATAGTCCATGGCTCTTCCTGCTACAACACAACTGACTAAGATGCGCACACAAGGCACAGCCCAAACTCTTTATCCATATGTATGGATATGTATTCTTTAGAAGTATGGCCACATATTTGCAGAGATAAACACTTTATAAAACTTAAGTTAATACTCTGATCTTAATTTGCAATGAAGGCTACCTGGATATGCTTTAAGAAGAAAGGACTTGCCTTTCAGTGTCTCTTTGTTTGTTTCGCTCATAATACATTCTGGTGATGCTGTTGTTAATGACAGTTTGGAAATGTTTCTATTCTTTTGGCATACTTGACTGCATTTGTCCATTTTCAGTGTATCTAACCAGGAAACAATCGTTCCTGACAGTGGCACCACATGAGCTTAACAACAGACGCACTTCTCAAACCTTCCAGTTAAATCTGACTTAGATTTGATGTTCTACACTTGCAAGTATGTGAACATAAATACATTTAAAATTTTGTAATTTTACAAGAACTATTGGAATAATTGTATAATGAAAAACATGTTTATATTAAATTAGAAACATAAAGACAGCTCAGCAATCTACACCTGCAGTGGTGGCAGCAATGCACAGAAGCAGGAAGAAGACCGTTGATGATTTGTATCGTGGTTTTGGTTTCAGTGCCAGAGCCATTACTTCATTAGTATGAGTGTGTATGTGCATGTGTGAATGCAGCCTTTGCCTCAAAAACCACAGTCAGTTGTCAATTTGTTGAGTGCAGTCAGCTAAGACAAAGGAAGTGAAAACAGCTTTAAAGTGAAATGTACATTATCTTCATGCAGGTTACAGTGTCACAATAGTGATAGTGTCTTTGTTCAAACTGTTTTTTTAAAGGTGTTGACTGAACTTTAGGACTGATTCTCAGTGTTTTGAATTGAATTAAACAAAAACTTTACAATGATTGAATGACATAAAAAAGGTTGTGTATCTATAAAAGCTAAATGTGACAAAGTGCAGTGCCATTATAGCTTTAGCTATGAATAATTAAGTACATGATTCGTGCTACTTAAGCTTCCACTAAAGCTTCCACTCCTATGGAGAGACTAAAAATAGCAACTGAGGAAAACATCAGATCTGTGGGAACTGATGAAGAGACTGTAAACACCCCAAATATAGGACACAAACAATTCTGCCATATTTTCATAGTTTTTTCTTTCTCTTTTAGGTTTAACTGGAACTTTTTAATTTTGTCATCTCCTCCAATCTTCTTCTGCTGTAGTTTAATGGCATACTTCTGGAGAATTAGCAGCACCAGCTGTTTACCTTCATGTGTCCAACTCATTAAATGTGCATAATGGTAGTGAGTTGGAAATGCACAATAGTACAAGTTTTCTCTGCTGACTTAAAATTTGCACTAGAATCAGATGAAAACCTCCCTACTCTCACCTCAAGGTCCATGTAGTTGCTGTTCTACAGCCCAAGACTGCATCATATGATCAGTTGACTTGCTCACTGAATGAAAATTCCTTGACATGCCCAAAATCGTAGAAACTTCAAACATTTGGAGCACCAAACAGCAACTTCATGGTCATTTTAGAGGCTGAATTTTGTTATGCTGTGCAATTTTATTGCAATAACAATGGTACATCCCAATAATCATTAATGTAGGATGAGTTGACTGCATTTATGTTGCAGCTGGGTGTTTTTATAGTTGCATGTAATCTACTCTATGTATGCTGAGATACATGCAAATAACAAATAAGCAGTTACTTAGGAATAGAGTTTCATATTCATGGAAATATTCTTGAAAAATCAAAGGGAATGTCTTCATAATGAACAAACTACATATATCATCTTAAAAGAACACTAAGCCATTTTGGCATTCCTTTACTATGAGAAGTTTGAGTGAATGTTAACAGGTGATCTCAGTGTCTCTTCCAAAAGTCTGCCTGAGCAAGACCTGAGGGAGTTAATGAGATCAGGAATAAACAACTCAGCTGACCGCTGCAGTGATACATTAGATGTGATTCCTATGCACATTTTTTTCATGTCTGCACCCAGCATGAGTGTAATTACAGAAGCATAATGGTGTTTACTTTGCTGTTTTTCTAGTGTAATTAATCATTTGACTGTGCGTTGATCAAACCAAGACAGTTCTCACAGTCTCAAAAGCCTGTTATTTTTTAACTTGTTTATTGTAGATAGGGTCTGCCAAAAATGACAGAAAAAACAGGGTGGAATGCCTCAGAGTACAGAGCTGAATGCAGGTATTTTTAAGTGGGCAAACAAGCACCAGCCGTCACAAGCTCCCCCTATCTGATTCACTTGAGTCCAGGAAAGGCTCTTAAACAGACTAAAGCTGCAGCTAAATGAGTGAAATCCAACTTATTTTTTTTTCATAAATACCCTAATCACTTGGATAAGTACTCTCTCACTGTATTCATTTTAAAAACAGAGCGTATCTTTCGCCTCGGGGATGACAGGAATGCCTCGCATCACAGTCTGCATGCTAAGCATCGGTATTGAACTGATCTGCACTGAATCTCTATGCTTCTCCTCCTCCAACTGGCAAGCTGCAGAATGACACCTTCCTGAGAGCACAGCTGTCAAAAGTTTTGGACAAATTACCTCGCCTTTTCTTGTGGCATTTATCGCTTGGCTTCGTCTTTCAAGATGTCATAAAAATCTTAATGCTAAACTCTGACAAAGCATCGTTTTTTTTAAGTGTGTGTGGTTGTCGACTTAGGAGTGGGTAGCGTTTGGGGAGAGAGACTCCTCTAGTACGCACGGGATGACTCGCCGTGGGGGCAGCTCGGTTGTAGCTCTGCATGACAACGACATCCTCTGTTGACAGTTCACCAGTGCGGCTTGAGTTCGCCTTCACAGCAGACCGACGGGGAAGAAAAAGCGTGAGTTTACGCGCGTGTCGCCACAAAAACACCACAGCCCCGAACAGTTCGCCTGCGCGCCGCACGCACCCGAAGCGAACTAGTGTTTCTGCTACAGTCGCGAACCGGGCACGTCGCGGGGGCGGGCTCGCCTGCCGTAGCTAAAAGGTCCCGCTTCGACTGGCTGCTCTCATTGCAGTCCGGTCTGCCGAGCGGAGCGGACTGACAGAGGGACAAACCCCGTCTCCATTCAAGGATTTACTTCGTACACTTCGTCCTACAGCAAAGGACCGAGAAAAAAAACGCACCTCGCCTTCTGTGGACAATGTTTCTCTTGCAGTACACAGGTACAAGTGGCAAGTTTTATCCTCTTTTCTCTCCTTCTGGCTAATCTTACAGCGGAGATGTTATATATTTATTTTATATCCATACAGCAACGACTGTCCGTACTTGTGTTGCTGCAGGCGACAATGTATCACTGGACATCAGTTACCGCACGAGTTATGTGACGCTTTTGACACATTTGTATCGCTTTTCTCCGCGTTGTTTGATTGAAGTTATGACAGAAACGGAAGATTTTTTGTGTGTTTTTTTCCGCTGTGTTAGTCCGTAATTGTCGGGCGTTTACCAGCTGTTCAGACCGCATAAGAAGAGAATAGCCGTGCTGCCTCTCTCACAGTGAGGCAGCGTTGTTTTTTCCTATGGCTCAGCATTTGATGTGTAATGGTGTGCTTCATGATTATAAATGATCATCAGTAATTTCCCGTACGCGTTTTACAGTTGCTTATCAGCACAATAGACGCGAGCGGCGGCTGTTATCTTGACTGACACACGCCTACTGCAGCTGTTTATGGATGAAGTTTTCAGGATAGGTTTAATTCACGCTGACGCCGGATCGCAGCTATGGAAATGCATATTTTTTCACGTGTCATTCATTCCGGTTTCTGTTACATTTGGGCAGCATGATGGAGCCTCTTGAGTCTCAGTGTAGTAGATAGGCCCATCATGCAGGGGCTTGTTTATATTTATATATATTAGTTAAGGGTTTTTTGTGCTGCGACGTTTCACTATCAGGATATCCGCGTCATTTATTCCCGAATCGCCACAGCGCATAAACAGCTCAATTTAAATGGGACATTTTCTCAGGGCTCACAGGATCTAATTAAGCGAAGATGCTGTTTGAACTTAACCTGCTTACTCTGCTTTATTCTGCCTCTCTGTTCACCAGCTTCCTCTGTTTGTAGTCATGGCAAATTTACCTCAGATGTCCCACAGCTTTTTCTGTTGACTGTGTCTTCATAGCCTAATTGCTACTTTCCTTCAGCTCTTAAAGGCAATGACTTGTCAAAGATTAGTCCCATGGTATTAATTTGCAGTTTGTCAACGCAGTAAGTATATTGACTAAAACATAAACTGCAAGCGGTTTGTTTTATTATCCCCCATGTGGAATTTTACAAAAGATTTTATTTTTTATGTACTTTTTTACTTTTAGTGGCAGACTTTGCTGCCCTCTAAGTGAAATAGGGTTCAATTAATTTGGTAATGAAGCATGTAGTTGAGCTAGAAGTTGTGCAGCGCAGTGATTAGAATAATTTCACAGTGCACAATTAATTCAGAATTCGAAATATGACATGTAATCTGATAAAGCATGTGTTTTTAGGATAAAAATGACATTCATATGACATTCATTTGGGAAGAAAAGCTATTGCCTTTCTCCAGTGGCTGAAAATCTGTGTTTTCTGTCCTGCTCTGATTGGAAGGTTTTCTTTTCTGTGTTACACTGTCGTTTATCTTGCGCAGACAGAACGGATCAGTTCCCTTCTCCTCTATTTCCTTCTTTTCCAGAGGCACAAACATGCCTTGAATCAAATTGAGTGAATGGGGGTCGAGTGCCTCCCTATGACCACTGGGAGAGAAAAAGGTCCATCAGGCCTTGTGACAGCCATTTACCTCCACACTGCGCCACTCCTCTCTGATCAATCGGCAAAGCATCTCAAGATTGCCTTTAATGGTGCGAGGGAGGGGGGGGTACTTTGCTTAGATCTGTCAGAGGGGAGAGATTTAAAGGTGGTATAGAGAGTGCTTAAGAATGAGCTTGAATATTTCAGCTCCCTTCACACTGGATGGTAGTGCTGCAAAACAAATTAAGACTCCATACAGAGTTGACTTCTGTACTATTTCAGGACATTTGGCGGCTTTGAAAACTCAAATTTTAATTGGTTCGTGCACGACAATATTGGGCTACCAAATGGGAATCTCACAGAAATAGCTGTCAGTGAAAAAAAGATATATAATAATAAAGTAGAAAACATTGAGTAATGAGTTGTAGATGACCCAAAAATGTCGGATTTCGTAAAACCAGCCACCCCAATGAGAGCCTGACTTTTCCTATAAATGCATTACATTTTTGGTCTTTTTGGATTTTAACCTAATACAAGATTCTCAGTTCGACCCAGCACTTCAAAAGCAGTAATTGCTTGGCTTATTTATTTATTTACTTGTCTTTCCACATCAGCTGGACAAAATTAACATATTAGCTGAAGCAATGAGCATCATTCTCAAGGCTTAAAGTGATAATTACACACCAGCTCACTGCCATTAATTATTTAAATAAAGTTGTACGAGACCAGAAAAAAGTAAATGTGCTCAGTGAACACAGAATGTATAATTTCTTTGTCTTTGTGTTACAATGATCATCACAAGCACTTCAGCACTTCACCTTGTTTCTGCATCACCTATGATCGTTTTAAACTCCCAAAGCTTTTCTCTGACTCAACTCCCCAACGGTGCTCTGCACTGTTGCTTTCACCTGATTGGTCAAAGCTGATACAGGTAGGAGGTTCGTTAGCTTACTGATCAAGCAAGTATTGCGCTGAAACTCAAAATAGATTCCAAAGGTAAAAGAGAAACCAGAGATTGAGGAGACTCCATGCCTCTTTTGTGAGAGAGAATTTGGATTTTTCAGTAAAACACTAAAGTATTAGTAGGGATTTGCAGCAAATTTATGGAAGACTTGATATTTTTAATGGAATTGCTTCAATACCATCAAGTATTTCAAAATGCCTTGTCACTGGATACCAAATATTGGTACATGAGGAGTGCAATAAATGTCATCAGTGTCAGCGAGCCAAGAAGCATGCAGAGTGCTTATACTTAGACTGAATAATGATGGTGATTTGCTCTCTTATGCTACATGTCATAGAGACATGCAGGAGAAAACACTACGTTACAGGCAGCAACAGTACGATGCCTGGGGACCAACTCCACCTGTAAACCAGTGCTGTTCGAGGGAACTTACTGGAGAATTTACTTATGTGTACTTGAATAGCAAAGCATGCTTCATGTACAGACAAATTCAGCCCTATGACATTATTTGAGCTCAGATGCTCAAAAAAAATTATTTTTTTCCCTCAGCCCATCTACATAAAAAATCCTTTTCAATCCTCAGCTTTCCATCATGAAACAACAGTAATTGTTCAGAAAGCTTTAAAAAGCTCCCATTTAGAAACCCGTGTACAAGCTTTCTCACATCACTTTTTACAAGCTGCTTGGCTGCTTTTGTCAAACTATACCCCCTCTTGTTGCAAACACCATCTGCTGGGCTGATGTTTAAGACTGCTGCTTTAATAACTTGATTGTTTCATTGCCTCACCGCTCAGCCTAAATCTCCTTGGCAGGCTAATGTATTAATTTGCAATGTATTTCTGCGTCTAATGCTTTCTCATATGTGCCCTCAAGAACAGCCGCTTGACTTTATCTAATTGTTCAGCATTTGAATTACAACAGCAGCATTAAAGTGAGGCTAGAATCCGTTAAGGTTGAAGAAAAGTATATTAACTTGTGTGGAAGATCCCTGTGAGGATCAGCAGTGTTGGCAGCGGCGACAGTTCAACCTGCCATCTGGTATTGAGTAGCTAAGAGAGCTTGGCAGCCTGAAGGCAACCAACTCAGGGGTTCCAACCATATCACTGACAGAGCTCTTCCTTTCCAATCACTTTAATGATAAGCAACCAAGCAGGGAACTTTGAAATTGGACTTATAAGGACTCTGCAAGAACATGTTCAGGAGCTGCTTGAAAGATGAAGTGAGCCATCAGCCTTATTTTCACATTTGCTGTACATATGAAGTGTGTGAGATGGGATTGTGGCTGCTGTGCTGCTGTGTTAAACCCTGCTGACAGTCCTTTGAGCAGAGGAGAATAGCAAAGCAGTTTGAAAAAGCTGGATTATACTGTACACCAGAGAGTGGCTGTACAACTCCTCTACATTTTCAGATCTACCCTAAAAAATATATAATGAGAAGTTAAATATTCTACATTTGTTACGATGTTCTAAAGAAAATGTTATATTTTGTGTTTAAGTAGGGCGAAACAAACATTAGAGGCATGTCTTCTGCATTTGATAATGACTATTTGTTTAACAAAGAGGTTAAATTTACTTTCAGTAAATTCATTTGTGCTAAATATATTCAGTCATTTTACACCAGCTGTTACAGCGTTGTTCAAACTCAATGTGACATATGACTCTCAGCAAGAGACCCAGTGTGTCAGTTTTTTATTTTTCTGAACTTTGTCTGTTATTGACTTGGCTAATTTAAACTGCTGATAAGGAACTCCTAGAGGAGCTGCTGTTTTGTTTGTTTTGCCAGGATTCAGTCTGATCTGTGTGAACTTTATTATATTTTCTGAGCATGAAAGTTAAGGATGATTTTTTGTTCAGTACTTTGGGAGATGAACATCTTGTAAAACAACAGAAATAGTCAATAAAAAATTAAGAAAACCATGAAAAAATGTCTGTCAGAGTATTTTGGAGGGCATGGTGGCATCATCAAATTTCTTATGTTGTTGAAGAAAATGGTCTAGGACACAAACAATCAATTATAATAATATAGATCAAGAAAAGCACACTTTGAATGGTCAGATGTTATATGCACCAAGTCCAGCTGCTTTTTATGTAGTTCCTCAAATATTCTGTCAGCTCTGACGGTCATATTTGACTGACTGTCAAAATCTTACAACTTAACATCCTTGAATAACCCTCAAGACATGTGCTCATGTTTGTGTTTTATTTATTTATTATTCCTTGACTGTCCAACATTCAGTGCACTGACCGAAATGGACAACTCTCCGGGTGTAACAGTCATAGAAATGATGCACCTACCTGGTAGTGTGGCATTCCCAAGACACAGACTGAACCTGAGTTTTTATTTTTACAGGGGCACTTTTTTTCCCCTCACCAGCAATGCCAAGAGAAGCAAATGAAAGTAGCACAACACATGGCATGATGGATCACCAATGGGATTTAGGACACTACTGCTGTACATCTCTAAAGTTACCTGTGCCCACTTCTGCTTCAGAGATTATATTACAATAAATTTTCTGCCTTAGCACCAGATGATAAATTGAGCCACTAAATCTAACTTATGTTGGAGTTCCACTGTGAATAGATTTTTTGTTTTTTTTTTGTTCTTAAAATACCCCAAGAATCAGCAAATCTATATACTGTGAATTTATTTGTGAGTAACCTGGATTCATTGCAGGAAATCTCCTGACATTTATTACGCTTTTGCTGCTGTCCCGTGAATATATGGTTTCGCAGGAGTTGACCGCCTCGGTCAAAATCTGTTCTTCCACATATTGATATGTTGAACATTCCCCCTATAAAGAAAATGGAGAAAGCTGAGCCTGTGGTTCAGTGGTTTGGACCAGAGAACAGGGGTGTCCACAGAGATTGCTTGTCTGGAAAGCAGCCATCACTGTACTGTAATAGAGACTGAGAGCCCAGATTTTTTTAATGGCTCTTACTTTTGGAAGAAGGAGTGCTTAAGGGGGTAAAAGGGAACAAAATTGTACCAGAATGGATGGACAGAATGTAACCATGAATGCATTATTAATAGAGTAGCAAAGGTTCTCTGTGTGCTGTCTGTCTGTCTTATGGGGGCATTTGCCTCTCAAGAAAACACAGAGAGAAAGTGCTTTCATGGGTCAGATGATAAAATATGTCTGTAAGACTGATAACTTCATATTCTTGGCTGTGTTTATGTAACATGGTCGTCTGTAGAAAAGGATATTGGAGGAATCGGGGTAACTCAGGAATTTTTCCATTGGCAAGACACATATTTTGTGGTAAATTTTTTGTTTGGGGGACTTTCTTTCCATTTAACATCAACAAACTCCCACTCACAGATCCCCACTGTGCAGAACCTTTCATAGCACTGGAGAGCAAAAAAAAAATATCTGAAATGTCACTGGAACTGCTCTGAAAGGTTCGGTGTCTGAGCTCAAAGGAAACCCTGTACTTGCATGTTTACTGCACTGATCTTGGCTGAAGTCAGACCCCCACTGCTGGATAAATGCAAGGCTTTTTCTGCACTCAGCACATCTCACTGGCCGGTATTAGTTCACTAGCTTTTTTTTTTTTTCTCCTGCCTCTTTCTAACGAATGGGAGGTCAGCATTTATGGGAGGATGATACAATACCAGTGTAACATTTTGACCAGGGAATGGGGTGTAGTTTTCAGTCGGGTTCTTTAAATTATAGCTCTTGCTATTTTGGACCATAGGAATGCCAGTTGAGGTCAGCCATCGGGTGAACGTCAGAGCTCTCCCCATGACAGGGTCGTGGTGAGTTAAATTGAGGACATCCGCATGGACGGCTTGAGTTAAAAACCAGACACTTGACGTTTGTGGTCCCTCAACCCTATTATCAAGACATGAAAAGTAAAAATAAATCTTTATGGTTTGTCTCAGAGGTTTTGAAATCACAAATTCTTCACATCTTTCACCCTTATGCTCTTCAAAATAGTCCAAATGGACATATTTTTGGTGGCTGGCTCCTCATTACGTTGTTAATTGTTTTAGTTTACAAATCACTTCTATCTGTCTACAATAATGATTAACAGGAACAACACATGTTTCACAGTTTAATGTTTCACAAGCACTGGGTGCCCGCCAACCAACCATAGACTACTTTCCAGATGGTTCTTTTAAAAAACAAAGTTGTTTATATTTAATGTGAACAACAGTCTTCAGTGTTGGTGCCTGAATCGGGTCTTTCAGTACCCCATTTGTCTTGTTTACATCTATGAACACCACAACATTCTTGCTATTCATTAACCCTTGTTTAAGGAGGCACCATTAGCAGCTGTGGCTGAAGCTTAAATTACGCCGTCACCCCTCAGGCAAGTGTCAGTGAACTCTTGGGAAAATGTAAAGCAGGCAGTCGAAGGAAACGGTGTGGGAAATGATGGCTGGAGCTTAATGAAATGCCACTGCACCTGTTTGGCTTTTTATTTTTTGATTGCATGGTTCACATAAATGTTTTATCCATCACTGGAAAACTAGAAGAAAATACAGTTCACTTTAAGTACAAAACACCGAAAAATCTGTCAGGCAATCACAGTACATGAGCAGCCAGACCTACTTCATTTTTCCTAACCAGATGTGATAGAGAGATTCGTCAGCTTTAGTGAACATTTGCATAAAGTTGAGTTTTTGTCGGCTTTGCCCTATAGTGCCGCTGGGCACCCGTTGAAATCACTGCAGCTCAGCAGGCAGCAAAGCCAACTCTCATCAACAATGAAAAGCAGCCACATATGTTTCAGGAACAAGGTACAGGAATATTTTCTGCAGTTTGACTGTAAACATAATTCTAAAATTATTCAAGGAAAGTGCTGAGACTTGGTCGTTCTGATGACTGAGGGTTTGAGATACTGACCATGTAATTGCAGTTGCTCCATTGAATGTAGTAAATGCATGAACCTTTGCTGTATGTCATGCACCCTCATCCCTCCCTTATTTCACATGAGATCCCATCTATAATATCTCCAGTGAAGGTAAAAAAGTGCCCAAAAAATACCCGACATGATAGCATTGCATACTTATGAAGGGGCAGCTTAGGGGTTAAAGGGGTTAAAACTACACAAGCCAAGTTTTTGTCTTTGGCTTCCTGGTGCTCATCCACCTTCCTGTTCTGCAATACATCAAGATGGTTATTTAGATGATCTGTCATAGATGCTGCATATCGTTCCTCATGCAGGTTCTGGCCTTAAGGGTGTGTGTTGACAACAACTGACTTAACATCGTGGCACTGAACACAGCCATTACAGACAGGGAGGTAATTGGATTCACAAATCAGCCATGGCTCTAGGTTTATAGTGGCACTGGGCTTTATAGGTCATATTTCAGAGACTGGTGGGCAGTTTGTCAGAATGGGGGCTTGGCAGTAACGAGAAACCTGTGCAGGAGGGAAAGTCTGAGGAGCATCTGAGTTCTCCTTTTGCCTCCTGGAAACTCGAGGAAAGCTGATACACAGAAAAAAGGGGTAGATATCGAAACCTGTTTCGTATTAAAGCTCTTCAGTGAAATGGACTATTGTTTGGTTAAGTTGTCTCTTTCACAGTCTTTGACCTTGTCTTCTTACAACAATTTTTCTTTCAGTTTATCTCGTCCAGTTTTTTGCTCTATGAAGAATTTCTGCCTCCAAAATACATATTTTATACATTTCTGTCTCTTCCTGTTCAGTAGTTTTCTCAGTTGTAGGCAAATAAAATTTCTCTTGGCTCACAGGGAGGTCGATGATGAAGTGTGTGTGTCTGTGTTTGTGTCTGTGTGTGTCTGTCTGTGTGTTTCTGAGATTGGGTGGGAGGAAAAGCTCAGGAAAATCATCCGGTCTCCCTCTCCTAGAGCTGAAACATACTGGAGGTCAGTCATGCTTTCTGTACTTGTCCCAACAGAAGTCAGGGAGAGAGATCGATATAAAGATTAATTATTGTGTCTGAGTCGAGGGCTGCACCAACAGCCTGCATTTTTCAGGCCTCTAGTGAGTGCCAAATGCTTCCCTTTCTGACGAGCGTTGAGCTTTAGCTTGTTAGTGTGGTCTCTGGACCGAAGCTGTGCTGAGAGAAAATTGGACCAGGCTCTGGGGGTAATACGCTGCGGCTCAGCGCAGCTCAGCTTAGCACCACCAACAGGCAAACCAGGGGTCCCCTAGCTTTTCCTGGGCTTAATAGAACATCCTGGATATGAGGTATTTGGTTAACTGTTCTCCGAGGTATTAGTGAAGGAGGGCTGCCCAAGGCTGTAGTCGAATGATATGTTTCTCTGAGGCACCCTACCTTTAAAATTAAAAAAAAGAGAAAAATCCTTGGATTTATCTGCATTGGATCACTTATAGAAGTCGTTTTGAGTAGCAGCTCCAGGATCAGATGATTTCGAGTTTGACACGTGAGCCAAAAATAACCATAAATGGAAATTAATCTTTATTTAAAATGAATATGGTTTGCATTCTTTTTGACTGCTTGTCTAAGAATCATTTAGTGTGTATCAGTGTGTGTCAGTCAAAGCACAGTATTATATTGTGTCTTGAAATGTGTACTATGTCAGCCTGTCTTTTAAGAAAGAGAAAGCGGTTAACTGCAGAATGAAAAAATCACCCTGAAGGTCACAGAGGCATACTGATATTTTTTTAAAGGTGAATATGCATTAAAATCGTCAACTAATCCTTTATCAGTCACAATCAGGTGTTGCTGGCAGATATCAAAGAAGATTATCTCTTTGATCTTAGAGGAAATCTCTCTAAATAGCCCCTTTAATGTAGTGAAAAAGATTAAGGTAACAGTGATGTGGTTCTGACACATTAAAATTTAAAAGGATGCAGTAAACATAACACTAGCACTATATTATTACCAACCAATCCATGTTTTGTGGTCTGGAGTCCAGAAAATATGAGCTTTGTTGGTAAATTGGATTTGGCTATATATGAAAATTGTACTATCAGTTCAGTCCCACACTAAACTCTTATATAAACTT
>JAPZDY010000026.1:17731090-17776737 GCA_029783645.1 Ctenochaetus hawaiiensis | reverse complement strand
ATTGCGATTTTTTTATTGACTATCTGTTTAAGAGCCAAGAAAATGTGGCCCAAGTATTTTCTCTAAGATCAATACAATAAAGTAAATGTATCTCTCTAAAGATACTGTGGGTGGGATGAAATATTATGGTGTGTAAATGTGACATTTTGAGACGCTGTCATTACTACAGCTTGGTTACACTGTAGTAAAATGTTGTAGTTATTCATGTCCTAGTTTATACATCTGAGTTTTCTAATGAGAATTCACAGATTTGGAGCTTTTATTCCCTCATGGCACTTTCTCTAGATACTCCCCTCTCCGAATGGAGTGAGTATTACTTGTGTGTAGTGATGCCATTTTTCTGTCTGTTCATTAATTTTCTAAAAGGTTTCTTTTTCAAAGCATTGCCCGAAGTTTAAGTGAGATAAAGTTGGAATAGGAGGCAATGAAATGTGCCAACGGGCCTTTTAATCTGAAGCCATACGCTTTGTGACTCACACTTTTACGTCAAGACTGTCCAGAACTAGACCTGTCCAGATGGAGGTATTACTGTCTGGTAACAGTAAAAGTCTTATTTAATGATGTTACAGTGATGGTGGGAGGTATGACCTAAAATTGATATCACTGTATATTTTTTTTTACAGTTTTTACAGAGATGGTATTTCAAAATTAAAGGAATAATTCACACAAAGCACACAGCTCTATTGGCAATGAAAGGTAACACGTCTTAGATAAAGGACGAAAATGGGTGTTTCAAGAAAAAAATGCTGCCTGATAGCAGAATATATCTTTGTGTCAAGGCAGTATAATTCATGAATTACATGAAGAATATCAGACAGTTGAAGAAGAGTTTTCTGGGAGAGAATCCAGGGTGTACAGTGTGCCTGGTAAATGCTCCTCCTGTTAGACAAGTGCTCTATTGATTGAGAGGAAGATTGAAATTGATTGAGAAGGGGAGTGAAATCACTGAATCACTCCAGTTAAAATTGTGTTGCTACCCTCGTATTTTAATAATAATAATTTGTTGTGCACGGGGCAAGTATCATCCTGTGACAATCTAGAAAGTTTATCAATGCTAAAAACAAACTGAAACAACTGAAAGTCATTTTATTTCTTTTGAAATGAACCTAAAACAAGACAAGATATTCTGTTTTTACAGATTTATGTTTTTAGAGAAACTCATTACATTTAAAGAAACTGGTAGAGGCACATGCAATAGTCTACTGGTACGTTGGTGATAAGTCTAAGTTTTGAGCATTCAGCCAATGACAAACGTTCTCTATGGGTGGTGAGAAGCTTAAAAACAAAGAGTGTCGAGCTGCAGCCTCACTTAAAACACTCCTCTTCCACGTTGCCACTGTCTTTGAGCAACACATGTGAATTAAGAGGTCATTTTCTTCAACATCCAGTTGTTTTTTTTTCCCTGACTGAGAGGTTTTTCTATAATTTGATCACAATCGATCCAACCTCAAAGAAAATTGTTCGGTACAACCTTTACAGTAATTGTTGATATAAAATCAAATCAAGGAAGTGCAACACTGTGAAACCTGATGGTTCAACCACCGTTGAGTTTGTCCAATGCATTAGGTCCCTTAATGGATATATGCTTCAGATGGACGCAGAGCCCTTATGTTGGCTGAACGGCCTCTGCCAGGCTCGCTTGCCTCCTCTATAACCGAATAAGTGTGATTTATGAACTGGCTAATTGCCTTTGTCCCGATCGCTTCCATGACCAGGCAAATGGCCTTGTGGGAAAGGTCATTTCCTGTCCTATTTCTGTATTATCCATCAGGGAGACTTAGCCACAGCAGTGAGAAAATACTTTCGATGATACTATTACAGTATTATTGTTTGCTTTATTTGTCAAATTATTGCAGCTGATCCCCTGAGAGACAGCAGAGAATGTGCAAACAGCTGGGAATGTATAACCAAGTTTTTAAGAGCCAGCAGATGGTTATCCGGGCACTCAAAGCTGTCATGCTACATTTGCACCACGAAGCTCATCCGCTAGGTCAAAATGAGAAGAGAAATCGAAAATTAGCTGAGGAAACATTCAGTCCCACAGCCTGTCTGGTCCTAAAGTTGTGGGAACTTGAGGAGCAGAGACTCCTACTTAGCCCTTTTTGAGTTTTCGTTGACGCAACTGCTGTCAACAAAAACTCAGCCGACTCATCATATGACGTTCATGCAGTGGGGACATATTATCTTTCACTCTCCACTTTTGACCCACTGCTAAATAGACAGCAGAACCCAAGATCGGTGTGAACTTAGTGTAACTGAATCCAGGTAGCATATCTTTGTCAGTAGTGGAAGTCTAGGTGGCAAATTTTCTTCTTAAAGCTGAGATTCTCTTGGTTTCATCAGGTGTAGACACAAGTGACAGGAAATATCGGATTAGACAAGGAAGTAGAGGTAGTTAAAACACAAACAAGCAGATATTCGTTTTATTTCTAGCCTGTGTTTTTACACAGGAGGTTTATATTTCAAAAAGAGGTTTTGGCTTCTACACAAAGACGCCAGAGTCACAAAATGTGTTCTATTCTGGGGCTTGTTGACACGGGAGATAAGCAGGGAGGAGGCAGATTTGACAAAGTAAAGCTGTGATCAAACATTATTGGGTGCATGTAAAGACAGTTTCTTGAGTACCATCCAGCAGATCATGAGTTTGCAGTGACAGTATCTGAACTCGATATTTCAATCTAATGTTATTATTAGGGTATGTGCAGGCTCGCAGTAATATGCCACTCTGTTTTTAACACACATTTTGAGGTGTGTACTTTATAGCTATTATTATTATAGTATAGAATATCAGAAAATAGTTAAGGTGCCCAGGAGAATGTTCCTTTTTCTTCTCTTCATCTTCATTCTGCTTTTCAGATCTTTATGTTTTTGTCTTGTAAATACTTCAGTAAACTTCAATAAGCCTTACTTATGAGTATTCACATCTCTCATATATCAACCAACATTAGTCCCATGTTTCACCCCTTTAGAACTACATTTTATTGTTTTTGTTCATTATTTGTGATAAGAAAAAACACATGAGATTTCCACACAGCCATAGAATATAAACCGTGGAGTTTCGAAATTCTCGCTCACCGCAGTGCATGTCTCCTGCTCGGCTGCTGACAGCACTGTCAACCCGAACACTCAGTCACAGCAGACGGCAGCAGAGGAGGTTGTACCGGCGTCTGCTTCAAAAGTAGTTAATGCAGCTTCATTGGTAGTCGGCACCGGAGCTGAAAGCATCAGAGCATCAAACAGACATGAGTCACGCTGCCCTGCCTCGCGCTGTCCGACGTCGTGCTGTCCCCCATTTCCATAACTCTTCTCTGCTTCCATCACCATTATTTTTGTGGTTACTTTAGAACAAGATTCAGCTTAAGGTTACAGCCTGCCAGACTGTTGCTCATGCATTGCTTTGTGTACAGTGACACAGCAAAAGGGAAAAAATGCAGTTATCGAACTGATAGTGTGACACTTGCTTTTGTTTTTTGGGTCAACTTTACTCATATTGAACATTACATTGTCAATGTTGTCTCAAATTTAGTTTTATTCTGATTTTAGACACATTTGTTTTGCTTTTTCTCCGCTAACTTAAAAAAAATCACTGCCATGTAAACATTTAAAAGTATCTTCAAAGTTTTGGTTTAGGACTAAACTGTAGCATATTGACGTATTTGAAAACTTGGCTGACATTAACCTTTCCCCTACAGGTCAGTCAAACTCTCTCATTTAGAAATATTTTCCCTGACAACACCAGTCATCAGCCTTCTTCACGGTCCTTTCTGTGGGCTTTTGCCATTTGACTTAGTACTCAGAATTTGATGCATTACTATTCTTCCCACAGTGGCGTACTTTGCTCGTGAAGTTTGCACCAGGGGTCACATTAAAAAGATGATTCACTTTACCCTTTGTCACAGTGTTTTTCTCTTTAAATGAGTCACAGCTTAGCTTTAGCATGCATCAGTGGGAATCCAGGGCATTTGAATAAATCAAATAAATCATTGTGTTCCTAAGTGGGTGTTTACTTGACTGAGAGCAACCGTTGTGACCCTAACTGCTCCCAGCCTCCCCGAAGTAAAACTAAGATGTTGTTTCACACTTTTGTGCCCCCTCCATGGCTATCTGCTTTATTTATACCTTAAATATCAGTGCAGCAGCTTTTCCTGACTTTTCCTGGTCATTACAATGAAAAGTTTCTCTTGCCTCACTGCATAATTCCTTTTGGCATGCTAAAACCCTCCTTGCCACAAACACATCCCCTCCCATTTTCCAGTGACAAAACAACAAGCGACTCCAGACAATGAGTGATGACATTTTATGCCACAGGGTCCATTAGCACTCTCATGTGTGACTAAATATTTTTTTTTTGCACTCACAGCTCCAAATGTAGGCATGTGTGTATTCTGTGTGGGCAAACGGGGACAAAACAATCTCTGTGGCACATTAAAAACGTAATTGTGGTCATATTTTTTGTGTTAAATTGTTTGAAAGAACTGTTATGTCTTGGATTTTTTTGTCAGCTTTTCAAACCATAACAGTGTTGCCAAGTACAGTGAAAGAAACATTGTTCATTCATTTTATTTTAGGTTAAACACTAAAGGGCAAAGACCAGTTTACTCATCATGATGATGAGGATGGTGATTATCTCAGCTTGAGCCTGAGACTTCAGAGTCAGTCAAATGATCCTTGAGGTAAACCAAAAGTGATTCTAATCTTTGGTTACGTCTTTCCTTTTGTTAGCCATTTCTAACGTAACTCAAGGCCAGGGCCTGCCTGAAGCAATGTCAGTTTGTATGAAGTGATGTGTTTATAGCTTTTTTCAATGGGACTCAAAAGCAGAGCAAAATGAGAGTAGTAAGACGCAAGATCAATACCAGATCTTGGCCCATAACTTTGACAAGTACCATGCATGATTACTGTACACTGTTACCACAGCCAATAGAACAGATTTCTGGACCTAGAAAAATATGTTTTGAGTTTTAAAAATAAAGTTTTCCTTTCACTAAAATCATGGTTTATAACATTGAGACAGCTGTCTAAATCCTACAGACCATGATCCACGAGTAATAGCAGGTACAGCTGAAAATTGCAGCAACATAAATGTCTGTAGATGAGAGCTATGACAAGTAAAACCACAACAAAATCCACACTTGGGAAATGACACACACATAAGCGTCAACTTTTAAACAGGACTTTGGATTCGTTCCCATAAAACTGTCTGGGAGTAGGAGCTGTAACTACTGAAAGATAAGTAGTATCACTTGTATACTAATCAGGAGCTCTATCAATTCACCATATGTGTCCCTCTTAGCAACTTTAGATCGTGATCAACGTCAGACGTCACAGTGAGGAGTTCGGCTTCCTCCACTGGAATTTAAAACTTATGGAGAATGACAAGTCGCCATCTGGTAATTTTTCTCTTCAGACCTGTACAGTAACAGCATCCCAAAATAGCATCAAAGACAAAGATTCGTCTTTTGAAAATCTTCCGTTGCATCTCGAGCACTGAGATCTCCCTTGTATTGTCACTCAAGGGGTCTGATTTGGCTTCGGATTCAGTCGTTCTTCTCATGTCAGAAAGAAGAAGAGAGACGAGGCTGCGTGCACAAGACAAACAATACAAACAACTCACAAGCACTTTACTCAGCTATTAATTGACACTCAGGGGAATTTGACTTCTCATCTTCTCTACTTGAATTCAAGTACGAGCTAAGATGTTCTGAAGGGTACCAACAAGGTGTGGTCCTGCTTTTTAACACCAAATATAAACACGGTTTGCAAAGAAATCTGTAAGATTGTGTCACTGACTGCAAGTCAGGAAGAATGTATGTTTTGAAATGAGCCCATGAGCCTAACGATGCAATTTTAATGCAACACTGGCTACAGAGCAGAGTCGTCCGTTAAATCTTGAACGTAGCTATTTTTATCAGTAATAATCTTTTTTTTTAAACTGTTACCTATTTTCCATTTAAAATATTAATGGGTTATTATAAATATCAAACTTGTCTCTTCCTGAGTTAATGATCCTTGAGAAGGTAATAACTGATATAAGGACTTATTACTACAGCTTTAGATGAAATATGCACATGGTATAAATTCTATATATACCATCCTGGTGGCCTCAGGTTATTACAGTCATTCCAACACTTAAAGTATAGCCTTAAAAAACACCATTTGAAAAAAAAAAAGGAGAATAAAACATTTATCATAAGCATAAGTAAGTGAAGACAGCTGAGGCAGAAAAGGACTGAAATGCGGAATGAAGGCAGAAGGGAGAAAGGCCTGGTGCTTTGAGTCACACTGTGTGTCTGGATAATGACTGAATATTGGTAGCTCAGTACTACTAGATTTTTGCTAAGCTTTACACAATCTTGTCTGAAAACAGATCATTGTCCTTGTTCGACTTCTCGCAACTTTGGGGAGCTTTCTGGGCTTTATGACAAACACTTGATCCAAGAAAGAAATTTCTGTTTTTGAATTAACACTGATCCATTTGTGTTGCTGCTTTTTTCAGTATCTAGTCTCTTTCTGTTCTGCATCTCTGGTCAGATTTTAAACATTAGTATGCCAAGATATTAAATATGTCATGTAGCATGCAAGCTGCAGGAAACTGCCTCTATGTAAAGTCACAAGTTGGACTCTGGTAATCAAAAGCAAAAAGCTTGTGCAGAACACATCTTGCTGCTTTTAAAGGCTTGTCAGAGATGGCAGCTGCTCATCATAAATCTCTTGTGTCCTCTGTTTCAGTTCATTCCCTCACAAGGATAAAATATAGGTGGTCTGCAGCAAATTATAGTGCACTTGAGATTTCCAAACAAGCAGCAAAAAAGACAGGAAAATTGAAAAAGTAGATGGCAGCTAAGCACTGGAATGAAAAGAAAGGCATAATTAAGAGAAGCGTACGTTTGTAAAGACAGCTGGGTGAGAACAAGAGGTGGTGTAAAATGAAGTAAAGCCAAAAGATGATGATATACAAAAGAGGCACTAATGTACAGTTGGTTCCCTCTACAACCAAATCCCATTTTAATTAGAGGGAATGACTTGCACCTCTTGAGGAGAACCCAAGTTTGCATTTGCGGTGTCAGTCACAGGACTTAAAGCTTCACTAAGCATCAGTTCAACTCTGTATCGTAAAGCCAAATTGTGCCAGTGCAACATCAAAGAGAGACACATCAGCAGTTAGTTAAATGCTATGTTCAGTTTTTAAGCTGCAGTTTTTAAGTCATTCCCCTGATGTGAAGAGCCTGGACAAACAATGAGGTCAGTTATTGAAGCTGCATGTGCTTTCGATATGACAATGCACAGGGTGCCATTGTTGGAGTTCATGGAAGACGGCGAGCCTTTCATTAGTCTTTCCAACAGACTACAAATAGCTCCACCAACTATTTAAGGGAAGGGTGAGCATTCCTGAAGTCATTAGCATGAGAGCGTCTGTGCCAATTTTAACGCGTGCCATGCTGTAAAAACAATACAGCATTTGCACATGTAGCCAATGTATCCTTTGTACCGCAGCCTAATTGTTGCTATCTTAATCTGACCATACAATACAAGCATTATAGTGGCTTGTCTTTCAAAGTAGGAGCCAAATGATGAAAGCCTCGAAATCCTGGGGCCATGAGGGTGGCAATAAAGAACAGAGACAACAAGAAGAACCTGCATTTTGACTTTTTTTTGCCTGCCACCATGAGAATCTTGTTGACTTATTAGTCCAACGTTAAGCATTGCTCACGGAGGACATTGCCTATGCATGTGTAAGCTAACATGACCTTATCAACCGCTGTGTTGTCTCGTTAAATCACAGACACTCGTTCACTCACTACATTGCAAAAAGGGCACGGACCTATGACAGTAGAAAGCGGATTAGACTGCAAACCAGAGATTCTTAGTGAGTTTAATGGAATAGAGATGAGTGGATGGGAGATTTAAATAAATTAACCTTCAGTGAATTCCCAGAGGCTCGGAGGAATGACAGAGGGAGTCTGTGGAGGACATTTTTTTTTCTTGTCGCTGGTGTTATGAATAGTCATGACATGATTGTGGCGTGCTTGTCTTCTTCATGTGAACTTGAGCTCGTGGTTGAAGCAGAGCAGAAGTGAACGCTAAAAATATTGACAAGTTCCCAGGAGCGGAAAACAAAAATGTATCGCCCTCCCTTCACATTGACAACTCTTTCCATTGTGTGTCCTTCCCCTTTACGTGTCACAGCATGTTCCAGCTCCATATGCCAAAGGTACGGGAAGATTTCACTGTATACAACATAATGCACATGAATTATTCCAATGCTATCATCGTTTTAAAATGCCATCTCAACATCAGGGGATAGCTTAACCTTTACAATGCTCCCAACTGTAAGAACATAATTCTTTCTACACACTTATCATGATATTAACCCTGATTGGTGCCCCTGACATTTACTTAAAGACACAAATGATGCATATTCGAGATATTCTCACTTCTGCATTAATGGGGATATGATAACATGCTGCAATGGCAGAATAATGTCAGTATTTGGTACATTTTTTGCTGTTGTTTTGTTTTTTGAAATGCATTTTATATCTGAGCTAAGTGGGTTTATTTCAGATTTTTCTTTTTATTGCCATTTAATTGCTTCCCAGAACTTGCTCAACAGCCTTGTTAATGTCTAATTTGGGAAATGTCAGGTCAACATTTGCCATACTTTTCAAGTAATGTGTAACAAATTTTGATCAGTTCGAGAGTGGAAATCCTCGTGCTAATTATTGTTCATGGCAGTGCTGTTGGTGATGAATATTCATTTCCATTTACACAACCGACACCCACAACCAAGCAGTGTTGCAGTCCATAGATTAGGGGATCACCTGAGGTGTGTGTGTGTGTGTATATATAGTATATCCACTATAAAGTGAGGAATTTGTCTCTTTTGCATATGTGTCGAGGCGACTGTGATGTACTCTTCACAGTTATGTTTTACCACCATGCTTACAGTTTACTCAGCGGGTCCTCGGTCTCTCTGCACTTGGCTGGGCTCCATGGAAACCATTTAAGTTAACAGCATCGTATACCAGCTCCCATGAGCAGAGGTCACCATGTGTAACAGTGTCACAGTGGCCACCATATTCTCCAAAATCTAACAGAGATGCACAATATATCAGCAGCTGATATATTATTGCTGCATGAGAAAGATATTGTAATGATTTTTGTAGTTCAAAAAATAGAAATTCAGCCTGTAACTTTGTCTGATTGGCAGAAAAAGGCTGCAGCTGAAGAACAGACAGCAGAAAAAGGCTACAGTGGGGAAAGCGACACAGATTTTAGGCTATTTTTTCTCTCAGTTGATGAGTAGTGCAACAAAATCCACCAGTAAAGTCACTACAACTAGTCTTTTTAACATGTTAAACAAGCATTTGGCCTTTATCACTGGATTTCCTATGATTAATATCATTGTTAAATTACTTCAAACTTAATGTTAGTGCATCTCTGTAATTTCTGTAAGACTTCCTGCCTCTGAGTGGTGAGAGACAGTGAAGCTTTTTTAGTCCAGGCTGCCGTCTTTTTAATTGTCTGTAGTTCAAATGAAAATAGCGAATTTTGTTGTACACGTCTGAAGTCTGTCACTTCTGAACACGAACGTGACCAGATGGTGTATGAACACCCACAGAGTACTCACAGCAATTAACTCCTTTTTGAATACTACACAGAGGACCGACGGAAATAGATTTGTATCTCAGGTGTTAAAATTAAAACTTGTCGTCACCATCTCCGTCAAATTCCCATTAAGAACAGAATTAGAGAACTTATTAGTGAATCTCCCTCACCTGTCTTTATCTTTGATTGCAATAAAAACCCACATGCTGAACTCTCAGGCCTCCTTGGTTTATTGTCAACATGTTTAATCTGAATTTTTAAGCAAAGTTTGGCCTTTTCTTCTTTAAATGCAAGAGTCAGAAACAAAGTAGGAAGGCTTGAAACTTAAATCCTCTTTAAATTGAAGTGAGCGAAGCCTTTTCAATAGTTCAGCTGTGCATAAAATGGCCCTGCGTGTCCACCACTTGTACGAACTGCCTGTTGTCTCAGCTCCTCTTTGTCTTTGCTATAAATACACAGGAAGTGAAAAGCTTGGCCATTAGCCTTATGAGAATACCGCAGGTGCTTGGCATGCTTTGTCATCCATTGCTAAGCCACATCAGTCAGACACCTTGTTTATACATCTGCTAAGAGCACTCAGAAGTTGACAGTGGGCTACCTTTTTTTAGGAAGTGTGGAGCATGTGCCCGTAGTCCTGAGCCAGAGCAGGTTCAGTTGTTCAGATGGACACTTCAGGCTATGAATAGAGTTATATCTCATTTAATTGTGGTGACCCATCCGTGTAGAAACATTTTTAGCGAGACCTAATGGAGGTCTTGTGACTGTGTTTCATCATTAACCTTCCAGGTGACTAAAGGCTAATTCGGGATCCTGTTTATAGTCTTGCCAGCTGCCACCCAACAGGACCCAGAGTTATGGCCTGTGACAGTCACTTCAGTGTGACCCAAGCAGCCAGCTCTGCAGTAATTGCAATGTACTTTGACTTTCAGTGTTATCGGAATGTGCCTCTTGACCAGCCTTTCAAATGTATTGGTGATATGTCTTCATCATCTGTTATTGAACGATTTTGAAGCCTTTTCCAACCCAACTACATTTCATCCACTAGTCTGCATCTCTATTGTGACCTAAATGTTACAAAAAGGGCTCTAACTGGGCAAATAGTAATTAAAATTGGCGCTAATTTGTTAATCAATACAAAATTAATCAGAAACTAATTTAGATGATTGAATCATTTTAAATCACTTTATACAGCAGTAATGTCAACATTGCTTTTTCCATCCCTGAAATATGACACTTAGCTGTTTTCCTCCATTTTATTCAATATCTGTTGGTTCTTAGACTCTTGTTTGAACAAAACAAGCAATTTTAAGTGACTGTGGACTTTGTGAAATTGCGCGGCCCATTAGCCGGACTGCACTGTATGTACTGACAGTTTGGGCAGAAAGAAGACTGTACACCAATTACTGATTGTTTGGCTGCCCAGTGTTACCATTCAAATGAAACTCATTGTCTGTTCCCAGTAGACAGGATGTCTACACCTCCATTGTTGGTCAGTGTTTTTTTTTGTGCTAATCAGTGATGTCTTTTTTTGTTGGCCTAAAGTTACAGAGAAATGAGTTTTACTTCATAGGAAAACAGTAAAAGTATAAAAACTTGGAATAAATGACTTTATGTTTGCAATGAGCGAATGGCACTGGGATTTTTCGCTCCCAGTTCTTTGTTCTGAGCTAAAACTGAGTATTTGCTGAAAATATGTGCCTCTTTCACATAATTAATTCAGTCAGGTAGATCTAATTGTGATCTAAATACTTGACAAAACTTGTGCTTCATCTTTTCACCGTAAAAATAGAGTAATTTGTAACAAAATTATGCTTTTTTTCCCCTCTTCAACTGCCGATTAATTCAATACTTTTTGATTATTTCTAATTGATTGTGATGTTTCAAGACAGAGAGGAATATTAATAGCTTGGAGAATATTGTTTTTATATAATGAAACTTTCCTGAGAGAATTTGTTAGCTTAGCATGAAAAGCTGATCTCATGCACCCTCTTCATATTTTGTCCTGATAGGTGGATGTGCTCAGCCACTCAGCCTGTTTGATGACACAAATTTGTGGAGCTGGAAAGCAGTTTGTTGACAGTTGTGGTTTAGTAATGAAGTGGAACAGTCAGAGAGGCAAATTTTCTTCTGAGGGCTTTGTATTAATGCAGTTTGCTGCCATCTGGCCTTTACATTGTTCAGATGAACCTGCAGTGGTCTACATGCTCTCTATATGTTCCTCAGCGCTGTCGTAGATTAATATTCCACCCTTAATGCTGACCCTCCAATTAAACACTTACCTGCGATGCTGCACTGATGCACCTTTCCTTTTGCCCTGCATTATTCATACTGTACTGTTGGGTTTATTAGCTGATAAGAGGTAGATTAAGGACTAGAGGATAACTACACAAAGGTGTTACAGAGAGAATCATTGCAGCAGACTGCAGCAGTGGTTAAAGTTGTGATCTGTTCAGAAAGATAACAGGTTTGATCCCCACAGCTGCCAGCGGTGCCTTGAAGTCTTGATTAAAAAATAAATTATGACCTCATTCTGTAGAGGCTCATATATTTGATGATTTTTGTGTCACAGCAACTTGATTACCTCTTTGCTCTGTAATTACTAGTGTGGCCCAGACTGTTGTTTCCATGTTATTTTAAATGTCTACTGTAGTACCATGTGATTTTACTGGGTTTCAGTAGGATCTGGAACCAATGAAAAAGTAGTGTTTTTTATTGCAATCTAATCCTTTTAAGTTAAAAACAGCATGGTCAACAAGATTCTGAGAAAGGAAAACAACATATATTTACATTTAAGAAGCTAAAAAAAGGTACTTTTTTTTAGCATTTTTGCTTTTAAAAATTATTTCAAGCAATTACTTAACCTTTAACACTGATCTCTTGATCTAATAATCTTCTGTCCAACATGTAAACGGTTAATTGATCGATCATTTCAAGCTATCATAGTCTGTTGATCGCTAAGGTCAATGAGACACTTAATCACTAATCAATTCTATAAGTTGGACCTACTTTCCTTACAGCAAAACGACGTGACATTCAGCTCACATTTCTCCACAGAGTAGATTCTCCAGTTGGTTTCACATCCAAGGCAGTTAAATGGTGTTTTAATGACCCACTGAATTTCATTGCATATTCTAATGGTCTTGTCCTTTCTGGCTCTGTGTGCCGTTAACGGGCCATGATGTCGGCGCATCCTCGTAGCAACATCGGGTCACTTTCATTTGTGATGTTTTTGTGCTACAGTTTGGAGAGAAAAGTTTGTCTCTTTGTTCAGAGTTTTCATTCATTTTCTCACACACTCTGCAGCCTTTCTAACCAAAGCCTCCACCTGTCTCCACCCACACTCCTGGTATTTATTTTTTATTTTCCCCCTCCCCCTTGAGGAGTGATACTTGCTAACATCACTCCTCCCTCTGGCCAGATGTTGAAACTTAAACATGCCATTCATCAGCCTACAGACAAAGGAACAGCGCAGCAGACAGGAGCGATGACCCAGCAAAGACATTTATAGGTTTACACCCACACACACACCTTCACACACACACACACATGGGAAGAGACTACAGTCCTAAACGGTGTTCCCACGCCTTGTTTTTAGAATTAACATGTTCTTCTGCTGTGGGCTGTAACTGTCCGATTACTGGCTCTGAACACTGACAGCTGTTACGAAGCTCAAACCGAGACAGCCAACTTCTGATGTGATAAAATAGCGATGTACAGCCAAAAGCTATTTCATTCATTCTTACAAAGCTTTTTCTTCACTTTTTCCCTCAGAGCTCTTCTAATGTAGTAACACTATCACTCAAGAGCCAGATAAGGTTCCTCAATTCACATAAAATATACAAGATGCAGTCAGGCATGAAGCCTCACATCAGTTTTTTAAATCACACTTTTTAGTGCAACAAATGTCTTCCTGATTCATCCTCTGTCTGCTGCACTTGGTAACATTATACCTCATGTAGAGGTCTTGTTCTCCTGGAGTCTGGAGTCATATTTGTGAAATTTTTGGACAACATGCGGCTATGAGGGAAAGTAACATCCTGCCTTGATTTCGACCTGGAATAACAGCTGAATCTGAGTGGGATTTCCATGTCAGATCATCAGTTTCACTCTTTCCATCTTCCCCTGGTTTTTCTCTTGGCTGATTTTTATGGGAACTCTCATTTCATTGGCAGAAGCGTCGCCTCCTCGAACGTAAACTGTAGCTGTGTCGTGTTGACAGAGTTAAAATTGGCAGAGTAATGACTTTATTTCACCCTCTTTGATGATCATCTTAAAAGCAGTGTGACAGATGGACGCTGAGTCGAGATCAACTTCAGAGATGCGTGGCGGTCAGCGTGTGAGCTCAGACAGAGAATCAGTTTAGTCTGAAGTAACACAGTTCCCCTCCTAAATCTAAAGCATCACACACACATACACACAAGTTTTATGTATTTTAAGGCCTCGTTTCTCAGCCTGGGCTGTCAGATTGTAAACAGGACCCTTTGCCAACTCCGAGATTGTTTGTCCCTTTTATAGACATGTTTCTTAAGTTTCTCCTTGCGTACATAAAACCTTGAACAGAAAAATGATAGAAAATATTGTAGCTTACAGAAAGGCAGAAGAAAATATTGTGTTTTTCCTGATAGAGACAGAAAAGGTGAGTTTTTTAGTATTTTATTTATTGTCTTTGTATTTGTCTTGGTACCTGAATTGTTTGTCTCTTTTAATCTCTTTTTTCTAATGACAGATTTGTATGGAAGGAAAGCAAGGACAAGGAGTTAATACAGAAATGAACAATGCAATTTAACCGAACCTTACATGGACAAAAATGCCACAACAGACATCATTATAGATTTATTCTTTCAAAACCACTGTGTCCGGACATGATGTAAGAGTCTTAAAATTAAGTAGATTGTACTTCATATAAAAGATTTTACTCAATAAAACAAAATTAAACAAAATTGAAGAGTAGATTTTGAATTTTTTAGAATTTGTTTGAATGTCTAGAAGTTTTTGGTCTCTACTCTCAAGAGATTTTTAAAGAGGACCTTCAAAACCAGACTTTATTTTCTCTGTAAGAAGGATGCAACTGATGAATATTTTCATGTATAAATTAATTTGGTAATAAAATTCCTCATGATTTTTTTTAGTAGTTTGGGCTTAAAAAACAAGAACAAAAACTGTGAAAAAATGTCTTCGTAAAGCCCAGAAAGTTGAGTCAAAAGTGCCTTTTTGTTTGACCAGCAGTCAAAAACCCAAAGAAAAGCCACAAATTCAAATGTTTCAGAAGCTTAAACCATCAACTTTTCTTGCAGACTTTCTTTTCTTTTACTCAAGAATCAAGTTCATTGACTGATTGTGTCGGCTTGACTTTGGATTCAGATGCAATTCCTTTTTACATGAGAGAAAAATCTCACCAGAAAGTCTATTTATCAGCAGTTCTGGAGCTTTTGATCACAGCTCATGATCTTCAGCAGCAAATGTACTGCCCCAGTTGTCATTAAATTATGGATTCATAATTCCATATTTAGAGCCATCGTCCTCAGAGTCAATGAAATAAAGTGTTTATGAGGGCTGCAGCGATGTGTGTCTGAATGAAGCCCCACAGGGTTTGGACATAAAAAGCACAGTAGCTCCGGAAACTCATGTTGCCTTCTGTTTTTCATGTTTCACACTGGTTTCCCCTTTGAACAGGAGCCATCACTTCATTTACTGTAATGAGGCTCTTTGTGTTTGCGTTTTTTTCAGGACTCAACGCTCTGCCCTTCGATCCAGCAACCAACAACGACCCTCTCCAGTTCAACAGTTCCAGTGGACCTCTGGTAGCCGAGTGTCCTCCTCTGGAAAACACCGCTGAGAATAGCAAGAAGAGGAAGAGATCCAGCCTAACTCCAGGTACCGACAACAGCTGCTTCACATGTATTGCACCTCTGCTGCTGCTGGATTACTCCGTGGCCTCAAATCCCTTTGAATTGAATTCTTAATGCAGGTTCAGGTAACATAAGTATAGAGAATGCTTTGATACCACTGCTAGATTTTTTATTTTTTTTTCCTTGAGACTCCTCTTCCCCTCTCCCCTCATATATCAAATAGCTCGGATGGGAATTGTTGCATAATCCTATCATTTCCTGGTAGCTCACCTGGCAGAGCATGCACCATGTATTAAAGCTAACTCCCTAGCACAGTGGGTTGAATTTCAGCCCTGGTCCATCGCTGCATGTCATCCCCTCTCTCTTCTGCTGTCACTGTCTAATTTAGTCGTTTTTCTTCTTTATTATTCATCCAAAGGTAATAATGCTATCATGTGGTGGCAGAATGGAGAAAGAGAAAGTACCTTGGTTACCAGTCTTTGTTGTTTTTCGATTAGCTCACCATATCCTGAGGCTCTTGTTGTCTGGCCTGTTTCGGAGGTCAGGCAGCTGCAGCGGCAAACTGCTCCGCTGAGATTCTGTGCCTGTCTGTTACCGTGCCAACACCACCTGCCAATCAAAAACTGCAACACCACCTTCAGCTCTCTCCCACATACACACTGACCTGTCATACAGGCATGTTTGCATACATGCGTGTTGTGTGTTACCGACTGTGCCATAATTAAACAGCAATTTGAGTCGGCGGCTGTTTTCCTGGTAATGAGTCAAATTAGAGAAGGACTTTCTAATTAAAGAATTAAAGAAGTACTGGCTAATGAATTGCTTTGTTAGTAATAGAAAGGAGAGGGCCCTTAAGACAGAGAGGTTGTTCTGTGTTCTCTGCTTTCTTGGCAAAGCTAATTGGACTGGATTAATACTCCACATTAACGCTGCCCCAATCAGCAATCCATCTTTTCCTCACATCTTCACATGGACGAGTTCACGTCTCGATAAAGTTTAATTTCGATTGAATGCACTGACCATGTCAAACTCTAATTGGATAATGTATCATGAATAATTGTCAAACAAATAACCGTCCGTCCAAATGGAGGATTTATTTAAATGTTGTAATTTACACATTGCATGACATAAAGACTTCAAGATGAGGATTAAATCAAGAAGAAATAGTCATTTTAATTGACAGGACACTTAGATTTACTGTTGCATGTTCAGTTTCTTCGGTCATTGCATCAAACCTGCAGAGAGAAATGTTTTCAGCCACTTAAAGCCCTGAAATATTATGATGAAAGACACAAATCAGTGAAACTACTCAGAATCAGTAAGTTAGTGAAAACTGTGTTGCAACACCCTGAAACCGAGTTCATGCAAAACATGCAGCTTTTTCAGTATTAGATTCTAATTTGAATATGAGTGAAAACTTCTCACTTTTCAGATTTCCCATCAAAGCACCTCCTTCAGTCACAAATCATAAGTGTTATTCACAGTAACACTTTCAAATACAACCATGCAGGCTTTTTCTCCTCTGTTGTTTTACACACTAATCTCAAAGAAACACCAATGTGAATGATGATATTTGTGTTTGTGTACAAGCTTAAAAGCTAATCAGGAAGCCTTAAGAAAAAAAAAGTAGTCTTTATTACTTGTGTACAGATATCTCATTTTCTCTAAAAATCATCAGCGTGGTTGGAGAGGCCGCTCCCTGTCTCAACCATTCTGCACCAGGTTATTTATATCAGACCTGGAGACCTTTCTTCCTCAAATATTAAATAATGCAGGAAGGTGAAACGACTTCTTGCTCAGTGTAATGGTGTTTTCGGATTCTTAATGTCCCTTTAAATTTCATATCTAAGCTTAAAAATGTTTGTCCTCATCCAGCTTGCTCTCTAATGCCAAGACCACCTGTTTGTGCCTGTATTTCTTCTACTCTACATCATATGTATATCAAATGCTTATCATTATGATTAATATTGGCACAGAAATTATCCAGTTATGGTATTAGCTTGATGAAAAAACATATCAGTGCAGTGTGTAAGTGAATTTGTCAGCTTTTCTTCACATGAATAGATAAAGTTCTGACTGCAGTGAATGAACATCAGAGACAAATAAGGCAATTTGTTTAATTACGCTGTTTAATCTGTTGACTATGAGAGAGCAAGTCACACAGCAGGTCAGTCATCATAATTCTACCATCCCTCAACCTCAGCCTTTTTAAGTTGTCATAGTGACTCAGTTTTTTGTTGCTGCTCTCTGTTTGAAGGGCTGAGAAATGAGGTTTTGTAAGCAGAGTGATTTCTTACAGTGTAAACGTGTCTGAGTTTTACAAACAGTTTAATATTCAGCAGTGAAAACCAATTTATTTGAAGTTCTAGAGGCTCCTCTGTGTTAGTTTCAGCATGAGTAATGTGCAGTGATCTCCACTTTCATCCCGCCGCTCAGCTGTCACACTGATCCCTTTCCTGTCAAAGGTCTTTGTCACACACATGCACACATGTCAAGAAATTGATTAAAAGCCTGGTAATGCTGTAATACAGCCAGAAAAATTATGCCTCTTTTCTCCTCTAACCAACTTACAGAAATCATGCTTTTTCTTTACATGATGTTTAAGAAACCAGGTTGCAGCAGGAACTGGACTGCGAGCAGGTCACTTGAGTTCATGTAGAGTTATTACAATTGGCTCGTTTAGATCTAGTGCTTGAAAAATCGGCACAACGATGAGCCGAACGGCTTCTGTCTGGCCTTTGATTGTCTCCAGTCTCGGTCTGGTCCTCCAGCTCTCTGGTGCAGCACAGACTCATTAGCACCAGTGCTGATTGAGTCTTGTTAAAGAACCAAATGAGCAGATTTTTCTCATCATAACTGCAGTTTATCGTGGTAATCCATCATGCATGTGAATCCATAGCAACATGTAGATGGTTTTCATAGTGAATTATTGAAATAAGACACGGCTGTTTAATCTGTAAGAACATAAGAAGGCAGCAACAACAAAACACACTCTATATGCGACCTTTGAGGGATTCAAGTCACTCTAGACTCAGTGCCACAGTGCTAATAGATTATTTACCACTGATCTTTAAACCAGCACACCAAGACCGAACAGGGAGCAGCCAGATACATAATTAAGAGGCCCTCAACTCGTATAAAACGTTACAAGAAAGGTTTGAAGTTAAATTGTTGTTCTGCTCACTCTGCCACAACATAGACATTGTTCATAGGAGTCCACTCACTTCTCACTGGCACTGACTAGATATTTTTATCTGGTTAAGTAAGAGACGGCTCCAGAGAAGGTGAAGTTCATTGGAAATCATTCCCACTTTGAAGGAAATCTCTACTTTGTTGTGACTCTTTACCGAGGCATGTCAAAAATTCATTGTTCATCTTCTCTTTCTTGGAGACAGAAAAAAGGAGACGCTGAACAGTTCAACATTTTACCACAGACTCCTTCTTCTTCTCCTTTTTCTTCAAAGAAAGCTTTTTTTTTGTAGTTGTTGCCTCTAAAGTTTGAGACGAGGCTTTTGGCCACCATCTTTGCTCTTTGTCTTTTTTTTATTTTTTGTGTTTATACACCCACTGTATGAACATTTGTGTTTATGTGTGCCTGTCTTTTAACAATCCATAATAACTTGGCTCCGGGCAGCAGACGCACTGTTAGGTTTATCCTTAATCTTTCTTTTCTCTTTTTTTTCCAGTTTTACAACTCAGCCTGAGATAGCCATTTCCCCTCCAGCCCTGCTGTGTTTAAACTGCAGGTGGTGAAGAGAATGAGATTTTGAAATGCAGCTCATTTTTTGGGGGGAAAAACAGGATTTCCCTGCTTACAGTGAATATAAATGTCAGTTTAGTAGCTCCCACACAAGCTGCATTTCATAATCTAGAGTCTGTTATGTTGAAGTAATACTACTGTATAACAGTAATAATCTCTGTTTTCAGGGCAGTTCCAAACAAAGTAAAGTGTGATTTATAGTAGGAAACAGATGCAAAAACATTGTAAGCTGTCTAACAAGGAAACTTGTAATGTCAAATTAAATTAAAAGTATAAAAAATGGGCCAACAGGGAAATGTAAAACATATTTGAAAGGAATTTTTTAAAAAGGTCTCTATATTTAAAGGTCCCCTGTTGATATTTTTCACACAGATGGTAAAAAGAACTTATTTGTTTACATTCAGTGTTACCAAATTGCATCGTGACGATCAGCGAGATCTAATAAATTTGTGAAGTCATTACCTTTCCCTATTAAACATTAGCAAAGCCAATTTTTAGCATATTTTATTTCCAACATTGTTTGCATGCATTTTTTTTCTCTTGCTAGCAGCCTTCTTTCCTGCAGCACATCTTGGCGTGTTACTCCCACCTGTTGATTAGTGGAAAAAAGTGTGAAACTATTGGCAGGACTGAGTATCCCATCTGTTGTGTTTATTTCACGCACATGCACAAGACAATCAGTACACTGAGAAAAAAAAACAGCTCTGGAGCGCTACAAGAGGTCAAAAAACTCCACAGTGAGTTTTGATTTTACAGTTCCTCTGGGTGAGGAGTCCCACAGCTTGTGGATAGCAAAGGTCCTGTTAACTCTGGTAATTATGTGTGGTTTTTTTTGCTTATTGCACACAGCTCTGTGCCTGTTGCACTCTTTGACTAAAATCTTGCTTCATTTGTAGTTCACTTTGGGTCAGGAAGAGTATAAACATTAGGCCAAAGCAGAACTACTTGAAGGACCATTGCAACCTTTGGGAAATTCGCTCTTGTTATTAAAAACAGATGTGACGTGAGGACATGCATCAGTGTGTTAGAGACTCTTGGAGTTTGCACCAGTTACAAAACTTTTTCCCCTTTCCTCAGTTTACCATATGGACAACCTCCCCTGGAAACAGTCTGTCTGTGCAGTAATAACTTCCTATATAACTAAGTTTTTATGAAATACACTCTGAAGGAGAATGCTTGGCCTTTGGCTGAATGAATTTCAAGTACCCTTGTAACAAGGTTGTTTGACTCAACAAAATATTGAGTAGTGATTAAGGAATATTTTCAAACCTGAGGCAGTGTATATGGATTAATCCGAAGTGCTTCCAATACCAGGATTAAAGCAATAACCTCACAGTTATGTTTTCTCTGAGCATGAAAATTAATTGATTAAACTTTATTATAAAGGCCAGTTCACAGCTGTAGTTTCAGCAAATAAAAGAATTGTTCACTCACCAATCCAATCTCTTGTGCATTGACCTTTAGTGGGAGCGAAGAGAGAGAGAGAGAGAGAGAGAAGGGGGGGGGGGTTGAATAAAATGCTATTGATTCTTCAGGAGAAAGGTTAATGTCATTGAGCAGGAGAAAATACAGATACATGTTGTGTAGCTGTGGAGAGTCAGTGTCTCTCAACCTGCAGCAGCAAATACGTATTTGGATACATATTATCACATGCCAGCTCTGTGTGTGTCACTGAGGCCTGACAAACATGTCCAGTGCATTTTATCTCACATTTGTTGGATTTCCTGCACGATGCTTTACATCAGGGACCGTGTGTCAGTTTTATAAGCTGTTTTTTTATTGAGATGAAAAGCTAGCCGTCTAAATCTGAAATTCTTTATATTTTATTCATGTTTGCAGTATGAGAGTACAAATCAAGTCAATATATTTTATTTATAAGTAACATTTATTTATTTTACAAGCAACACTTTATATTCTAGGGAGAAATCTATGTGGTCTTGTGGATTAAGAACCATCACCAGGTACCAAATTCGACTGTCAACAAACTGAATGTAATTAAATATTATAGATAATGTTGTCATTGTATCCTGTGCACCTGGGTCTGCACAGCCCAGAAATATTACCATGCTTATCTGCTGCCTGCTCATTTGTGAACACATCATAGTATGAAACACCTAAATTTGGCAAAAGCAGAACTGCCTGTGTGTCCGCTGTCCTCGGTTGTTTCACATCTGTTTTGAATAATATCCAACTCTTTAGTCTTGAGCCTGTCACCACTGCCACAGAGGCTGCATTCAGACTGACTTCAGTCCTGCATTAAAAAAATGAAAACCTCTCATCTGAAGGCAGCCAGTGTCTTGGAGGAGAAGGTTTGCTCCAGCAGAAGTCTGCAGGGTCATCCAGCAAAAAAGTTCAGCGCAGCTCAACTTTCAGTTCAAAGCAACAGGATGTCATCCAGCCAATCAAATACATGCAAGCACACATTCCTGCTGGATTTCTTTGTAATGCGAAGACTGAATTTCTGAAGTTTACTTTGGTGTCGTTATGGGAAAAAAAAAGGAGTTGGCGCTGGGTAAAATCCATTCAGTGAGTTTGACCAAAATTTGTGCTGTGTGTCGTCATCTATCGAGCCTTTGAATGCATTAATGTGCTACCCAAACAGGGCGTCTTATATTGTATTTTATTGTCTCATAGTTGCCCTAAAAAAATGCCTCCATCATTGGTTTTAACGCAGCTTTTCTGAGCTGAATCCCTCTCACATGCATGTATCAATACTCCCTTTAGTTTATGACTCGCATGTTTCAGTCCAAATGTTGTTTTCTACTTTTCCCATAAAATTAATTAAAAGGAAACCACAAGCTATAAAATTGTAATTGGCTGTGTCATTGTAGCATGAAAAGGGGAAAAAATAGAGAGTGTCAGTCATTAAAATGTCTCCACTCTTCCCATGTAAATTCAAATTACACATGCTGACTTTACCGCCTAAGGACAAAATTGTCATTCATTAATCATTCATTCATTAAAAGCCTTTCTTTTTCTATTCGCTCGTTAGCTAATAAATGTTTACAGGTACGAGCAGTGAGGAGGAGCGCTCCTCACTGACTTCATCTTTTGTTTGGGTTTGTGTTGGAGATCCTGAAACCATTTTTGTCAGTAAAAGGCTTCTTATGGGAGCATGTGGTCCACATCCTGTCTGTTTTCTCTGGCATCCTTATGATTAATGGCTTCCAGTCTGACACACATTTTCTGAGTGGGTCACAAAAACCCCAGAATAAAATAGCACTTTAGCGGACTGAATGTGGTTTCTTTTTTGAGAGAGTTTGGCTTTAACTTTCCTATGTTGTTGTTGTTTTGTTTTTGGAAAAGTAATCGCATAAAAACATGTAATATGGGCACGTAATTTGACCACCACTGGAAGGCAAAGAGCTGCTGGAAGGTAAATAATGTGTAGCTGTCCGAGGTGACAGTCCAGTTAGATATACTGCTATGTCATTGTCCTAGAGAGGCGTGTGTGTACAGGGTGTCCTGATTGCTGTTGACGCTGGGGGAGATCTACAGCTGGATGCCTGTCTAGTGACACTGAGGCCATACAGAAGATTTAGATTGATGCTGACGAATGGGAGGCACAGGATGACAGAGTGAAGTTAAAAATGGACTCGTTAGCTCACAAACAGGATTATAAACAGGCACGTTGACGACCATAAAGCTTAATGACTTATTGACGTTCAAGTTATTCACTTTGGAAGTAGCAGCTGCATGCCTCTGCAGCACTGTATGTCTGCTCAGTTTATACTGTATGTTTAAACACTGGGAGAGAATAGTGATTGAAATGCATGACAAGCTGCAAAGGGGCCCCGCCTCCCCCCTATTCATCTGGGATCCTTCTGCTTCAGTCAGAACATAACAGGGCACTTGTCTCACTGCCGCTCTGGGAGAGAGAGAGAAAATACACAAGTGCATCTACATGAACAGTACGTGCTTGCAGAGGCATATCGAGAATTGTAGTATATACGGTGGTTTTGCATCTACTGGTTAATTTGCAGATTTTTATTTGGTCTACAGTGTGAGAAAAATGACTATACAGCAGATCAGATGTGTTATTTGTAGTGTTGTTGCAGCATTATTCCAATCATATCATACTGTCTGTTTTATTTTGTTCCAATGTGGAGATTTGGAGGCTTATCTTCAATCCACTCCACTGATCTTCACCAAACAGCAAAATGACACTGTGCTTCAGCCTTTGCCCCATTTTTTTTTTTTTTTTGTACCTCCATCACTTTAATTATGCTCTCTCGCTCCTCGTCACTCCAGCGCTGTACTTCGCACTGGTCAGGGATTTAGTGCTACTTCACCTCATCTTGCGAAGCCCACAAACATGTGAGATCTAAATAATTCACAGTGCCAGAAGGCGCTCCACTCTGCTCTGCTCTGTCTGTAGCCTCATATTAAAGCTAATGGCCAGGCCTCAAGCAAGGCTCAAGCTCTGAAAAGGTTCAAGGAGAAAAACACCCGCCCCCCACTAAAAAAAGAGAACTTCACCTGGCTGTTAGTTTTCTGCTTGATCAAAACAAATAGGGTTGGGTTTTTTCGTGCATGGTCTCCCTCCTATTGCCTCCCCCTACACAGCAGCAGTGCAGGGAAGATAAACAATTAGCCTTGGGATGAGATTTTCTCTTCATCCTTCAGCCTTAAGGATGTGGCTACCCAAGGAAAACTCCGGCAGAATAAGTTGTCTTCTGTTTATTTCATTAATATTCCCAGATGCATTTTTCGGTTATTATCTCTGCAGCTTTGTTGAACTGATTTCTAATCAGGATTCTTGCCTATGGGCAGGAGCTTTAGAGATTGGCAGAGTTGCATCAACTGCCCAGAAGTAAATAATCTTCTATTAGATTTGTTTTTTTGTAATTTTTTTTATTTGATCGACTAAAGCACTTTTAACACATATGGTATGTTTGCGTTGCCAGTAATACTTGGAGAATGTTCTATGTGTTCATGCTTTAGAAAAAGACTTAAGAGTGCCTATAAAAGTATTCACTATAAAAATATCTGTTTGAAATGAAAGGTTCTTTTTTATTGGCCACTTTGAAAGAAGTCTTAATTAACCTTATTTGATTCAGTGATGTAAAGACGAAATTTTTGATGGTAAGAAGAGATAAATAAAAAAGTTCAGTGGTTGTTAGGTGAATACTTGATGAATTTAAGTCTCTTTTCTTAAATTTTATTGTTCCTGTTTCTCAAATGTGACAGTTTTTTGTTTCTTAGTCTTACATTGTGGTCAATTAAATATTTAAGGATTTGGAGTTATAAGTCAGACAAAAAAATATATTTATGATGTCATCTTAGACTAAACAGTGAAAAATGCTCATTACAATATTTGATGTCTTATTGACAAAATTATAAATTGAATAACTGAGATAATAAATTTATGAATCCATCAATGGAGTAATCATTATTTGCAGCCCTCATAGGTATTAAAAATACAAATTTCGAGGAAGTAATTTGTAAATATTATTCCAAGGACGTCCATTTTGTGGACTTTTTCTTTTAGATTGTAAATATTCCTGCTGTCAAACTGTTTGCTGAATATAAAGGCATTTGAAAACCAAGTCAGGAAAGGCCAGTTCAAGATCGACAATGTTTTCGTCACTTATCAATATGTCTTTTTTTTTTAACCTGACCTGTGATGTATGCAGCAGTTCCTCTGTTTCTTAACCTTTTAATCCCCTGCCTCATTTGAGTTGAAACAAATCTGCCATTTCATTTTGCTGAGGGCATTTCCTCAAACACAGAAGATTTGCTGAGGACCTCAGGGCTCACACGGTTCACTTACAAATGTAAAGGCTGCAGAGAGGTTGTACCTACATACAATGTTTTCCATAAATCCATCAGCGACTGTCAGATTCCTACATGTCTGAGATGGCCCCAAAACTCCAAGGAATAAGTGCTCTCCTGGATGGATGGATGGATGGGATTACCTGATGAATTATTTATACTGTCTGGGTGGGCGGACTTTGTTTCTGCTTTAGATGAAGCCAAATTTGGTTTCAGTTAACCTCCAGTGTTGTTTGAAGTATTTTAAATTCAAGCAAAGTGTAAGACTCCATATTACATTACATTACTTTCCTCCACTGTAATTTGAGATTGATATACAATAATGATTATAATAACATGACACCATATAATAAAGGATATAACATGTTTGATTCTCCATTAGAAGCACAGAAAGCTTAAAAAGGGGAAGTTAATCTAAAGAGGAATGTTTTTTTTCTTTTTTTGAGTATTTTTTGGACACTAAAGCTGATTTTTCTGTCTAATTTTTTGGTCTGTGCTCTGTCACATGACCTACCTCAGTGTGAAGCTGGAGGAATCTCTCTGTTTTTATACAGCACTGTACTCACAGCAGCACGTTCATCACAGACACCCTGCAGCTCCTTTCTGCTATCAACACCACTCCTTCCATCCATCCGTCCTCTCCTTTGTCCGTCTGTCTTCTTCTCTCAGCCTCCAGCCGGGTTAGCTGATCCACACCAGCTGCCTCTTCCTGCTTGACATCAATGTGCTTTAAACCAATGTGCTGAACATCCCCTCTGCCTCCCCTCTTCTTCATCATCCTGCCATGTTTTTCCAACACTCTCATCTCACATGTCTCTGTAAGGAGGCCAATGCACAAGTACTGATGTAGAAAAAAAAACAAGGTGATGAGTAAATCCGCCATTTGAAACCATTTTGAATTACACAACAGGACTGTGGGCTCATTGATGAATGGACGGGTGGATGGCCTTAATTGAAACAATGTTTTGGGTGTGTACGCTTCTCATGAAGAAGGAGGGAGGGAATTGAAAGAAACTCAAGGAAAATCATCGGCCACAGCCAATATTTGTGTCACGTCTATAAAATCTAAGTAAAAACATGCCTGTTTTAATTCTAAAACCTGTGTTTAAACCTTGTTTTATCAAACAATCAGTGCAAAACCCATAAATATACACATTACTTTCATACATGTCTTAGAAAAGCAGCAAACCCTTAAACTGGACAAGCAGAAATTTGAGAACATTTGAAATTCTTGCTTAAATACAGAATGATTATAATGATCAAATGATGTTCAAATCTGTAAATTTCTTCCCTTTCTCATTTCTAGACAAAATCCAAATCAGATTTAAAACACTTTTGGTTTCACTTCGCCACACATATTTGTCTCTGTTGGCCAGAAGACAAATCTAATAACAGCCTCTCTTGGTTTTTCTAGGCTATGAATCGGTCCAGAGGGTGGCGTTGGTTGTGCGTGTGGTGGTAAAAACAAGCTGTTTAATAACTGCCAAAAGAAATATTACTTCTACTCATTCACAGTTTCTTAGTATTCTGTAACACTTGAGCTAGCATTAGCTCGCCTCCACTGCTTCTGTCATCATTTACAGTTTCTGGTGTGCAATGTTTCAGTGGGTTGTTCCAGGGAGGGAAATTCCCCGCTGGCACTCTTTGGATTTACAGAGACTGTTTTGAACTATACATCTGAGGAACAATTGGCATTGATGCCTGGGATGGTGGCTGCCAAGAAGATGATTCCCACCAGCCGGAAATTACTTACACCCTGCTTTCAGAAATGTCTCAACAAAATGATCATAATCATAGGCTACAAATGTGGATAATATGGTTCTGCAAATCTGAGGCATCCAATCAATTTTTCCGTGCTGAGGCTCATTCGTCAGCTATTTCAAAGATAAATAATGTTTAGTTTTAGTCGTCCTTTACCTGCACACAAGTGATACCAGACTATGAAATCTTAAAACATTTGCTGAAAATAACTGATTCTTTAAACGTCAGGCAGCTTTTCCTTTTATTCTTTTTAAATCATATTCAAGTCTGTCGTTGTATGGGGTTGTATGTGTCCTGGATATAAACTGAAAATGTAAAAGATTAATTGTGCACACATCAACGCCCTCCGTCACACACAGATCATTCAGTGGTATAACTTTAGCTACTTCAGCTTGATACACTGTCTGATTGTATGTGTTGACATCTGAGCCATTTTGTGATTAAATTAGCTGTCAACAAGAAAAGCAGCAGCTAATGCCAGTGAAACCAAAGCTGACATTGTGACGGGGGGGGGGCACAGCAAGGGGGGATCACATCCACAGACCGCTCACCAACGTGGTTACAGCTTGAAGAACTTAAGTGGAAATTTAAGTTTAGTGTCTGTGTAATTAAAAGTAAAAAAAATGGGATCTAATAGTTAAACAGAATAATCGTCTCCACTCTGCTCATGAGGGCGGTTTCCAGCTGAGAAAACATTTTCCTTTACACCTTTCTCCATCATTTCACTGAAGAGTAACTAGTTTTCTCCAGAACTCCTTTAGAGGAAAAACTGAGTAATGTTTTCAACAGTCTTTATTGCAGCTCACTGGGCACCAGTAAGCCTGTTTGGGTTTGCTCATGTGGTGCCACCCAGCCATTATTAATGCATGATTGCACCAGGTGATACTCAACTGGAGTGGGAGCGTTTGTTAATGTCAGAGCTTCTCAGCACAGGAGTACAGGTAGTCTATCAGAGAGTCATATGAGGTCACACATCATAAAACATCAGAGGATGCAGAGAGCGGGATTACATTTTACAGACAGTACAAACTAGACTTTATTATGTTTGAGCAAAGGCTCTGAACCCAAAATGTCACGGGAGAGCTGCACCATGGCTGACCATGTGCTCCGACTCCTTTGAAGAGACACACACACTGCATGTAAGCGAGCAACCAAGCAAAACTTTATTTATACACCACATTTCCTGTCGAGGGAAATGCAGCGAGCTTCAAAAGAGGGAAGGAAAAAACAAGTGTATACACAGACTGTAGGTGTGGATGAGTTTATGGGTGTGTTTGTATTAAGGAGATGCGTGAAAGACATGCTGACATACACATGATTATGATCTTTTCTTTTAAGTGGTAGTTGTGTTTTGTGACTGTAGTCAGTCTGCAGCCTCACCCTGTTCTTACAGCTGCTGGCTGAAGGATCCCTCCTGTTATATGACTCTGTAACAGTAAGAGATGTTCAAGTTTCTGAAGAGTTGCTTAAAAAATTACATACAGGTTGAAAAATCCAACTGAGTTCAGAGGCCATTTTACATCACAATGTATGTCTATCTGTCTGTCCATCCTTTTCTCATATTTATGATATGTGGATTTCTTTATTTGATTAGATAAATTAGATTATGGTGATCAAAGGTCAGAGTCAGTGTGACAAAACATATTTTGTGGCTTAACTGAAGAATTAAATGCCAATTATGAAAAAAATCCCAAAGATGTCAAGTAGGAGAAACTAATAAAGTGATGACAGTTTATATTGAAAAGGTCAAAAGTCGACTGCACTGTGGCATCATAATGTTCCGCAAAAACGCTTTATTTGCCTTTATTCGGCACCATAACTCGGGAACAGGTGGGAAAGCAGTGAGCATATTTCACATTTGGTGGGAAACTGAATTGGTGACACTGGTTTTAGATGCTGCAGAGTTGAAAATGAATGTGATGTATCCATGTTTTAAAGACTCGTAACGTCTTTGCAGAACCTCCATATTTGAAGCATTGTGGGTCCCTCACAAGCTCGTTTCTTATGCTGTTATGGCGCGTGAGAAGGTCAAGCAAAGACATACATGGAGCTTCAGGAGGTCAGTTCAGGACAGACATGGATGTAAACTGCTGTCTGATTGGGTTTTAAAGGCAAGTGACTGTGAGGTTGTCATCCCAGCATATTTGTGTTCTTGTGTTCCTTTTCTTAGGAGTCCTTACTACAGTGATCCTCCTTGACTTTATTCACAAAAAAAACACCTTTTCTGACTCAGTGCCATTTTTTTTCAAAAGGACACCAGCCTCTCTGCTCTCTGGCAGCAGCTGCCAAGACAAACTCAAAAGAACATCATACCTCTTGTCTGTTGTTTTAGTAGTCTGGTGGATCAGGGGAAGGTCTCTTTATTTCTCCGACAACTCTACATGTCTCTCTTGCTCTCTCGTCATGATGTAAAAACAAAGATATTCTTTATTCTGTGCTGCCAAAGTCTATTCTCTGCTTTACAATCCCCTTTCCTTGAACTGCTCTGAATATCGGCGCTTCTTTCGCCTTTCTTTAATCAGCATATCTCCACTTCTCTCCCAGCTGTTGTCTGATGGCTGATGTCGTCCTCATGCCTCATGGTTGCTGATCTGAGTACAGTTTCATAGTCTGTACAGTGGGAGCAAAGTTTCAGCCCATTGAAGTGTCAGTTCTTATATATTGCAGAGGCCTCAGGGTATTCTAGCATGATGATGTTTGTATCAGCACGGCGCTGGCTTTGTTAACAGCCTTTTGAAGTTTCCCTCTTTGGCTTCACTTCCCCCTCAGGTGTTTGTATTGTATAAGGAGAGCTAATGGGTTTAATCTAAAGTCAGCGCACCAGATGATTAGGGTTGTTAAATTCCAAAGTTTGTTGTAATGGCATTGACCGGAACCGTGTTTGAGCCATTTGTCAAAGCCACTGGGAGGAAAACGAAGGCTGTTATTTATTTTTTTTTTTTTTTGAAACAACTTCATTTTCTCTTTTTTTTACTTCTGCCTGTCTGTCTGTCCATCCTACCATCTCACACTGGGTCTTCCTTCTCTTTCTTCTAAATTTAGACACGTGTGTTACCTGCATCTCGGATGTACTGTGAGCTCCAGTCATGAGGGGTTTTTTGATCCCATGATGGTGGACAAGTGCCGCTGGTTTTTTCTGCTTTGTCCTGTGCTGCTTAAGATGATGAAAAGTCAGAAGTTTGAGTTTCAGTAAAGCTGAAGAAAACAGTTGTTCATCAGAAAAGATTTTGGCAAAGGTTACAGGTTTGCCGCTTTTTTAGTTTAAAAGGTATTTAAAATGTCTTTTAGTTTATAACTGTTTTGCTTAATCACACCATTAAATGTATTTACAGGCATTTTCTACTATTTCCTGATTTTATAAACCTGACAATTAATGCAGAAATAATTAGAAGATTAGCTTTAATGAAAATAATTGTAAGCTGGAGTCTTACTTTGCAGTTTCCTCCATTTGTTTTCTAAAAGAATTGTTAACCTTAATTTATCCAGGCTAACCCTGCTGAGATTGGAAGCCCTTTACAAGTGAGACCTGGCCAAAGGTAAGAAAGTTGTGGACAAAACAAAACAAAACAACAGCCAAACCAAATAAAACTATACAAAAAAACAGAGAACAATCCTATAACAAAGGAATTAAATATTACAGAAATTATAGTAGGTTTTTTTTCATTAGTCGATTGTTCAAAGTGGCTGAAGTACAAAATCTGAAGACTTCTCTTACCTTTTCTGTTGTAGTTTGATATAAATAATATTTCTTGTGATATGTAAGGATTGCAAGAATTCTACTGAGTCAGGTTCAAGAGATGTGACGGAAATATTCCCAGAGTGTCTTTAGAAAGAAAAAGACAACAAATGAGTCAACACATGGACGGAGATGCATGGCCACACTTGCAGAGCAGCGAAGGCACAGTCTGGCCGACGGTCTGCCTGAACACGGAGAAAGTCATTGTTTGGCTTCGCTTTCCACTTGAAGTCATAATATTGGGGGTCAGCAGTTGACCCTTGCTGTGACAAATGGCCGGTGGAGACAGACACAGTCACACCACACAGTCAAAAAAATCATCTTTGCTGCGATGTTCCTATTTCAAGCCAGAGGAAAGGAGGGTTTACAAGGCATCAGATGTTTTTTGTCTGCTGTAAGCTCTGTGCTGCTGCCACTGCAGGCATTTCTCATGGCTCAAGTCAACCATACCACCATTAGAGAAAAGATGAACCATTACAATAACTGCAATGACCTCCATTCTGAAAGCTTTACAAGAGGAAGCATCAGACCATGATTCATTCAATGTTCCATGACTCGGTGGAGGTCACCGTCTGCTGGGATCCTGCATGTGTTTCTGCAGCCAGACGATACTGAAATGTGTTACCATCAAGTTTTATCACCAGCAAATTGATCAGTGATGACATGTAAAACCAATGTGCCTGTCTGTACTCACAGCCAAGTGTCTTGTTGATCATGTCCTGTCATCCCCTCCGTCCTCTTGCCTTTCTTTAAGAAGTATTGATCATATTAGTATTTCCTCTGGTACAAAGTGAGAAAAAATAGTCTGTATTAAGGAATACTCGATGCTGTGTCAAACAGGTTTGGTGTAAGTATAAATGAATAAGTTTATGTAAGGATTTTTTCATTGGGGAATGGATAAACAACAGCTGAAATGATTAGTTGACTAATCTATGAATCTTTGTTTTTCAGACAAATATGATGAAAAAGATGCCAAACATTTTTTTGCTCGAGCCTCTCAAATTAGTTTTGAGATTCACCGACCCATTTGTTTCTTTAGCTTTTGGACTGTTCGTCAAAGAAAATAAGACGTTTTAATCTTTAGTCTTGGGCTCTGGGAGTTTGTGGTGGGCATTTAATTCTTATTTTTTCTTTACACCAAACAAACAATTAGCAAATTTATCAATAATGAAAATAACATTAGTTGCAGCTCTAAATTTAATCCTGAGAATGATGAATGAAAAAAAAAACTCCAGCCTTCTGCATCACTAACAACTAGAAGAAATGTAACAAAAGAACCTTTAGGGGAAAATAAGTTTTGTCTGTTTTAATCAAAACAAGAACTCAGATCAGTGCTGAATAAAATGCACAAAAAATAAATTATGTCTGTCACTGTTTATGGGTCCTCAGTTCATCCAGAAAAAAGATGAAAAAGCATTTTATTGATTTCTCCATAGAAATTTGTGAAAAAATGTGGAAATAAGGCATCTTACTTGTCATCTATGTCAAGAAGCTTTGAAAAGAAGAATATAATCTTTATCTCTTCCACTATAATCAATCTGAGCAGCCTGTTTTGCAAGGAAGCCAATGCTTTATGTTCCCCACTTCTCAGTAATCCTTAGTTTTTTAATATCTTGTGTAAGCCTCTGTAGTCAATCTGCGCACACAACCAGCTTCAGGCAGGTGAGTAATGTAAGAATTTTCATGGGTTTGTCGTCATCAGCTGTCAAAAAACTTAAAATAAAATTTAAAAAACTGTAGTTTTTCAGGAGGTGTGAAGTCTCTCTGGGTGGCTTACGCTTTTGAAACCTCGCTCTACCTTCTGCCCCTCTCGTCACAACTCTGCACAGGCAGTCGTTACTGTGACAGTAGACTCAAAGAAAAGAAAGAGGCTGCCTGGTTCAAGAGGCGTGGCCTGATAAGAGCCCTGGCAAGTTCACTGAGCTTTGACATTTCCTCACAGCAACTCCCTCGGTTCTAATTGGCTACCGCTGATAAGATTCCCATGTTGTAATTGGCAGCTGCTGATAAGATGCTGTCAGCTGCTGCAGTAGTCGGCAGCATAGTGGGATGACAACAGCTCAGGAATTGGTGGGCTGACAGGGCTAAATCCAGAGCCTGAACCTTGTTTTCCAGAGATACAGTACAATCTACACCAGGAACATTTAGACCAGGACCTGACAATACTGAAAGAGCCTAACAACTTATTTTTGTAACCACCATGAATGGTTAGATTTACCAAGGACACTTTTTTTTAGTTCCAAGCAAGAGTTTTTTTCTCTATTTTATTTTTAGCTGTTTTGATTGTGTTTGATTGTGACAGGGCTTCTTTTGAAAAAAGGCAAGTCAAAATGTTGTAATTTATATTTAAATGTGCAGTGATTGGTGTTTTTGGCCACTTAGGAGCAGCAGAAACAAGTTTTAAATATACATTTCCTTACCATCACCACTCACTCAATGCAGTCGGCATGTTTGCAACTATTGTTTTCATCCATTCAGAGTCATTTGGTGTAAAGCTGTACTCAAACCAAAGAAATCTTGGTTTGCTGAAGTTCTGTCTGCACGTCAACCAACTGATAGGTGGATGGGATGAAAAGAAATCTGTTCTTTTTCTTAAGATTTGCCTCTTTCCCACGTAACAGTGGTAATTCACATATGCGCTGAAACCCTGAACCAAATGCCCAAATCAGTTGAACTGGAAACTTTTAACTGTCTTTACCCTGTCAGCTTCCTTGAGGAAAGCTTCCTTGAGGAAAGCTGACAGATTATGAGGGACATTTCTTCTTTTTTTACTAATAAAAAGAAGCAGGAGCAATTGTTCAACAAATGTTGATCCAACCCCAAACCCTTCACATTGTTCTTTTATTTTGATTAGCTTTGATTTTGTAGAAAATTGAAACTGCATTTTAAGGCTTTAAGGCAGTAAATAAAAACCCATTTGATACATTTGTGTCATTGCATGTGATGCAGATACATTTGTATGATGTGGAGCTGCTGAGCATCTGCAGCTCTAAGAGAAGAGATGCTGAATTTTGCCAACACTTAGTCAACATTAGCAAGTGTTACAACCAAAGTACAATCGACTGTAACCAATGTCCTTGAGAGAAATCCATCCTGCCTCCAACTGAGTTAACTCGAGTACAGTCTGTTGCTAACTGGCATTAGATGCACTGGTTATAGTGCTGAATGGTAGCCATAGCAACAGGGTCCCCCATCAGTTTCGGCCACATTGGAAAGTAGAAGGTCGTGAAGAGGGAAAAATAGTGCCTGTGGCCCATTTGTCCCATTATGAGGTATATCCTCTGATAGAGCCGTTCTTTCAGTAATTACCTACAGTTTCTAGTCTTGGAGGTGTCCTTGGGGCTGGAGGGGGGTACTCATGTCACAAAGATTAATTCCTCTGCTCCATCCCAGTTTTGCACTCAGTAATGTACAGCTGACTCTGCTGAATCCAAGCCTCTTTTTGCTATTGAAATTTCAGGCCATGTGGTCATGTTTCAGGCCGTACTCATAGATTTAGCAGATGCTTTTTCTGGCAGAAGTGGCCTGAAGTCTCCTGGGTTTGGGCTGGAACTGCTGATGAAGATATTTTTTGTGCTATTGTGTCCTTAGCCTAGATCTCTGTGTAATTAATACACTTGGAGTCCCTACTTCTCTGCTCACCTAACTTCCTGTCGATCCTCCTTGAACCGCAGGCCATTAGTCTTTATTGTCTGTATCACAAAAGCATACGCGCATATTTTTTGATTGATCTTCAGGAAGTTATTAAGCTTCTTGTAGTTAATGGAATGCACAAGAAGCTTTTCCTGATGGAAAAGTACATCATGTGATATTTCACTTCAGTGCTACAGTTCCCAGATCAGATCTAATGGGAGTGTATATGGGCGTGTGTGTGTGTGAGTATAAACAGCATGCTTTCTCTCTCTGCTTTCTGCATCCAGTTGTTGGTAAGACAAAATCCAGAGAGCTCCCTGGAGATCCAGTTTGCCGGCCTTTCCAGCAGCATATTTTAAAGTTTTTAGGTTTCATCATGACCTTGGGAATCACAGTTTCACAAGAAATTCCAGATCCTCTTACTTGGTGTTTCTGAAGCTTTCAGCCACACCTTGTTGCCCTCTTTAAAGGATGGAGGTGTTCAGTAAGTCTCCAGTAATCAATTCTGCATTTTGATTCAGCTATGAATTGTCTGGTTTAGTATTTCACCTCTTAAGTGTGTTTTTTTTTTTTTTTTTACTTTTTATGATAATAAACTGATTTCTTTTTAGTTTTTGACTGTTGTTTTAACGGAAAGTACCATGTAAACATGTCAGTTGGGCTCTGGGAAACAGTTTTTGTGATATTATATTGACCAAGCAATTTACCAGTTCTGTGGATAAATAAACAGTGAAGTCAACGATAAAAATTATCATTAGCTGCAGACTTACATACAGTAACAGGTGGATTGTGTTGAGGGGAAATTGTAGCCTCAGCCTGTTTCTGCAGACTGTGTCCTGCTGCCAATAGCTCCTTGTCATTGACTTTCAGTTGTCCAGACTTTTGTTGTGATTTTTGTAAAAGCTAATGTGTTCTTTAAAGACAAAAGGAATTTGAGTTGCATGTGCAGAACTGTGAAGGTTTTGTTGTGATGGGGTTTTTAAATTTGTTCAAATCCACATGACTAAATCCAATCCTTGAACAAATTCTGTTTTAAATTACTTATTTTGATGTGGGAGAGAAAGACTGAATGCTTTCAAGTTAAAATACATAAAACTGTCAGTGTTTTCAAGGTTATTCAGTGGACAATGACTTTATTTTTGGAGGCTAAGCAGTGGGGGAAAAAAAGCAGTGTCTGTCATATACTTGTTATTGTTTAATGGTTTGCTTCAGGACCTCGCCAGCTGTTGATTAACCATGACTATCAAAGATGTTGTTTTCCTCTTCAAGCATGGCATAATACAACAAGCTATAAGAACTCGCAGCACTGTTATTCCCTCACCACAATGAAGAATGACAGTCCCACAGCCTTTTTTTCTGAGGCCCTGGTCTCTTGTTCTGACAGTTTAAACTTCAAAGGAGAGAGAAAACAGATTTAAAGGAGCTCTCCAGCTTGTTTTTCTGCCTCGAGTGTGTCAAGCTGTCCTTTAGGCATCAATAGACATATTCAATTTGTGACTCTTGTACTAAACAAGGGCTCGGCCGTGTAGTGAGTACTTGTTAAACAGAAAACCTCTACAAGGATACAAACTGGACACAGGCTGCCTGGATACTCTGGAGGAGATTATACTGTATTTTCTGATGTTACTTGAAAGGTTTAATGATCAGTTTTTTAAACCTAAAGTTTTTTTTTTTTTTTTCAATATTACCACTTATATCACTCCAGGAGACCATCTTAATAGGCATTGATTCAAAGGATATATTTGAATGGTATAGGAGTCTCTCCTCCTCCCTCGTCTCTTTTATATTCTCTGGGGAAAAGTGGAGGACGTGAGGACTGACAGCTCTGAGGGGAAAAAAATTAAAACAGGCTCTCAGAACTTCACACTCGGTCAATGTAGAGATTTCTGTCTGAGAATCTTCTGGAGGGGAAGAGCTGAGGATTTGTCAGTGACAGCACTTTTCTTCTAGGCCTCCCTTCACTGTTATGGAAGACTTTGCCTTCAAGCTGCTGTTTCACGAGTGTAAACAAGAAGTTTTAGGTCAGCAGCTTATTTCTTTTTAATATACTGAAGACTAAACAGCACTTTCGTCTGGGGAAAAATAGGTAAATAACCTTGCCAGAAGGGTAGAAACCACAAATATAAAGCTATTAACATGCTAAATGCCTATTACCTTCCCTTGCTTTTAGAGATTATGTAGAAAAACTTTAAATTATGAAAGGGTAATAAAAGACAAAGATTAGAAAAAGAGGTTGTGTAAAACTGTGAAATGAAGGTCTCGGCAGGTCATGATGGAGCTCATTGTATGGATTACAGTAATTTTTCAGTTAAAATGCTCAAACAAACCTTATGTTGTAATTATGACCTTTTTAATGAAGCTAGTCTGGATAATGGAGGTTAAAATGCTTAAAAGCCGTGCAGTGAAAGATCAGTCTCACGTCCCTGCTGAAAGTTGTTTTTTAGAGCACTTATCTCTTGCAAAACTAAACCCAGAGAAGGATTTTTTAGTCCGTGTTTGACATCACATGTGGGATCAATTATATTGCACAGCTGTTCACTTTCCCATCTGATTTAAATGGCCCTGTACAATAGAGTATAGTACAGATGGGTCTGACGTATTGTTTTCACTCAGAATCTGGAGGCTTTTCGTTTATTCTCCTCGTCCAAGTCACCATCTGATCCATCCTGGATTGGCAAGCGAAGCTTTCAGAATTTGTTTTGATCCTCTGTCTTTGCTCTCTGTTGCTTTGGCATCGTGTTCCCGTCATTAGAGTCTATTTCAGATATATTATGGATGACTGAGCCAGCTGATAAAGCTCAAAGATGGCTTTTTGCATGTGCTCTTATTATCATCAGCAGTGGTGGTCGTGGTGGTGGTCGTGGTGGTTGCCTTGTGCATTTATTAAACAGTAACACTGAATATGGTGAGGAGGAGAGATATCACAAGAAATTGTCCACCATAACTCCATTCACCATTAAGGGAAACAGTCAGAGGTGCTATTTCACTTTTCATGCCTTACAGTACGTGCATTTATTTAAGAGTATCCATCATCTACTTCATAGAAATGATGACAAGATGCATTTTGAAAACCTTTAATTCACCAGGAAAACCTTATAGGCTGAATGTAAGTTAAATAGGCTGGAGAAAAAGGAAGACATGACTGGCAAAAATACCATAAATATCACTTCCCATTGGCACTTTTAGCTGCCATGAGTCAGACCATGACCTTGATTTGCATTTCCATTACCAGCTTAAACATGCCAGGTTGTGCCGAGCCGTGCCGGTGATGAACCATCTCCAGATTATTGCCAAAGCACTTCGACCCCCCCAACTCGAAGCAGATCAAAGTGCATCTCGCTGACCATTGCCAAGCGTGACGACCCGCCTTCACCCCAAAAAACAAGCAAGCTTTTACTGTAAATAATGAAGTAATGGGACTTTCATGTTAAGGCATCTTTAAGAAATGAAGTGTGTTTATTCTCTGTCTTAAAGACGCTTCTCATGTCTCTGCTGCACTGTTGTGTTTTTGTTAGAAAATAAATTATTTGGGCAACTTTCGTATTGCTTGGAATTCACTTTGTGTAATTTGAACAGTTGCATCTCTCGGAAAAAAAACCTGTTTTGCCTTCTGGTTATTCTGCTCTGTCTGAGTATTCTTTAACTTTAGTTTGATTTGTTTGGCAAACAAACGGTGCTGCTTTAGCGCTGAGAGTCATGCAAATTGCTTATGAAAAGTCATGTTCCAGCATAATGAATAATGGATGAGAGAGAAGGTTAAATTAATATAATATGTATATGAACACAGCTGTCTTATTGCATTTACCTCCATGTTTATCTAAATTCATCACTATTACATTCCTGCCTCAGCATCAAGGCTCAAAGTCTTGACGGAATAATTTGCATGAAAGTTTATTTTTAATAGAATTTTTTTTCCTTCTGCTTTCATCCTGCTGTGAAATTATGCTTGTAGTCTTCCATTCTAACAATTCAGGCATAATAATAATAAGTAATAATAACATAAGAAAAATATCATAAGTTTTTTTTAAATCTGTTTTATCAAAGAATTTCTGGCAAGCAAACTCTTTCAATTGATTTTATTGAGTGATTTATTGTGTAGTTTTACAATCAAAACACCATTTTTACAGTATTGAGTTGAAGCTTCTTTATTTATAAAAGTTTTGCAGTAATGTTACACTCTGCTGGACCATTGTTGATAGTGTTCTTAACCTGATTTACGGGGCAGTTCAATTTCACACCCTTCAGTTTTGACTTATCTTGGGTTTTGTGTACCGGGCTGTTTTCAGAAGGGAAAGCTGAAAATAAAGAAGAGAAAATATGAACCAAATGTCTGTAACAGATCTGATTTCTACATTTTGCGGTCTGACCGGTGGCACCATTTAGGAGTAGGTGATCTGTGACTGCTCTCGTGGGTATATGTCACATTGATCCGTGTCAGCCCTGATGATCTGCACCAAAACAGTTTAGCTCTTTTAAGCCACTGGGCCTCAAACGCAGACACGCTCAGAAAAACAATGACAGCACAGGCCACGGCGCCACCGAGCTTAATGTTCCTCTTAACACTTCAAAAAACAAACCTCTCTCCATCTGCTGAGGTTCCTCAGTAAATGGACTTCATGTCGGTCATGTCGCTCAGTCACTCTCACTTGCATTTTGTAGTTTTCTGGGAAAAAGACCACACTTTCTGAGACTGTTTCAGCACTTTATTGCAAAACACTGGTGTAAGGGCCTCTTCAGCTGTAGAGAAACAAATCATCTGCAGGGTCTGTCTTGCAGAAATGTTCTCTGTGCCTTCTCAGTAAAGTCCAGGAGAAAAACTGGAGAAGAAGAGATCAAAAAAATATGCATTAGCATTTCAAATACAATCATATAAATTTTCATAAAAAACAAACATACTCTGCATGCTATTTGCAAACTAATACAGCATGAAATAACAATTCATACACCCACCTAACTTTAGTGGTAACAAATGCGGTTTCTTTTTTCTGTTCAGCTTCTGATTTTGTGAGGATTTGTTGCTTTAAGTGAAAGTAATCTGATTATACTTGAGGTTTTGGACTGTTGGTCAGACAAAACAAGACATTCTGAGACTTCAGCCTTGAACTTTTTCTTGCTGTTTCTTACTGTAGTTCTGTCCTGAGAAATGCAGATGAGTTTCCCTGCGTTGAAGTTAATTACAGACTCATCTTTGTTATCTAACGGAAGAAACTGCATGCCTTTTTAATCCCTCGCTGATAATACAGTAAATGCACACAGGCTTAAACACAGTTCATCAGGCTGAAGCAGTTTGTTTTTATGTGTATCATAAATTAGTGTCTCAGCTCCTCCAGGATTCAAAGCCAGGTTTCATCTCCTCTTTTTTTGGCAGCTCACTATCAGATTGCCAATTACCTCTCTCCTTGTTAGATAGTTGTTGGGGTAATTGAGTCGGCTCCTTCACATCTGCACTCGGTGTGTGCTGGATGGTGAACTCGCGATTCAGTTTGTGCTGATGTCACAGTTTGGCCATCATAAGATGTATTTCTGATTTATAGCTGCTACGGCTGTCGCTCATCTCACCCGTCGACTACAGTGAGATAGATGCTGTGCGTCATTTGCACATTTAAATGAGAAGCCAGTTCTCCTGCTTAGTCATGAGATCTGTTGGACTTGTTTTTTTTTAACACTTTAATGTAAATGTGAGATAGACGGTCTAATTAAATGCCAATCTCAAGCACTGAATAAAGCACAGAGGCATATTTTGCATAAGGCTTTATACGGTTTTATGTCGTCTTTCACTGCTTTATTGTGCATGTTTGAATTAATAAGCCAGCAAATGGCACTAGAGTTTTATTATGTTAAAATCTATAGTAATTCATTGTGCATGTTCAAATTAATAAGCCAGCAAATCAAAAAGAGATTCATGGATCCACACAAATTTCCCAGCTGTGTTGCATTTTTTTTTTCTCCCAGGTGGGACAGAAACACATGACAATAATCAGCTTATCTGTTATCGTGCAAACATTCACTGCTGCCAGTGTGGACAGAAGGATGTCAGCAGCCACCTCGGTGCTCTTGTTCATTAAAGTAACTTCCTGTCTCTTCGTGCTCCTCATTCTAACAGATCAGTGGCAGCTGTTTTGTTGCATCATTAAAATCAATGCTACAGTCAGTCCGCTCCTGCCTTCGTTTAGTCACGTTGTAATTTTCACGCTTGTAGATGTCTGAGGTGTCTTTGTTAGGGAGACTGTCTGTATTGATCATCACAGTAGAGAGACAAAAGAGACAAATCTGTTTTGTGTTCAACCTAAAGAGTAAAATGACGACAAATGAAACGTTTGGTGAGATTTTTTTGTTTCAGAACTTATATATTTTGCCTCCACTGTTAATGGGGTTGATCTCACTTCCTCCTGCTCTGCACCACCTGCCACCAAACATAGCGCCCGTTAATTTGTCATGATATTATGTTAAAGCTTATGACAAGATTACACACATTTATTCACAAAGTGAGATTGTGTCATGAGCTTCCTCAGCAGGCAGACTTGCCTCAGTTGACCTGAAATTGAAGCAGAAATAAAAAAAAATTCATAACATAATAAAGACTTCTCAAGAGAAAAAGCTTTTATAGTATGAAACGAGCTTCAGAACGGCAGAACGGCTGTTTTCAAGGTCAACAGTGATTTTATTTAAATCTCAAGTGAGATGTTTCTGTTTGCCATATTTCAATCAGGGCTGCCCTCTCTGGGTTTCTACGCACATTCATTAATAAACGTACATAAATTTAACCTTCCGCATTATTTCTAGAAGCAGTGTGTGACTCTAAAGACTGAACACTGATATTGTTTTGCATTAATATGAGCGGTTGGAGTGAAGAGAGGCACAGCCATTTGTTCTGCAGGAGAACAGGAACAATGTCTTGGTTTTGCAGCCCTTCAAAGTAAAATCTGGTACATTTTGAGTTGAACTTGGTTCTGCTAGGAGATGAAGACCCTGCATAACATTTTAAGTTTGTGAAGTTGACAATGTTAGAGGCTCAAGTTTGCTTATTGCCACCTCTAACCATCTAATGACTTTCATTTTCCAACCTGAGCTGCACACTCTGCTGCTTTCACTCCACTCTCAAAACACAGCCATCGTCTTACTGTGCCGTTCAATTGTTTGCATTTCAGAAACCTCATTTTATTGATTTCTCCACCAAACACTGGTTTTACAGAAGTGGTACATCTGAAAAAAAAAATGCCTCACGTGTTACAGATCCCACAGACAACCTCACATTGTTTTATTCTGAATACTTTGACAGTATTGACGTGATGAGGCTGCAGCTCTGTTTGAGATCTCTCTTCTTTTTCTGTCTTTTGTGCGCTTTATCTCCCATCCCTCTCTCTCCCACCATAGATATCACAGTAATCTGTTCTCATCTGTCACCTCTTTCAGCCTGATAAGGACGGAAAGAGTCCACGCTCCTGTCCAGGAATGTTCGGATGTCGGATGTTCCTCCTCGACAACAATGACACAAACAAGTGCCTCCGCTCCATTTGTATAAAAATAGCTGCTGATAAGCCAATAGAAACTGAGGTTGTTTGCCATAACGGTTCTGCTCGAAAAATCTCCTGCAAGACTTCTTCCTTAGTAAGATAAATACTGATGTCTGCCGGGCTTCTGTTTCTTTTTAGTTTTATCTCTAATTGTCAGTGAAGGCGATAAATTTATCGATGCAGACAAAGATGGTCGTGTCAGGAGGTTTATGTCTTTGCAGCTCTTGATATTTTCCAGTGTTTGAATCGGTCTTTGCTTCATAGTCGGGCCTAATTATGTAATATTATTTTGAAAGAGGCTTGTCTGCCATTTTTGACATTTAAAACCAAATGCTAAACTTATTTAGTAAAATCAGGAATTCAGCTGAGAAATTGATGTGGAATTCAGACAGAGCAGCTTTAATATTTTGTTTGATTTTGTCAACTGTATCATTGTGGATAGCTTCTGGGATAAATGTGTAAAATCTCATGTTCAATGTAAATATTACAGCAACGGAAGCAGCTTCGGTCCATCTGCATGTTCATTAGTATTACTGCAGAGCCAGACTGAAGCATTTAACATAATTACATGCTCTCTCGTCATGAGTGGACACATGATGGAGACTCAGACATAAACATCACTTATGCACACAAAAAAAAAAATAAAACAGAGGATCAACAGTTCGTTCACAGTAGAAGCTGCATACACACAACATGGCCTACAACCCACATGCTTGACTCGTTGTTTGATTGCTCTGCTTTGTAGTGATCGACAGTTTGATGAGATTTGTGTTTGGGTGACTGGTCTGCTGTTATTGATCAGATAAAGATGGACATGTCTTCTCTTAGATCTACTCAAATGTATCTGAAATTAAGTGAAATGGATAATTAATCAAATGGCACCAGTGAAGAATCAATCATATGATCTGATGAAGGTTCCAGTTGAGCAGAGCAAGTAAGATTTGGCTCATTCTTACTCAGAGGACTTACTCTTAGTCTCACTGAACTGAAATATGGGTCGGATACACATTACTCTGTTAGTATTATTTGTTTGAGTGAAACTTTAGTCATCCCTGCTGTGAACTGGTCTCAGGTTAGTTTTTCCAATCCAATTTCGGAGGCAGTAATTTGATTTGACAACCTCCGCTGCCACCACTTTACCAAAGCCATGGTCACCTGTAAGACACAAAGGCAACATAGATTAACTCCCAGTCATCAGATTGCAACAGGTCTATTCGCGGCAGACTGCAGTCTCTGCCAGCAGCTCATTTTTCGGCAGGTCTTTGGGGACTCTGTATTATCACATTTTTTAAGGCAGCATAGAATTTGAACAAGGTTTTTGTCCCATTCAAATTCTGTGAGCAGGAAAATGCCTGAGGTTGTCTCTCGCTCACTTTCGGAGGGTAATAGAATTACTTTTTTCCATAACAGCATAAAGCCATCACTATCCCACTTTCAGTAATGACATTACAGTCAGCCATTCAACAGACAGGACATTTTGTCTCACAACGTTTTGCCTCTGTAACCTATTTATTGCTGTTTTATCAAATAAGATGCCCGCCAACCTAAAGGTACCCGGCTGGATTTCTATTGTAAACAAAGTTATTAAGTGCTTCTCGCCGTCAGGTATCGTGTGAATCGTGAGGTCTGAAAAAGTTGTTGAATTTCTCTCCTCCGAAAACATTTGCAAAGCTAACTTTTTTTTTCTTGTATGTGACCTGTATCCTTTCACACCCAAGTTTATTTGCTAGCTATCTTCTTCATCCCTGCCTTTGCTGGTGCGTGGTTGCATTAGTAGAATATTACGAGAAAAACTGTGAGTTTTCGGAGGATAAAAACGTAGATTTCAGATTTTGCAGCTGAACCCAGTCCTGTTAGTCTGAGAGTCCAGTCCGGTGTTTGAGCTGCTTGGTTTTGGAGAGAATGACAGCAACAACTGAGCAGACTGGGTGAACAGTGTTGGAGTATTGTTTATCAGAGGACGGCTGTTGGATGAATGCAGGAGATTAAACAACTTTACTTCATGTTTAGAGCACAAATGGGGGCATTTCTCCTGCTTATTCACTCATCTGCTCTCACTTTCTCCTCGTCTTCCTCCTCTCTTTACAAAACTGTGTGACAGATGAATGGAAAAGGAGTTGAATTGTGGTGCAAAACTGGGAACAAAATCAGTGATTAGATTGTGAAAATGGGAGTTTCACGCCTGCAGTTTTTTATTAGTCACACCACACGTGAGGATTTTGTTCTCGCTGACCAAATCAAGTACATGTCCTCTTATTCTGTTGCACGGTTGAGGCAGAATGGCAGGACTGCAGTAGAAAAAAAGCAGACAGACAGAAAGAGGGGCAGTAAGGCCACAGTGGCTGATGGGCATGTGATTTTCAGAAGGGCATCAAGGCCAGACAGGCCGCCGGTGAAACTCCTGCCCTGATAACAACCAATACAGAATATGATGAGGTGTGACATGTGGTCTTACCGAGCAAGAGCCTCATTTGTCAGGATTTGTCTGTCATTGCCAGTTGTCTTAACTCTTAACAAAATTATTTATCAGAATATATACGAAGGTGATTAAAAACTAGATGGATGTTTTTTACCCACTCTTATTTTTTTTTTCTCACGAGGCTCGGTTGTCTTCAGGCGTCTTCTGTCTTCTTTACATCTTCACTTTGTTGTCGTCTTTTCTGGTCCTAAATGAGATGTGGTGTAATATAACACTCAGGGCTCTCTTCACTGTGCCATCACTAATAACCAGACCTCTACCAGTTTTATCATAATTAACAGATCAAAGATGCGGAGAGAAGGGCACTCATACATTATTAAACAGACACTGTGTGTGTGTGTCAACGTGGGTACGTTTGTGTATGTGAGGCACGTACTGTAAGCGATTGAAAAAATAATATAGTGATCTTTACAAGCACATTTCTCTATTTTCCGCAGGCTTTGATATTCCATCACAGATAAAGTTGTACAAATTGTCCTCCAAACAAGGTTTTTCTACTTGTGCATACGTCTTATCTTCATGTCGTTAGGTTCTGCTCACATTGTGATGAGACGTCTTTTTTTTATTCCAAATGAGCCTGAAGGCGCTCTTTTGACCTCACTCCCTACTCAGAAACACACACCGACAAACACACACACACACCAGGCAAACATACAGACCTGCATTCAGGAGGAGATTAAGGTCAAAGATTGATTCGCTCTCAGAGAGCAATTGTTCACTGGAGGCATTTTCTTTCTACTATGTGCTTTCAATGCATAAGTACGAACACTTGACGCCTTCTTTCTGATGGAAAATGGCAGACGTCTCTTTCAATGCTGTGTTTCAGACCAAAGAATCAGGCCGTAGCCGGCAACAACTATTTAGAGCTTGATTTTTTTCCTTTTGGCTGAAGGACGTATGGAAACTCGGTCCCAGTCATTTGTCTGCTCACCACGTTGTGTTCAGCCATGTCATTATATTCATGGTAAAGGCTATCATCAGGCCTCTGAGCCTTATTTATTGCCGCAGCGCTCGAGGTTCAATTTGATGCTGTCTCATTTTGCACTTCACCCTTCTTGTCTGTCATTTTTGTCTCAGCAGCATCACATCGGTCTCTTAAAAGCGACCTTTTCTTTCCCTTCTCGTCTCCATCCTTCATCTTTTCAGCTTCCTCTTGAATTCACCCTCCAGGGGCTGTAATAAACCTGTAGTCAGCTGTTAAAACCATGTGCGTTTTAGACTAAATGGCCCCTAGCGTCTCTCTGCCTGCTGTTCGGGCTCACGGCCAATGGGCCTTTAAATGACCTAATTCCCTATCTGCCTCCTGGGGGAGCTTTTAGGGGAGCTAAAAGCCGGTCACAGCCCCAGAGAATGAGTGTCAGGGAGGCTGTGGGCTGGGTGGACCTCCGCTGAATCAAAATTACTATCACTTTAATCGCCATGGGTAATATCCATACAGAGATGCTTCATGATGACACTGATAAGGTGAATGCAGGGGGTCTCTTAGCAGCATTTCTAGAAGTTTTTTTTTTTCTTTTTTATCCTATTTTTTGAG
>JAPZDY010000026.1:17700994-17723760 GCA_029783645.1 Ctenochaetus hawaiiensis | reverse complement strand
AAGGGAAGGTAGGCAGAGGAACTGAACCTCATTTTAGAGATGGAGACTTGATGCGTGGACACACACACTCACACACACACACACACACACATCCATTCAGTCTGTGTTTTTAAACTGAAGAGTGCATTGTGAGTGCCAGCTTCCTCCTCTTGAACTCTGTTTGCAGCGTTTTAAGGCCTTTTTTTCCTGCTGTTTAATGTTTCATAGCAGGGAGGACGGAGTTGTAACTAATAACGTTAATGATGGCTCTGTTCCACTTTAAATGTGTCATTAGGCCATGCCAGCCAGTGATGCAGCATGCAAAGCATTCAGGACCTAAAACTGGAACGCATGAATGGAAAGCATTTATCGGTGATGTTATTAGCTGCACCTGTGTTCGGCTGCTCGAAATGCCTCCTGTGACAAAGGTCAATTAAACTGCTCTCGCTCTTACAACCCTCGCTCAGCTTTTACCCCACAGTTGTACTTCAAAACAGGTGCACAACTTGTTGATTCTGGACTGTGTTTGTTTAACAGGAAGGACCGCTGAGCAAGAGGCTTTAGTCATTGCAGACACTTAAATTTTTAATGGAAGGAAACTGTTTGTCAAACCAGTTTTGTAAACAGGGCCTCAAATGCCCATCAAGTCTCCCAGTAAACCAGGCCAGTGAGCCAGTATGCAAAGTACCAGGACCCTTGATCCTGTGTAAATTGACTGCCTTCAGTTTAAATGTTATTGATTAAGCCTCATTGCTTTTCCCGCTTTGACATCTAATGATTGCTCATGTCTGCAACTTATGGGATGGATGGTTGAAATGGGCAGGATTCACTCAAGTCTGTGCACACTTCAAGAGTCTGAGTCGTGTGTGGGTTAAAAATACTGTTCATGCATAGTACAGTGCTATTTACATTTAAGTTGGGTTTAAATATCTTGAATGTGACACTTTGTCTGATGTAGAGTCAATGTTTGTTTTGTTTTATCCTCTATGTTTTAGTATCAAGTTCTTTAAATGGCTCCTTTAAGAAATTGCTGACTTTATTACATCTTGAATGTTGACATGAACACTATTTACATCTAAAACTGTAACTTTCCAACCAAAAGTGATAATTGTAATTGCTTTGGTACATCTTGAATGTAGCATTAGGTTGTAGGCTCGTCACATGCGGTAATATGAAAGACAAATATAAATTTGTCCTTTTAAACATGTGCAACATACCAAGTAAATTAGACGTTAATAATACAAGTCTTGTAAACATCACAGGAGCTTTACTCTGATAAGATAATTAAACTGTCCACAGTAGGTTTATCATGGCTGTACTTGGCCTTCAAACCTGCACAGAGTTAATACATCAGGTATCAGAAACGGTGATGGAGAGGGAGGAAACTCAGGTTACCAGGACAGCTGTGTCTCATCCACAATAACAGCTGATGTTTACTTTCCTCTCCCTCTTCCTGCGTCCTCTGTCCTTTTCCAGCTTCTTACATCTGAGTCAGCCGCTGTAACACACAGCAACTTCAGAACAGACGCTGTTCATTTGCTTTCCACAGAGCTGAGCTCCTTCACGAACTGAGACTGTGCTGAGTCACACTGAAATCCTCATCTGGGCTCAAACAGCACATATTGTACCCGGATGATGAAGCCAGTAACCGCATATGACAAGAAATAAATTGTTAATGAAACTGTTGATTAATGTCATTTTTTTCCTTTCCATATGAACAATCATGATACTTATTATATGTACATTTTATAAATGTGCTGCTGTTTTATCATCTCTCTGCATAACAATTTAATTTTGCAATTTTTGAAAGTGAAAAATGTTTATCTGTTCATTCTTAACTTCACTGAATTCAAATGAACTTGTTAAAGCACTTGTTACCTTGCAAGTCAGCTTGATTAGTGAAATTGTGCACGTGTTTGGACCAATCCGCATCTTACGAGGAACTAGTGTTGGCTTGTTTTAACAATGACTATCAAGAGAAGCAACAACAATGGCCCCCAGAGACCTGATCATAGATTCAGATACAAGAACTGAAGGTTAAAGGACGGAACTGAAGGCCTTTTTAATGGAAATGATGTTTATTTTCCCTTTTCTTTGACAAGCTTATGCAAGAGCTCTGCCTGCAGCGCTCTCCAGAGCTAATGTTGTGATCTGATTGGTTATCCAGTGATGGGCCGTGGCTGGTCCAATCACCTGCCAAGTATGTCTCAAAAGTGCCCGTCATTTTCCAAACAGTTTTTAAGGACGGCTTCCTGGGCGGTTCTGTGGAGCAAACCATCTGGCACATCAGGATACTTTACTCGTTGAACCTCAGGAGAAATATCTACGTGGGAAGAGATCCACTCATTTGATTCGTTTTTTTCTTGGTTCAGAAACAAATTACGAAGAAGAAGAAATTTCTCATTTTTTCTGGATGGACTTTGTGTTGGAAGTGACACCTGTAAGCCTCTGTTTTTTTGTGTTTGTCATTTTTATCGTTCAGTTCAGTTTCCTCGGGAGCTCTTTATTAATTCTGTGTGAGCACACACACACTTTCACATATGTCACACGCAGCCTTATACAGTCATGCAGTAATTTTTACCGGAGCACCTTGTGCCTTTGAAGTAATCCCGGCGGATTAGTTATTGATTCTCCATTACGACTGAACATTATTTTTGTCTCCTTTTTGTCTCACCTCTAACATCAGGGGAAAATTCACTCTCACTCTCTTTGCTCTCTTAATGATCCCTTAGTGTTTGTGCTTGCGTGCAATTGGTCATATGCTTCCTTGCATGTGGGTCAAAGTGGATTTTTAAGTGTCAGGTTCAGGCTCATTCATTACAAGAAACTGCCTGGGCCAAAGTGCTTTCATTGCACATTAGGGTTTGCCTCTATTTCATGTACCGAGAGTCTGGAATGTATTTCTTCACCACCGAGTCTTTCCTTGCCTTCAGCCAAGTGGATTTATCCAGACAGACAGCTGGATAAACAGACCACTGGGGGCAAAGCCTTCAACAGTGTGCAGCCTCACAGAGCTGGGTGCACATCTCCAGTGATGACAGTTTTATTTCTATAGATGGACTGGGCAGTGGATGTGTGAGTTTGAAAGTTATTATTACATGTTTGTATTAGTGATGTGTTTGGACAGAGGCAGACGCTGCAGTTGAGTCTGTGTTTACTTGAGGTGCTCAAAGAAAAGAGGAGTGTTTTTTTTTGTGGGGTAGATCCTGATGGTGTTTAATGGCACCTGAAAGTTTGCTTGACATCTTTTTTTTTTATCCATATTCTTCTTTCAAGTTCGTACTTAACTCATGTAATTGGGTCATTCTGTTTCTCTGTATCATAGTTTCATCATTGCTCTATAATTCTGTTTATCCATCTACTGCATGACTCTCCATCCTAAAAGAGAAAGTTGTCTTCTCTCACTGTTTCTGAGTTTTTTTCCCCTCAAACTTGCCTTCTAAACTTGTTTTTTACTTATCTGAATCATGGATCCAAGGACAGACGATGTCATTTTTCAGAAAGATTTTAGAGCAGTAAAGCCCTCTCAGGCAAAATTGTGTTTCGTGATCTGAGACTCTGTAACTAAAACTGACTTGGTTTGCTCAGTTCAATGTTAGCAACAGTTTCTGACCCAGCTCAAGCTGTCCAACACATAAATGCTAAGCATATAAGAGGGGAAAAAAGGAGCAAACCAGGGGGCAGGAAACTCAAGTCGAGACCACGCTGTTCCTCAGACGGCAATCAAAACCAGGTGGGAGAAGCTTAGCACAAATCCAAAAACAACTCTGTTATTTCAAGAGGTCCAATTCTAATGTAGTCAGTACAATAAAGCCATGAGTTTGAAGTACAGTGTCAGATTTTTACTCAATAAGACATTCAAGTCGAAGGTGCCAAGTGAGCAGGGGTAGAATTTAAAGGGGAAGGTGTCAACAGACAGGGCAGCTCGGATGGTGACAGTAGAGGTCAAAACTCCAGAAACACTCGACCCCGATGAAAGCTGCACGCCAAAAACGCGTCGGTCTGACAATAACGTTCTTTGTACCAGTGCAGTGTTGCTGTAGTTCTGACCTCTTTAGACTCTTTTCTGCCTTCAAAGTATTGAAGTCGTGCCAGAAATCCCTACCCTGCAGTCACAGTGACAGTCTCAGTTACTCTGCCGGTGGAGTAGCTTAAAAGGTGGAGACAGCCCACCTCTTCTGAAACAGCAGGAGAAAAGAGCAGCCAAGGAACAAATATGGCCTGAACTATATGAGCTGAGGACCTAGATTTCTTGACACAGTGGAATATGAGGAATCTGACCCATATGTTTGAGGGGTGGAGGTGTATGGCTGGTCTGTGGAGGATCACTGTTGCACATTGATTGTGTGTCTGCACTCGTTAAAAGCTGCAGCTGCATTCAGAGCTTAGGGTTTTTATTGTTATGATCACGGTTGCATTATCTGTATCCGTTTTTAGTAATTGGTGTTATTCTGCAAACTGTGTTTGGAGTTGATGTGACACATTGACCCAGTGACCCTGTGAGGTTCATACAACAGCAGCTATGGAAGTTTTTAAATCTCAAAGGTGGGAATTCTTAGATGGACCTCTGTTAAACTGTTCAGACAAGAGTTCAAGTGGATTAGAGAGTTGCTGCAGTTTTGGAAAACTTGAGAAGTCACAAATTTTAACGGCAATCCATCAGTGGGGTGAAAACTCAGCAAAACCCTGAGGACATACAAAATGGCTTTTCCAATACTCAAACTGTGTTTTTTACTCATGAATTATAATGGATTAGTCATGTTTTAGAATAAGCAAACTCAAAAGCTGGTGAGAAAACTCCCAGAAATTATGTGAACTTGGAGAACGGAGCAGAATTTACATCATTAACAGCAGGAACCAACATCTGGTTTTGACATATTTGCCGCTTGACGGAAACAGAGACTCTATACATTTCCAAGAGTCTTCTCCATGCATTTCCCGAGCCTTCATCAGGGGTCTCTTTAGCACGTCCAGACTGTAAGTAGAACCAGATGTAAAGCCCCTCCTATATTTCTTTCAAAATCCAGACCTCCCAAGATGGTTATTTTTACATAGGACACTTGACAGAATGTATTGTGTCGCTGTTTCTTGCACATTTATTCAGGTCCTCAGTACATTCGGCATTGATTCTACCTGCTGTAGTGGATTGGTGCATTTAAGGCTCCAACTGCTGCTCAAACCACCTGATACTTTGCTTTCTGAGGTACTTTATGCATCACTGAGAGGATTAGATATGTATGTGTGTGTATGTGTGTGTGTGTGTGTGTGAGGAGGGGGGGCTTGTTCTTGTGAGTGTATGTGTCAAAACTGCGACACAGACAGCACAGTACAGAAGCTGCACATTTGTAAATGACACCAAAATGCGGTAAAGACTCTGAGCTCATCCTTCATCTCAACTAGCCAGCAGATTGATTTATGTTTGTTAATGGTACATCATGGCAGGATCAGTCCGTGAAGTGGATGTGCAGTAACCTTAGACGGGATACTTTCTGCTGAGACGCTGGAGCATTGATGTCATGCTTTTATGGTGGGCTGGTCTGGTTTTATGATAAACACACTGTACAGAGTTTGAAATCACAGTGGAAACTCCATCATGTCCTCCGATGTGTCTCCTCTCTTTGCCTCTTCCTCTTAGCTTATCTCTCTCTTCCTCCATTTTGCAATTGGTGACGTTAAGTCACATCCTCTTCAGGTCACTCGACCACATTATAAGCAAGTAATATGTCTATAATCAGGATCTATGCAGGACACAGTGGACTGTACAAGTTATATGGATTAAACTTCACCCTGACACAAAAATTTTGCATTAATGACTCTCAGTGAGTGAGGCGACATACTTGAGTCTTTTGAGAAATTGTTCCAGCCCTCATCTAAAGCTTCCTTTACAAACCTTCAATTTGGACTGCACAACATTAAGAGCCAAAAAAAAACAAACCATCTCTCAATGTGGCTCAGTAAGTGAAAAGTAGCAGGAAGCCTTGTTTTTTCTTTTCTGTGACTGGACCTTTGTGTTCATCCGGCTTCAAAGCTTGGTGCTTATTTACTTCTCAGCGTCTTTTAGCATAAAAGAAAAATTATGCTCTTCTTAATTTCCTTCAATGTTTCTACAACAAAGCTACAGATCCTCTGTTTTCTGTTTACATCAGCACACACGTGTCCATCATACATTAACGGCAAGGTGATGTGAGTTTACAGGCATATTGGTCTGGACAAAATTCATTCTAGTTTTAAAACCCAAAATAAGAGAAAAAAAAATATTAGTGTGTAGCCTAAGTTGCCACACACACACACACACAAAACCAAAACGAAAACATTTAGCCTCTCACACACATGTATTTGCAAGGTTATCAGAATTTATTTAGATGCACATTTTCATGCTTTAATACACTCTCTGTCACAAAAGCATGCACACGCACGCACACACACACGCACACCCACACACACACTCCCACACACACAAACATATTCAAAAACTCACCCTGGAGAATAGATAAGCAGGCTCCGGGGACAGAAGACTGTTCCCTGAATAAACAACCACTCCTTTGTTTGCTGCATCCCACTCATCCTCAGCCCCTCCCCATGGGTACCACAAGCCCCTCCATCACTGTATACTAACACACTCACACACACACACAGACAAATATACAAACTGACATCCACATGCATAAATACATGCCCCCACACACACAAACACACACACAACCCTCAGTGGAATATATGAAAACTGTAGTGTCATGCCTCATAACAAATGTCTAAGCGGTGCTTCTTTTATGAATTTAGAGGGCTCAGGACCCCTCCCCAGATAAAAATCGGGGGCCTCTCATATTAGTTCACCTGGACTAACATCAGGAAATACATTAACCGACACTCATTCCTTTGCCGTAAGCACTTTCCGATCCTTGGACTGAATGCCATGTCTCTTTCTGCTGACTGCTCAGGAGCTGCACTGGTACGATGCCAGAGGTTTTTGGCTGCATGTAGGCGGACGGAGTGGATGTACTTTGGATGTACAGTGTGTCTGGGCTGGAAAAAGAGAGCCGGAGTTACAAGGTTACAGAAATGGAACTTTCTGACAGTCCTCCTGTGTATGTGAGCTATATAAGGTTGTTGGCTAGATATTGTTAATATTATAGATATTGTAAAAAGCTTGATTCGTCATGGAGATTCAACTGTGGAGGTGATGGATAAAGAAGAGTTTTTGGAAAGCAACAGTCTCGTTTAGATTTAGTGTGAGAAGGAGATTAATTAAAGTTGTCTAAGTAGTTAAGTTTTGGGTTTTTTTGTCCTGCAGGTTGCAGAAACTTAACTGGAACAGAAACGGACTTTGAGATGTTTATATGAGAATACAAAAGAGTGACTTTTTGGCAGATATTGAGAGAGACAGATTTCAGCCACTGGTCAGGTTCCAGGTGGCGTGGCTAGCTCGCCTCATTAGAGAATATTATCCAGCATGCTTCATAGCAACTGTCTCCCTCCGACACCCCACCCACCCACCCACCCACCCACCGCTGACTGCTAGAAGGGACGTTTACCCTGGAAATCAGAGCAGAGAAAGACAGGAAAGGAAGAGGAGGATGACATTAATACCCTGAAGCTTCACACAATCAAATGTCTCCTTTTTTTTTTATTTCTCTCTCCTGCATTTCCTGATTGATGGGCAGCTCTAAATGTAATTACCTTGAACAAACCTTCAGGAAATAGATTGTTTAACATCAAACGGACATAATGGAGAAGAAATTGAGGTGGAAGGAGGAAGAATTTGTACAATAACCTTGGTGGGGAACTTTGCGGATGTGTGTGTGTTCTTTCATTTAGGCATGATACCGTACAAAGATGGGCTGTTAGCAGGAAGATGTTGGTGAATTTCAGTGTTCTAACATGAGAGAGAGTATGGACTCAGAAAAAAAGCACAGCGAAAAGGATCAGACAGATGTGTGGCCATGTGTGGGTGGACCCAGCCCCAGGTTTCTATTGTTGTTCTTCTTCAAGAGCACCCTTGGGCTCTCTATATCTCCCTGTGAAGTTTCCAGTGAGTCAAAGAAAAGCTCCTCATCCTCGCTCTCGTTGAGTGGAAGGCATATTGGCTCTACATGCTGTTTCTCAGCTGAACTGTTTGATGTGCATCATTTACTACCTGAGAACAGTGTTCCTCTCAAAGAGACTGATGAAAAGCAATTTGCATTTGAGTGTCTTTAAACACTGTGTGTCTTCATCTTCATGTACAAACAAAGGTGCAATTTTGAATACAAAATGCTGAGGCAGAGTTCTTTCATTTCATTTTCTTGAACCAAATCTAAAATGCTTTCAAGTTAAAAGCGCAATATGGAATTTCTGCCTTAAGAAATCTCTTTATCAAAACAATGAAAACTAAAGATGTGGTTTGATGCCTCGTAAAGAAAGAAGGAACTTGTTTATTTTATTGTTTAATAGCAACCATCTAAAACAAAATTATATCAGACTGCTGCAGTATATATTCACAGTTGAGGTGATGTATTAAAGTTTTAGTCACATTAAGTCAAGTTTGCTTACTTTTTTCTTGCCCATCGCTGACTCGTGTTACCTCAAAAGTTAGTGGCAGAAGACAAAATGAAACCTGCCTTGATCTTAAATAAAATTGTGCATTTATCCAAGTTTTAACATGTCAGAAACATATGGGGTAATACAAAATATAACAGAATGTATGCCACATATATAGTTGTCTTGAGAAATTGCATGTGGAAATGTTACATATCATAGGTTTAAGGCTTCAGTTATTGCTTTTGTTATCAGTTGCTTTGCTGTTTATTTTCTCAGTTAATTGTTTAGTCCAAAAAATGTCACAATATTGTAAAAAAAAAAAAAAAAAAAGTCTATCACAGTTTCATCATGATGATGTTTTATTAGTTTTTTCTGTCGAATTACATTGTCCGAAACCTGAAGATGTCGAGTTTATTATCACAAAAGACAGAAGAAAACCACCAAATACTCTCACTGATGCTGGAAACACTGACATATTCCTAAAGTGTGACTTAAATGTTGATAATGAAAATTGTTGCCGATTAATTTTCTGTCCATCAACTGACCAAGTAAGACACTAATTTTTCCAGCTCTTCTCTCAAGTACTGCATTGCTGAAATCATCCATGGCCATTTGTATAATTGACGAAGCTCCCATTCATGAACCTATCTCTCGTTATCTAATCCATCCCAGGCTGGTCTCTGAATTACCATTCATCTAGTTTACTGGCTGAATTAATTAAATATCAGTAATGGTGTCATAGAATAATTCTGTGTCCAATCATGTTCTCATTATTTAGTATGTGCTATTCTTAATTGCTTTAATTCAGAATTAAGTATCATTTCATTGTACGTTCATAATACCTACACCCACAGTGCCTCAGTATTCAGAGGAGCATCTCTGCATTTGTTACAGATGAATTGAAATAGTTCTGAATAAATTTACCGACCCACTGTTTTTTTCAAACTACTTTGCTCCAACGGCCCTGACACACATGATGTACTTATTTCTAATGATGCACTCTTAGTGGGAGAAAAAAGTATTCAGATCATTTACTCAAATCAAAGAAGAGATCTCACACAAAAAGAACATAATATTACATGTTATGTAATTTCATGTGAGCACAAGTACAAAAGTTTTCTTGGTCACATGTATGTAAAGTATCAGGAGTAAGACTTTCCATTTTACAGAATGAATATATATATTATTTTATCATACAATTGATGTAATAACAGCAACACTTTAATGTTGTAGCAGATACAGATGGATCTGAGTTTAACTACTTTAAACTGTCACATATAAATCTGCAAGACGACAACATATGTTTTGTGTTGAGGCAAACATGATTCTATAATTATCAGTTAATCTGCATTTTTATGTGATCAATTGTTTTTGTCGAAAGCATTTCTTTCCCTCTTAAATAAGGTGTATTGGAAATATTAAGGAGTATAACATTGAAATATTCAGATACTAGAGTATTTGAGTAAAATGTACTTTGTTACTGTCCACTTTTGTTTATGAGAAAAGCTGTTGGGTAATTACATTTAGCGTGCTTTAGGTGTTACTGCTCCGTTCCTGAACTTCAGTTAGATTAGATGAGGCTTCACTGTCAGATTTCTCCTCCAAATTTTCATTTTAAAGCTGCAAAAGTCAGATTTTTAGAAAGTTAACTTCAGTTATGAAGATCAATTTCTGCCCCAAAACCCTGTTGTACCAATAACTAATAGAGTCAAAATAAATGCATGATATCGGAGCTGTTGGACACTATAAAGTGGAGGCAAGGCTACTGTTTGCAGCTGTAGCTGAATTTGTTGTCAAAGGTGTGTTGAGGACAGAGGTTCAGTGAGTTTCATCACATTTTTGAGGCCTCTGGATTTGTTGAGGTATTAGCTGAAACAACTGTGATGAAGGTCCCTGGATGACCCCCTCACCCACTCATCCCTGTAGCATTACAGATTAGTGGCTGTTGAATGGAGCAGCCTGACTGCTTGTCTTCTCTATATTTATAAAAAGTGAAGCCCAGTGCTCAGAGGCAGCCACTGCTTATTAACCTTATCCTACCTTCACAGGATCAGCCACAAATGTCATTTAAGATTGATTTCAAAATCTTTTCAATCTCCCGTAATGCTTCTTTTGGACCAGTGCCTGACTTTATTTTTACTCTTTTTATATCACATTGAAAAAAAACAGGAACAGGCACCAGATGACCTGGGTCAACCTTAAGCCCAAAACTTTGCCATTACAGTTAATAAGCCTTACTCAACTTAGCTACCAGGACAAGAGCAATAAATTAATTTTAACATATTTTCCTCTGCAGTGCTGATTGCAGAAGCTAAAATAAAACATCCTTCTTTTGAACACAGCACATGTTAAAATTGCACCAGCTGCTACATATTTTGTTTGTGTGTATTAAGCCGAATGCATTTACAGGTTCAAAATTCTGCTGTCGTTTCTGTCTCTTCCTAAATGTGATGCATGATGCCATTTGTGGAAATGGTCTAATTGCACTGCTCCCTCCTGTGGAGAAACTGCAGCCTGTTAGATCTAAATGTGTGAAGCTGTGAGTGGGATTTTGAATCAAGAACTGGTTCCAGTTGAGAACCAGAGATCCAGTTGAACTGTCTGCCTCTGAGTTCTTCAGTGGTTTTATTAGTGCCTCTATCTTCCTCTTACAATTTTTCATTGCAAAACAATAACAAAAACTACCACCTACATGTATGTGACGTGTATGTTTTTCCTCCACATATATTTTACACTGGATTCAAACTCAGGGATGAAAAAAGTTACTTTGATGCTGTAAGCCTGTATAGGTCTACTCAGTTCCACGCAGACAGCTGATAAGGGATCAATAAAGGAATCAATGAAGAATTCAATAAGCAGAATAAGAACTAGTACCTACGAGTAACTAAAAACCTTACTGTTTTTTTGACTGAATGAGGCTTTTATATCTTCAGAAGGAGCTGATCTTTCTCAGTCTTTCTCAGAATCGGCCATGATGCACTGCTTTGTTTTTGAAGCCCAGAGTGGGAAATTCAAACACTTAATCTAGAGAAGCCTTTGGCATTTTGTGTGTTTTTATCTGCAACCATGGATTCTTCTACATGTCTGTGAGGGGGAGAGTGTTGCAAGGGTTTTTTGTTTGGTTGTAATCTTCAACTTCACTGCTAGATGTCACTAAATCCTTCATACCAGACCTATACTTTGTGTCACCTCAGGAAAGCTGTTTTTCTGGAGTTTTGTAACAGACAAGACACTAAGACATTTTAATAAAGCTGCAGCTACAAGAGGCAGAAATGACAGAGATTTTTTCTATTCTATCAAAACCTCAAACTTCAGGATTCAGCTCTCTCACTGGCTGGCAAAACAGTCAAATCCACCAGTTTAATGCTCTTTAAAATCTACGCTGTGCTCTGATAAGTATTTAAACAACATGAAATAAATTTTCAATCTGAAAGATAAGAGAAAAATCCCTGAGAAAGCTGCATAAATACGTACATTGGATGAAGCACACCGGTCGTATTTGCATATTCGTCTGTCTACTTGCAGCATACATTGTAATGAGCTGCACTGACGGAGAGAGGAAATAATGGTAGGTTAAAGATGAAACATGTCCTTGAGCTACGTTGTCGAAACTGGAGATGAGAGAAACTCTGGTGGAGCTGAAAATCCTTCGAAATAAGTAAATAATCTCCTTTATTACACACAGCTCGGCTACATGCTTGCTTCAGGTCTCTGGCTCTTAATGGGCAAGGATAAATACATTGTGAGACACACACACACACACACACTCACACACACTCCAGAGGGAACATGAGCAGCACTGCAGTGAAATTGAACCAGCCATGTCCTGATGTAACCAGATCATTTCCACCATGTGAGCTGAAATCTAGTTTTCTTTGAATCAATTTTTAGCATATTAACTCATAGGCAAGTTTCCTCATTTGTGACTGGAATAACAGAGCATCAGCTTGACAGAAAATGAAGTATTATTTCCAGAAATATTATTTCCAAGACATTTTTACAATGTTTTCCTCTGTAGGGCATCCTCCCACAGAACTCAGCATTGTCTCGGTGTACTTTTTTTTTTCTCTCAGTCCTTTTCTATGCAAAGTGTTCGGCCTTAAGGTTGGTTATTGAACCAGCCTCCCATCTTCTATCCACCCTTTCTTATCTTCCCTCCTGCTATCCATCTTCTTTTCCTCACCCTAACATGCCGAAGGAGCCATCAATCACCAGGCAACTAGGGTCCCTCTTATCACCTATTTCCTTTCACTCTGGTTGGGGGCTGATGGTGAGGTCATCTGTAGACATATAGTTTCCATCCATTTTCCTTTTAATGAAGTTTGCTTGGCTGTTACTCACTATGTTTTCTTGTAACTATCAATTTTCTGTTTGTCTTTCCTCATTTTTGTCCCTCTGAAGGTTTTATCTGCCTAATGTCTTCATTGCATCCTCTCCGGCCCAGGGGATCTATTCTGAATCTTCTGTAATGTGCATATTTCTTTATTCTCCTTCACTAAGTGTCATCCAATTCATCCATTTTCTCTCTCAGAGCAGCTTTGGAGGAAATCATTTGTAAGGAAATGTAGTATCTAATTCCAGTTAATGGTGTACACTGTAGAACTGTAAATATTATCTCTCCCTCACTGGATTTATTGCTCTTGGAGATTTGAAAAAAAAAAAAAAAAGTCAGTGAAATTGTAATGAAACTCACATGTTTGCCGCTGTTATTCTCTATTGGAGCGGAAAATCACAATGAACTCAAAGTAAATGTTTCCTTATTCAAATATGTGGCTTGAGCTAAAATACTTCAAATAAGGTTAAAGACGGCAGATTACTGTGCGATTCTGAGGTTTGTTCAAGCAGCAAATGTTAAATTCTGAAAACCATACTGAATTATACATTTAACTTTTGTAAATACAAGTCAGAAAATAATGACATTACGTTCACCAGAGTCAGACCAAAGCTAATATAAAAATGATTCAATACACAAACTCATAGATTAGCTCTAAAAATAATCACATTGTGCGTCATGCGAGGAAGAAGCTGAGTATCACAAGTGAAAGAGCAACATCAGATCTCCTCAGGAAAGAAACACAGTAATTAGTCTAGTTTAAAAAAATACAAAAAGTCTAAAAGAATAAAAGTAAAGAGAGTCAACTACTCAACAGTTATCCTGTCAGTAATTAAACTGTTATTTAAGATTTTACGTTGGAAACACATGAGCTCCAGATGGATAGTGTTGGCTAGTTTGCAGTAAAATTTTCACTTAAAAAAAAACAAACAAACAGATGAAAGAGGAACCTACAGAGAGAGCTGCAACAAGGTCATCTAGGCAAAAACTACCACATTCTTCTCACCTTTTCTTTGAAAAAATAATGTTGGCAAAACCTGAGAAAAATTTCCTAATATAATGTAATCCAGTGTCCTGGATTATAAACACACAAGGCAGATTTACATCAGTTTACATTGTCAGTCAAAGCTGAAAACTCTTTGCAAAGGGAGAAAGTGTGGCTGAGCTGTTGAATTTATTTCAGATTCTGTCATTAAGTTGCTTTTATTTCTGTCTGTGTTTCATGATTCTGACTTCATCAGCCGTCTCTTACAGTCAGCAAATAGCACCCTCTGTAAAATATGTTGCCGGTGTGTCGGTTTGATTTTGTTACACCTAGTATATTAATGTGTTTATAATCTCCTGGGAAGGATTTGTTTTAGCGAGTAGTGCTCCCACATGAACGTACGCAGGTGCATAAACATCACACACCCTGCGGCATAATTGTCAACCTCAAATCCTCTGCAGGTGATGCTGAGGCACATTCTGGAGGGCAGCGTCATTTCCATTTCAAAAAGCTCCATACCGGGATGCTCATGCACATTAAAGCACATGTGCTGGCGATGGCTGCCAGTGCTGCAGTGTAAATCGATATTGTAAATAAATCTTCTGATTCGTAGGTTTTTAGACACAACTGTATACATTAGCTTGGAGGCCATCGTTCAAACAGCAGGAGACAGAGAGAGTGGCTCACTAAAAACTTCTTAAAATATGCATGCTGTTTACGAGATGATTTATTCATGAATGGCTGTGTATTCCATTATGTGTAGGCTGCTTGTGTGTCGCTAGTGTTGACGGAAGAATCGCTCAGGGAATGAGTACACAACACGAAATGGGACTAAAAGTGATACCTGAGCAAAGGTTATCTGTTTCAAACAAGTCTGTGTTCATGTGTTACTCCTGTGTGGGCTTTACTTCTTTCCCAGGAAGGAATTACTGTATGATTTCATTCATGTTTCTCTCCTCCTGCTTCCAGATTTTGATCCCAACCTCGGTATAATGGCTGGAATTACCCCTCTGAATCCCATGATGCCTGGCCTCAGTATGGTGCCGGCACCCCTCTCCCAGGATGTGCCACTTGTTAAGGAGATTATCCACTGCAAGAGCTGCACTCTTTTCCCCCCCAACCCGAGTAAGTCATGAAATCATGCAATTCTAATTAAAGTTCCTCTTCTGGCATTGATTAAACCTCTTAAAACTCATCTCTGTTCATCCAAAATACATATTTAGATGTTTTTTTTACATGAAAAAAAATTCATGCCTTAAAATAGCTCCACACCTTTCCCTTAATTTGGTATGCAGATTCATGAATATGCAAACACCCCCCACCTCTATCTCCACCCACACCTCGAGTGCTTCCCTGCAGCTCGAGTATACCTGCTCACCTTTAACTCCGCTCAACAAACACAACAAACCTCTGCTTTTTAAGTTTGCTAACTACTGTTGGCTACACAAAAGCATGTTGTAAAGTAGGAATCAATTTGCTTAACATGTTTAAACCAGATATTGATTCCATAGAAATATGGGATGGTGGCCTACAGGTTGATGTTCTGTGCAATGATTGAAGCCTGAAGGTCACAGATAACATGAGCCTTCAGTTTGTCTGCGATACTACATGAAAAACCTCTACTACACGTTGACCTGTTTGGTTCATTTTGCTTCTATTGTGGCCTATAGAGTATAAAACTATCATCTTATGGACATGTTTCCACTGCTAAAATCTTGATTTTCATTACAGCCTGATGTAAAATGTCAGAAATGTTGAAAAATTCTCATTGCAATTAACCCTAGCCTAAGTTGGTGTCTTCAAATTATGCTATTAAGTTCAGCAGTCCAGAAAACTAAAAATTTGTTGGAGAAGAAGAAAATCTGCAAACCCACTTTAATGTTTGATACAGACTTTATTTAAAAGTTACATTCCATTGTCTCTTATTTGACTAAAAGTGCTAAAAGCTCTCAACTTCTGCTGAAAGATCTGCTTAATTTTCACAGGATTCAACAAAATAAAAGATGTCGTTGTGGCAGAAGTCTGCGTGAAAATGTGCTTCACCTTTTTATCTCTGTGAAAACTTGACATCAAAGTTTTGTTACACATCTCAGAATGAAAAATTTGCTAGTAAATTGCCCCCTTAATTTAATGCTGTACTCCAATACGGGAAGCATTAATCAGCAATGACAAAGCAGAAGACTAAATCATCTATTTTGTTCTTCCTCCTCCTCCTGCTCGAGCGTTGCCCTGATCAGCATGAGCCGTATCTACATCAGCACAACAAACTTTTCAGGGCAAGTCGCTTTGTGTCATCTGAGTAGAGGTGTGTTGAACAAGCTGTTGTTTATATTTATCCCACCTCCACCTTCCAATTATCCAGAGTTAGAGGAGAAGTGGTGGTGGGGGTGCCTTGTTTGATCCCGCCTTCACTTTTCAGATTTGGTGCTGCAGAAAAGTTTCTGCCTGGGGATTTTTATTCAAACAAGTCTTGCATGTCATCTTCAAGGTGAAATAAAACAAAAGCCTCCTCGCCGCGGTAGAATTTGGATGTTTACAATCCTTTCACAAAACAAAAACTCACACTCTTGTATTCTCTTAGGCAAATATTATTCTTTTAACACACCTAACAATGTTTAAAAGTTGTGCTTTTATATCTGTGGTGCATTACGGTTCAGTATAAACTGTCAGTGTCACAATATGGCAGAGAGGGAAAAGCTGATTAAAAGTTTAATGTCTTTTCGAGCCCGTCGTCAGCAGAGGGAAATGAACTAGGTGCACATATAAACCCCGAGGCTGTGTTGAAGCATCGGCACGTCAAGAAATTACCAAGCAACTTTAAAGCCTGTCACGATCACTCAGCAACACAAGTACAACTTTTTGCGAGCGAGATATGCAAACATGCTTTCAAAAATTTATATCACAGCTTTACTCCATGTCTAAGATTATCTGTGCCCCAAAGTCTGAAGCCGTTTTGATCCTCGCTGATGCATGGACACACAACCTTTAATTGTGGATCTTTCTCATCTTTGCTCTTAACTTTTTTTTTAACTTTTTTTCCACCTCTGTCTTTCTACTCTGCCCCAGTTACTCTTCACTTACCTTTTTGATCCTCATCTCTGCTTAAGATCTTCTCGCCTGTCACCTATTTCAGTGCCACAAAAAAAAATAAGTTAATCTCTCAGCCAAGTGTTTTGAATAGGCAGACATCAGAGGAAAAGCACCTGGCCTTGATTCTTCTCATGAAAGTCAAGTCACTCCGTTAGATTCAGCTTTACATCGTACACTTAAGCCACTAAACCCTGGGAGTTGTGTTGCTGGGGCCCGCGGCTCCTGAGAGCATCTCTGGAGACAGATTGGTTCCAGGCAAGAGACCAGACAAAGAAAACAGTTCAAAGGCTTGTGTGGATCGGTGTGTTCGGGCAAGAATGTGCTCTTTCATCAAGTCTGTCTATGATTTATATCAACAGAGGTGTTGCAATACTGTTTTATCTTTTCCAAATCTGATGCCTGAACTTTTTGGATCGTTTAAATCATAAAACATCACTGTTATTTTCTGCAAAAGCTGTCTAATGCTATCTCTGTATGGATATTATGTTATGATAGTGCTTTAAGCTGCATATAAATGTTGAGCATTTGGAATTAATGCTGCAATTCACAATTATTTTCTTCTTCACAAATGATGTGAAGATGGAGTGTAACATCCAGACAGGTGAACTGATACAGAAATGAAAGCTCCTGTGCAGTCAGATCGAGGCAGACTGACCCTCAGTCATGGGGTCAAGACTTTCTGAAGGATCTCAGAGTAAAACTGCTGCATCTTTGCATTTAGAGGAGCTGGGATCAAGCATCTCCTCAAGATGCCTGCTGGGCAGCTCTAAATGGAGATATTCCAGACACGTCCAGATTGAAGGAGACTCGGGGTCAGACGTAGTAAATGCTGTGGGGATTATATATCCCACCTACACTGAAAGTGCCTCAGGATCCCCCTCAAGGAGCTGGAGGACAACGTTTAAGAGAAGGACATTTGGAATATGTCAGGAAACCACTGCGGTCAAGCGGCGGAAAATTGATAGACGGCTGGAGTGCCTTATAGGCTGTTTTCCACCCACAGGAACAAAGCCTGTTCAAGCACTTTATTAAAAAGGCACATGTCAACGAATTCTGTCACTTAAGGTGAAATTTCTAAAGGATGAAATGTGTTTTTAAAAGCAAGTGTTGTTGTTGTTGTTGTTGAGGATCGTTTTAGCATTTATTTCACTAAAGCTGCGTCTCCTCCCAGTTGGAAAGAGCTGAGGGAGGAAATGAGAGGAGAATATTGATGATGGAGGCAAATCATTATCACATATTGCATGCTGTCAAAGTACTTTTAGAAAAGAAATAGTGATGTTTAAGAACAAGGCTGTTAAAGGAGAAAAATGTTGCAAAGTCTCTCATGTGTTTAGGGCTGCAGCCGGTGTGTATTTTTTCCATTAATTGGTTGTTCTGCAAAATGTCCCAAATGCTAACAGCAAAAAAATCATCCAAAGGAAGTTTCACAAAGTCCGTGCCTTGTTTTGTCTGACCAACAGATACCTGAAGCCTTTCTGAAGCATGTGATGTGGAAAAACATGTTTACATTATCCTATATGAAGCTTTAATATTATGGAATAATGTATCAGTGTACTAGAGATGCAGATGGTTTGGAGGGTTTTTAGTATTTGAGGGAAAAAAAACAGACATAAACATTGATGCATCCAGGCTTTTAGCAAATATCACAGGCAAAGCGCTGCCGACAAGGTTGCATATGCTATCCATCGCATTTAGTCATTGCCTTCTAGCTGCACACACTCAACCTGAGACCCCGTGCATCATCCCCTCTGCCTGACCTGTAACTGAGCAGAAACAACCCTGCAGCCCTCTGCCAGCTCCCATGCTCTCTCCCTCTTCTTCTGTCCCCTCAGTATGCATAACCTCTACCATCAGTGCGCATCCTCATCAAGCTCTTGTCGAGTCCCTCTACCTTTTCTTCTGTCAAACCCTTCATATTCAGCCTTAACCTCCCTCTCACCTTCTCCACCGCCGCTTCTTCTTCCCACTCACTCACCTATCTAAAGCCGAAGCAGTGTGGTGCCTTTTTCTTCTCAAAATGGTTTGCAAAGACTTTCTGTTCAGCATGTGGAATGTTGGACTCACTTTGCTAATCAAACCTGATAACAAACTTTGTTTTGTCTATCTCTTTGAGTCTTTTGAGCTTTGAAAAAAATAATGTGTTCAGTGTTGTTTATGCACAATAAGGGCAAAAATATCATAACACATTTTTTTTCTCTTTTTGAAATTCTTTTTCACATTATTTTTTCAGACTCTTGAAAGATAAAAAACAATAGAGCCAAAGCTAAATCCATATTTAACCAATACTGTAAGTATCCCATTATATATCCTGTCATAGGCAGTGCTTTCCTCAGCCTTCATGGAAGTTGCTTCTTTAGGTATTGTAGCCTCTGGCTGAGTGGTTGTGTGTTCAGGTGGTTGAGAAGGTTTGTAGCCATTTAAAGAACCTCAACTTTGAAATCTCTGTATATTAACTGTTTTTGTTGTGAAACTTTCTTAAATCATTCAAGGTCCACTTTGGAACCGGTGTTTGGTTTGTTTGGTTTGTCCATCCAGGCCTACAGTAAAATCATGATGGTTCAACACAACGAATCCATTTGAATGTGCTGACTTCTCCCTGTGATAAATCTTCATGTTGCAGGTTCACGCCCTTCGTTTCTTCATGTGTGACATGGATGAACTGAACATGTTTCCTTGTATGTGTAAATGCAGTTTTTCTTTTGAATTACAGTCCTCTGAGGGTGGAAACCTCCTCCCAGTAGCAGCCCCTCAGGCTATAAAAAGGTGTTTAGCCAGTCAAATTGATGGATGGAGATGACCTGTGTTTGTATAGCAGACCAGTGGGTGGCCGTGCAGGCAGCAGGCCTGTGAGACGAGGCTGGACTGAGAATTAGCCTCTTTATAATGCTGTACAGCATCTTCCATATTTATCCAAAGAAACATATTAAAATAAAACATATCAACCAGCTTATTAGTCAGCCAGTGATTCATAATGTCTGCTAATTGTCCCAAGATTCAAAATCAATAAGTGTTCAGAAAAAAAGAAAATCCTGTACATTGTAATTAAATCCAATACAGCAGGTTTAATTCTGCTGTAAATTTTAATGTGATGTTTGTTGCATCTTCTATCCTGAACTCTGCATCATCATCCCAGTTTCTCTGTATTTTAAGAATATCCTCCTCCATCTCACATTACTCAAAGGGACACAAATATCAAGTTAAAATATGAATAAAAAATTACCTTTTAAAACCTCTCCAGCAGCAACAGCAGCATCAGCATGTTAGGATATCCACAGTGAATCCTTCAAAATCTGCTCACTCCATCGTCTCCCCGTCTCTCCATGCCTCAGGTTCACCGGCTTTTTATTAGCATAATAAATGCAATCACCAGGACTGTCATGTATTGTATGATATTATGTAGTTATTGTAATTCAATCAGGAAATCATGAATAGTCATCTGAATCTTGTGCTTAGTGCGTTTGCATAAAATGTCCTAATGTGATGAACAGTTGGGTTCAGCGCAGCAGGTAGCTGAGGTGATAGCAAAAAATTAAAATTATCTCACTCCTGCAACTGTAAGTAGCTACTATCAAATCACCCGACTGAAGCCAAAACATCTAAAACTTTCTGCTGCAAGACAAAGCGTTTTTATTTAATTTACAACAGGACACACACTGCTGCTCTGCACCTGTTCTCCTCTCTCTGTCTTTACCGCTCTCTCCATTGTCACCATCGCCACCATCAGCCACTCGCAGACCGAAAAGGTCAGTTAATTTGGAGCTCTTTGTCGCATCTGCCAACAAAGCTTTTTCTTGCTATCGCAAGCTTTTTTCTTCAACACCTTTTCTTTTCTCTGTCCATCTTGACTCAAAACTGGTTTAATCCGCCAACTTTGGAGGTCAAGCAATGAAACTTCAGTCAAGCAGAGGTAGCTGTGATTTTGTGTGTATGTGTGTGTATGTGTGTATGTGTGTGTGTCTAAGGGAGGCAGTTAAAAAGAAACTGGCCTTGCTCACTTGGACTTGGGGACTGAAAGTTTTGTTGCAGCTCTTCAGAGCGACTGCATGGGAGTACAAAGCGCTGTGACAGCAGGGGGATTATGAGCCAATAAATCTCTTAGCCAGAAGAAAACTCTGACTTTGGATTGCTGTGTTTTCACTGCGTGGCATCCCATAAACTTTTTTTTTTTTTTTTTGCAAAATATGTATTCCACTTGGTTGGCCCAAGTGACAGCTGGCTCCGGTAGATGAGAAGTAGTAAAATGGCTCAATACTAATGTTTTCCTGTGCTCCTTACTGAGTCATGTAGGATGAAACCAGCCCCTCCTGCAGAGAAGTCAGCTGTTTGTATCATGACTTCATCCTTTAATTCACTACTTCAATCTTGTACTGAAGTTTGAGGGTTGGAGTGAAAACTGGGCAATAAATTTAGTTGGTTAGTTTTTTTAAGTCAAATAATAAAGTTAGATTCTGAGAATTTGGGTCTTGAATTGGTTCCTTTTCCAATGAAAGAGTAACTGAGTAATAATTGAGTAGTTGTACTTTTTATATTGTTGTTTTGGCTTTTATGAGTTTAAAAAAAGAACAGACTTCTTTGCTGAGACTTCAACCAACATTAAGGATGATTTCAGTCTGAAAGTCATGAAATTCATGAGATCAAACTTAAATAAGACCTCAGATATCTGAGTTACCCCCCCTAGGTGCCGATCATTCAGGCCCTCACGATGCACGTCAGGTATCCAACCAAGTTCAACCCAATTTTTTTTACAGAGTATCGATATCTACAGGGGTGGAAGCATCAGTAACCGTGATTTCAAGGCCTCTCTAGCAGACATCCGGAAACACAGAGTTCTCAGCGTTCCACTGATTAGCTGGTTCACTCCACATAGACCCGGCTAATCACATTCATCATGGATGAGAAGCCTGATCTATTGGAGATTAGATCAGTCAACACTCATCTGTGTTGAATAAGTGATTTCTGCAATGCAGGGGACCTTCCGCATGAGAGGATTTGCAATCACGTTGTGGCCAAAAAGGATTTCATTTTCATGCATGGAATGGTTTGATATTAACATTTATCTAACAAAAACCGATCTGAGCATATTGCTCCAAGTTATCACATTCATGCATGAAGCTTGATCAGTTTTTTAGGTCATAAGTGCTTCATTTTGAATAAAACTATTGAATTCTATCAGCATCAAGCTCCAGATCGTAGTCTGTTTTTCAAATGATTTTGTTCTTTTTTCCCTCTTCAAACAGCTTTGTGACCTGCCTTTTATTCTTTTCAGTCTGAATGTGGAGTTTGACCTCAGGTCCTTCATGAGATTTACAGTATTTGTCATTTGTGCCCTCTGGATATCATGTATTTGCTTTTGTTTTCTTCAGTCATCAGGAGGGGATATGATGCTTCATCATGGCAGTCCTCTTCTGTGCCACTTTCCTTCCTTTGGGGGACTTTTCTTCTATAGATCTTTTTTATTGTACCTAATAAGGCTTAGCCAATTTCTGTTTGTATTGGTGGCTTTCAGTTCCATCATAACCTCATCTCGTCTGTATTTTTAACTTCCATGCATGCTTAATATACTAATCCCTCTGGTAGGCAGACGATACGATATAAACACCCTGGCTTTTGTTATTTGTTGAACCTGTTGGAATCAGTGTTCAAATGCAGCTTTTTAGGTAGAAATCGAGTAAATATATTCTTGGATATGAGCTACAAGTGAGCAGCTGTTTCCTTTCAGTTTCCACTCAGATGTTGTTGTTGTTATATGTTTTTTCTTTTATTGACTATACATAGAGCCATACATATTTCTCCATGAGTGGAAACAAAAGACTGGAAATTCACCAATCTGTCAAAATGATTTCCAACAGCGTTTTAATCATA
>JAPZDY010000026.1:17670433-17683415 GCA_029783645.1 Ctenochaetus hawaiiensis | reverse complement strand
CATGCAAAATTGCACTAAAAAAAATCCGCGAAACAGCGAGGCCGCGAAAGGTGAACCGCGTTATAGTGAAGGACAACTGTATTATACAAAATAGAAACTATAACACTAGAAAATTGAACCATATGAACAGTTATAAAATAAAATATCCTCCAGAAAGTAAAAGACAGTAAAGTTAAACTCCAAAGCACCCAAAAAGAAATGAAATAATGACAGCAACAGTTGTATAAGATGGTACAGGACACAAAGTTGTTTTGAAAATAATAACAATAACAACACTTGTAATGACAGAAAACCCTTAAATCTATCTCTTCAATACTAAATCATTACTAAATTGACTCGTTCTGACATTTTCAAGTGTCCACACTTATCTGGCTGTCAGTGTTAATAGAAATCCTGATCAATTCATGTTCAGAAGAAGAAAATCCATTAAGGCCTTGCTGTTCATGTGAGCTTGCAGAGACTAATTACCTCTGCAGCTTACGTCTCCTATGATGTGTTTATGAAAAGATTAGGCGAGTGGATTAAATGAATTGGAGGACTCTGAAATTGGATACATCCACCTTTAATGGGTCCTCATGTTGTATCACGCAGAAATTGCATTGAAATATCATCAGTATGTACCAGCGACCTGTATCCTTGGTTGTGAATTAAAGTGCACGTAATATCTAACATTTAGCCTTGTAGATGAAAATTTGCTGGATATAAAGAGCCCCCGCTTAACCAGACAGCCCCCACCCCTGTGACCCAGCAGGATGCGAATTGATAAATCTGTGTTAAGCAGAAAACTTCAGAAGAGAAACTGAAATATTAATAATGTTGCCGACGTATATGTAATTTGCAGTTTTTGTGGGTTATAAGCAAAGAATTTTTTTAAATTACTCCTCTTGGACTCCTAACAGGCTGGAGCGAGACAGAAGATGATGCAACAATTGTTTTCTCTCTCGAAAATGTTTATTGCAAATGTAATTCATGTTAGTGTCTAATTGCTTTTTTTGAACTTGGCTTTAGTTCTAACTACCAGTGTCGGGATTTCATGCTGAATATTGAAACAAATGGCCGATTGTTATTGTGTTTTCAGAGCAGTCTGAGTATGAGGTTAGCATCGTCACGGTTAGTTAGTTCACAGTAGCTTTAGCGGCTTACTCTTCTCCCTTCTCTTTTCTTATTAATTTATTCTCTCTTTTTTTGCAGCAACTGTTAAAAATGAGGGAAGACTTAAAACAGCGGGAGGCAGAGCTGGAGAAGAGTTTGGAGGACAAACAGCAGCTGAAGAACCAAGTCCAGAGCCTGAAGGAAGGACTGCAGAACCTGCAAAACACACATGCAATGCAGGTCAGTTTGACTGAAATCACTTCTGAGCAGACTGAGTTTACAGAGAATACAGAAAGGGGAGAAAATCCACCATGTTGCCTTGTTGTTTATGTAAGAGAAGCTCGTTTCTGGGTTACCCTCTGTTTGAAAGTGAAAGGCATCTAATTTGCACTTTAATAAGAAAGAAATGAGTTCAAGATGATTTCCAATGCTTCAAAGTTATTGAAGAAATAAATCATCAATAAACAGTAGGAGAGAGTGTGATGATTGTAATAAGCAGTTTTGGGGTCGAGAAAATAACTCAATAATTAGTAACTAGTTTAAAAATTCTTTCTAAACTCATCAGATGTCCCGATATAGCTGTTTTGGGTGAATCTTTCTAATATCAACACTGCGGGGAAGGGCCAACCGCAGCGAGAAGGACCGTTTCTGACTTCAATCAGTGTTCTGGTTTTCCCATTTTCCTCCCAGGGAGCTTATTTCATTTTTTAACAGGCAGTGTAATCGACTCTTTAATTTCTAATTTCCCTCCCAAAAAAGGTGATGATACAGCTTTCACATTTTAAGGTTATGATTTCCCTTTATTTTGTTTTTATTAGTGTACCATAATGGATCTGATGGAAAAAAAAAAAACTCATCCAGCAAAAAGTCATTTGAAGGAGTGTTTGCCTTCCTTTGTGCATAGTAAACTTTTTTACAAAGGTTTAGTATCCTTTAAAGTTTGTTCTGAGACATTTTATACAAACAGAAAAATTACTCCATGGTCGCAGATGGCAAATAAAACACTGCATACCTGTAGTGCTGAAATGATTAATCTCTTACTCAGTTGGCAGAAAGCTATTAACTTTTTAGTAATAATTAATCATTAATCATGCTCAACAATTACATTTGCAACTTTTAATCATTACTGTGTTTTTTCAAGCAAAACGACCAAATATTTGCTTGTTCAGGCTTCTCTAATGTGACGTTTTGATGCTGTTTTGTCTCATATGAAAGTAAAGAGAATAACTTTGGGTTTTGAAGTGTTGATCAGATGAAACAACTGACCTGATAACTTCACCATGAGCTCTGGGAGTTAATTTCTTTTTACTCTTTTGTCACTTTCTTGATTAAACAATGAGTCTTGGAAATCAACAGCAGATTAATCAGTCATGAAAACAGTTAATAGCTGCAGCCCTTTAAGTTTTTACAGTCATAAATATGAGACATGATAAATAAGGCCGTTGTCTCAGGTAGAAGGAGATGAGTCATGCAGCTCTTGTTACAAGTGCATGCAATTCTACTCCTTAAGCGATGATGCAGAAAGTTTGGAGTCAGTTACTTTTGTAGTGTGTCTGTTTAGAGTAACCAAAAGTTGAGAGTCAGCACTTTGTGAGACAATGGACAACAGGCCTTTGTGCAGTCGTCTCTTTTTCACGCCTCTTCACCGTGCTTTAAGGAGGGACGCCCTCCCCTGTTGCCGCCACCGTGTCCTTGTAGACCTCCCTGGGTGAGCCATGAGACCAAGGCAGCAGATGACTGCATAAAGGCTGATGTTTTCCATTTGCAAAAAATGCAAAACATGTCAAACGTACAGTTACAGAAAACTGTGTATATAAAACAAAGCATCATTTTTTACATATAAATAAATCCTCCATTTTTACACACAAACTGAATACATTTCCCTCCTCCTCTATCAGACAGGATATGTATTTGTCCACTGTATGTTCTCACTGCAGCCACATAAGAAGCCAAGAACACATGCATTCATTTCCTGACTGGAAACATACTGAGCATGGCTGACCACAGTTAAATTGTTTCCTTACTCGTCTGCAGCTGAAATTGAATGCCTCATCCAGAAACCCAATCATGAACTCTCATTATGAACATTTAACCCTTTGGGCTCCATCTGCAATGACCATAAATGAAGCAATCCTTTGTTTTTTTATATATATTAACTAACAGATCACTTTGATACAAACAGCAATAGTGTGATCACCAGGAAGGGAGACATTGCACTAATGAGATCCACTGGTGCAGCCTCAGACCTGTAACACAAGGCCACATCATCAATAAGAGCCACTCCTGCTACATTATTTATCTGTCTCTATATCACATTTGTTATTTGATGGAATGTGTTACTTATTGAGACTTTTTCCCCAACAAATCTCCATCTCATATTGATCAGCAGCAGCTCTAATACTACAAGAATACATCGCCAAACACAGTGCAATGTGATCTATGATCTCATTTTATTAATATCAAGTTTCAATTCCAAGGGTCATTTTTCTCTGTTGCACACGTCATGTTTACTAATGTTTCAGGTGTTGTCCCATATTCCCAGAATCTAAGTGCTAATGTTTGTGCATGTTCCTCCTGGCTTTGTATAATGAGAGAAAGGGCTGTCATTAAAATGAGCCTCGGGTTCAATCGCCTATTAAATTGGATGATAACACAAGCAAGAGGATCTCAATCCATGTGGGGCGCTGCTTCATGTGTCGCCTGTTAGCTCGGAGACGAACGATCCGACTGCAGGTTTCACATGACGCAGAGGTGAAATATTAATTTGCTGAGGCGTCTCTTGCTTCAGATCAGCCCGAGTGACAGAGTTGTCAATAGCACGGTAATGATGATGGGTTTGATTAGAAATGTGTCCCTGGGAAATATGCTAATTAAATTCCTGCATGTGGGAAAACATGAATCATGAGAGGCAGCCTCATTACAGGTAGAAGGAGAAATCAATTTTTGTGTTTAGGTTCCTTAGAAGATTAGCGGTTGTTATGGGGTGATTTGTCATGTTGAAGAGATCTCTTCATGTCATCAGTTCTCCTTCACTGTTCCTGCAGTCGCCACACATTATCGGACTGACACCGGCACAGGTCATTGAAGCTATTAACCTTATTACCATTATGATCACAACAGCAGCCTTTTCAGTACATATTTTAGTGCTGCCAGTAATGATTATTTTCATTATTGATGATCTGTTGATTATTTTTCTGTTGAGATAACACATTATTTAGTCCCTCGTATGAGTTAAGATTCAAAAAATGCTTGAGCCTAAACTTCCAATCATGAAACAGCATCTTTTCTTCAGACCTTTCCAGCCCTGTAAAGGTCATGGCCTTCAAACTGGACACTCTCTGTTGTTCAAAGTCGATAAAAGCTGAGTAGAGCTCCTTTTCACAAGTGAGCAGATGTTTGTGTGTAAAATCGGCAGAGTGACCCTTTAATCGATCAGTCATTGAGTCTATAAAATAGTGAAAATGTGTGAGCTTATCAGAGACAGAGTAGGGCATGTCCAGCCAAGAAAAGCAGTGGGTTATAGAATAATGCTTTTATGCTTGTTCAAAATAAGCTAATTTCTGGTCATTATCCAAAAAATAAACAGTGCCTTTGTTTGTCTGTTTTTGCGCACTGTGCTTGTTAACACTTAGCTTATTTCTCTTTGGCCTTTGCTAATATGTTTCTAATGTGCCACAGCTGGAGATGTCCAAGCAAGATGACAGAGGCAGCGAGGAGAGCGCTAATCAGACCAATGTAAGAGGAAAAAAAGTTTGAGCCCTCACCACTCCTCTCCAGATATTGTTTTGTGTCCTCATTCTCCCTCCTTCTTCTTTCTCTGACTTTCTTTCCTAACTTTTCCCAGTGACATGACAGATTATTACAGGCCAATCCAATTCACAGTGACTGCATTTGTCATTGAATAAATCACCTAGACACAACTAGGCTAGGAAACAAAGGAGTCATAAAGCCAAATGGCTCGCACTTGTGCATATGCCTGCACAGCCACATGCACACACACTTGCATGGTGTTATAGATAAATTAAGAGCATAATAAAAGGCCAGCAGGCATCCCACACATGCACACACACACACACACACACACAAGTAGAGCTAGTACACACAATGCTATGTAGGACAACAAACAGACAAAAAGTCTTCTGTTGTTCCTCTGCCATTTTTCTGCCACCTGTCAGAGATCTGAAACAACAGCTTGATCACATGCCTTCCAAGTCTCTTCCTCCTTCCCTCGATTTCCTTTTCTTGCACCCGTCTGCTTATTGTGTCGGTGTGTGTGACAGGCATTTCATCCCTCTATCAGAAATATAGCTGCTGGCTGAAATTTCTCCCTCGTCTCATTATCCTCATCCTTATTGTCTTTTTGTATTAAGGTGTTGGTGGGGAAACTTTCTGATGTGTTCATTCTTATTTAAGTTTGTTTTTCCATTGTGTTCCATGCATCAACTTAAGTTTAAGCTTGTTTACTTCTTATCAGCCACAGCCAAAGTTGCTGCTAGCAGATTTATTTAAGGTAACTTTTTCTGTGTATGTGTGTGTGTGTGTGTGTGTGTAGGAAGCTACAGTTTCAACAGTGGTGTCCTGCAGTCCGGAGAAGGAAGGACCTACAGAGAAGAATCCGCCGAGTCCTGTCCACTCGGAGAGGGAAGCTCTGCTAGTCGGTACGCTAATGCTGATCTTGCACTAATGTAACTGCTAAAACTAGTTACACACAAATTTTGCATTTGCTCTATTTTTTATTGGAAACTTCTCAGCAGTAGAAATAGGAACTGCATACAACAAAGTACAAATTGATATTGTTTTTATACATTTCTAGAGATACAACTGGTATAGCACATATTTTGGGAAATATGCACCACAAAGGCGCATCATATACTTAAAAATTGAATTGAAACTGAACTGATTAGCACATCTAAGCACATTTAATTAGCAATCAGTTGTACAATATAGTATGTTTCAAACAAATTATATTGTACAACTGATTATCCACTGACATATTCTAAGTGCAGAAGTGTTTATACTTTTTTCCAAATGGCTGCACTGCCACCCTGAATGGCCTCCAGGCTGCACTCCCACTGCCTCCCTCATCTCTCTCCAAGAATTAAGGTGCTTTCAGACAGTTAGTAGTTGAAACTTTCGTGTTCCCTGCATTTGAACTGACGTTGGCAGAAAACAATAGAAACACCACGGCTCCCGGCTACTTTCAATTCTGTGAGTGTGTGAAGACAGCTGCTGTCCACCCAGGATAATCTCATTATGCTGCAATGGGATGTAGCTTTATATAGAGGAAAAGATTTTCAATATGACACGATCAATACAGCAAGTTTTGCTAAGGACTATCATTGTTTAATGTTCCAGACAAATAATCAGACTCCGAGCCTGATGCAGTACCATTTCTCTTCATTTATGTGTCTGTTCTCTGCTGGTGTATAAGTTTTAATATCCGAGAACTCCAAAAAATCAGCTCTTGTATAGTTTCCTGTGGTTTCCATTGTCACACAGTGAGCTGCATTGGCAAGCTAAATAAGTTGAGCCACCATAAACTAAACAGAAGAGCTTTGTAAAGTCACAAGAACTGCAGATGCCCTCTCTATGCTCGCTGCTGCCTCCACCAGTGTTCATATTAAAAACAGTCGTAGTCATGAGAAAAGTGAAAGAGGAGTGTTAAAGACAAATTTTAAGCATTTGCATTAGTAGCCTGTTGAAAACAGTCGGACGTTAACCCAGACCTCCTCTTTATGAGTACAGATGCCTCAAGGTGGGTCCTGAATTACTGCCTGCATTGAGATCTGTGCGGTGGTGGATGACTGTGTCAAATTTTATTAATGCAAACTTTTATCTCCTCAGATAATACTGAGCTTACATGGTGCATATTCCTACATACATTTTTGCTAAATTAAAGCACCTTTCAGTTACTGACACACACAACAAATGTGGGGTCAGGAGGTATCACAGTTTGGGGTTGTTGGTTGGTGTCTGGAGCTGCAGGCGATGCACTTGATGGGTGTTAGAAGAGGCCAAGACACTACAAAAATTCCCAACTGTGGGGTCCACAGGTCAGTTTTCGCCCGGGGCTCGTCAGCAGGTTACCACGGCATTGTGGTGTGAAAGCTATAGAAACTCGGGCAAACACCCCTCAGGTACAGCATGAGGCACAAACGTGCACAGAGACAGCAGAGATACTCAAACAGAGGTGAACAGATACAGATTTGCTCTCACTGATGTATTTTGAGATGCATCTCATCTGGTAGAAATGTGCTACAAATTTGCATGAAATTGTAAAACATCCTCTTGAGATTTTCATCAGATCCCCAAAAAAAAAAAAAAAATCTAATCGTCATAGTTTCCTTTTATCTCGAGCTGACTCAAAGGAGGAAATGTCCTGTAAAATAAGAGGGAACATTTGGAGTTTCTGTCACCGTTAAAAGTGTTTAATGATCATCTGTGTGAAACATTTACTGATAATGAGTCTGAGTCTCGGTGTGAGCGCCGGCACTCGTATTCTGGCAAACGGCACACACGCGGAGTGGGTGCATGTTGTTAAAGCAAACGTCTGGAGGGCATGTACATTGGCTCTTTAAGGCAAATAAACACAGACAGCAGAACCACTCCAGTGGGCGATTTCATGCAAATGAATCGATATGAAATTTTACTTGGTGTTGTATCTCAATGCACCATTAGTCTCCCAGTCAGTCTCTTTTTCATTGCCAGCGGAGCAGCTCCAGGCAAGCTCATTGTTTGTGTTCAAGTATCGACTGATGTCCTGCAGGTGGCAAAAATGAAGCCTCAAAGTAGTAATTTCTTCTTAAAAGTCTCAAATGATTGTGGTATTGTTGCTCTAGTGTTCAAGCCAGTGGAAAGCTTTGTGACTTGAACACTGTGTGTTTCGGCTGTCGGTCCCTCGGTCCTCCGCTGGTGGTCAGTTAGCAGGTAAAGCAGGGGATTATTTCTCTCCTGGCCCTGCTTGTTAGCTGATAGCAGATGGTTTGTTTGAGTTTGGGGAAAGTGTGGCTTTGATGGGAAACAACGGCATCAAAGCTGTCATTAAACACTCTTTCTAATCTGGAGACAGAGTATACAAGATGTGCTTAACAGTACTGGGACTCTGAGAGAAGCCACTCGAAACTCCTGAAAGACTCAGCCGGAGGAGAGGAGAAGACAGTACATCCTCTCACAGTTTTTCTGAGTTTGACAGCTGACAGAAACTGGATATTTGTGACATTCTCCTGTGTTAACATCTTTGCATGACTTGTTTTTTTCTACCCCAGGGATCATTTCGACGTTCCTGCACGTCCACCCGTTTGGAGCCAGCATCGAGTACATCTGCTCCTACCTGCAGCGTTTGGACACCAAGGTAACAGGCACCCAGGATTCAAAACTTCCACCGTGGAGTTCATTAGCAGAGCTGAGCTTCAGTAACACTTTAGATCACATGCACCCATGCAGACACTGTGTCGCCCCCCCCCCCCACAGGGCTGACATATGGGCTTGTTGTATGCCAGGGTCCCTGCTGTGTGGTTGAGACACAGTCCCTCAACACAAACAGTGCTCCCCGTGTTTTTACAGGCCTTTCCATAGAAATTGATGCTTTTGGAGGAGATGTCTTTGGGTGAAGCTGAAGTATTTACGAGAAATGGTTTGACATTTTGTAAAGAGCTCTTTAAATCTTTATTCAACTCTCTGACAAAATGTCAAAGTATCTCTTTAAGCAATCAGGAACTAGATTTGGATCAAGATTTTTAATTTGGTTAAATTCAGCATTTACAAATCTGTTTTTACACATTCCATCTCAATTTCTCCTCATCAGAAAAGAGCAGTGAAACACATATCATAGGATTTTTTTTTTTAATCTCCCCTTGCTTAAAATGACTGATATCAATGAAGGCAGGTTAGTAGAGAGTTAGCATTAACTCTTAAATGGCTAAAACCGAAAGATTGTCTGTTTGCTCGTAAACATGCACTTTGCAGCTGTTTGATCACCTCTGATCACTTTGCAATAATTTTAAACCCCTGTATTAAAAATTTTATATTTTAAATGTGGTCAACTAATGGTGCTAAATCTAGATCTTTTTGTATAAGAGTCACTGGCTTGGTATGTTAACTAGGCTACAGCTATTAAATCAACAGTTTTAACTGGCTTCAACTTAAACTTGAGTGTTTCAGGCTTCTCTGCAAAGAAAATGTGTTTAAAAAAGATTCTGATATGGTGAGTGGAAATGATACTGTATTTGAATTCGACAGCTGTTATAAAACAATCCCTAGACCTAAAGGCAGCAGAGGAAACACTCCCAGAGAAAAGATACACAACAAAAAGTCTGTCACACACAAAAACACACTCACAAACAACATCAGAAACGATGAATCAGAATACTTCAGAAACTGTTTTGAAGAAAGTTTCTCTCACTTTCCTAAACTGGTATTTTACAGCTATATGTCTCGCCATATCTGGCTAGATGTGTGATTTCCCTTGATGCCGAAACATATTAAAACTAGTACTGACACTCGAAGCCAAACAACACCCTCAATCCTCAGACACCCTTAGTTTCCACCCTGTCTGGTGAAGCACAGCTATTTTATCCCCATCGTTCTGCAGAGGTATTTTAGACGTATTATCGCTCTTCACTGCCACTTACACAAGGCTTTCAAAATGCCAACTTTCAATGTCACCTCCAAAAAGGTAACACTGAGATTAATGGCCATGTCTGCTCTCTGCCCCAACAAGAAGACCCTCAGAAAAAATGGCCGTTGTCACCGCTCCCTTTGCAGCCGCGGTCTCTGGCCAGACAGAAGACATGTTTAAAATTAGACTGTCAGATTTCAGGCTGCTCAAAACTTGCTCATTATTTGGAAGAATTAATTCACCATCTCCAAAAACTTTGTCTCGGCGTCCACAAAGTTGCCCCAAGAAATTGCTGTTCTCTGTAAAAACTCTCTGAATATGTTCATCACCACCCTGACTCATTCTCACACATGCAAAGAATAGAGTGTGACTGTCGTCTCTCGTGCCTTTTGGGTTTTTTTGTCTAGAGTGTCTGTGTGTTCTTGTCAGTGTGTGTGTGTGTGCGTGAGCGCGTATGCCCACGCTTTGTCTGTCCATGTGTGTGTGTGTGTGTGTGTGTGTGTGTGTGCGTACAAATTTGCCTGAGCCTGTGTATGTCATTCTCACACTGACTCTCCGCTACACACATCAAGCAGCCCACAGAGTTTTATCAATATCACTGGCTAGACTTCTCAACAACAAGCCCAATCCTCTCTGCTTATCTAGTGGCTCCACACACAGCTCCATTGTCTGCACTGACACACCAGTCCTATCTCCATGATGGACATTAATGCATCCTGACATCAGCACAGGGCTTGAACAATCTTCTTATTAATGCAAGACACTGCAGGTTGTCTACAGGGGATTTTGGCAGTGTCACCTCAGGATTTTCATTGACTAATGATGGTCGACCCACCCGAACGGTGCTGGATTGCACTTAGTCATAAATTTACTGACACTATAATTCTTTTATTGCAGTGGAGGTGTGAGGGTAGTGAGTGAATCTTTTGTAAGTGTGAGTAGAGAGGAGGTTTGGAGTGTGTAAAAGAACAAACTTTAGAACGATGAGCAATGTCTAAAGTTAACTCATTGTTTTTGGAAAGAGCTGGTAAAGAGAGTCCTATTTAAACCACAAAATACTGACTATGCATTTCTCATAAAAGACGCCCTATTCTCTGGAAAGAATGAGCTCACAAACAATTAAGGAGCGTAGGTACACACCTTGGAAATTCACTGGAAAAATGTCACTGCAATGAATACAACATGTTTTTCAGTAATAAGAAAAAAATGCACGTGAGATTTCTTGAGAATGAGTTGTGCTGTCTGTAAACAAATCCCTATATCTCCCAATGAAATGTTACTTGTTATGTGATTGTTTCTTACATTTAACGTTATGAGATTTAGACTTAAAATGAGACAAATACATTTTCTAACTTTAGATCAGCGACAGATTAAGACTTTTTTTTATCACAAACTTTAATCACAAACTCATCCATTAATTTAAAAAATCGAAGCACTAAAAGAACACAAACCAAATCACATTTGTGATTTTGCACAAAGTGAGCCCTTTTAAATTGTAAGCACCATCTTAACACACACTTGATTTTTAAAGTTGAATTACATTTATTTTGATGAATCCCTGCCTGATGTTGGACCAGTCTCAATCACAGAGGTAATGCTTAAGGAGGAAAGAGTTGCCAAAGTAATAAATTATTTATATTTTGCAAGTTGTGCTACTACTGAAGCTGTTGTTTTTAACGCCCACAGTTACAGGAAGTGTGTAATAGGTGGAGTTAAAGCCGAGGCATTCAGTTGTCCTCAGTCTTCTTACACAACAGAAGATGGTCCTGACAGGTTAATCTCCAGGCAGTTTGTATTGTATTAATATTTAAATGCTCTTTACAGAGTGAAATCACATAAATGTAACAAATGGCTCAAGAACTAATGGAAATACAATAGTGAGTCAATAAAATTGTAATTAAAAAATGTTGCCAATGATGTTGGAGAGTCCAAGAGATAAAACTGAGTTTAAGTGAGGATTTACAGCAAGTGATCTTACAGTATACTACTTGGCTTGCTGTCCTTTCTGATTGCAATCTATATCAAAGAAATACTTAAAAACTAAAAAGAAAAATAAAGGAAAAAAGACAAAAGGAAAAGACGCTCAATATAAAAACAACAGTGAGATTTCAGGAGAGGAGTTTTCGAGTTTATGGGCCCAGACAGCAAGTAAAGAGGCTGTCACAATTAAAGAGAGCAGAGCAGATGAACCCAATCACGGATGACAGGCAGGTATAAAATAAAGATTCCTTATTGAAAATAACAACAGCAGGCTGAGACAAACAAAGCAGACGACTCAACACAGACAGAAATAAAAACTTGACGAAAACACAAACTAAACTGATGACGGGATAGAGGCAGGTGAAGAAGTTTAGGTGAGGAGAATGAGACTATTTACAAAGAAAGGAGATGATTGGCTGGTGAAAACACCGGAAACATGAGGGGCTAATGAGACTGATGCAGGGCAGGTGTGGAGGGAAGGTGTTAAAGAAAATATCAGGCTTGGGAGGATCACAGGAGGGAAATGCAGAGCAAACACAAAAACTTAGAAAGCAATAAACATAGACAGGTCCGTGATGGAGGTAAGATTTTCAGACCAATAGAAAAGTTCCCCTGAGGATGCCAAACCACTTTTAGATTTATACAAGGCTGAAAATAATCATAGATATAAGCAGAAGCCTGACCATGAATCAACCTGAAAATGTGTCTTATTTTGGAGAAGCAGGACATAATGCAGGAGGTATCTATAAAATCAGGTTTTACTTGGACATAGAGCTGTCATTCTCATAACAGTAATTGTCTGTCACTTGGAGGAGAATTGTTAATTGACCCAAGATACATCCCTGTGGAACCCCATAAGATAGTGGAGCGCTAGAGGAGTCTTCACCCACCACCACAAAACGTGGTTTCTAGAGCAAACTGTCACTCTGTGAAGAAAAAACAAGTTTGAAGCTGATTAAATTTGAATGACACATTATGCCAGTAGCCTGCAGCAAATCAAAGATCCGATTGATTTTTTTCCTCTAAACACTTAAAAAAAATGGCAACTTAGAGATGAAATTTTAACAACATTGAGTGTATGACCATGTCAAGTCTCTGGCTCCTTGTCTAACCCTGGTCTGATATGTGTGTGTGTTCAGATTAACCCCGGTGAAGTGGAGGCTCTTCTCTCTCGGTTGCCTTGCACCTTCAGACAGGAGCTGACCGGAGTCGGAGCGAGTCTGGAGAAACGCTGGAACTTCTGCGGCTTCCAGGGAATCAAGAGCACGTAAAACTCTGCTGGCGACACTTCTG
>JAPZDY010000026.1:17633349-17656558 GCA_029783645.1 Ctenochaetus hawaiiensis | reverse complement strand
ACACCACCTGCCGAAACCAAATTCCTTGTATGTTGTGAACGTACTTGGCCAATAAAGCTGATTCTGATCTGATTCTGATTCTGATATACAGTTTTTCTGTAAAAATCAGAGCTCAAGATTCACTCCCCATAAATAACTCTAATTTAGCCCTCATGCCTAAAATCCCAATTGTACTTAAAATAGTTCTTTACAAAACACGAAGGATTACAGCAAAAAAGGAGCTTAAATTAAAAACTTTCTACTGTTTCTAGAGTGATTGTGATGTATTTACCAAGGTGACTTTTTAAAAAAAAAAGTAAAAAGAAAAAAAATAATTACAATCCTTTCAGCAACCCCCCCCAAAAAAAATCTCACAGTTGTACGCCAATGTTTTGATTTAAGCAATGGTTTTATGGTTTTAAATGTAACTTTTAAAATTTTAAAGCTCCTGAATCAAAAGTGCATTTCTTCATCCACGTGCAGCTCAGGGACTTGCCCAGGCAGCGCGAGCTGTTTGACCCCTCCCTATGGGCCCGCCCCTGTCTCGAGCGTGTACTTCCCAAATATGCACTTCCTCATTATTACCTCCCCGTTACTACGGTGACTGCCCAGCACCGTCTCCGATTGGCGTAGCCGCTGTGACATCAGAGAGATATCGGGAATTCCTCTCCCAGGATGGTTCCGTGTGACGGGGGAACCGAAGCCGCGAACGCTACTTGGTAAAGACAGCACGTACTGTCCACAAGTGAGCCGGCGAGTTAGCCGTGTTTTCAGCCGAACGCCGGTTCAGGAGAGGAAGATGTGCCTGTGCGGTTGTTGGGAAGAAGTTTAATGACAAAATTTAGGAAAGAGAGAGCATGGTCAGCTGCAACTTCATCAACATCTCCTGCTGATAAACACAAGAAGTGTGGTCTGTGCTTCTGTTAAAGTGACCCGAGCAAGGCCGACTTGAATGTAAGTTCATTGTGATTGAAAACTTATATCTGTTATAACAGTACAACAAAATAGTTGGCGATAGTTGTAAATGTGGACGTGCAGAGTCACTGTCATGGTGTTGAGTCAGATCATAAGTCACGTTGATGTAGTAACCTGGATATTAAGTAATATTTCCAGGAAACACTGAATAAAAAAGACCCTTAAAGACAGTAAAAAAAAAAAAAAAAAAAAAAAGAAATTAAATGTTTTATGTTTAAAGAAGTTTTCAAACCTGATCTATTCTCAAATGCTGTAGTAATGATCTTTTGTCTATTCTTTTACAATTACTGAAGGTCAGCTTATAATGTAGTGGAAACAAAACATCTGTATCTTTGACATTTACTGTTCTGATACGGGTCTTTGTGTACATTAACTACTTTATTACTTACTCCGCTCTGATTTCTAGTTACGCTTTTATTGTCTTTGTTTTGTATCAGATGGAATTTAGGTTCCACCCAGGTTGAATGTGACCAGCTTTATGTTTTCTGAAATCTTGTAAGACCAGTCCATTTTGCAACAGCAGATTGAATGACAACCAGAAACACCTGTTTCTTTGATCATTAGAAATCTAATGTTCTTGGCTGCAAAGAAAGCTTTGAAAAGTTCACAGCCATATGACAAACTTCACATGATTTAGGCACTGAGAGCTGCAGAGGGAAACAAAACTTCTTTTCATGCTTTTTCTCAGCCCCGGCGCTTGGTTCCCATCATGCTTTACAGTGACTGTGCTGCCGTGTGTTTCTCAGCAGAACTTATTGTATCAGTTTCTGTTATGTGACTCTGTGTCCCCACTGTGTCACTGTATTGAATCTCATTATTGACCACATTTTCTGCACCCCACACAGAGTCTGGCTGACCTTGTCACGTAGCTTTGCCATAGAAGGGATCAGTGACAGTGTACAGACGCACTGGCAGCTCGGATGTCTGCTCCCGAGCTCCAGGGGCTTGCTGTCAGGCCGTCTTTAAATAGATAAGCACTTTAGTTGTATGCCAGTGAGGGGCCGTGACCTCTGAACAAGGTGATTTCTCAAGTCTATCTGCGTCTCAGAGGGTGATTCAGCAAAACACAGCTCTTCTACTAATCGTTCTCTGGGTTAGGAGACAATGGAACAGCTTCAGTTTATTCTTTGTTTCCACTGAGAATTTAGCTTAAATGTCAGCTGGAAAATGTTGGTCTTAAAAAAATCAAACTTCAAAGCATTAAACTGTACTCCTCTGTATTCGACACCACTATCAGTCCAGTGTTACACATGAATGGAAACTTGGCTATTGATTGAAAAGTCCATCAGCTGGGTAGAGACAAACAAATGATCTGTCTGAGCATGAAGTTCCGCTGTCAGGAAAACCATTGAAAAGGACTTGGTTGTTTACACTTTTCTGGTACTGGGCAGATTTTTCCATTTATTTCTTTAGTCATTTAATTTTTTTTGTTAATGCTCATGTAAGACCATATTTCTAGCTTTCCAAAGCATCACGCTGCCAAGTTGCAAAGCCAAACACAACAGTACTGCTGTGTGGCATTAAATAAGAAGAAAAAGACAATCAAATCAGTAATTATAATTATTTTCATGAGAATTACTTGTCAGCTAAAATTTCATGGTTGTGACAACCATTTTTTCATTTAAAACAATCAAAAATCCATCTAAAGTATGATGGTGCTAGTCTTGTATTAAGTATTAGATTGAACACCTTTGTGATTAGAGTGTTTATTAGACAACACAAGCAATTTTAGAACATTACTTTGTGCTCCCTTGGATCTGAAATGTATTTGCCACAATTTATTTGTGATTGATGTAGCTTTTCTTCTCTCTCCCCAGAGGATCTGCAATGTTTCCTGATGCCCTAGAAGCAGCAGGGCGGGTGGAGGGCCTGTCACTGTCCTCCCCGCAACCTCTACCAGAGCTCGACGAAGAGGAAGCCGAGGCCGAAGCATCAGTAGAGAGGGGGCCAAAGAGACGAGGTCACTACCGGCAAAGCCTACAACTTTTGAAGCCCTTCAGAATAACTCACAAGTAAACAAAGTTGTTTTTTAAGTTCAAGTTGTAGCTATCTGACAGTTGGATCAGCCAGATAAAGGTGGACATAAAGACACAGAGTTGTTGGCTGGCACATTGACAGACAGATACCTATTTAAAGACATACATAGATGCAAAAATTGGTATTTGTCATGTTTACTGCCTGGTGTGTGAACTGTTAAGCGATAGCAGGACACCATGATAAGGGGTGGGAACTTATCCCCCAGTGGCAGACAGCAGTGTGTTTGAGCATATGCCGACTGATAAAGTGCCCCAGAACTTTTTTTTTCTCTCTCTTTTTGCTGCTCTCTCAGATTTCTGTGAAGAGTGTGCAAATTACTGTTTAAACACTACAGACATGAATCCCCTTTCATCGACTCAGGCATGCGAAGGCCTTGCTCTCCTGACATAGCACCTCTGTGTATGCCAGCATTTTTAGACATCTCACCCATTTTCACGTCTTCCTCTCTGTTCCAGACACCAGCACCCAGTCGATAACGCTGGCCTCTTCTCATTTATGACTTTGCAATGGCTTTCCCCACTGGCACTGAAGGCCTACAAGGCGTCCAGCTTGTCAATAGACGACGTGTGGGGACTGTCTTGCCATGAAGCCTCTGAAATCAACTGCCAAAGGTGAGCTAACTGTGGCGCCACTGAGGTTTGTCTGATGAAAGTGACCTGCGGTGCTGAGAAAACTCTATTAGACACTGAAACACCGTTTTCTCAGAAAAGTGCAGTTGGGGTGAGATGGTCTGTGAAAAAGACTTATCTGAAGGTGAGATTTTACAACATTAGTGCTGTTCTGTCGCCTCAATCTTAAATTCTATGTGAACCTTCTTTCCCATCATATCTAAAAATGCAGCACAGGACAAACGCTGTAGGGGGTTGGATCATGTGGTTATGTAGTGTGTGACACAGTAGGTAAGGAGACACTGACCAGATTTGACTGACTAGTGAAACAGGAACAGCAATGCAGTTATGGTTTGCCAGTCACAAGCCTTGTATGTTTGTTTGTGTGTGTCTATGTATGTGTGTGTGTGTGTGTGTGTGTGTGTGTCTGTCTGTCTGTCTGTCTGTTGGGGAGTGTCAATACATAGCCAAATGTCTGCTGTTTATTATGGGGTCATCAAGGGAAAGAATGGAGTCCAGAAGTGCATCTACAATGGTCATACACAGAAAAAAGTCAAGTCTTTAAAGAAAATTAAAAACTTAGAGAGTTGGGAGGTAGCGAAAAATAGTGTAAACTCTAGGTAACAGTAAGTCTCAATGAGCATATATATTTGAAAATTAGTGTAGTTTCACAGACTCTCACTCGAGGGTGGGGGCTGGGGCAGATTGCAGTCTGCTACCTTACCATTAGATACCACTTAATCCACAACACTGGTCCTTTTAATTTGCAAATAACTAATTGCCATCTAAAGACCTGAGGGCTTTTTGCCTGGTTGGTAATTCATTCTCGGTGGGAATAAATTGTTGTGCCAATAGAAGATTTAGTGCACCTGCTAGTTTTCCAGTTAATGTTAAATTAAAGTAAGAATGGTGCTATGATACTTGAAATTTAAGAGTCGTGTTTCATAATTAAGACACACATTGTGAAACAAAGAATGATCCATCAAGGTGAAAAAGTCATGTTTTGTGTTTCGAGCACTCAGTGGAGCTTGTTGTATCAGGGCGTTTTCAGGTGAACTGATCTTTATCACACTGTGACTGTTTTTTCTGTTTGAACAAATATTAAGAAACCTTCTTTGCTTTCCCTGCCCCACATGTGAAAAGATGCATGTGGTGATAAACCTTGTTAAACAAGCTGTAGACAGTAAGAAGAACACAGGTGCAAGTCTAAAGTTGCATTCTCAGTGTTCTCCTTCACTGTGTGACTCCAAATCCATGTTTTTCTGCAGCCATGGCAGCCTCAGTCATGTGTTACTTTCTGTACTTTCCACCTTGCTGTCCAAGCAAAGAAAACCTCTTGTCTTTCTTTTCACCATTGCTGCTGTCCTCTGTAGTCTCTTCTGCAAACAAGCAGTCACCCTTCTGCTTCCTGTTTACAGAGGCGCTTGAATGCCCACAAAGTATGTAAAAGGTCATGTGATATGTGTTTACCGTTCTTGTTAGTATGAACAGAGATTATCTCTGAAATGGTGCTTAAACGCTTTCCTGGACAGAGATCGTTTTAGTTTTAAAACTCTGTTTAAAAAAATAAGGAAACATATTAGTGTGAATGCAGCCTTAAATATGTGGTTCTCTGCCATGTACACAACTGAATAGGATTTTAAATGTTTGTCCAGTTTGACGTAAGACTGTGTGGTGAGATTTCATTGATGAACATCCAGTCTTTCTTTAACAGCACAGAACATGCAGGGATGGGAGGCCGCTAAGAATAGCAGGGATTAGAGATTACAGTGAGAGTAAGTGCCTGACTTGGCTGGTTATGTCATTAACTCCTCTACCTGTCATGGAGTGTGTCTGCCTGTGACATTCACTAGTTGTCATTGACTGGAGTCAGCCTGAACACCAATGGCAGCCAAACAACAGCTTGAGAAAAGCCTTTTATTGATGCACGAATTCTGTGAATGAACAGTAAAGATTAACATTAAGATTAGGAAGCATTTAGTTTTTACCACTCCACTCCATGTGGCACAAACACAGCCTGCAACCACTGGAAAAAACAGTGGTTTTTCAACAAGCCATTGGACCATGACTTGGCAATAATAGAGGAGGGTGACTATTTAAGGAAGTTCACTCTTGTAATCTGCCGACGGTGTGTGAGTTGTAAATGCCCTACTACATTTTAAAGGCTTTAATGGCTCAGGGCCTGTGGGTTCAGTGCTGCTGTTTTGGGTGTGTTAAGAAGCAGCAAAGGAGCACAAAGCTATCACATTCGGCAATGGTGTGCGTGAACACTGAGTCCTGGAGACGGGAGGTCTTTATTTTGTGTTTACATAGCAAGAACGGTTATGCAACCCAGATGCAAAGCAGAGATGATGGCTAGAGGGGGAATGAGAAAAGCACCCTGGGAGAGTTGACACTTGTTGGTGCTCAGTGAGGTGCGAACCTTGAATGCGATGTCCTGGCCAACACACTCCCAAAACATCAGCTTCGCTTGCCATCTGGCAAACTGAGACAACGGCTGTTAGGAACATTTCAGCCATGTCTAAAAGCAAATCATTCCTCCTTTGGATCTAACACTGTCGCCCCAGTGCTTTTATTTCTATGTATGTGTACGACAAAGTACACAACTAGAGAGCTGCTATTGTACTGTGGATTAAGGGGATTAAAGTTAAAAACACACATTACTTTGGATGTGTAGTGTATTTATGTATACCATTATGTAGGTAAAGTAAAGATGAAAATCTCTCTTTTTTGCTGTTTGGTCAGTGCTCCCTGCTTGATCCTTTAATGAGATTTAGTAACATCAAATGTCCTACTTACATACAGGTCTCATTTCCAGTGACTCAAGCTGTGCTCTGTGCAGTTATTGAACTGCAATTAATTGTAATTTCTTAGATTCACAACACCATTTGACTTCAAGTAGTAATTATCAGTCTGTGTGAGAGTCTGGTTGCTTTAATGTTCTGTCTATCTCTGATACGTTTTTAATAAAGTCATCAGGGCGTAAATTACTTTCTGCAGCTGCTCCGCTGCTGCTTTATAGAGTCATTAACAATGATGCATTTAGTCGACGAGATATTTTACCCTCTTCAAGGGGCATTATACAGCAATAAAAGTACATTAGTACATATTTAACATGTTTAGTAGTACCTTTCTCAGTCGAATTATGTGATACATCATTCATATTGTATATTGTAGGTCACCTTTACATATTATCAGACCAGCTGCCTTTATTTTTCTTTTGTGGTTTCTAAACTGCCATGATTGGCTAATTGGCTGTTAGCTGCCAGACTGTTTATGTCCCAAATAGTGTTTTGTGGAAGTCAGATAAATTTGAAGTTCAACTTTTTTGTTTTTATTCAACTTTGGGCAAAATAAGAAAAAATGAAGTCCTATTTTCATTTATGATAATTTGCCCTTCAGAAATGTCAGCTTTTATATACAGTTAATTGCTGTTACTGCATAGCATTCATGTGAGGAAGTTTTCAGTTTTTAATTGTTGAGACTCATGATTCAGTAAATTAAGTTCATTAACAATGAAGATTGAGATGTGAGTTCCAATAGCTTGTTATAATTTTATGCCGCTTGTTTCTGCTTCCAGGCTTGAAACTTTGTGGCACGATGAATTGAAAAGACGAGGGCGGGAGGGGGCATCCCTGACGAGAGTTTTCTGGAGGTTCTGCCAAACCCGGATGCTGGTGGCCATCTTTTCCCTTCTCCTTACAATGGTGGCAGGCTTCGTTGGGCCTGTGAGTATTGTCCAAATCCTCTTTTGCCTTTATATTCTGCTGATTTGGCTAATATGCCTTTCAGCATGGTCACTGGCTCGGAGTCCCAAGTCCATGTGCATTTTCTGAGAATCGCTTTATCCCGTTTCACGCTGGTCTGAAAATTGAAATGAAACCATACTGGGAGATTACAAAGCCTTGGATAGTGAAACCCGTATTAATACCACAGATTAGCTGGTTTGTACCCAGTCACGCTGTGGTCCAGTCAGATGGGGTTTTTTATCATCTTTCACAATTTTGGCTTTTTAGATTCCTCCCAAAAAACATTCCTTATCTGAAATTTTAAATAATCACCTTAAACTAAAGGGTGATTATGTTTAAAATTCACAGTTTATGATATTACGGAGTCAATCCCATTGTTCCTTGTGCTCTAAGCTGTTTATTTTGATGTGATGTTATGTGTACACTCTGTGCTTGCTACTACCCACAACTAATAGCATTAACTGGATTTAGTTCTTACGCAAGGACGCGTCTCACATTCCTGACTGATTTATTCAGTCCCTTAAAACAAAGCCATGTTGTGAATATTTTATTTGTGGTTTAACGTTTCCAGTCATGTCTTACATTTTGACCCCTCACACAGTGTTTTTTTTACATCATGATGCTCACCCGTCAGGCCTCTGAGCTGACGTCCTGTCTGTGCAACCAATCTTTCCAGTTGTTAATGCGTTACTCAAATGATCTCCTATCTGTTGGTTAGAGTTAATATTATCTTTTATCTTGTCGCTCTTATCTAATTTTTTCTCTTTCATGTGGTCCCTGCTTTTCTTATCTCAACGGCTTATCCAAAATCTTACCCTCTCCTTGTTAACTCCTTGTTCTCTTTTCCTTCTCCTTCTTCTGTTCTTTTTTGTCTCCTCCATGTTTCTGCTCTTTTCTTCTAATATTTCTTTGCTGTTTCTTTCACCGTCTTACTCACTCTTTTCACTTTCACATTGTTTGTTCCCAGGCTCTCCTGGTTCGAGCTCTTCTGGAATACTCACAGAGCCCAGACAGCTATGTCCTGCACGGCCTGTCTCTGGTGGCCGGGATCTTCCTCATGGAGTTGATGCGCTCCTGGTCACTGGGGCTCATGTGGGCCGTCAACTACCGCACTGCAGCACGCCTCCGTGGGGCAGCTCTCACTTTTGCCTTCAACAAGATCCTCCGCCTACGCAGCACTAAAGACATCAGCCCAGGCGAGGTAGGTGATAAAACCCCGGAGGGGACTCATCTCCAAATTAACGAAATCATCCCTCTCTGTGGGGCGCTGCATGCAGATGATTGAGATAGATTTTTATTTCTCCTCTTACACCATTCCTGCTCAGATCTCAACAAATCCCAAAGCCTGAGGGAGGGGAGGCAGTGTGAGATTAGTCATTACACAGCTTAAAAGGAATCATAGTCCAACAGGGATACATTGAAATAAGGACAACCATGTTTGTTAAATTGCTCTCATAATCTTAATAGTGAGGTTTTTAGTATGCCTTGTATGTAAAGAATTATTCTACTATTATTTTTTTTAATTAAATTTTTAATGTAAATCACTGTCTGTCTACACAGCTGATCAACATCTGCTCCAGTGACGGCCAGCGGCTGTATGAAGCAGTGTCAGTGGGCTGCCTGCTGGCTGGGGGGCCCCTTGTTGGAATGCTGGGTCTGTCATACACTGCATACTTCTTGGGCCCCACTGCTCTGCTGGGGTCAGCAGTTTTCATCCTCTTCTACCCCACCATGGTACGACTTCTGCCAGAACATCTGTAACAGAAAGACGGGAGGATAAAGCGCTTATTCAGTTGAAGTTTTGACACTTTGTGCAAAGCTGTTGTTACAAAGACAAAACACAGGATTCAATAATTACAGGAGCAAAAATCTGAATAAATTAGCAACAACACATAAAAAGACAGATAACTGTCAGCATTTTTTATGTAGTGTAAATTGCTGTCTTTAACAGAATTTAATATCATTAAAAACTGTAAAATGTTACCAAGTAATGATCCCTCTCATTAGGGCGCTGAAAAGCAATTTCATTAGAACATTCTCTTAAAGTGTCACTAGAAGTTAACGACCAGAGTCCTGTTTAATTGTTGACTCATTATTTTCTGTTCGAAGACTTCTTTAAATTTGGTTAGTAGATGACTTGAGTGCTCATCACTTTAGAATCTTTATGTTACAACCAGCACTTTTTAAAAGCATCAAAACTCCTTGGCTATCAATCTCCTGTCAACTTTGCAGCTTTTATTTTCAAATTACACTCAGTCTAAGCCGGAGCCTGACAGCCGGAGACGCTGGTATTGATGTGAAAGGCATTTATCACTCTGGTCTCCCGGACAGCCCTGCAGCACAGCTAATGTGATTGTGTCTGCTTTCATTTCCTCCCCTGCCACTTATTTCTCTTGTCATCACTTCCTTTGTTCCTTTCTGGGCAGATGCTTGCATCAAGACTGACGGCGTATTTCCGGAAGAAGTGTGTGGCGGTGACTGACCGGCGCGTGAGGCTGATGAATGAGATCTTGGGCTGCATAAAGTTCATCAAGATGTATTGTTGGGAGGATGCCTTTGCACAAAATATTCACAGTGAGTGGCTTTCGTGCTCCTAAATGACTCAGCAATGTCATAACACACGGCTCATTTTATGTTAGTGGTCAGGAGCAAGTAGATTTAAAAAAATCCAAGCTTCATGCTATTAAATGCTTTTCTAAAAGGCTTTTCATCCCCAAGTCACTCAAAAAAGGGTCCCCTCATTTGAATACCTGTCACTGTTGCAAATTAGTCACTAATTGAACAGTTTATCACTTGAAATTAGACTTATCCTCTTAGTGGACTGGCTAGATAACCTTGACCCTAAATCTATTTTCATTAGCTTTCCCTGTTTCAGTCATTCTCTGTGCTCTAATCTATAATCAAGGCCAGCTTGAATCCCCTTGGCTTCAAGGTTAATTTGCAAGGTGTTTGAGGTCTTATGATACCTTGAATGACTGTCAAGGCCGCTCTTGTTATCCGTGAATTAGAGATGGCCTTTTCTCATGAGGCCCTTACTGTAGGATGTGGATAAGGATCATTTTCCCCTTTTAATCATTCTCCAAATTAGCCAGGTGGGGCTCATTTTCACTGCTGTCCTTTGATTACCTCTTATAATCATAATTAATTTGCATTCAACTTAATGGCCAACGAGTCTGAAGAGTTGTGGTGTAATTCCCTTCATTTGCTTTTGTGGTTAATCTGATCACAGTATTTTTAAGTCTGAAGCGTGCGACTTCTGCTTTGGTACTTCATGCAGAAACACATATAACATCCAGAGCGAATCCCATGGAGAATAACATGTACCATCAGAAGGAGGGTGTTCTTTTATTTCACACACAGTGCTGCCAGGGTCTGAATTAAAGATGCACAAGCTTTTTGTTCCAGTCTTTGCACCCAATGAACTGGATGAACAAAGCAGCAGAGCAGCTAGCGGGTGCATTTGGGAGATACAAACATGAAGGAGGAAGGTGCAGGGTTTGGGCTTCACACTTGGACAGTTATCAAGGTTCAGCAGGTTTTGAAGCCCCTCTCATACCATGTATAGATGTGGGGCCCTTGTCCTCCCTTGCGTATCTATTTCTGTCCACTCAGTGTGTGTTGGTCAGGGGCCCTTATGGTGTTGTTGGTTGAATGTTCACTGGAGGACCCTTTGGGAGTCACTCGACCCGTACTTTATTTTCTCTCTCTTTCTGCTTATCTTTGCCTTTCTATCATCTCTCTCTCTCTCTTCTTATTCCACAACAGAGGTGCGGTCAGAGGAGAGGAGCATACTGGAGAGAGCCGGGGTCGTCCAGAGCCTCACAGTTGGTGTGGCTCCTATCGTCGTTGTGATAGCGAGCGTGTGCACTTTCACCCTGCATATGGCTTTGGGCTATGATCTGACTGCAGCTGAGGTACTTGAATAGGGAGACATGTAGTCCCAGTGCTCACGGCATATTTCTATTTTGGAAGAATCTGTACTGTAAACATGCTTGGTATAAGTTTTGTTTACAATTAAATTCCACTAAAATTCTATTTCCATTCTATTGCGTCTGTCCTGCTGTCTAATTAAAGGATTTGATAAAAATTCTTCTCTCACCTTTGTGTTTCCCATCTCAGGCTTTCACTGTGGTTGCAGTTTTCAACTCCATGACTTTTGCCCTTAAAGTCACACCATTGGCTGTGAGATCATTGTCTGAGGGTGCTGTCGCAGTCAAAAGATTTCAGGTGAGAAATGAAGACGAGTCTCTCTGTCTTTTTCTCTCCCTAATGTTTATGAAGGTCAACAGACCAAAATAGAACCATGGGATAGCAGGTTTTAGCCAGCCAAATCCAGTAGGAGCCGTTCAAAAGTTGCTCCTCTTGAACAAACGGGCCCACACCAAATACTGTCATTTTTGACAAACTGCATTCCAAACACATGGCAAAAGTCACATGTTAGTGAAAGATTGCTGCACAGAGCCCAGCTAGGGTTAAGTAAGCAATCGTTTCTGCCAAGGATTCACCAACAGCCTTCAGACATTCTGTGTTTTCACACTAAAGCAGAGAATAATAAAGTAATGAAGTATTTAGGTCCAAAGCTGAGTAATATATTGGCCCTGCTGCCACTAGCTCATGATGTAGCACAACCTCAAGTGTATTAAACTGTCTTTATACAATCTGCTTTAATATAAGTAAACTTTGAGCTTGATGTTATACATTTCCTTTAGTTCCTAGCAAAATAAGTTTATGTCATGTTGGTTGTCACAATGAACTGCATAAAGCATGGAGTAACTCTTTGTGTCCCTCTCCTCAGAGGCTCTTCATGATGGATAACAGAGAAGTTATTTTGATCAAAATGGACGATCCCAGCAATGCAGTTGAATTTCAGGACGCAACATTGGCTTGGGAAAAGGCGCGCCCTCCAGCCGCCAAACCGAACCCGCCTAACAAGAAGCGAGGAGGGATGAAACGTGTCCTACGCAGGGAGAAGCTCAGCTTGTACATCTCCACCGAGGACAGCAAAGGAAACAAGGAGGGTCCCAACGCACAAAGTCTCCTCACAAATATGGAGCAAGAGAGTCCACAAAGCACCATATCCTCCACTCAAAGCATACGACCTCCACTGCACAAGACTCTGCACCGCATTGACCTGCGCGTCAAGAGGGTAACAATACAAATACATTCAGTACATTAAGTGAATGAAGTGCATTTGTGTTTAAAGAACTAACAAACCTTTGCCTGCTTTATCATTAAATCCCACAATGCCACTGTTTGTTTTTTAATCTTTCAAGGGTTCACTGGTTGGAATCTGCGGAGGCGTCGGTAGCGGGAAAACCTCTCTTCTTTCTGCTCTGCTTGGACAGGTGAGATTCATCTTAATGTGCATTTAGTTTGCTCAGTTTAAGTTTCCCCTTCATGAAGAACAGACATGAATACAGTGAGAAGGCAAACTTTAGTCTCTCTAAACATTTTTATTCACACACAGTGCCACACAACAACCTACAATTTTAAAAAAGGATGTTTTAAGTGTTTCCTGTGCCTCAAACCTTCTGTTTGTGTGCTGCAGATGACCCTGTTAGAAGGTAATGTTGCTGCCAGTGGTGGCTTCGCTTATGTGTCACAACAAGCCTGGATCCTCAATGACTCACTGAGGGACAACATCCTGTTTGGAAAAGACTATGACCAAGACAAGTAAGATCAACCACTGTGTAATGATGTTATGAAGAAAATCAATATAATATCATATTTACCCCTAATTTCACATCTTTCCTAATCAGATATAATGCTGTTCTGGATGCCTGCTGTCTTCTCCCAGATCTTGCAGAGCTCCCATATGGAGACATGACTGAGGTATCTGTGCAAATCTGCTTCTCAGTAATATTTTTTTTAATTAATCGGTGCGTGCTGCAGCTTTTTTTTACGTGACTGTTTGTAATTCAGTGGAACCACAACAAGAGGAAAGTTTTATGGAGCTGTTTTTACTTTTTAATTTGCAAGATTGGAGAGAGAGGTGCCAACCTGAGTGGAGGGCAGCGTCAGAGGGTGAGCCTGGCTCGTGCCCTCTACAGCGAGCGGCCCATACTTCTCCTTGATGACCCTCTCAGCGCCGTTGATGCTTGTGTTGGTTCCCATGTCTTCCGTAAAGCCATCAGGGGTGTCGCCAAAGGCAAGACGGTCCTCTTTGTAACCCACCAGCTGCAGGTACAGGACCGTCTGTGAATTCCTAATGACACCAACTTTTCCCTCAGAATCTGTCATGTTTTTAGTACTTTCTGGATTGTGTAAAAGAAGTAGCTCAAAAATCAATTTGCTCATAAAAATTTAAAGCTGTAAACATCTGAAAAGTGTCTGCAACTTTGAATCTTTTAAAATTAGATTTCCAATAATCTTCTTTTACCTGTCTTTTTATCTTTTTGTCTATTTTAGTACCTGCCTGAGTGCGACCATGTTATTCTGATGAAGGATGGGCAGATTTGCGAGTTCGGCACACATGCTCAGCTAATGGCTAAAGAGCGTGACTATGCCACCGTATTCAGCAGCATGCAACAGGAGGTAAGACCGGGGGCAAATGAGGCACAATGCCAGGTCCCTTGACTAAGGCATCTTTGCCCTTTTTACACAATAACACTGAACATTACAAGCTGAATAATTCACACTATAAGCCCAGAAAGGCTGACCCAATAGCTGGAAAATGTTCATTTATACGTGGCCTTTCATTATTTATGTGTGTATTGATTTACTGGGGAGCTGCTAAGGACCCAGTCGCCAATACTCCTTTAAATGACTTGCAGGGTGTTTTTGTTACAGCTGCTGTGATTTGTGGCGGTGGCATGTTTTACAGCTCACTTTCTTTCCCTACCTTTGTGACTCCTAGAATCTGGTGAAAGAGAATTTAAAAAACAAACAGCGGAGGGCCGGTGCAGGAAAGGCAGACAGTGCTGTCGATGTCGCCAAGGTCGGACCAAAGGGGGAACGTAAGAAAGGAGGTGAGAGACCCTGACAGTTTTTTATGCTCCACATGGAGAATGAATGCTAAGTGCTTATTTTTCCTTGAGAATGGTTCACAGGTAACTGTATACTTGCCCTCTTTGTTTATGTAGAACAGCTGATGACAACTGAAGAGAAGGGCTCCGGTGCAGTCAACTGGTCTATGTATGCTGCCTACATCAAAGCAGCAGGAGGTCCAATAATCTTCATTATCAACATCTTGCTCTTCCTCTTCACCACAGGCAGCGTAGCCTTCAGTAACTGGTGGCTGAGCTACTGGATTAGACAGGGAAGTGGGGTGAGTGTGTAGACAATCCTGTGTCACTATAATTGACGGCACTTTTTTAGTGTGTATTTCAGCTCCCAAAAGAAAAATAAGTACTATTCTTCGGTGAGATACGGGAGCCGACTGAGAATTAATCTGAACGTGCATGATTAAGAAAAGTAACAGTACCACAGTGAACTTTATTAAAAACAAGGGTGAGCAGTTAAGAAACAGATTCACATTGAGAAATGTACTTGGAATAGTAAACATCTCTGAACTGAATGGTTTTCATGTACTTTTTATGTGCTTTTCTCAATTTCATTAGTGGCAAAATTCCTACATGCTGAAAAATTGGATTTTTTTTTTCCCTCAGTCTTAGTAATTTGTTGCTCCATCTGCCCTCAGAACACATCATTAATCTCGGCGAATGAAACGAAGGCGAGCAACAGCATGAGACTCAACCCTCACATTCAGTATTATTCAACAGTTTACGTGTTATCTATGGGAGCTTCTTTATTGCTGAAGACGATGAGAGGGCTGGTGTTTGTGAAGGTGAGCTCCCCCCACAGTTTTTTCCTCACAGGCTCCCACCTTTGTGTCACATGCTTTGTCCTCTCAATCACTGATGAACTTTAAAAAACGATAGCGGTGCAAAAATGAGTAAGAAAAGTTGATATATCAGCGGTGCGTAGGTAAGTGGAGCTCCTGCCTGATTGTCTTATTGTCATTTTTTCATGCTCTCATAGTTCCAGTGCTATTATTGAAAATGCCTGTGGGCAAAATCCATTTATCTGTCCACTGCCATGTCTCACAGCTTTACAGCGTCTGCGTGTGTGTGTGTGAGTGCAAAAGAAACAAAGAGGCAGAGAGAAAGGAAGGATGTGTGTGCGTGCATGTCAGTGCCCCTTCGGGTGTGCGTCCTCTTTTTCAAGCTAACCCATCCTGACACTGCATTGCAGAGGTTAGGTCCCCACGTTAATGTGTGCCACTTGAAATTGCTAATTTTTCAAAGATGGCTAATCTTTTTTTACCCCTAGCTGTGATGAGATCTCTGGGACTGTTGAATATTCCATTAATAGAATTAATTTGTTCTCTGCTGCCACATGTAATTTCTGTCCAGTTGGTGAAATGTCTCTTGCTCATTAGGTCATGACCTTTATGTCAGCCTCACAGAAACTCATTATAAATGAAGATTTGACAGCTTGTCTTGCGCTAGGGAAAAAAAAAATTAACTACCCACCACTGTGCACATGCTTAGCATACGGTGAGGTAACATTTGTTACTCTGCAGGCAACATGTGAGTGCTACTGTACCCGTCCGTTGTGTGTGTATGTTTCTTTTCTATTTTTTTTTTGTTTAAGGCACATTGACAGACAATTTCCTTCCCAACCGTCTGTTTATCCAAGTCGTGATTCTTTCCGTATGCTTCTTAAAGTTGTTTGTTTACATGTGTCAGGTCTCATGTTCAGACGCTGCTGTTGTTTGTGTTGACAGTGCACGGTGAAGGCTGCCTCCGTTCTCCACGACAAGCTGTTCCGCCGGCTCCTTCTCAGCCCCATGCGCTTTTTTGACACAACACCTCTGGGTCGTATCCTGACCCGCTTCTCCAGAGACATGGATGAGGGTGAGGCTTGATTTGTCTTGACTGGAAAACTTTACCCCAAGAGAGCTCTCAGTCAGTGAAGTTGCCCTGGTTGACAAGGTGTAGTGCCATGACACAGTGTGATTTCACATGGAGTTTTTTGCCCGAGGGAGCTGCTGTCTGTTATCCACTTCACTCGTGTCTGCTTGACGTGTTGAATAGCTGGTTGCTTTTTTTTCTTTTTTTTCCTAAGCATTACATCTTTTTAGAATCCATTGTCTTTCTTCTTTTTTTGTAAGGAAAAAATAAAGATCAAACAACACTTCAGGAGACACAAAGATAAAAGTTTACATGTGGAGAAAGAGAAATCCAACATCTCACACGGTGACTGACATAATGTGTCTCTCCTCCACAGTTGATGTGCGTCTCTCCATGCAAGCTGAAATGTTGCTGCAGAACTTGACCCTGGTGCTGTTTTGCTTGGGAATGGTGGGCATGGTTTTCCCCTGGTTCCTGATCTCCATCCTTCCCCTGGGAGCCTCCCTCTGCATTGTGAACCGCATCTCCAGGTCTGCCTCCCATCACTCTGTTGCTATTTGCATTATGGCTGCAGGATTATGGCCATAATGTTAACCATGATTATTTTAGCAGTTCTGAGATTACGGTTATTTTGTCACAGTTATTCATTGATTTTCAGGGACAAATTTTTTTGTAGTTATGCATGTTAGATGGTTGCATTCGGCTCAGATAATGTTATTCTTCTCGGCCCCAAATACATTTATCACTCTGCAGTCTTTTTAAGGTTTTTTCAGGTGGTTTACCAGATTAATTGTGTTGCTTAGCAGCACAGAAACAAGACTTACATGCTATTTGCATATAATTTGTTCTGACGAACATGCTCTTGCATGTTTCTATTGCCCTTTTATTGCCCGGAATTACTTCAACAATCAGTGCCTGGATTATTTGTTTTGAGGGACTAGCTGTTTGCCTTCTGCTCCATACATTTGAGGGGTTTTTTTGCTAGCTTGGTTTGATGTGCATTTAAGTTTTTCAACAGCAAAGCATGCATTTTAAAAGTCAGTATCATGTTCGATCATGTTCATTACATTTTGGCAAAAATATGTGATCACATTTAATGTAGGATTAATTGTGCAGCATAAATGGCACTGAGTCTGTGATTCAAACAGAAAATAGATAAACAGATTTTTATGTTACAAAGAGGCTTTTGATTAAAGGTTAAACCAAACACATCTGATGCACAAAAATTCTGCCGGATAAAATAAGCTGACAGTGTTGAACCTTGTATCTTAAAAGCAGAGAATGGGCCACAATACACTTTGTGTCAAAAGAAAACCCCAAAAAATTGAACACTTGACAGCAGAACCCATAATGATCATGAATTAGATGCTACGAACTTGTTCCAATCAGAAAAACGTAGCAGGAGAGAGCTGAAGGTGAACAACAGTGGAACAGTTTATCAGCGGAAGTGTGTGGAGTGTTATCGGTCATTGATTTTTAACAGGTTCTGTTCTGTGGAAAATGTTGCAGGAGCGCCTCGGATGATCTGATGAATCTGCTTTATTCATTATTTACGGTTTTGCAGCAATTGTGCAATAAAGGTGAATCCACTGAGGGGAACAACATCACGCCGATACCTTGGGAAATAACCACAGTAGCTTGTTATTTCCTCTATCTGAGAGATCAGAAGAACATGACTCTGTGTTTTTGTTTGCTGGTGTAAAGTCAGAAAGTACAAAAACAAAACACATAAGCTTCCAAGAGTAATAAATATTCACTAAAGTTAATATCAAGGACTGAAAAATATGAAATGACATTTATGATCATTTTGATTTGAAAACAAATTGACAGTCAAAGAGTTTTAAAGAGGAAATTTTAATGACACTGATTGCTTCAGGATCACAGCTGAGTGGTCTTTCTGCCCGCAAATCACACTCAGCCTTCCCTCCCCTTCAGTGGAGATGTAACGCTTGATATTTCGTCCCCACATGAACTAAAATTTTTGATGTCTTTAATCAACTCTTATACCAGTTTGCCTCTTGAGGGATTTCAGTTTAATTACAAACATCTTCATGTAGTTTTGAAGAGACACTTGATTTGTAGGCAAATAAATGTCGAATTTGAGTATCAAAGCACACAAGAACTAAGAGGAAGACTGTTACCAAAAGTTGTAATCACCCCTGGCAACACCTTAGAAGAATGAAAATACTATATCTCACAAAGTCACGATATTCAAGGATACGTATGGACGTTACATCTAACTAGATCTCCCATTGAAATTACCCACTTCTGAAGCAGCCTTTATTGAATTCTGAAATGAGACTGCCCAGGGCGTAAACATGTTTGTCTGGATCACAGGCTCGAAGCGAGGGAGTGTCATGTTCTTTTCCCTCTCTCTTCTGGGCTGTTATGAGAAAACCAAGTGATTCATGGGCGACTTGTAATTCACATGCACCATCCATTCTGTCTTTGTGTCTAAAAGTAGAACAGCACCTCGCTTTTGTCAATAAACCCCTCTCACTCACACTGCCACGTGGACTGAGAGCCTGGTGTCTCTTTGGCTGCCAGTTGCAGGGGGGTCTTGTGTGTGTGATGGGGCTCACAATAATGCACATGCATCTGATTTTGTGAAGCAACCAGAGCTACATAGGGGTGCCTTTCTTTCCAACGTGTCATCACTCGTCTGCCACATGAGTGCATCATTAGAGCTGATTCATTTTCCATCCTTAGTTCTTCAGTGGCGTTTTCATATTCAGGTGGAAAGTCTGTGCTCTTTTCAAGATCGCTGAATGATGCAAAATAAATAAGTGGTTGATGGCAGCAATATCAGTGTGACCGAAATGTGACCTGCATACTTTAGATCAGAAAAACCAGAGCAAATTACTTTCACAAAGGTTTTATTTTCTTACATTTTACACAGCATGGAAAAATTTGGTCTCTTTACCACAGACTGGGGTTAGTTGCAGAAATGAAATGTTTGTAATGGTGTTTTCCAATTTAATGTAATTTATTTGAAAGATTTGCTCCCCACATGCAGGAGCCTATTTGCACACAATAGACTAAAATGAAAATGGTAGGGCCATTTTCATTCAAATGAAGCAAACCTGAATGAAGGCTTTCCAATTCTGCTGTGCTGCAAACTTGCCTAATTAGGATTTTCACAACCATTTAGGTTCACAGATCAAAATCAAAATCAACTTTAGTTGTAGTGCATTTGTGGAGTTAGTTTGTAATTGCCTGTAAATAAGAAACTATTTTCAGACAGAATAACTTTCAATTGCTCAACAAAATCCATGTAAAAACATTTGATTGCATTGTAACTAATTAGACAAAACCACATGGATTTCGATGAAACAGTGAGAAAAATCAGCACTTCAGAAAAATCAGTTCTTAATACATATTTGAGTATCTGTTGAGTATCGATATACTACTTATAATATAAATTAAATTCCTACAGTAGGAAATTAAATGTGAAAGGTGATTGTTTTCTGTTTCCAGGGTTCTCATTCGTGAGCTGAAGCGCTTGGAGAACATCAGCCAATCACCATTCACTTCTCACATCACCAGCAGTCTTCAGGGACTCTCAACGATCCACGCCTATGGAAGAGGCCACGACTTCCTCCAAAGGTGAGTATAATGGGCTCCTTCAGAGATGGAGATCATTAAACTTTCAGTATGTGTATTGTTGTGTTTACTTTGGCTTGCTCTTGTTCTGGCTCACATGGGTTTATCTCTCCTTCCTCAGATATCAGGAATTGCTGGATACCAACCAGGCCTCCAACTACCTCTTCAGCTGTGCAACGCGGTGGCTGGCTGTCCGTCTGGACCTCATCAGCATCTCTCTTATCACCGCTGTAGCACTTCTCATTGTCTTCATGCACGATCAGATACCTCCAGCTTATGCAGGCTTGGCCATATCGTACGCAGTGCAGGTGTGTGAACAAACACATGATAATGTGTCTGTCTGGTCAGAGAGAAAACAGCGTGAAGCTCTAGATAGGGTCGGAAATTTAGCAAAGCCTTTTCTGTTTCTTGCAGCTACTATAAAAGTGTTTCAAGGTTTTCTTTCCTGCATTTAATGGAGTTGCTTGCTGATATTGTTTTTTAAATGCTCATTGTTTTGGTGAAGCATTTCCCAAACTTAGAGCATTTTTATTGCTCATATGAGAATTTATTTACCAGATTAGAATATAAAAAGAGCATTTCTTTTGAGCTAAGATCCTCACGTACATACTAAACTGTATGTACATATTTTGTGAGGTGGTGAGAAATTTTACACGACACTCAGCAAATTTCATCATCGCTGTGATGAGCTTTGTATTTATAGTGAAGGTTCGTCATGAGATGGTGTGTTGGTGTGAGTTTACGTCTCAGGGAAACACCAACTTTCTCTTTTTGCTGATATTAGCTGGAAAAGTTTGGAAACTCCTGCATTTTTTGCGCGTCATTATCAACAGAGTAATAACAGCCACAGCAGAAAACTGTGAAGGAGATGTATCAGCTTATCTGTTTATCAAGCTGTAAAATTATTTGATTGTTGTACTGCTTATTTGTTGAAGCCCATTAACACGTACCCAGTGTTAATTACTAACATTTCAACCCTCCCTTTTCTTCCACCCCCAGCTGACAGGCTTGTTTCAGTTTACGGTGCGGCTGCTCACAGAGACTGAAGCTCGGTTTACGTCAGTTGAGAGGATCAATCATTATGTAAAGGTAAGAACATTGATCTCTACAGTGAGGACAGTGGATTATGTAGAACTCAGATACACTGAGCAATGTCACACTGAGTGAGAATCACACCATCAGATGCAGACCACTCAACAAAAACAGCTTGAACTTAAGGGCCATTGGCATGTCCAGGCATGTGCAGTTTTTTTTGTTGCGTGCATGTGATTGGGTATGTGTGATGAGCAGCACAGCAGGACGCAGATAGAAACCCGGTGTGAGCTCTTTACACACTCCAGAGCACATGACGGGGCTTGTTTCACACAACAGCCATCAAACTGCGAAGATTGGAAAAAGCAACTCAACTTTTTCTCTTCTGTCTCAAGTGCAAAGAAACACTCACAGAGTGAAAGTCACTACAGATCAGTTAGAGGGCTTGCACCTTCACAGAGATTTAGAGATTAATACCAGATACCATCAACGTTCGTTCCTTATCTCAGTGTCTAGAGAGTGAAGCACCTCGACGAAGTCCTGAGGCTGCCGCTCCTGCCCCCTCCTGGCCTCAGCAGGGAAAGATTACATTCCAGGATGTGGAGATGCGTTATCGTGATGACCTGCCGCTTGTGCTTAAGAATCTGTCCTTCACCATCCTGCCCGAGGAGACCATTGGCATTGTGGGTCGCACAGGATCAGGTATGAGTGACCATTTGTGTTCCCTTGTTGATAACATTTTCAGCTTCTTTTTAAACCTCCTTTTTAATGCGTGCACACATTTCTTCATGCTGGGTCTTCTCTCTACGCGTTTGCAGGAAAGTCCTCTCTGGGCGTAGCTCTGTTCAGACTTGTGGAGCTTACTGGAGGCTCCATTACCATAGACGGGATCAATATCTCACAGATTGGTCTGGATGACCTGAGAAGCAAGCTAGCAATCATTCCCCAAGAGCCAGTGCTCTTCATCGGGACAGTCAGGTAATCCAAATGATAATTACTTGCATTAACAAGCTTTGTAACTTGTGCATTTTTAGGCTTTGAAAAATTTAGTGAAGCAGAGAGAGAGAGAAGGAAAAACATCTGCTTCTCAGCCATTAACGTGCTCTTAAACAACTGCTCTCATGGAAAATTCCTTGGTATGTGATGTTGCAACAAACTGAGCGTCTGTCATAAGACTTTGCATATGTGTTGCACTTCCTTCCCATATATGTGGTTACTCCCTGCTGATCAAGCTGTCTCTTTAAAGCTGCAAACACTTTTAACATGAAAACTCTGCAGAATTTAATCAACATCTGTGCCTGTGATCATTATTAGACACATGCTCATATCCTATTATTTACCTAAAAATGATTATGTTAAGATTCTTTCGTTATAATAGATACCAAGGGCCCAGCAGAGATCTGGGATAAGCCTGTGAGAGTAATTGTATAGCCAAATGAAAGGAAAATCATAACAAAAAACAGAGATGGTGCTAGGTATTAATAAAACAAAAAAAGGGTAAGCAAAATTTGACGGGCGAAAATGAATCAAAAACAAATACCAGAATTTCTTTCATAAAAAACTAGCAGTGCTTTGTTGATGCAGATGACCTCACGCTCCAGTGAGATTTGACCTCAGTTAGTGAGGGGTGGAAGTGTAGTGCAGCATATTGCGTCTCCTGTCTTCATCTGAATTGTCTTTATATTTAATACAGCTAATAGGTATCACTGGTATGTGTCTCTTCCAATAGGACCAATTTAGACCCGTGGGATCAATACACTGATTGCCAGATATGGGAAGCTCTTGAGAGGACGCATATCAAAGAGATGGTGAGTGCGAGACAGTTAAACACTGTCAGATTATTCCAAACTGTGTAAAACTTAAAGGCACTAATGTTTGTCCTCTTTCCTCTTTTCCACAGATCAGCCAGCTGCCTCATTCGCTCCACTCAGAGGTGACAGAGAACGGAGAGAACTTCTCAGTGGGAGAACGTCAGCTTCTCTGTGTGGCCAGAGCCCTGCTGCGCAACAGCAAGGTGCTGCTTCTGTTATACTGCTGCCTCACATTTACATGTGGAACATTGTTTGGCACAGGAGAGATAGCAGCTCGAGTGAGAGACTCTCCTCAGCTTTATAATGAGGGAACAGATCATCTGAGAACAGTGTGCTTGTGTCTCTGCATGGGATAACAATGCCACCTAGTGGTATACATTGGAACTACATCTTGCAAACATGATTTATGCATGAGCATCATACAAACATAGTAGGGTTGCACATCTCTTTAAGATAGACGATTCGATACACATCTAGATACATAGGTAACGATTCGATTCAAAAACGATATATTTAAAAACAGAACGATTCGATGCAATTCCATACAGTGTAGGGACGAT
>JAPZDY010000026.1:17614835-17630542 GCA_029783645.1 Ctenochaetus hawaiiensis | reverse complement strand
TTATATGTAAATGCATCTAGTTCAATGATATTATACAGTAATTTCAGTAAATTATTGCAGATATGTGCCTAGAGCTGTATACATTTTCAGGTCATATAGTGGAGTTAGCCATATGAGCATGCTTTTTTAGTCTGCATAAAACGCAGGTACTGTGTTTTTAAATGAAATAATGTTCCCTCAAAATCCAACTGCTGGGGTTTAAAATCTGCACTTTCTACACTTATGCTAATGTGTTTACCATCAAGGTAACTCTGGTGTTGTACAAATAATGTTATGCAATTAAGGTTGTGAACCATGATACAGCGTGTAATATGCAACAAAGCTGAAATGGATCAATGTAAGGATGTGTCTTCAAATGTTGCTGTGGGATTGTAAACTTCTGCCTTATACCTTAGTAGGTGCTGTAAAGTCATCGGAGTGCAATATATTTTTATTGCTTTGTTAAATTTTCAAGATTGCCTTTGGACACTTGAGATTGTAATGTTGCAACTTTTTTTGTGTTTGATTTTTGTCATCAAGTGTAGTGTTTTTGGTATGTTAATTAAAATGTTTTTATATATTCTATTGTCAAGTTGTCTAAAATATTTTACATGTTGAAGGGAAACTTCCCCGATTGCACACATCAAGGTCTTATTGAAGAATACCACTTACCACTGTTCTGGGCAAATAAATCGAAGGCAACTGGACTCAGTAATATGTCTGTGAAGACGTTTCACCTCTTATCCAAGGGGCTTCATCAGTTCATGCTCATCTGACTACGTTAGGCTAGACTAGCCAAAGTAACCATGACCTGGATGACTGAGAACATTCACAGATACCACTTACCACTGCATGTGTGGAAAGTTATTTAATTCCTTTTGTGGCTAAAGGTATTTAATTTGCTGGACAGTCACATTTTTTGATTATGTGCACTGTGTGGCAACTGGTCAGCTGTTACTAAACAGCATTCATTCCTTAGCAAGGTTGCAAAATAGTTGGAATTCTTGAAGCTGCACAGGAGTGATGGGAAATTCCTATTTGTTTACAGTATTTGCAGGGCTGCTTAACACAAAGGTTTGTCTATACTGTGCACTATGCATACAGAAATCTACACATGTGGGTGTTTGTGTATGTGCCTGTGTGTAGGCTTGAGAAAGCAACCATGTCCACAAACCACTGAACTGAGTATAAATACTTTTCCTACTCTGTATTTCATGCTCTGAGTTCACCTCCCTGACCTCACATGCAGCACCAGCTTGATATAATGACATTACTTGCCTGTCACTTGGTTTTATTTACCAGTCAGTCCACCTGTCTTCCTAGATTAGAGACTGAATTAGAAGGTCATGTTCTAACATTGCAGTAAATAGACTGTTGGATGTTTTAACAAATACATTTAAACATGCTAACAATCAGACATGTCTGTCTTCTGTCCCAGAGAAAGATAGCTGCTGGGCTCAAGTTAAGACACAAATCATTTAGATAATTTTGTGCTTTTTAATATTGTAAAATTTTGATTAAATGGGCACACAATGTATGTTGTTAATCAAACTTTCCCTTGAAGTGTGAAGAATCAACCCATCAGCAAAGCAACTTTTACACAGTGTCACTTTATTGTGTCTGTTAGCTGGAGGAAATACTAATATTATTTGATGTTGTAAAATTATGTCAAGGTTCTGCATGAAAATTTAAATCTGCCAATATGAAGAAAAAGAGACACATTACAAAAGACACGTACTTTGTTGAGATAACATTTTGCCCTGCTTTTAAGAATGAAAGCATTCAGGGTCAGCCAGAAATTATACTTGTGTAACACAGGGTGGCGAATGTAAGTGCTAACTTTCACACAGATTTTTGCTCTGAATCTGCAATCACATGCTCACAAAAGCAGTCTTTGTATAACCTAACAGCTGATAAACTTAAAACAATTTTTAAAAAATTGCACTCTAACAGATTTGCCGATGTAACTCCTTCACAATCATAAACTTAAAATTTTCATGCAGATTTTTCTTTTCTTCATAGAAGACAGTATGTAACAAGAGGCTTTAAAATTATATATTTTTTGAAAGGTTAAAAAATCTCAATAAATATTATCTGAGCCAAACATGTCAACCGTATCATCGTGATTTCAAAGGAGAAGATTTTCTGCGAATATTCCAGCACGTGTTTATTTATTTTTTTATAAATGTTTTGTTGCAAAAGTCATAATTCATGATAGATTTTTCTGCCACTTTTATTTTGAAGTTTGAAGAAGCGATGGAAACCTCACCGGAAGTGAGTCTCGTTGTTGTAGCTCGGTTCTGGCTGCTGGTGAGGAGGAAAGCTCTGGCTGTGATGCCGCTTAATGATGGCTGCCTTCGGGATCCTAAGTTACGAACACCGGCCATTAAAGCGGCCCAGACTCGGCCCTCCGGACGTTTATCCTCAAGATCCAAAGCAAAAAGAGGTCAGATTTTACGATGTGTAATCCGAAAGACCAGGAAAAATGTGTGGAGGACGAAAATTTTCAGCCAAAAAGCTGTACAAGCTAAGAGTAGTTAGCCTGTTTAGCAAGCCCTGGGCCTAGCAATAACAATGAACAGCACTTAGTTGTCAGTTTGTTAGCTAGCTCATAAGCTTACTTGAAAAACAACCAGTTCGTTAACCTTACATTCTTGGGCTTGCTAAGCTAGCTCATCGGCTGGTGGATGTTATCCAGTTTGATATAAAAAATGCAACCAACATTTTGCTTTGTGGTGAAAAACAAGAAGCGTTGCATTTTTGGATTGTGCGTGACTGGTAATTGTTTGTTAGCTTGATGTTTTGATCTAGCGAGACAACGTTAGCTAAACCTGCACAGCTAACCTTCATGATCTGCAAGCCTAAATTGAAGCTAAATTGTTTGTGCTCAGTTTTATGATCGTGGCTTGGCAGAGCTTGGTAGTGTTGATGGCTCCTGGTCTATAATTAACCTAAGATAAGCTGTTGATGTAGATGAAAAGCTGGCTGCCTTACCTCTGGGGTATTCTGGAAACGTTGCTGCAAATATCTCTAATAATGACACGGTGACAATTTAGCAATGATGTCTGTTTTTCTGTTTTCAACAAAGCAATTTAAGCTTATATTGTGATTTTTTTAGACTATAGCTAAGTGGTCTGAGATCAGAAATGATGCATCGTACACTTTTCGTTGCTAAGCAGATATTGCAGATTAAATGTAGTACCTTCGCAAATGTTTAAATTTTTTAATCATCAAATGTTTGAAATATGTGTCTCAGGATGAGTTGACTGCACTGAATGTGAAGCAAGGGTTCAACAACCAGCCAGCTGTCTCTGGTGATGAACATGGCAGTGCTAAAAATGTCAACTTTAACCCTTCAAAGGTAAGGACTCTTGCACTTAAACTCAGGCACTGACATGCACAGTGCTTGTTGTATTTGTGTGTGTGTGGTTTTAATTATTCTGTGCATTTCATGTTGTCCCTCACTGCCTTACAGATCAGTTCAAACTTCAGCAGCATCATTGCAGAGAAGCTGCGTTACAACACGTTTCCAGACACAGGGAAACGTAAGCCACAGGTCAACCAGAAGGATAATTTCTGGCTCGTTACAGCGAGGTCACAGAGCTCCATTAATAATTGGTTCACGGATTTAGCTGGGACTAAACCTCTTACACAGCTGGCTAAAAAGGTAAGACCCTGGTGTGCGTCTCTAGTAGTCTTCTTTACTACGTGTTGGTTAAACCGTTTGTGTGATTGTTTACGAAATTGCTCATCTACTCAAGGTGCCACACAGGCCTCACCCTCCGCACTGTGTTTGGGTTGGCTGGTTAAGCAGTGTAATCATTTGCAAATCTGTAGGCTTTTGACTTTGTTTGATTGTTTTCATGTTTTCTCCTGCTGATTTTTACTTTTTACATTTGGAAAGTTGTGTAATGGATATTTTTAAGGTGATTATGGAAAGCCTTTTTTTTCTACAAGAAATAAATAATTCAGAGTTCAAAGCACTTAACTTTGTTTAAGTACCAGAGAAGAAAAGCCTTCGTTATTGCAGCTCTTGTGACTGGCCTCATTGGTTACACTACTCTTTCTTCAGGCTCAGTCATTTTTTCCATCCAGTCTGACCAAGACTGAAAACATCTGTATTTTTGTATGTCTACTGTCTTACAGTACAAATGCAAATTCAACTAGTCAGCTCAGTCTGTCGTGACATAATAAGCTGTCTGTCAGAATTAGATTTGTTCCATAATGGCACGTTAACTTGCTGAACAGCTAACAGCCTGTTGCACTGACAGCTAAATGATAGCATGTTACTATTCCTAACTTTTCCTGCTGTAATCATAATATGCTGCTGCACTGTCCTGCTTACATTTCTTTCTTGACCTGTGCCTTATGTTAAGTATTAGAGCCTAAACAAATCACAGAGCTTGACAAAATAGACTATAATTGACGAAGTTTAAGGTTAAAAAATTGAGAAGGGTTAGCCGAGTTTGACTGTGTATGGTTGAGCTTTACATGCTAATTAACACACCTTGAATGGTTGTATTGACTGAGCTTAACATTTATACCCCATTTAGTAACGATGTAAGACGTATAATGATGTGAAAACAAGTTAGCATAGTGTTGCTTTACACTTGAGTTGTTTAAAGCTAATATTACCCAATATTCATTGAAAGCACATATCAGCTTATTTTCACTGTGCCAACATCTCATAGTTTTGCAACATCAGCCCACCATAAGCTTCTTTTATTATGGTCTGGCAAGGTTGGATAGAGTTTTGCTGCCTGGGCAGAAGTGGATAACAGATTAGGTGCGAAAGATCCTGATGTTTTTATTACCGCTTAAAGAAATATACGCGTCGGTTCTGCAAAAGCCAAGAAGGGAATGAATGCCAGCAGTTGGAATGGACTCAGTGATAAAACATTCCCAAAACTGTACAGAACTGGCCTGGATGATTCAGTTCAACAACACAGAACAAGAACAATTCACAAAAGGTAAGAAATGCAACGTTTTTTATTGAGTTGTAAAAACAACCCAATTGATGCTTCTGTGTAAATTAAGTCTTTTGTTTTTCTTGTTTGGTTGTATTGACCCAAAAAGCGATGAACTCTGTTGTTTGTTTGTGGAACAAGTTTTATTGCTTTTTAGTTGTTTTTAACTTGGATACCCATTATTTATAGTTAAATTGCTGAAGTGTGTTTCAGAGACAACAGACTGTTTTCTGTGTAGTTGCTCTTATTAGTGGCATTAAATTGGTCTTGAGGTTGAATAAATCAAGCTAAATTAAAGATCAGCTTTCTATTCTCTAGTGTATGAAAGCCCTTTATTTACAGTCATGTTGTGGTTGGTTATTTATTATCTTTTATTCCTGCTTGTATTGATGAATAAATATGTTATTCTTTTCTCACAATAATGAACAATGTTGCCTTTTACAGAAATACTCCAGTTCCAGATTTCTCCTCAGCAGCCTCATTCAGACCCCTGAAGAACATCAGCTAAACATAGCAGATGTGTTTAATTTAAATTGTGGACTTTATGCATGCTATTCCTGCAGTGCATTCCTGTAAATACCAGAACAGGCAATGTGGGAAAGGAAATGTCATCCAGCTAAAATATTTGTTATGGCTGACAAGAACGACTGAAGTCTGTATTTTTTTTAAATTTGGAAGTAACATGTAAACAATTTTTTTGTTTTTTTTCCCCAATATATATATATATATATTCATTTTTTTGTGTATTCTGATCAGCCCTAGGATGAAGTGATTAGCACTAGTCTTTTTGTACTATTGAAAATATTTTTAATAAATACATTTGAAGTGTTTTTTGTGGATGAGTTGTTTTTTCTTGTCTGTTATGGTGTTTGGGAAATAATTTAAGTGTGTTTATTTATTCACTTGACATTACTGATGCATATGAAATGTTTTTTTTGTCACAGGTTCCCATCTTTAGCAAAAAGGAGGAGGTTTTTGGATACTTGGCCAAGTACTCAGTCCCTGTCATGCGTTCAGCGTGGATGATTAAAATGACCTGTGCGTATCATGCAGCCATCACAGAAACTAAAGTCAAGAAGAGGCATGTGATTGATCCTTGTATAGGTAAGTGGGTGGTGTTATCAACAGTTGGTAATTGTTACTTGCCGACTGTACTGGGAGAATTCTGTTTTGAGTTGTTTTTTTATGTGTTCTTTGGGTAAAAGTCGATTAGAAAACAATAATCAGTTGCCTTTTTCTTCAGCATGATAAGCAGCTCTGTTAGTGGAACGTGTTCTCTCTTTTTTCTGTTGCTTCAAGATGCATTTTTGTGTTTGTGTGTGTAGAATGGACTCAGATTATTACTAAGTACCTTTGGGAGCAGCTTCAGAAGGTGGCCGAGTTTTACAGACAGTTTCCCAGTCAAGGCTGCAGCTCTCCACTGCCAGCCACTCCTGCTGATGTGGAGACGGCCATGAAGCAGTGGGAATACAACGAGAAGCTAGCCATGTTCATGTTTCAGGTCAGTTTACCCCTTGAAGTCTGCTGCTGAACTGTGGTTGATACATACTGGAATTAATTCTGTTACTGATACCACATGAGTTTTTTCACTAAAGCATTACAGTACTACTGTTACAAACAACTTCAACAGAATTGTCCTTGAACATATTGATGTGCTGATTCAAAATTTACCTTTCACCTGCTTTTCCTCGATCAACTGATCATCCTGTTTTCCATGTTACTTGACTAACAGATAGATTAGAAAACAACTGCTTTATTAAACATGCTGATCGGTTTTAATCAAACATACTGTGCATGTCACTGAGAAAACTGAAACTTTTGACATAATACCTACTGGGGAAATGTGGTCCATGCCCACTGTTAAATACATGTCCTTCAGACAAATTATGAACAACATACAACAATTTGGTGAATAAAATAATCAGCTTAAGTCAATTTAAAACTTTTTTGGTGCAGTGCTGATGATGATCTGAGGAGTTTCACAGCCTGAGGAAAGGAGCTGCTCTGTTGTCTGGTGTGATGGCAGCAGATTCGTCTGTACTGCCAGATGGCAGCAAAACAACTGGCTTATAATGTTACATTTAATAATGACCTCATTGCAGAGCTGTATCTTGTTGTTGGTTTATTATGATGTGGACATGTCATTACTATTACAAGCAACCAAATCTGTTAGCTGTAGGTTAAAGTGAGTGAGAAGTTATTAGATTACTTTACTTTTGTCCATCATCTTATCCCAGTTAATAATGTTACACAGCCACAAAAACAGACATAGCACATTACCTCATTGCTACTCATTCTGCATTATTCTGTGTGTAAAAAGAATTTGTACTAAAAATATGTTTTTCAGTCACCCTTCTTACATAGGAAATGCACTCTCCAGCTAGATCAAGAACATTATGATAGGAGGTGGTGATGCTCATGCTGCTTTTGTCCACAGAGGTGGCAAATATGAACCCAAAATGAAAGAAGTTTTTCAGAGCTGCTTTAACTTGTCTGTGGTTTCTGTGTTCAGGACGGTATGCTAGACAGACACGAGTTCCTGACGTGGGTGCTGGAGTGTTTCGAGAAGGTCAGACCCGGTGAAGATGAGCTTCTCAGACTTCTCTTGCCTCTCTTGCTACAGGTAAACCATTCTGTCTGTTTACCAGTGAATGCCTTTTTGAAAAACATGCACTGCTGCTTAACGTTCTTCTTTTCATATACAGTGACACACACAAGCTGCTCGCCCTCACAGCAGCCTTCTACATATGTCAAGAGTTTATCATGGAGTCATTGCAGTCGTGTGTCTTTGTCCACAGCACTTTGCTGGTGTTGACCTTTGCTGACAGGGACCCACTGGCGCCTGCAGCCTCTAATTTTGTTTCTATTTCCAAGGCTGACTGATGTTAATGGACACTGAGTGCTGTGGGTAATGCTGTGAATCTCCTCTCCGTCCTTCAGTACTCAGGGGAATTTGTGCAGTCGGCTTACTTGTCACGGAGACTGGCTTACTTCTGCACACGCCGCCTCAACCTGTTGCTAAGCGACGGGAGCCTGGGCCCCGGCACAGGAGGGCATCCAGCACATGGCATCTTGGCGCAGCAAGGCAACGCCCTGCCCCCGACCCCAACCTCGCAGCCGGCAGGAGGGAACCAGCCCCAGACACCTTTTACAGACTTCTACATCTGCCCGCAGCACAGGCCTCTAGTGTTTGGACTCAGCTGCATGTTACAGGTATTTTCACAAGTCCTTTTTGACTTTTTGTGTCATTAATACATAGAATATATGAGCCTAAATCTTCACTCACTCCCTCCTCTGTTTTCTGTGTGTCTGTTGTTTGTGTTTTGTCATTGTCTCATCAGAGCATAGTGTTGTGTTGCCCCAGTGCTCTGGTGTGGCATTACTCTCTGACAGACAGCAGAAACAAAACTGGCTCCCCTCTTGATCTCCTGCCCATCGCCCCGTCCAGCTTACCAATGCCTGGGGGCAACACTGCCTTCACACAGCAGGTTTGTCCATCAGTGTTGATATAGTTGAGTGAGAAAAGTTCATTCTTGTCCTTGGAAACTTTTTTGTATTTTGGGAAAAAGAGAACAGGTTTACTTGAAATGCAGCCTGAGAGATTTACCCAAAACACTGCAGTTTTCGCCTTTTAAAATTCAAGTTTTTAAAGAATAAGAGCTACTCCTACACATACACAAACATATATGGACATATTGACTTAAGTAGCTGAGAAATTAAGAGGATACAGGCAAGATTATGTTTTCTCACCTTTTCTTTCTCCACAGGTTCGGACAAAGTTGAGAGAAATTGAGGAGCAAGTCAAGGAGCGAGGCCAGGCGGTGGAGTTCAGGTGGTCTTTCGACAAATGTCAGGAGACCACAGCAGGTCAGACAACTGTTCCTTTATCTCTGGAGTCAGCTGTTTTCTAGTGGCAGCTGGCCAAAAGTAGGCCCTATTATGCTGCCCTGCCACTCCCCACATCCTGGACCTTCACTGAATAAGACTCAACTACTTTAAAATGTGATATATTTTAAATTAGCAAGGTAAATATTATGTATGCATAAGTTTATAATCTGATTTCTTTGATTTATGGCCAGGTTTCACCATCGGGAGGGTTCTTCACACCCTGGAAGTTTTAGACAACCACAGCTTTGAGAAGTCTGATTTTAACAACTCACTGGATTCACTGTACAACAGGATATTTGGGTCAGGCCAGAGTAAAGACGGCCATGAGGTAAGAATGGATTCCCTCGTCACTCTGTCCTTATATCACTTGGTATGACAGGGCAGTGTTAAAGTGATAAAATCATATTATTTTTTCTGATCACCGACTTGTGTTATGTAGCAAAGGCTTCTCTTTTCAGCTGTATTGTTTCATAATGCTTGTTTCTGTCCAGATGTCACCAGATGATGATGCAGTGGTGACTCTGCTCTGTGAATGGGCAGTGTGCTGTAAGCGCTCTGGGAGACACAGGGCCATGGTGGTGGCCAAGCTGCTGGAAAAGAGACAGGCTGAAATAGAAGCAGAGGTAAGAGACTCCCTCTGTGAGTGATGACTGCATGTTTCTGTCCAAACTAAATGTTTTAGTGGTCGTCCTCTGCTCTGGTGTCCAGGCGATGAAGTCACTTACTCTGCTGTCTTGGTACAGACAGATTTTTTTGATTATCTTGTGTAAATCTTAGTCTCAACCATCAACAAACCTCTCCTGCTGGTGTTTAACTAAATAAAAAGTCTAACTTGTGTAATGCTTTAAGCACTTATAAAACACGTGAAGACACAACTAACATCACTGCTGAAGTTAACAAAAACGACCCATGTTAATTGTTTCTTTGCACTTTCTGACTAAAGTGGTCTTGACTTTTGCCCTGAATGTCAACCTTTGACATTTGCCTGTACAGTACTTCAGATTATGTTTTACATATTAGCAAAACCACAATGCATATAAATATCAACAGTGGTTTTATTCAGGTTTTATGTGAAATCGCCAGATATTTTTTCCAGAAGTTAATTTTCTTCCTTCCACATGGCATTTTATCTGCTCCAACTGGGATGGTCCCACAGACCCATCATGCCCTGCAACACTGCAATAACATTTAAATATTCTGACTGCATAATTCACATTTTGTGGTGTCCTTTGTGACATCTTTAGACAAACTCTAAATCTGAACAAATATGTTAAATAAGGGGATCTTGTAAATGGTTTCTCTACATTTAGCACTCAAAGACCAACTGCTGTGTGTTGTGTCTCCGGTCTGTATTTGTTTGCAGAGGTGTGGTGAGTCAGAGGTGGTGGATGAGAAGGGCTCTGTGTCATCTGGCTCCCTCTCAGCTGCCACACTGCCAGTCTTTCAGGATGTGCTGCTACAGTTCCTCGACACTCAGGCCCCCACACTGAGTGAGTCTCTCTGTTTTCCTTTCTACGTTTTACTGCAGCTGTGATTCTCAAAGGTGTCTGACTTGATGTGATACTAAAGCGACTTTATATCCTTTTGTCTTTGCCTCTTATTTCATTACCCATTACATATTTATTATGAATGATTTGGCAAGGGAACCCTGGTATTAAATTATTCAAATCCTCTCTCCCCCTCGGCAGCGGAGCCTGGGAATGAGAGCGAGAGAGTGGAGTTCTCCAACCTGGTCCTGCTCTTCTGCGAGCTCATCCGTCACGACGTCTTTTCCCACAACATCTACATGTGCACGCTGATTTCTCGGGGTGACCTCGCTTCTGACTCCCACCTGCCGCGCCCGCGCTCTCCCAGCGACGAGCCCTCCGATGAGTCAGAGCGCAAGGAGCAGGAGGCAGGCAGCGGTGGCAAGAATGAGGCATGTTGGAGGCATCTGTTGTTGGTGTTGTCGAGTGTGATGAGTCATCTGTGCAGCAGTACAAAGCAACAGTTTGGTGTTAAAGGGTAACGTGGTATCTGTTTGTTCATCAGGATACCGGCCTGTCGGAATCCATGGAAATCGATCACAACTCCAGTGCTAATTTTGACGAGGTACAATCACCATTTAGCATTTTTGTATTTCTCTCCATAATGAATGCATAAGTATTGTTTGAAATCAAATAACATATTCTTGCCTGAAGTCATTTCCATCTTCTTTTGCCCTGCAGATGTTCTCTCCTCCGATGCACTGCGAGTCCAAGGGGAGCCCCTCTCCTGAGAAGCCAGTCCCAGAGCAGGACAGCAAGGCCAGCTGTAAGGACAAAGGCATGGACCCTGCCTTCCCTCAGCTGTATGAGCAGCCACGTCACATTCAGTATGCCACTCACTTCCCTATTCCTCAGGTGAGACAACAGAAAGCACAGAAAAATGACACTTTCAGATTGTTATGAATCAGTAGATGTTTCCTCTACTGGAGGCATTTCAGGCATGTTTTTCAGTCATCAGTCTCACATGCTTCAGACATAGAAGCTCTTATATTTTTATAAACACACAGGCAGCGTAACAGCTTGTGTTTGTGAACAAGCTGTATGTGTGTGACCATGACCCGAGACTAACTTTAGCCCCTCAGGTCTTTTCACACATAACTGCAATGATTCTCTTTTTATTTTAGTCACTTCTTGATGGCAGCGTCCCCCATCACACAGCATAAACTGTTCAGGAATAGCTGAGAAATGTGACAAAAAATTTACTTCGTCAACCTGGTCTTCACATTGCTCACATCCCCATTCAGTCAAGTGTCGGTTGAATATGTCTGATCCCTCTGACTTGTCAAGTTGTGAACACGGGGGAACCTTCTGAGCCCTTTAGGTCATGAGGCTGGGCATCCAAGGATTGCATGTGTTCCCACGGGTGCTTGTCTTGATTGGGATCTGGGGAATGTGGTCACCATGTGGACTCATTTGGCTCTTTGTCTTGTTCTTGGGCTGTTTATGAGCAGTTTTTGTGGTTTGCATATCTTCCTTCTGAGTGCCACAGCCCTCTGGGATTGTGTTGCCCTGATGGGTTGTACTTGGTCTGCAGCTGTGTTTGGGTGTGTGTGTGTTTGGGTGGGTGTGTGACATCCACATTAATGACAGAACCCAAAGATTTCCCAGCAGAACGTTACATTGTAATGAGATGATCAATATTAAACTGTTGGTAGTTTTAAAGTTGCGGCTGATCAGTGTAGGGGCAAAAGTATCTCTATAAAATCTGTCTAAGTTATCTTTGACTTAGAACTTTACTTTAAATCTCTCTAAATTTGTTTTCGGGATATTTGTGTGTCTAAAGTTGATTGCTTGATTTTTACTGTTAAAAACTCAGACCTGAAAATTTCCTAGACAAACTAGAGAAAATGTTTGTACTTGTAGAGTTTAACAGTTTGTTGAATTTACTCATTAAACCTCGTCCCATTTGTTCGACCAAAGTCCTTTTTTGTGTTATTTTTCTTATTATTAGTTTGCATCCAGTTTCTTACCATCTTTTTCCGTCATCTCTTTTAGGAGGAGAGTGCCAGCCACGAGTGCAACCAGCGGTTAGTGGTCCTCTACGGAGTGGGCAAACTGAGGGATGAGGCGCGACACACCATCAAGAAAATTACCAAAGACATCTTGAAGGTGCTCAACCGCAAAAGCACAGCAGAAACAGGTAACCGCTCTTCAATTTTATCAGCTTTCGACTGATGGCTTAATGTCCTGTGTTTCCCATTTACTCGCGTTTTACATAGCGTTGGCTTTAAAAGGCAGTTTGTCTGGGAGCAAACTGCCTTTTAAATTTACATCTCAGTTTCATTTCACCTACTTTTCATGTTTAGGGATGAAACTGGAGTCAGTAGAATACCTTTGAAACTTTGATTTGTGTCTTTCAGTTTGTTGACGGGATTTTTTTCCTGTATCTTCCTCCAGAAAAATCTGTCATGTGAGAGATCATGTTTTGCCAGACAACAGTGTTTAACACCAGAGTTTTATTGCGTCTGAATGTTTGTAAAAAGTCATTTGCATGTGGGCTAAATGCTCAGTTTCTCTCTGTGGTCGTTCCAGTTTTCATTCTGCTGTTAACTCTTTAGATGCATTTTATGTGCATTTCTTTTCTTCTTCTCTTCTTAAGAGGACAAGTTTTTGTCTTTATCTTCCCCAGGCGAGTTTCATCACTTCATCTTCTCTCCACCCAATTTCTATGCTAATAGCTCTAATCTGTTCACAGCTACTTTATCTTAGATACATGTGACCTTATTAGAGTGATTAAATTTTTTTCAAAGTTATAATTTTATACTTTAGAGTGTTTGATATCACCTTATCAATCACATTCCCATGAGCTGATGATGACCTTCACCTCACAATTGTGTTTTCCTACATTTTTCCATTTCTTTAAAGTGTCCTCATAGCAGTCTCTTTTGCACTGAAGCTTCAAATCGAAGGAGGCTGGAAATAAGATAACAGTCCATTGGTTTAACTCGATTTCACGGTTGGCCCGTTCAACAGACTGGAAAGGATAGTGCTGACCAGTTATGAGTTGCTGCTCCCGCTCTTATTTTTCTCTCTCCCCCCTTTTTCTCACATTCGCAGGAGGAGAGGAAGGACAAAAAAGGAAGAGGAGTAAGCCAGAGGCCTTTCCTACTGCAGAAGATATATTCTCCAAATTCCAGCATCTCTCCCACTTTGACCAGCACCAAGTCACCTCCCAGGTTAGACCAGGAAACCTCAGTCTCTCATGTCCTCATGTCCTCATGTTTCAGTGTACATAGGAATTAGTTAATTATATGGAGACCAGCCTCATGGTTTATTAATGCAAATACACTTATGACCTAAAACAAAAGACCTCTCAAGGTGACTCATTTGAATGTAAATGCAGCTTGAACATATTTTGATTTCTCCTCTGAGAGGGATGAATATAATTTGAATAGATAATGCACTCAGGCAACTGTCACTTAAACGCACAGCAGAACTTTATATCTATATATAGATTTCTCAGTAGTAGAGGTTGAAACAGTGACTTATGATGATACTGAATGCAATAATGTGAATAATACCCATAGATAAAAAAAGATTATGAAACATTTTGTGTTTCAAAAAGATTTTCCCATTATCTCCCATCTGCCATTAGTCAATTTTAAATAGGAGAACAACTTTGCAGCAGCATTGGTACCAGTTGTTCTGTTGGTGCCAACATTTGTATTCAGGGAAATTTGTCTTTTTTGGAAAAATGTTATTCATTTTAGAGAATAAGATGAGAAGTGTGACACCACTTAAATTTGTCTAACAAATATGAAGCAACATCCAGGACATCGTTAGCTTAGCTTAGCACCAAACTTAGTTCTGCTGTGACACTCTTGAGTCTTGAGACTCCATGAAGTCGCTGTACGTGCCCAAGAAATTGAAAAGAGCCGAGCCAGCTGTTTCCTTCTGATTCCAGCCTTAATGCTAACCTAAGCTAACTGACTGCCGCCTGTAAGTTAAGTCAAGATAAATGAAACTGTGTGGTGGAAGTTCCTTATATAACTTACAGCAAGAAAGCAAATAAGTGTGTTTCCTAAATTGTCTGAATATTTCTTTTACATTTCTGTTAAAGGATACATCTCAAAACATTCACTTTTTTTTCATTTACTGGTATTTAAAACTGTGGAAATTAAGTAAACATGGTAGGCACAATATGTAATTTCATCCGTATTTCTTACACACTTGTATTTGATCAGGTTGTGGAAAACGTGTTTTATTTAGTTAAATGAGTTTTTGTAGTGAGAACAGAGTGATATTTGTTCCCAGTTTTATGACTGCAGTACTAAGTTTGGAACATTAAAATTCCCTTTTTGTTGTTTTTGCCTTCAGTTGTCCAGTTTGTCTCCTCCACACAACAAAATTCCAGCGGCTGACAAAATATTTTGGCTTTTTTTTTGAGTGTTTTTTGCTTGATTTAAACTTAGACCGTCTCTGCTGAATGGCAGCCTACTGTTGTTTTGCAGCTCAGTGTTCAAAACCAAGGCTGTAAATATTGTTGTTTTGCATATTAATCATGGGTGATGTCTTGTTTGTGTGCAGGTGTCCAGAAATGTGCTGGAACAGATCACCAGCTTTGCCTTAGGGATGTCTTATCACCTGCCTCTCGTCCAGCACATTCAGTTCATCTTTGACCTCATGGAATACTCCCTCAACATTAGTGGCCTCATAGACTTTGCTATTCAGGTTTGGGCAACTTCACTCATGTCGATTAACGTGAATAAATCCAGCAACAAAGCAAACAAAAGCATTGACCGTGTGTGTTTTGCAGCTTCTGAATGAGTTGAGTCTGGTGGAAGCCGAGCTGCTGCTGAAGTCGTCCAGCCTGGTGGGAAGCTACACCACCAGCCTGTGTCTGTGTATCGTAGCTGTGCTGAGGAGGTACCACTCCTGCCTCATTCTCAATCCTGAGCAGACGGCGCAAGTTTTTGATGGGTATGTCACTTACAAGCCTCGATGTTTATCAGTAGGATGTCTTAAAATCTCCATCTTACGCCATCTACTAAAGACTTGCTCAGATTATAACTGAAGGCCCGAATCTGAGCCTTATATGATTTAGTTTTATAATTTTTATAGCGACATTAACTGGAACAGAGATGGAATTCCTTCCCTAAAGGGATGTTTGCAACATAAAAAAAAGTTAAACTTATAATTAAAGTAGTTAAAAGTATGTTTTGGGTTGTGAAGGCAAGTTAAAGAATTGTTGTTCGGCTGCTCCCACTGAGCCTCTTTTTACTGTCTTTAATAAGGATTTTTATTGTTACAGGGCTGCTTATGGGGAACTTAATATCCCGAAGACTGTACTAATGGCAGCCGTTTGTGATGGTGGCAAATTAGGATTAAAGCATAAACGAAATTAATT
>JAPZDY010000026.1:17553709-17614735 GCA_029783645.1 Ctenochaetus hawaiiensis | reverse complement strand
AATTTAAGTGTTAAAGATAAAGATGGCTTTTAGTAAGTCTCTAATTAAACTGGATGTAATTGAATATAAAAAAGTAGTGTCTGTACAAAAAGACTTTTAATCAAATAGTTTAACATTCTGGAAAATGTGCTTATTATCTTTCTTCCTTAGACCTGGAAACTCATGTCTGTAAATATGAAGGTGCGGCAGATGGCTAACCTAGCTTAGCACCATGACTAGACAAAGGGGGAAAACAGATAACACTACTCTTAACAACAGTAATAAAAGCCTCTTTATTGTATCACTAAAACAAACTTATTAACACAATATGTCCTATTTGCAGAAAAATACAAATTTGTACTTTTATAGAGGTTTATGTGCTGGACTAAGTCTTCAGGATGTTACTGGTTCCAGTCAAGAAACACTCCAAGCACCTAATCTCCTACAAAATGGGGAATTGATGTTTGTTGTTTGTTGAATTGTTTTTACGCTTAACTTTTTGTAATTATGGGATATGTCTTTAATAAAAGGTGCCAATATGCACATTTTTTTTTTACTTTAGCAAGAGCAAGACTTGCTAATCTTTATGCTAAGCTAAATTAGCCAACTGCTGGATGTCGCTCAGTGCTGAAAGTAAAGAAATAAGACCGATAACAACTTTCTCATCCAACTCTCAGCGAGATGTCAAGCCTTTCCCTTTTAAGTTTGTTTCTGTAGGAGTTTGGTGTTGAGTCATGTGTGTAAATGTGTTCTCAGGTTGCGCATCGTGGTGAAATCAGGTGTGAACCCGGCTGACTGTTCATCTGCTGAGCGCTGTATCTTGGCCTACCTGTACGACCTCTACACCTCCTGCAGTCACCTCAAGAACAAGTTTGGCGAGATCTTCAGGTAGAAACAAAAACTTAATCTATGTAAAAATCAATGTTCTCTGTTGCTCTGACAAAAATAAATGTAGAGCTCTGCTTCAAGCCCTGTTTTGACCAAAAAGCAATTTTTTTCAAGGATAAATTGTTTTTTGTGTCTACTAGTTAATCGCTCTCAAGCAGTTCTCGAACATTTGCATACACTGTACATGTGCATTATTTAATATTTGCATCCAGTGTCATTTGCACTCACAGTTTCCTTTTAGTTTCTGTTATCAATCAGAAAAATTCAACAAATAAAGTGTCACCAAATTTTATTTTGTTGCCTGTTTAAAAGCATGAAATCTTTGTTGTCTCTCTTTTATTTATCTACTCAGACACAAAACCTTCATTCTGTCTTTTCCCCTTGTGTTTCTCTCTCAGTGAATTCTGCTCCAAAGTGAAAAACTCTATCTACTGCAATATCGACCCGTCGGACTCCAACATGCTGTGGGATCCTGTGTTCATGATGGAGGCCATTGCCAACCCCTCGGCCCACAACTTCAACCACTCCATGGTTGGCAAGATCCTCAACGACAGCCCAGCCAACCGCTACAGCTTCGTCTGTAATGTGCTCATGGATGTGTGTGTGGACCACAGAGACCCAGAGAGGTTTGCTACTGCTGTTACGATCATGTTGTGTGTGTGTGTGTTTGTATGTCTCAGACTACTGCAGCATCCTGCTCTCTGTGGTTGTTTCGTAACATGTGATGTGCTTTCAGGGTGAACGATATTGGGATCCTGTGTGCAGAGCTGACGGCGTATTGTCGCTCTCTGAGTGCTGAGTGGCTCGGCATCCTCAAGGCTCTCTGCTGCTCCTCCAACAACGGCAACTGTGGCTTCAATGATCTGCTGTGTAATGTAGATGTAAGTCGAGGTTTCATAGTTTTAAAGCTTAAAGTATAGTCAAAGTGGCGGGTTAATAATAGACCTGCTGTAGTTGAAGGAAGGTATGGTGAAGTCCATTAAGTGTAAGTGCTGCTTTAGTCCAAGTTATGAAGCACTTTCTTTCTCTTGCTAAAGGAGTAATTATAACCACTGATTTTCATGGTTATTCATTTTCAATAATAATGTCAGCCAGATATGTTGTTAACTCTGAGTTTTACCTTTTGGCCTCCTATATTAAATTTTATTTTAATGTAACTCAAAGTCCAATATTTAGTCTTTCTCTGACTAAAGTAGCTTTTCCTCGTCTTACAGCATTGATTTTGAAACTGATCTGTTTTTTGTTTTTTTGTTTTTTTATCTTTAAGGTTAGCGATTTGTCCTTCCATGATTCCCTGGCGACCTTTGTAGCCATTCTCATTGCTAGACAGTGCCTGCTCCTTGAAGACCTGGTTCGCTGTGTGGCCATCCCCTCCCTCCTCAATGCAGGTAAGGTTCATTTTGTCTCAAACATCCTGCTATATAGCAAATGAACATGGTGAAGAATGATTTTCGGATCATCATTCATAAAAATGGTGGTTCCTGATCCTTTTAGCCCAGTCAGATGAAGTAAAGTACCTCTTTGGTGATTCCTCTTGTCATGTTCCAAATGTGTGTATTTTAATTGATTTTAAACCTTATGTTATTTAACACTGTTCAGTGTTTAAAAGTGGATATTGTTTTTATCAGACTTTTTTTTTCATGCAAGTAAATTTTGAGTTTTAAAGTCAGATAGTAAAGTTTGTATTGAAACTACCAGCTGGAGTGGCAGAAGCTGGACTTTTCTGCCATTTATTTATTAATTTCAGTCTTTTCAGCCATGTATCCAAAAGTCGTAGCTTTTTCTCCATACTTTTTCAATTACCGCCAAACAATTTAAACATTAATTCAGTACTTTTAGCCAAGTGTAAAGAGTTCTGTGCTGGTTTTCTAACAACTTTTTACACTCTGCATCATATTGAGTGGTGTCTGAGCGGTACAGCCTGCTCAATATATGGATATTTTTTCCGGACTTCAACCATTAGGCTTTCTTCTTATGGGTACATTGCATCTCGCCTTGTTGGAAGGAATACTGTATAATGCATTACTTCTATCAGAGAGTAGAGTAAAAGCTGCATATTTGATGTGGGTCCATGAACTCTTGGTGCGTTTTGTGCACTGGCCAGAGAAGTGCCTCCCTCTTCCCACTGCTAATCTTTTTTCCTCCCAGCTGCCATGCTGTTTAGTTTGGGTTTGGCTCATTTTATAACACTATTGCACATGCCAAATGCCAGCAGCTCTAGCTTGTGGTAAACGCTTTGTTCTCACTCTCTCTTTCACAACAACAGCTCTTTGAAAATTCCACTTCACCCTGACTGAGGATAAATCTATTTAGGACCAGGTTTAAAATGAGATTTGTGACTTTTATGTTAATTGTATTGGCTGTAAAAAAATGCGAAACCTCAGTTATGTGGCTCAATGTCTGTGTGTCTGGACTTATCTTCAGCCTGCAGTGAGCAGGACTCAGAACCAGGAGCCAGACTCACCTGCAGGATTCTGCTGCACCTTTTCAAGACACCTCAGCGCAACCCTGTCCCCCAGGACGGTGTGAAGTCAGGTATTCGACACAGTCACAAACCACAACACATTTTCTTTCTGCCCAATTGTGACTTTGTCTAACTTATTTAATTGTTGTGACTTTGCAGATAAATCCTCAGTTGGTATCCGATCGTCTTGTGATCGCCACCTTCTAGCTGCGTCTCAGAACAGCATAGTTGTTGGAGCAGTGTTTGCAGTCCTCAAAGCTGTCTTTATGCTGGGTAAGAGTCTTTGCTGTGCTGTCATCAATGAGTTAAAGGTCAGATCCTGTCGTATAGGAACTGCTCTGTCTCATTTTGCCTCATAGCTGAGATTGATGCAGATGAACATACTGTATAAATGCTGGACCCTGATGTCACTGATAAAAAAAAATGCCTGTTGGTTGGTTTCCCCACGTTACTTTAGGTGATGCTGAGCTAAGAGGCTCAGGACTGTCTCACCCTGCTGGCCTTGACGACATATCTGAGGGACGCAATGTCTCCATAGAAACAGCCAGCTTGGATGTGTATGCAAAGTATGTCCTGAAGACGATCTGTCAGCAGGTGAGAATTTGATTCGAAAAGAGGGGAATGATACAAAACAGTTCACTCAGTGGCTGTGAAATGGAAAGAGGAAGGTACTGAGATGACTCACTGATGTGTCTGAAAAAAATGTGAACGCATGCTTTCTCTTCATGTTCAGTATGATCGACACTGCCGTCTCTTTGATCGTCTTTCAAAACTTTTTCCAAACACATAGAAACAGTTAATGTTCTACTTTTTGCTTATGCAAACTCTTCTGCTTTTTGGAGTAACTTGTAGATGCACAAAGCCAAGACGCAAAGAAAGCATTAATGGGATTATTTTCTGCACCAGATGCTACTTATGCCACATAGAAATGAGAGCTGGCCTTTGCTCAGAAAACCAGACATCAGACACTTTTTTTTTTACTCGACACAGCTCTGTTCTATTCCTGTGAAATAACCCTTTGCCCTGTTTTCTTCACAGGCAACCCAGCTTCAGTCAAGTTTGTTTCGCATGACTCATGAGTTTAGGATGCTTGTACTTAAGCTTGAGGGTCAGTTGACCTCTGCCACATTTCTCACTCTGCTCTCACACTTTTTCTCTCTTTCCTCTGCTTCCTCTTTTTTTGCAGGAATGGGTTGGAGAGCGCTGCCTGAAGTCTCTGTCTGAGGACAGCAGTGCTCTGCAGGACCCGGTGCTGGTAAACATTCAGGCCCAACGGCTACTACAGCTAATATGCTACCCACATCGGCAGCTGGACAGTGACGATGGTGACAACCCTCAGAGGCAGCGCATCAAACGCATCCTACAGGTTGAGAATACCCTGAAACTTATACATTGTTTAAATGTATTTCTGCCTGTCAGTGTCAGAGAGCTATCTTTTTTGGGGTCAGTTAAAATAAGTATATTCAAATATAAATTATATATATTCTGCTGCTAAGTTGTATTTGTTGAATCAGAGCTGTGATGTTCTGCTGCCCTCTTCTGGCTAAATCAGAGATTGAGGAAATGTCTTACTGGTGCTATGAATCATGTATACTTTTAAGTGGCTTTTGACGAGAAAAAAGAAACCAAATGTTTGACTGACAGCATCCTCGTCTCTTTCATAGAACATGGACCAATGGACAATGAGACAGTCGTCCCTGGAGCTGCAGCTGATGATCAAACAGAGCACAAACAATGTCAGTTGCTCCTCTCAGTTATTTAACAAAATATGAATGTGTCGTCTTTTTTCAAATCAACCTAAATGTTCCTCATTCACTTTCCAACAGGAGCTCTACTCGCTCTTGGAGAACATAGCCAAGGCCACCATCGAGGTGTTTCAGAAATCAGCTGAGATGAACTCTAGTAACCCCTCAGGAAATGGAGCAGCAGCCCAGAGTAGCTCTGCATCCAACAACAACAGCACCACTAGCAAGATGAAGCCAATTTTAAGGTGAGTGTCATGTCTTTTCTTGACTTCTTAATTCTTTTTCTTTCCAGATTTTCTTTCATTGAATTTTGTAGGAACACTTATTATTGTTAAATTCAGAAGAGTAATATTGTCAAGGTCACCCAGCACTCACACTAATTGTTTACTAGTCAGGATGTGTGTAACATGGACTTCAGTCTGCTTATTTAACACACACATCAAAAGCATGATAGTGTTTAATCTCCTGTATCTTTAATGGTAAAAGGCCTCTTATGGCTTAAGATTAACATTTTTGTTTTTTTTATTTTATTTTTTTGTATTTTATTCAGTGATGTTTAACCTTTTATCCCATTGTGCCGTGTGCTGCAGCTCATCAGAGCGGTCAGGTGTGTGGCTGGTGGCTCCATTGATAGCCAAGCTGCCCACCACAGTTCAGGGTCATGTGCTAAAGGCAGCGGGAGAGGAGCTGGAGAAGGGACAGCACCTGGGCTCCTCCTCACGTAAGGAGAGGGACAGGCAGAAACAGAAAAGGTAAGCGGCTAACGTGTATTTGTTTGATACTGGAATAAATTAGAATAATTTTAATCTGATAGTTCAGCCAGGTGAAAACTGTACGGCAGATTGGGCTTTTTCATTTTCGTGCCACTCTCACAGGCTGTGGAAGCTGCAAAAATAGAGTGATCCCAGCCATCCGAAAATGATTTCTCCTCGGCTTAATTGAATCTGTTTCCCTCCTCAGCATGTCTCTGCTGAGCCAGCAGCCGTTCCTGTCTTTGGTGCTGACCTGCTTAAAGGGGCAGGATGAGCAGAGGGAAGGCCTTCTCACCTCCCTCTACAGCCAGGTGCAGCAGATTGTTACGAACTGGAGAGAGGACCAGTACCAGGATGACTGCAAGGCAAAGCAAATGATGCACGAGGCTCTAAAACTACGACTGAACCTTGTAAGAAGATGCTGATCATCACAGACAGCTTTAGAATACAGCATCGCTGTTTATCTTTAATCATTTCTTTACCTCTCTCGGTACAAGTTTAACATTAAACATGTAATGAAAATTACTTTTTTCTCTCCTAAAAAGGTGGGTGGCATGTTTGACACAGTGCAGCGCAGCACCCAGCAGACCACCGAGTGGGCCGTACTTCTCCTTGACATCATCAGCAGTGGCACAGTGGACATGCAGTCCAATAAGTGAGTGTTGACAAAAGAGAAAACCTTTTTACATAAATGCAATCAACACATTTTTTTTTCTCTAATTGGTTCTTCAGTTATTTTTTATAGCTCAAATTCTTTTGCCAGTAGGATTATCAGTCACTTGAGCTGCCTGACTGTTATGTTTGCTTCCCTCCGACAGTGAGCTCTTCACAACAGTGTTGGACATGTTGAGTGTGTTGATTAACGGCACACTAGCTGCCGACATGTCCAGCATCTCTCAGGGCAGCATGGAGGAGAATAAGAGAGCCTATATGAACCTGGTCAAGAAGCTCAGGGTAAGAAGAGCACGTTTCTCAGCCATAGACAGGAAGTTGAGTCCAAAGATGTTCTGTTGATTTTAAAGTGTAGTATCTCCCCTGCATTAGTATAGTGATTGTCAACTTAATTTCATGTGCTTTTAAAAATCATTGATAATTAGATTTTTATTATTCTTTTCTTTAAATTAAATAAAAGAGTTAAGGGCAGAAACACCAGATAAAAAAGGGTTATAGCCCTTAAGGTTTATTTTAACAACTTTTAACTTAATTAGTAATGCAAGAACACATTAGAGGGAAGGAAAAAAATGTCGTTGGGCAAAGAAATGTTTTCAGAATTTCCATAATCACCCCTCTCCGCAATGCATCCATTTTTACAGAAAGAGCTTGGAGATCGGCAGTCGGAAAGTTTGGAGAAGGTCCGCCAGCTCCTGCCGCTGCCCAAGCAGACGCGTGATGTCATAACCTGTGAACCTCAGGGCTCGTTGATAGACACAAAGGGAAACAAGATCGCTGGATTTGAGAAAGAGGTATGATTTCTCTCTCAAGAGGATGTGACTTGACACCAACAATTCATACTCAAAAGGTTCAGTATGATTCATATTAGCCAGTAAAATCAGAATATTATTCAGTTATGACAGAGTTGAATGTTAAGTCCCTTTTCACTTTGCTCATATACAGAATTAAGAGGTTTTTAACATTTAACAACACTTTTAAAATCTTAACATCACTACATTATTTGTACAAGTAATATTAAGTAATTGTGTGAGAAAAAATAATGTAGGTTATTATGAAAAGTTATTAAGTCTCAGGAAAACATCAACTGTTTCACTTGGTCACAAACAGACAGACAATATGTTACACAGACATAAACCAACAGCAGTGCTAATTATTGTTTACTACTATATTCCCAAAGGTATCATGTTAATTCCTTTGTTTCTGTTAACAAACTTTCAAAAACATATAAATAAAATTAGCTTAGCATCATCTACACTTGCTGATCTTGAGTGGAATAACACTGCTGTGTCTGCCATCAGGGCCTTCAAGTATCAACCAAACAGAAGATTTCTCCCTGGGACGTCTTCGAGGGTCTCAAACACTCTGCCCCACTCTCCTGGGGCTGGTTCGGTACCGTGCGTGTGGACCGCAAGGTCACCAAATTTGAAGAGCAGCAGCGTTTTCTGCTCTACCACACCCACCTGAAGCCCAAGCCTCGAAGCTATTACCTGGAGCCGCTCCCTCTGCCCCCTGAAGAGGAGGAGCCCTTGACACCCGTCTCCCAGGAACCAGAGAAGAAGATGATTGAGGCGGTGAAGCCAGAGAAGAGTGTTTCAGCTGTACCACCCGATTCCAACAAGAAGAAATCCAGCAAGAAGAAGAAAACTCCATCCACCAAGACAGAGGTCTGATTTTACTGTTTACTGTTTCTTGTCTGTAAATGTTATCATTCATCCAAGTCATAGTTAAATCTGGGCAGCTAGTCTTGACATGCATGAACTGATGAAGCCCCTTGGATAAACATCTTCACAGACATGTGACTAAGTCCAGTTGCTCTCGTTTCAGTTGCCCAGATGTTTGTTTCTTGAACAGTAGTTGCTCAAATTATAGTTTAAAGGAATCATTTTTTCCCTTTTTCTCACTAGGACTATGTGAACCGTACAGCAGGCGGTGTAAACTATGGGACTAACATGCCTGAGCTGATGCAGAACCACTCGTATGGCAGGTTAACATACGGCCAGCAAATCATGGGCATGCACACACAGAACCAGCCTCTACCTCCTGGTCAGTTCTTGGCCTATTCTCTCATAATTAATGCCCTCACAAATAACATTTTGGCACTCATCAAGAACCATCTGGGAATGTGGTTTATGTTATTTGTTTTTTCCAACAGGAGGTCCAGGTCTAGAACCTCCATACAGACCTACCCGCAACCCACAGATGAACAAAATGATGCCCACTCGACCCAGCTACCCAGGCATGATGCCTGGCATGCAGGGAAGCATGCCTGGAATGATAGGGCTGGACAAGCAATACCCAATGGGTTATAAGCCCCAGCCCAGCATGCCACAGGGCCAGATGCTGCGGCAGCAGCTTCAGGTCAGACTGGTGAGTCAGTTCATCCAAACAGGTCACTCAGCTCTTTATAGTTTACTAGAACTGACCATAAGCAGTGGCTTGTAAAATGAAGAAGAGTTAGACTTGTTTATCCCCTTTTTGTTTTCTGCTTAAATTCAGTTTTTAATGTCAGCTTAAGATGAGAATGTTGTGGTTGTTTTAAGTGAAAATGTTGCCAGCAAATCAGCACCAAGAATCCTCTTTCACACCTTGTGGAGAGCATAGAATTTTTGTTGCTTGATGAGTTGGTGTTTCTCTTTCAGAATCAGGGCATTATAGGGCAGCAGATGAGACAAATAACACCCAACCAACCATACACTTCAATGCAGGCGTCTCAGGTAAGTCTGTTTTTGTGTTGCAAAGAAATTAATGTGTCACCTCTCTTCTTAGAAAATATATAAGATCTGACACCTTTATTGATGCACACTAACACAAATGCTAAAGACATTCAAAAGTTTACATTTTGCAACAGGATTTGTTTGATAATGTCACCTTTTTTATACAATCTTTACATGTTCATCATCCACACAGAAATATTAGAAGTTGTATATGGTTGCACAAGTGCACTCACACAGCCTTTTTTTTGGGTTCATTACATAAATAATCCTGACTAAAACACTATTAATTAAATAATAATGTTCTCCTTCTTTGTCTTTGCTTTTATCATAATCGTTGTCTCATTGTTCAGAACATATCTCAGGGCTATACCACTTTTGGATCCCACATGGGGATGCAGCAGCATCCGTCCCAAGGTGGTGGTATAGTTCCTTCCTCCTACGGGAACCAAAACTTCCAGGGCACTCATCCCGGAGCCAACCCGGCTGTGGTGGATCCTCTTAGGCAGATGCAGCAGAGGCCCAGTGGTTACGTTCATCAGCAGGCTCCAGGCTATGCACACAATATGCAGAACACACAGAGGTCTGTATTGGGTTGCAGGGAAGGCTGCTGCTTAGTTTGCTGCTTAGCAGCACTTAAAAGACCAGTTGTATAAGGTTGACAGTGTTCCCAGAACTTTGATGTTGCAAGGTTTTTGTCCCTTTATTTGAATTACATCTGTACTTGCCCTCATTCTTTTTCTCCTTGTCTTGTAAACTTCAGGTTTGCCCACCAGCCCCTCCAGCAGAATCCCATCATGCATGGCCTCAGTCACATGGGAGGTCAGGGCGTTCATCCAGGCTTGAGGCCCAATCAGATGCTGGCAGAGCAACAGCAGCAGCAACAGCAGCAGCAACAAGCAGCACAGCAACAGCAGCAGTACCTCAGACAACAACAAGCACTCAGAGTACGTCACTCAATGATTTCTGAGTTATCAGAATTAAAAGCTATTAAAAAATAACAAGGAGAAAAAGGATAGAAACTGCTTACAAATATTGACTTAATTAGTATCAGAGTCACAATCCCTTATGAGTCACAATCCTGTATGTCACACACTGACCTGAATACGTTTCCTGTGTTTTCATAATAGCAGCAGGCCCAACAAGTTCAACAACAGCAACAACAGCAGCAGCAGCAGCAGCAACAGCAGCAGCAGCAGCAGGTTCAGCCTCAGCAGGTTCCTCCTCAACAGCAAGTTCCACAGCAGCAGCAGCAGCAGCAGGTGTCAGCGGTGCCACCACCAGGCCAGGCGCAGAACCAGGGTCTGGGCATGCAGCCACTGCCCCCCCAGCAACCTATGGTAGGTCCCATTCGCTTGACATTATTCCAGTTGTTACAAAGATAATAGCTTAAGATGGTGTTTTTTAGCAAACATAAACAGTGTGTTAAATATTGGGCCAGACCACTGTGATGTCACCCGCTGATGAAATGTTTATTTGGGCTATGAAGTTGGGCATTTCAACATGTGAATGTATGGGAGTTGACCCCCTTTTGGAGTCAGCCTCAAGTGGCCGTTCTATTCTAGTTATAGCTATGGCCATTGAGCCACTACATTGCATTTATTTTTGTATTTTCTGAAGATCAACTTACAAAGGCTTGATACCTGAAAAACACATTTGTTTTGGAATCACATAGAAGCTTCCTGTTGGTACATTCAACAAAACGAATAACAACTGAAGTCATTATATACAGCTGATAAATTAGATGCTTTTTGAAAGCCAGAACTTGGTAGTTGGCTCCTTAAAGGCCGTCAGAGGTTTGGTCTACAGTTGTTCACCAGGCAGGGGCACTTATTCCAAAAACATCTCATATCTTTGAATGGATATTACTAGCTACACTCAAAATGCCATAATTTAGTCTTAAAACTTTGTATGCATGACGTATAAACCTTTGATAGATAATTATGATGTGTTTATCTCTATTTTAGTTTCCACGACAGGGAATGCAGCAGACTCAACAGCAGCAGCAGACTGCAGCTCTGGTCAGACAGCTGCAACAGCAACTTTCCAGTAAGTCCAAAACTTTGAAACAGCTTTTTTTCCCTCATTTTAAGTGTATGCTGACCTACAGTTAACATTGTTTTGGTCTCCATGTAATGACGAATGGATTCATGTTTATAGTAAAAGTTTCCCACTCTTTTCAGGTACACAACCAGGACAGGGGAATTCTTTCTACTGATCGTGCTTGTTCATAGTAGCGTGCAGAGAAAAGCCACTTATTATGCAGGAAGGCCTGGCTCTGTAGATGAGTGTCCAGTCCTGTGTAGGCTGTTGAGAGGGGAGACTGCTCAAGGCACAAAGGACCACCAAACAGATGAGATCTCGACCACTGAAGAAACAATCAGAGAAGATATCTTGACTTCGGTCATGTAATTAAAGATTGTCAAAGGAGGGATCATACTGAAGTAAACAGATAATGGTTAATAATGGAAAAGTCTATGTAAAAAAGTACCAGAAATTATAAGAATAATGCAATTTTTTTATTTTATTTCAATTTGTACAATTTTTCAGTTTTCGTGTATTTCTCATTAAAAAATCATGTCAGTTTTTATGTCTTGTACTTGTGTTGACTGCCTGTATATTATATTTAAAAACTCACAAAGTGGGAAGAAAAAAATTTGCTTAGTCCAGAAAACCCCAATTCTTATGTTTTATGTCCCCTAAAATGTCAGACCTTGACTATATTAAGTTGTTTCTTTGCAAAGTTTGTCACTGGGGAGCTATACATGCCACAATAGAAAAACACAGGTGCAAATAATAATAGCTGCATTTCAGTTAAATGTGTCAGTTTCAGAGTCTGGATACTGTGCATGCTCTCTGACTAGCTTTCTTACTTAATTACTTGATTTACACAGAACCATCATTAACTGTACCAGACCTTTTTCCTGATATAACGAGTCACAATGTCTGCTTGCATAATACTTGATACAATCTGACTTACTGGTAGAGTGACATGCTTGAAGATACAAGATGACAGCAAAACTAACAGAAAGAAAGATGAGACGGTCAGGAAAGCACATTTGCTTTTAGTCCAGAGAAAAACGCAGCAAAAACAGCCACAGGCGTTTTATTTCTTTAATAATTAAATGGGTGCACAGGGAACATGAGGCAAGTCCTTATTTCAATTTTGCTGCCTTACTTTCTTTTCCTCTTCGGGTTTTCTTTATCTCCATTATGACTCTCCAGTCGACTAAAAAGCACCCCAGAGTCAGATCCTAGTGCTCTCCTTTCAAAGGGACAGTCCATTCCCTGATAACTGGGCAGGAAGTTCACATCTGACCAGCTCCTCTCACCTGGTTGCACCCCAAGTCTGGAGAGCAGCTTGTTAGAAATCTCTGGCACTACTGGTTGGAGAAGTGTGCCATAAATTCTCAGGCATTCCATGGAGACATGAATGATGGTGTCTAGCCAGTGCTGGTCTTCACTGTCTGTCCTATTCAGCTTCCAGGGTGCATGGCGCTGAACAAACCCATTGGTCTGCCTCACACAAGCACTGATGGCCTCCAGAGCTTTGTATACATGCATGTTCTCATAGTGCTGCTCCACCACAGCAGGGAGATTTTTCACAGCATCCAGCATGTGGTAGTCTTCCACCACAGCCCTGCCTCCCTGTTCACGAGGGAAGGACAGGGGACAGAAAGAGGGGTAGACCTGAGCTGGGTTAAGAGCTGGAGCTGTGCAGCGGTTAAGCAGACCACCCAGAGAGTCAGCAAGCTCAGCATTTAGAAGCTTGATAACTTTCTCATCTGTGTAATCACAATCTGAGTCTGGGATGCCCTGACGCAGAAGAAAGTACCTTATACCATCCGTTGTGAACATCTGTGAACGTGCGAGAGGATCCACCACGTTACCCAAACTTTTAGACATCTTCTTCCCCCCTACTGTCCAATGAGAGTGCACATGTATTGTCTGTGGCAGCGGCAGCCCTGCCCCTAAAAGAAAAGATGGCCAGTAGATGGCATGAAATTTTAAGATGTCCTTTCCAACAATGTGGTGGGCCACGTTCCACCATCTTTCATGTTTATTTGGATAGCCGGCTACTGTTAGGTAGTTCACCAGAGCATCTAGCCAAACATAGATGGTTTGTTCGGCATCACCTGGGACTGGGATGCCCCACTGAAGGCGGCTTCTCTGGCGGGAGACTGAGAGGTCAGGCAGGTCCTCCTGAAGCCACTGGAGAACAGCCTGGTAGAAACGCTCAGGCTGGACAGCGCGGGGGTTTCCTCTGAGCCAGTCGAGCAACTGAGATTGAAACTCAGACAGACGGAACATGTAGTTCTCCTCTTTCATCCACTCAACCTGCAAAGAAGTGGAGAGAACAGTGAAGTGTTGTCTAAGGAGAAAAACCGCACAATCTGGAATTGTTTATTTCTACGTAGAAGGAATAGTTCCAGATTTTTCAAAATACACTTGATCACTCTTGCTGACCCTGTTATGTAAATTCAGTGGCGCGCTTCTTTTAAGTTTAAGTTTAAGCTCACTTATCTCCACTAAAATCAAATTTCTGCTTATAATCAAAATTTTGCTCGGATTACCTTGTGACCGCTCTCCAATGACACCTTGATCTCCTTCCCTGATGAGTCCAAAGCATCGCCCACCTGTGACGGCATGAGGAAGCTTTCATCTTGGGTGGAGTACCAGCCTTCATAACTCCCCTTGTAGATGAGCCCTTTGTTCCAGAGCATGGACCAGAAATGTTCCACAGCCTGACGGTGTCTCTGCTCGGTGGTTCTTATGTAATCTGTATACAATATGTTACAGCTGCTAAAGAGATGTCTGAATCTCTCTGACACATCAGTGCAGAAGGTCTGAGGATCTTTTCCTGCAGCTTCAGCAGCTTGTTGGATCTTCAGGCCATGTTCATCTGTGCCTGAAACAAAATAGTAGGGTATTTTATATTAATATTGCTTAATATATTGGTTCACTAGTTTGACAATGAGATGTTAAAAAGTGTTTTTATTTTTGAAGTGCAGGTTCAAATTTTCCAGGGTCTGTTATGAGGTATTCAGACTTACCTGTTGCAAACTTTGAGTTGAAGCCCTGCAGTATCTTATACCTGTGAAAGCAGTCAGCTAAAACAGCTGAATACAGGTGTCCCAAATGAGGAGAAGCATTGACATAGAAAATTGGAGTGGTTATGTAGTAACTCCTGTCCTCTTTGGTCTTATATGTGCTCGTGTATCTCGACCCGACGATGCTTTGACGTTTTGAGCAAGCTGAGATTAGTGAGAAAAGTGGATTTTGTCGCAGCCTGTAAATAGCCTTACAGGTTCTGGAGATAACCGGAAAAGCAGTCTTCATGACTGGGTAGCAGATGATGGCCACATGGAGTCCACCAAACGCTATTTTAAGTTAGTCCAATGTCCAATGATTTGGTTACGTTCCTGCTAGCCAATAATTCAGCAAGCTAAAAGACCGAAAAAACATCACCGAAAAAACGCAACCTCTTTACGAAAAATCTACTATAAGATTTTGCAACGTTCCCATTAAATGTTTTAGATTAAACTGTCAGGAAATTAAATCTAAAGCTATTTTTACTAAACTTACTCTTGCTCGTGTACTTTGCTCGCTTGTGAAGGTTAGCAGTATTTCCGGGTTCTGTAAGCAACAATAGCTCGTCCAATCAAAACGCTGCAAGGACTCCAGCGAACAGTAACCACCAATCAGATTGCGCAAACTCTTAACAACAGTCTCCCGAGGTAATCTTTTTTTATTTCTAACCAGTCGAGCAGCAAAATATTAACGGGAGAGCCCACACATATAAACAGGGGAACATCATATTACTAATCAATGAGATGAGATCCATGAGATCAAACATATTAAAAATATAAATAACATAAACACATTATAAAAATGACGGGCATCATAGATTGTAGAGTCACATTTCAAATTCTTTAATTGAAAAGGAGAAAAAAGGTGAAACATGTCAAAATTTGCACTTATTGAATAGAAAATGACCAAAAAGCAGACTGAGTGTGATTGGGGAAACATTTTGTTTTCGTTGGAAACTGCAGTTCCCACTTATGAGGATCCAGCATTTGTCTCGCATTTTAGGATGACAAGGCAAACATTTCATGTGAAGGATAATTTAATCTTTCCCTCCAAGACTGTGTTGTATACGAAAATGCATTTATTTTCTAGCTTAGTTTGAGTGTGCTGTCATTATTGCAGATTACCATTGTTCTCATATATTCTCATAGTAAGCATTATATATTTATTGGAACAGAGGGGAGTAGAAAAGTTTATTAGTTTCCCTCTTCAGTCACTTAAGTCTCTTAAGTGTTGGTAAATCTAAGCAAATCTAAGCGAACAGTAACCTATGATATAAATTAGAATTAAATACTAATTTGCTTATTCTGTTAAAACACTTTACTCTGAGATTTAACAATGACTCAAAATGAGTTAGAATTAAATAATTATTCGCTTATGTTGTTAAATCACTTTAAAACAAAATACTTAAAACAAACATGTATTTTCATGTCTTTAAGTGTTGAAGACAACAAGCCAAAGCGGTCGCGTTTTTGTAAAGCACCTTTCCAAGATTCATTGTGTGCACTGCATTTTTAACACAGCGCGCTTTACATACACGTCTCTGCTGATTGGTTAACATATGTGGCACGCCCACCAAACGGAGGAAAAAACGTATCTGAAAGTCCGTTGTACTCCGTTGAGAGGAAACAGGTCGTTCAATCCGTAACAAACTGTGGGAAAACGGTGCACAGATTGAACACACCCCAGTTCTCCTTATTATATGCATGCCTCGTTACGGTTTCCCTGGAAATTACCAGGAAGTGCCGTGGTGACGGCCAGCCAATCAGCTGCTCCCCTCTGAAGTCAGTTTACGACGACGACGAATGGGTTTGACGTGACAGCGGAGGTAAAACATTTGACAAAATGTAACGTTAAATGGGATTCAAAGAATTTATTATACCTAACAAATCAAGTACAAGGTAGATAAGTCTTTAGTCTTCATGTGTTTGTATGTTTAACTGTATTATAAGCTAGTTTCAGGCTCGTCGCAGTAGACAGTCAGCCCATCATGTGACTTTAGACGTTGGTTTCCCTTTACTCGACTCTTGAAAAGTTTACGAAAGCTTTCTTCCTCATTAAAGTATAGTTTTTTTCGAGCATTTACAGCACCATACTTTTGTTAAAACCTTTATTTCAGATGGAAGTGAACCGGACGGACTTTTACATCGGTCTGTCTTTGGCTGTGAGCTCCAGTGCTTTTATTGGTGCAAGTTTCATCCTGAAGAAGAAGGGCCTGCTGCGATTGGCTAGCAAGGGATCAATGCGAGCAGGTATTGTAACTTTATCAAAATGAAACTCAGTTTTAGTCCTCTTTAAAGGTCAGTGGTGAATGCAGTATTTACGACCTTTAGTTGGATCTTTAATTTAGTAACAGGTCTTGGTAATTATCTATACAAAAACGTAAAATACTCTGTTTAATGTGCAGGTCCTGTCAGCAGAGTTTGAGATATGAATGTGTTAACGTGAAATAACCCAGTTACAGAATTAAAACCACTCAATATGTAGCAGAATGGTACCCATCACTGTGAAATTAGCATACAGGGACACAAAAGAAATTCTTAACAATTCTTAATACCTGACGACTGTTGATTTAACTGTCACATTAGAAAAAGACAAGTGTCAGTTCATTGGTTAAAGCAGCTGGAACAAGTTAATGTTTGTCTTTTTTTGCTTGAAAAATGATTAATTCAGTGAGTGGATTATTCCATTAGTTGCTAATTAATTTTTCATTAATTGACAAACCAGTGAATTGATTATTGTAATAATAATAGTGCAGTAAATTATGGATTATTGCTGATGCATTGGTGCACATGCAACACCCACTGTTGTAGCTGGTTGTGCTAACTTCAACCGCTTTATTTTTTGTTGCATAATTTATCTGTTCAAATGTACCAATGCATCTTATTAACTAGAAGGTCTTATATTCTGTATGTTCAGTGTTTATCTATATCTAATGTTTCTATCAAGGTTACTAAAACGCTACTCGTACTATATACTATACTATAAGACTACTGAGATGAATAAAGTCTTGGTGAAAGAGGCTTAATTCAAAATCAGTAAGGAAGTTACTAAAGTGAGAAACCAGTAACAGCAACATCCTCTGCTTCATCCTTTACTCCTGTATCTCCCAGGTCAAGGTGGGTATGCATACCTGAAGGAATGGCTGTGGTGGGCAGGATTAATTTCAAGTAAGTAAATGAGTGAGTAAGTCACAGACCCTATCACCAATATGGTTGACCTGGCAGGCTTTTTTTTTTTTAACTTTCACTTAGTTTCGCTGCTTACGAGTCATGCTCTAGAAACATTGTGGTCTTTGTTTTTCAAGGGCAAACAGAGGCTCTTGTGGGTTTGGTATTTTTGCTGTTGACGTTGAAGTAGATGCAGCACCCACACCATATCTTTGAAGTTCACATTCCTTCAAAGAGCACATTTGCACATGTGAGTTGGAAGAGAATAATATTAACCAGCTGCAATTCATCTTTGTTTTCTAGTGGGAGCTGGAGAGGCAGCTAACTTTGCTGCCTATGCTTTTGCGCCAGCCACGCTGGTGACTCCTCTTGGAGCACTGAGTGTACTTGTGAGGTAACTGTTTTGAGTTTTATGTTGCCATATTTTATATGACTGCTGTCACAGCTTATCAGACAAGTTCTTAGTGTGATAGATACTCTTTGCCCTTTCATTGCTAGAGGATAGGTCTGGTGATAATGTGTACTTTTTTATTATCCATTAGTCTAAAGAAAAGACTCTAAGGGAAGATCAGTGTATGTGCAAATGCAGTAAAGATGGCTCTATTTGAAGCATATTGCTTCAATCGCCTACAAAAAATACAGGAAATCAAACCTGCAGAGACTGCATGATGAGAATTATATTCAAGAGATCCAGATAGACAAGTGCAGTCAAAATGTTTGTGACTGCAGGAATCAAGACTTTTTCAAGCAGTTCAGAAATCTTGTGTATGGATTTATTTGCTGGCTTAATGACTCTATAAATGAGACCTTACTGAATTTGTCAAATAGAAGATTCAACACTACACTTTTAAAGCTTATGATCCCCTTAAAACAGATTATTACCAAACCTATACTTTCAATATGTAGTTTTATTATGTGTAAAATCTAGAATATGTTTTAACCCTGTGTCTAAATTTTTTTTTTGCTTTCAGTGCAGTGCTCTCCTCTTATTTTCTGAATGAGAGGCTAAATGTGCATGGAAAGACTGGTTGTTTGCTGTGTATCTTGGGATCCACAGTAATGGTGATCCATGCCCCGCAGGAAGAGGAGGTTGCTTCCCTCAGTGCCATGGCTGAGAAGCTCAAAGACCCAGGTAGGACCAGCCCTCATCTGTGTGCTGTGATTAACCAAGCTGTGGATACTCAATCCCAGATGAGGGTTGCATGGATACTTTTCAGATTACTAACTCATTCTTAAATGCTCCTGCTAGGTTTCATTGTGTTTGCTGTGTGCGTTGTGGGAAGCAGCCTGGTTCTTATCTTTGCTGTGGCGCCGCGGTTTGGACAGAAGAATGTGCTGGTCTACATCCTGATCTGCTCTGTGATTGGCTCCCTCTCTGTGTCTTGTGTCAAGGGCCTGGGCATTGGCATTAAGCAGCTGTTTGCCGGGTCAGCCGTGCTGAAGGAACCCCTGTTCTGGTCATTAGTCATCTGCCTGGTAATCTGCGTCAGCATCCAAATCAGCTACCTGAACAAAGCCCTCGACATCTTTAATACCTCCATAGTCACCCCCATCTACTACGTCTTCTTCACCACCTCTGTCATGACCTGCTCAGCCATCCTCTTTAAAGAATGGTTAAGGATGACCACTGATGGAGTTGTGGGAACGATCAGCGGGTTTCTCACTATCATTTTGGGAATCTTCCTCCTCCATGCCTTTAAGGACATTACATTTAGCAGGGATTCCCTCCCACTTTATCTAAGGAAGGATCCTCAAGGCTTTCCATGGGGGCAACAGCCATACGTGGCTCTTCCCAGCCACGACACGCAAGCAGAGGATGAGATGAAGCTGCCCAGAGAAGGAGGCTCAAAGGGGGGTTGGGGTACGCACCAGAGAGCTCCTTAAGAACTTACAGTCTTGTCAGTACTTTAAAAATTGCTTATTACAATTCTAACTTTTTTAATACACAGCACAGCTTGAAATGACAAGTCAGTTCACTAAATCTGAATTCAAATCTGCCTTACACAATGTGGTCTGCACTGGATGAAAAATGTTGCCTCAAGTAAGTATAACGCTCTTTTCAAAACACTGGATATCTTAAATTTATAACCTTGGTTGTATACGATGTTGCACCCACATCTTTTAACTTTGGTTAAAGGAAAATACAGACTTTTGGTCTGTTTCATAATTTATGTCAATGTAAATGTCAGTTGCACTGCTGAGTACATGTTTTACAGTTTAAGTGTAGAAAAAAAAAATAAGTTTAAAAAATCAGCCTGCTTAGTAAAACTGTGTCTTCTTGTGTTGTTGAAAACAATAACTTTATTTATTCCTTTTCACTTTTAACCTTACTGTATATCAAAAAAATTCATGATGTTACAACTAGTGTAAAGGCAGATAATCTGATGTGAATGCATCCAAAGCATCTGTTGTTAAAGTTTAAATAATACCCTCCGTATTACCTCAGTATTATACTCAAACGGTACCAAAGAATATCTTTTCCTGTATCAATAATTTCCCAACATGTGCCAACTTTTAACATTTCTCTGATCTAGCTGTTACTTTTTGTGAGTTTGAAGATGTTGATTAAATCATTACTACATCAATACTTGACTACAGTTTTCCAAAAGATAACATAATTATTTGGCATTGTATTTATTGCATATGTACAGTCTAGAACCTCAGACCTCAGAGTCAAGACATCGTTAGTATTCTTAAATTACATCAGAGTGTGTGTTGAAGTCCTTGTGGCTGTTGAACAGCTAGCAAGATGAATATCCAAGATGCAAGTAACTCTCTGCAGTTCCCACCAGTTAAACCAACAGTCACAACAGTGGATAATAAAACATTAGAGCTAAGTTTCACAGTCTGACAAGTCGTTGAACTGACTTGAATTCCAACAAACACAAGATTACTGCTAACGACATATGCGGTTTGCAACACTTATCAAGCCCGAACCCTAGATTTTTGCATGAGTCCATACATAGTGTTGATCTCAGGCACTTGTATCAAAGGTAACACTTAATGTTGTTCCTTCTTCCAGTTGAAGGGGCAGTTCAGCAACACAAAGCAAGTCATCAGAGCCAAACAGCCACCTCACGGAGCAGGAACCAATGGTGTCCATGTGTCTTGACAGTCCTTTCACTGAGTGTTTAGTCTGACATGGTCTCAGAGAAAGAGCCCCTGCTCCTCTGAGTCTGTTCCAGTCTGTTCAGGATAAACTGGCTGGTGTCGATAAACCGCTCCACACAGTTTACAAAGCACATTTCTGTCCTTGAGTCCAGCTTTGGCCCGGGTTTATCCATACATTTCTCCTGGAGACAGAGACAAAGACAGAATAATTTAATAAAGCAGTACGATACACTTGGTGCAAGAGCTCATCTTAAAAACTTTATACTGATATATATATATATATCAGTATAAATTATATATGGCCTTTCGCCGCTCTGACCTGATCACCCTCTTTACTTTGTATCATTAGTTTCAAATGCAAACATTAAAGGGGGGCGAATTATTAATTTAGCAGCAGCTGCACCCTTACTGGTATTTTGGTGATTTAAAAAAAATGTCTATATTCAGTCCAGTGTGATAAAAATGTCACTATAAACGGAACTATTTTGATCCTTACGTTACATTTCCACGGACTGACGCTCCGCTAGGCGCTAACGTTTTTAACGTAACTTGACCTGTAGCAAACCGACGTGTAAAAGGCAACATTACATTAAACTTTACGTCGTTCAAGGCAGACAGTGGATATCTCTAGCATCACAAAAATACAATCAGCGACCTAATTACATGTGAATACGTGTAATTTGACGTTACATCGTTGCCTCATGTGTTTACTTCGGGAATGCTAACATTAATTAACCAAACCACAATGTGACTGGGGCAACACATGGGGCCAAGTCTGACCTCATGTGTACATGGACATCATCATTTGACCACAACGAATAAAACATGTAAGCTGTATTTAATTTTGGTGTCATTTCAAGGTAAGCTATCTATCCGTTATATATAAGTAGCGAATAGCAGAGCTGCGCTGCTAGCTTAAAGTTGTATCTTACCCAGCAAACCTCAGTCATCTGATGCACCAGCTGCTGAAATCTTTGTTTTTGAGACTCGATTTCGATGAAGTGCTGAAGCTGAGGGTCAGCTGTCGTTCCCTGGCCGTCCATGTTTTGCTAAAACTAAGTATTGATTACAATATTTTTCTAATTCTGGAAATCTTATTCCACTATTGCTGACCTTCACGTGTATGAATGGACGACAGGAAACAGGAAGTAGTGCAACCAATCACAGAGCGCGTTCGCTCTGACGGAACGTGTCATCATTATGTGAACAGAAACCATGTCCTTTATTTAAAAAAAATCTTGTTTTATGTGGCAAGTTTTATTCATAAATGTAAATGAGCTGAAAGGCAAGTCAGTATTCCCCAGTTTAAGCAAAATATTTAACTGTACTTTGAAAGCCCAAAAAAGGACTGATTTATCAGAAAGCCATCAGGACTTAAAGTTAGAACTAAGCCTACATTTTTATTACATTTAAACTAGTCATATTAATGTGACAGTAGCAGTTTTTTTTGTTTTACATGATGTTTCAATCACTTCAGAGCCTGGTATACTTGGCTTTTATTGTGCGATAGATATATCCTCACAAAGCTCATTTCCACATGCTATGGTGTCTACATTTCACATAGCACAGTACACAGAATACAATACAAACAGATACAATATTCCTTAGCCAAATAGGTATCAATAAAATATACACATTCAACTGCTCGTCTGTAGGACTGTACTTTCCATAATGTGATGAGAAGGCTATTCTAATCCATGAGTTATAGTGACATTCAAGTTACACATATTCACATTACAGAGGGCCTCAGTGTGGCTCTGCAGTCCGCATTCAAGCCGTTAACTGTTTTGATGATTGTGTTAACTTTCCAGGCACACACGGAGATGCTGCTCTGTGGGGGATCGGAGTGAACTGTTTCTGTGTGTATTTGCTGGTGTGGACGATCCTCAGATCTACTGGAGTTCATACAGCAAATCCTGAACAGTCAGTGTCAGCTCCTCAAAGGTGGGTCTCTCATCTGCTTTCTAAAAAAACAAAACAAACAAAGAGGCTGAGAGACTGGCATGCAGAAAATACTTATTTATATACTATCCTCATGTTACTGTAAAAGCTCACTGTTGTCACTGCTTCTGACAACAAAACACAATCCAAAATTCACTCACTCACCTCAGACCAACAGCTATTCATAATGCTGTAGATCTTTTCATTGGCCAGCTGGGGGCGGTAGAGGCGCAGGCCACGGGACACCTGATCCACTATTTCTGTGTTGTTAAGGCGATCATACGGAAGCTTTCCCAAAGTGTACACCTCCCACATAAGAACACCTAAGTAACAAGAGAAGTCATTTGGGCAATAAAGAGATAAATTCATAGTTTTTTAAGACATTTACACTTATAAAAACCATAACTTTAGGAAGTTATTGAAAGTAAACACAAATAAACATGCTGTTCTTCCTCTTTCCTCACCATAAGCCCATATGTCTGACTTGCTGCTGAATTTGCAGTAGAGTAGGACCTCAGGAGGTGACCAGCGAACAGGGAACTTGGAACCTGCTGAACTTGTGTACTCATCATCTAAAACATACCTGAAACAGAGGTGGAAGAAAAAATAATAATTTAAATGCAAAAACAATACTCTGTACACATGACTACTTTATGTACTGCTGTATATTTTAGTTGACAGTAAAATTTAAATTTATATGCAAATCTTAATAAACAAGCTCACTGGTAACCAAAACTGTGACATTAATGTTGTGGAGTAAACATATAATATTTCCCTTTTAACATGGTTGAGTCAACGCATAAGCAACCACAAAATGGAAGTACGCCTGTAAAGTCCCTTAAAAGTACCTACGAGTTATAATTTCCAACCATAACCTGAAGACAGTATTAGGCACCAATCTGCCTCTTTAATCCATGTGAAGTATTTTACCTTGACAATCCAAAGTCTGTCACTTTGACGGTGCCATTGCCATCCACTAAACAGTTCCTGGCAGCCTGAGAACAAAATGAACACTCTTGGTTTAAGTGTAATCATTAAACATTAAGCTTCCTGTTGTCCTCAAATAGCTAATCCCAGTATATCTCAACATGACATCGTACAGTGACCTAGAAATGTACTGGGAAAGGCACTGCACATTTTGTAATTCTATGTCTCTCACCAGGTCTCTGTGGATGTACTGTTTCGACTCAAGATAGGCCATGCCTTCAGAGACGTCTTTGCACATCTCCAGGAGCTGGACGGTTGTTGGGTGCTGCTTCAGGCCCTCCCTGAGGTACGTCAGCAGGCAGCCATTGGAAAGGAATTCAGTCACTATGTAAATGGGTCTTTGTTTGGTGCACACGCCATACAGCTGGACCAGGTTCTCATGGCGAAGCTTCCTGGTTTAAGCAAAAAGGGAAGGAAATCATGGGTTGGTTTTCCTCAGAGAAAAAAAATATAGAAACTACACCTCCCAGAGTGACCCAGCAGTCATGCACAAGATCATCACTGTCATTTCAGTAGTATTCACTTCAAGTGTAGCAGCTGCGTGCTTACATCATGATTTTGGCTTCTTCTATGAAATCGTCCTCAGACATGGAGCCCTCTTTTATCATCTTAATTGCAACGTCATGCTGGCCCTGCCACTTTCCGTACTTCACCACTCCAAACTGACCCGTGCCCAGCTCCTTGATGAAGGTCAGGTTATGAGGGTCAATCTCCCACACACCTGGAGCAAACGAGAGAGGATGGAGGAGCACTTTTATACCTGCAGGTCATCCATATTAAAGTAATAGTTTTTAGCTTTCTTGGTGAGAGATAGATGAGAAGACTGATATCACAGGGTGACTGTGACTACATCTTTGTGTAAGTGTGTGTAAATGTCCCCGATGAGCAGGCTAGCACTTTGTTTAGAAGCTTCCTGACATTATTTGGGTAAATACTGACTCGTAAAGTGCTTTGAATGGTTTAAAGACTAGTGGTTACCATTTAAATGCGGCCCATTCAGTACTATTGCTCCAGCAGCAGCTTAGCTTAGCTTAGCTTAGCATAAGGACTGAAAATGGAAAAACAGCTAGCTTGACTGTGTTCAAGGTCAACAAAATCTTAACACCAGGGCCTCTAAAGCTCATCTATTGACATGTGAGCTTGCTGTTTCCCATTGCTAACTATATACTAAGCTGACACCCTGCTTCACGTTTACTGTTCAGACATTAGAATTTTCTCAATTTTTTCATCTAATTCTTTGCCTGAAATATATTTCCCAAAATGTGTTGGTGCTCCAAATCAGTAACCAATAATCTTGCAGCACCAATATATTCTCAGAGAATTGGTGGTTTTTATTACACACAGAGAACTTTCAACAGATGTGTGTCACTATGATAAACAAGAGAATATATTGAGAAGCCAAGAAATCAGGTGTGCTTAAGCTCTGTTTCCTGTAGTTCAATCATACTGATGGAGTCATATTCTCACCATAGCCAAGCCCTGCTGTTGATGGAGGCCGAGCTCGGTTGGATACAATGTACTTCAGCCTGCTAACCATACCTGATGAGGAACATAACAAAAACCACATTACTGTCTGTAAGGTCAGTTATAATGTAAAGACTTTGACTATTTCCATATTTTACATCCCGTTTGTGTGGCTATAATTTCTTGCCTTCCCCACATTTGAGTCATTTCCTTTTTCCTGCTGCCAAAACTAAATTTAGTTTGAATGTATAATCTTGTATTAATCTTGTATCTTGCATTATTTTATATGAACCTGCTGCATTGTGCTGGTGGTAGTTGATGAGCTCTGGGATGGTGCCGAAATTATGCTTCTCAGCCAGGTAAAACTGGCCCTGTGAGGTGGTGCAGATGTTATAATGTCTGCAGCTTCCACCCGTTTCCCTGTGAAGAGAGTAATAAGAGTCACTTAAAGTAGATTTAGTCAACAGGTTTTGCACAAGAACTTGTCATGTATGCATGAGTAGGTTATATCTTCTCACTTATCCATAATACAGAACAGTCTTAGAGCCCTGCAATGAAAAAGTGTTGCGGGCAGATAAGTCCAGGTTTTGCATGAATAATTTACATCTCTCTCCCTCTGTGGCCCTCTGTTTCCGCTTTCATTACAAACAGTTCTTCTTTTGATGCGTTCGCTCATGACTGGAGCCAGTGGCTACAGTATACAAATGGTTCACCGTGCAGCAGTGTTTAACACCACAGAGCCACATACTCACCCGCCACCCTTACTGAACAAAGACACCGTGTATTTCCCGGCCTTGCTTGAGTCACGCACCAAGAAACCTCCATCTTTGTTCTGGGAAATAACACAAGAGAGTATATTGAATCAGTTTCAAATAAAATTAAGTCCAGCCAAATTAAAGTAATTCATAAGAGCAATGATCCTGTAACTTTGTGCATGTCAGTCACTGAGTTTACCTCAGTCTTTAACAGCTTCTCTGCTTGGCTGCGGTTCATATTCTTGCAATACCAGCTGTGGAAATAGATGTGAAAATGTTGTTTCTTGAATGCTTTTTTGGCAGCATTTATTGTTCAGAAATCACAAATACATCCATGTACAGACAATATCTGCCAACTTAAAGACAGTAGTTACAGTAGCCACCATACTTACTCAAATCTCTCGAGCCCATTTTCTGCTTCCACAACATAATTACTGGGTATGTATCCCTCCTTTCTGTCAAGCAAAACAAAACACATATTAATAGTCTCTACATGGACTCACATACACCCAGTTGCATCCTATAAACAAATTCTTGCTCTGAGAATTATCCATGCAAATTTAATTCATTTAAATTACAAATGATAAATACTGAAAACAAGTTTATTGTTTTATGGCAAAAGGAATGAAGAAGAACAGATAAATCATCAAATCTAATACAATAGAAACATTCTTGGTGCTGTCTCCTTGAACTTTATGAATGTGTTTTAATTTAATTTAGGAGTATGTGATGATTTTACTTTAAACGGCACTTCTGTGACTGTTTTTTTATGTACATGCATGTCTGTGTATGTGCCTTGTTTATGAAGGATGTTTTGTACAGTTTAATTACAGCAGAGAGGCTTTAGATTAAGTGTTGTTATTTTTACACTCATATCTAATATAACCATATTTTTTTGTGGCACAATCATTGAGGCTACATGTCTTAAATGTTTTTTTTTTTTTTTAATCTCACCCATATTTGTCTCTGGCTCTCCACCAGTTGGGATCAGACATCTCCAGGATGGTGTACTCCTCATCCTTCCTCAGCTCCAGGTCCTGGGGTGTCATAGGTGTGTAGCTGTACTCTGCTATGACAGTCATGCCAACAGAGGGGCCAGGAGGCGCAGGAGGCTGTGGAGGTAAAGGCCGACCGGGTTTGTCCTGAAACAACATAAATTGGTTGATGTATTATTAAGAAAAACATGTGTCTTCAATCAGTGAATATTATTCTAAAGGGACTGTGTTTACCTCTGTTGGAGTGGGAGGAAGAGGCTTTCTGGATCCTCTTCGTCGAGATTGTTGAGATGTAAAGCCTACAAATGACATCATTTAATACACAATGAAAAGGTCTAGTCATGTGCTAAAGTCTAGTTGTTGATTTTTATAGATTTCAAACCAAAGAGCTGAATCTCACACTCACCATTCTTACTGTCCAGCACCTTGCAGCCCATGGCTTGTTTAACTTCCTGGTGGCAGCACAGCCACACCCCATCCATCCAGGAACAAGGATGGTACTTCTGCATGAGATCCTTGTTGAAGCGCACCACTACGCACAGATATGGAGTATGGGCACATAGGTATGAATGCAAGCACAGGAAATTTACATCAGTTCAACATTTGCATTTGCATATGTGCACAGCTCTTCTGTTAGGCAGGCACGGGGTGATGCTAAGATATGATCGGTTGTATGAGATACTGTGACTGACAGGACACACAAACCTCCGACGCACTAAATTTGTATGCACATACTAACTTTCTTTCAGCTTCTTTATCCACTGAGCCCGGATGTCCTCAGTCTTTGCAAAGACGTACAGTGGCCCCTCATCATAAATGATCTGTGGTGAAAATGAAAGGGAAAGCAGTTGCGGAGAGATGATTTTCGAGTTTTGATTTCTTAAGTTACCAACAAAGTCTTTACATGTGACAGAATATATTGCAAGACACAAACTTCTCTACGGTGTTGTTGTTATCTTTAATCTCAAGTGCCAGACAGAGACCTTTTTGAATGCTACCTTGTCGAGGGATTTAACATGTGTGCAAAAGCAACACCTGCATAGTTACTGAAAATCCCCAGTTCATTTGAGTGTGAGAGGCGGTTTCACTTCTTAACAGTGACTTTCACATTATCAACTTTTGGATTGGACAGTTTTTGAAAACTATGTCTCATATATATATATACATAAAAAATATATATTCCATGCCTCATTATTATCCTATGGTGACTGATATTGAGATGTAGGACATTTCTCTCCACCTCCAAAACAAACATCAGGGTAGAGGAAGGAAGTCATGTTTTTTTAAATCCTAAATTTAATATGTAAAAATGTAAAGGGGCTTGAACTTTTGCAGCTTTGTCTGTGACCTTCATGGTGGCAGTTTCTGAAGAGTCGCTCTCTGTTAGGCATGTAAGTTTACATACATGTTTACCTGGAATGCATACATGCGCTCTTGCGGGGCATTGGGCTCCGGCTGGACTGTTTCAACGCACTTGATCTTCTCAAGGTCAACCGATCCCCTCAAACCTTTCCGCTTCTGCTTAACAGAAGGAGGGGGTGGGGGTGTTAGGTAATTTTAGATAGAGTAGCTACAAACTCGATGTGATGCTATTTCAATAAACAATTGCATCTACGTACCCCTTTGTCAGGATCAAAATCGTAGTAGGCTATTTTTTCCTGTGTAAGAATAAACAATCTCTCCTTGTAATTCAAAGGGGAGGTCTTCTTCTTCTGCTGAGACCGTTTAATGAAGATTTCTTCCAGTATGCTGTCTGACATGATTCTGCCAGGATTAATCTACTTAGGAACAGAGAACAATAAATACTTAAGTCAAACATAATGGCAGCATAACAGCCACAGTTCTCTCATGGCAGAATAACACTCAGCAGCAGCAAATTCGCACCTCGATTCAGAGAGTAATCGCTTTGCTGAGAGATGTGACTGACTCACCCTTCATCAGTGCGTTAAGCTTAAACAGAGGGCAGCTTTTTCGGGTTATATTACGCTTAACACTTAAATATTCAGTGTTTTTACTTCCTTTGAAAAGTGTGTTTTCACAGAATTTAATTTCCAATGTGCTCTTAAGCGTAAATTCTCAGCAATGCCACAATAACAGTTGAGGGTATAGATCTGGAAACACATAAAGGGATACAACATGAATACAAGCACGTATCATGGTGTGATTAGCTGCAGTTTGCATAAGCCCTGCTTTTACTGCCAGCAACATCCTCTGTTTCCAAATCCCCACCCCCACCCCCTCACGCCTCCTCCTCCTCCTCCACATCTGTTTCCCTCAGCTATCGTATCCTATCATCATCATCATCACAACCAGCCCAGTGACCCAAATGCTTTCCTACAGGGAAACTGTGTGAGGAGATCGTAGATAAGTGTTTCTCCCCAATTTCTCGTCTGCTACGTTTCCCTGATGAGGTGTTGTAGCATTACCCCTCTACTTCTCATCTACTTCTTTTTTTTTGTTGTTTGATAAGAGAAGTTATATCGAGATAAAGCACAGTAAACTGCTCAACTGATCAAATGTTTTTAATGATTATGTTATATGTCACGCATAATTTAGATGTGATTAGCTAGCTTAAGAGGCAAACTTTGCTGTGCAGACACAAACATAGAAAGATGCACACAACAGCAGAAATCAAGTTATTAGTACAGGAACTTAGTTCATGTTACACATTAAAATATTTTTTCAAAGGTCTTTTACAGACCAAACATATACATTGTTAGTTTTTTGGCAAAATTCTTAATATAAAATATCAAGGCTACGTTTCTCTCTCACAATAATTCGCTCACACAAACATGCACATAATAATTTTACCTGCATTATAACATCAGTAGGCAAATGAAAAACAGTGTCCCTTTTGATTTCTGTCAGTTTATTAAGTCTTGTTTTCAGCGTTTGTTAAGCCAAAGTGTCAAACTGAAACTTGCACCTCCAAAACAACACAAGACTCATATTGATGGCATAGTCAGATAACAGTGAAAAAGGGCAAAGAAAGATCAGCATCTGAATAAAAGTTGAGGATAATTAAGACTAAAACATGACCTCAGTCCTGAAAACAATGGAGATAAATTCTCTAAATGTCCTTCAATATGAGCAATATGAAGCATAAGACGCTACACACAGAAGATTGATGTTTATTTTAAGAATTAGCTGCAGTACAGGAAGAAAATCACCACAAAGGCTGAAGAAAAGTAAAAAATGTCCCTTGAGTTACTGAAAATGTACCCCAGTTTATCAGCTGATGTTGTGATTGGTGTCTACCATGAAACAGGCGAGGGAGGTCAGCTTTAGTTTAAACCAACTAATGCAGAACTAAAACTAAAATCACACCAAACCAGCACTTTAAGCAAAAAGCCCTGCGTATCTCCAGCCCGTAAAAACTCTGCTCAAAAGTCTATAAAACCCACATTATTTTAAGATCAAACAGAAGTACATGATGCACTAAGGTATGAGGTCATAGCGTCGTGTTTCCAGGTGAAACACAAACTATCAGATGCTCAAACTCACCCTCGTCACACAGATGAAAGCTCATTGTCTGTCAGTCTCTGTCAGATGTGTTTGCTCTTGAGCTCAGCCTATTTTCAGCCTGTGAGCACTTCCTTCTATCATCTGAACTGTAACGCGCCCAGTAGCTTCTCTCACTCCCTGCAAACCAGGAGTGAGACATTTCTTCACACTAGACTGACTATACCTATTGGGTTTTTTTTTTTATGTCACGTCACGAACAGACAGCATTGTTCCCTATTCTGCGAAACATTGTTTATTCATTCCTCATTCATCACCGCCTCATGTTCTCTCACATCACTAACTTGACTAGACGTCAACAAAACTGTGTGGAGAATCAAGAGACTGATTTAAAGTCCCTTCTCTCTTTCTCTTTGATCAGTTTGAGTCAGTTGCTTTAAACTGTGCATCTGTGTTTTATTGTATAATGGCTGCCAAGAGGAGGGTTTTTTTGTCTTTTGTGAAGGGAATTGACTCACGGTGGCTGACACAGACAAACTCATAGGGAAGTTGCATCAGTGTTGTACTGCAACATGAAGAGAGAAGAAACCCGCTGGCACTTCAACCTGAAGTCTCTCTCAAATCTACTTATCTGTCTTTAGCAACTTTAATATGAATCTTACAAATGTCCGATGTGTGCTGTTACACATCACTTAATGACTCACACATTGACAGCGATGTAAAGTACTCACTTTGTTAGATTTCGCAGAATTCACCTCAGTTTCTGCAGAGCACAACAACATTTAAACACCTTGCTTTTTTTTTCTCACTTTCTAGGGCCCATACTTTGAGTTTCTTGCTTGTCATGTGGTTGTGAAATTCTAAACACTTTATTTGTACATTTGACTCTGTCAGTTATGAGACTGAGCTCAAAAACTCTTGTAGAAAATGCACTTTTTATTGTGCATGAGGCAACTTTTCACAGCTTAAAAGCCAAGAGTAGCTGAAATAACCGCTTAAAATAACCACTTTAATCTTACTGACTCGTCAAATCACAAGATAAGATACATCTGAATGCTTTCTCACCATTTCTGACTGTGGTTGCTGTCAGAGTGACGGGAAACTTATCTTTGTAACCCTTAAATATCACAAGTTGTCTCACCACTCAAGTGCGTGCATGGTAGTGCAGCATGTTTTAAAATAAAAAGGCCTCAATTAAACAAGTTAACACTGATAAATGTGTGTATTAGGATTATAATGCATTAAGAATGTATTTATTTGTTGTGTGATGTTTGCTACGTCTGACACAGCAAACATAACTCTATCCTGAGAGACTTAATGGCTTAACAGGAACCTGTCAAAATGCTCTCTTTCCTTAAGTGTTTCCTGACAGATAAATGGTAATGCAAGACTGTGTGTGTTTGTTTTTTCTTGTATGAGAAAGAGACAGCAAGAGGAAAAGAAAGTGACAAAGAAGACTGTGTACACGCCAGATGGGTTAAATCTACTCACAAAACGCTGCTCTCCCACACGTATTAAGATACCACATCAATTAAATCTGGAGAAGAACATTTTCAGAATACACAAGTAGGAATCAACATGTTCTGTGATGCATATAAACAAAGGTATTTTTAGTCAGACATGTTTCTAGTATGCATGAAAGTTCTCACTGATTTATTGAAAAAAAAAATGTTATGTGCTAGTTCTTAAGGTAACCACAAGACACCATCTGACTATAAGCCCACCACACATCTAAACCACTTAAGTCTTCAGTCAAGAGTTAAATGCATGCAACAGGTTAGCTTCATACACCAGAGTTTATCATAACCAAAACCTACAGGAACAAAAGTAATATCTTTGCATTTTGGCAGATACAGTCACTATGGTTTGACTTACATGTTTGTAGTTTTTGTGGTGAATACACCCTTCATTTAGGATTTGCATAAAAACTGAATGATAGTTTCAGTTCATTTTTGCACAAATCTAATAATTAGTGCTACTTTAAGCAAGTCTTTCAAACGAAATGTATTCAAAGTTTAATCCTAAAAACGTGGGCGAGCAAATGACAAAAATTACACCTCGACCATACAGCTTACATTCAAAGAGCTTTGTCACTTACCCAGACACCCACACTGTAGATGCTGAGGCTTCAAGTGGTGGCATGTACCTTTGCCTCAGTGGCTTGCCTTCCATAAAATGTGTGTTAGTCTGTGATGCAAGAAACTAAAACCCACCCACAGAGAGGAATCGACTCCGCTTACTTCCCCTTTTTCTTCCTGCTAATTTTCATATCAGCCCTCTGGACAGTTTTGGTGATAAGTGGAAGCAGGCTAAACATTAACACAGGGCCATGTTTGTGTACTGCAGACAGTTAAACTCTTACATTTTTATTTCAAAGTATATTTTTTTAGTCCAGAGTCATTTGAGTAGGAGATTATCTTTAAATTCATCTCTTATTAACAGTCTTTAAACTAATCATTTTTGCAGTCAGTAAAAGTCTACTCACTGTGTTTCGCAACGATTACATGCGTAACATCCTGCATTTACTCACAATTTAAATTTTGCGCATGTTGTTGTTTTTATTTTGCAGTTTTTGACCTCCTACAGGGCCTCGCCGCTAGGGGGCAGAGCTTCGCGGACTGTCCGCTGCTGAGCGCTACATAAGGGACTCCTTCCGGTCTGAGCCTTCCTCTTTTCCTCTGCATCGGGCCGAAATCATGGTACGAGATCCTTACACTGATACATTTTAGAGAATCTAACTCAATCTTGCCGATTAAACCGTCATCGTTGCATATCCTTGAGTCTTATATATCAGCAATTATTCGACATACACGGTGATGGTAATATTAGCCATCTTCGTATATTTTACGCTGTTAAATCGTCTTTAAGCAATGCTTGATGTGTCGGTGGTAATAAACTGCCACTAGGCGCACCTGAAATCTAACCGGCCTTTTTTAAACGGACTTTTCAAGTATAATTTCAGTCAAGAAAGCTACTGTTGCAAATCAGTATTTTCAGTTTTATGTTATATGATGCATTCTCACGTGTTTACATAGCCGCTTGAGTCAATTCGCGTAAAGAAAGGATTGCATTGCTAATATTAGCTTGCTAGCTGACTAGCTAACGTCAGCAGCCTTTACCCTAACAGCAATGCGTACAGTTTTGATAAACTCCAAGTTTTAAAATTTGACAAATGTGACACGACATTGATTGAATTTGAACTTTTACAGTTGATGTATTCCACGTATAACAAGCTATTTTATCAAATTGGCATTAGCTGAAAGCTGCAGCAGTTAGCACAAGAACTCTTTGGCCCCACAATTCCGTTCATTGGCCACGTTTAGCGATATGGTTTACTTTCTAAAGTGTCGGGACGATTGAAATATGCGTTTTAGCAAATATACAAAAAGTGTAACTGTACTTTGCTGTCTAGGTGAACGTCCCAAAGACCCGCAGGACTTACTGCAAGAAGTGCAAGAGGCACCAACCCCACAAGGTTACCCAGTACAAGAAGGGAAAGGATTCCCTCTATGCCCAGGGTAAATAATCTCAATATATGAGAGGTCTTCTGTGGGCCACAAGTGAGCTTTGAGAGCTGTATATGACTGTTTGTATGTTCTGTAGGTAAGAGGAGATACGACAGAAAGCAGAGTGGTTATGGTGGCCAGACGAAGCCCATTTTCCGAAAAAAGGTAATGCTCAGCTGCATAGTGCTATTTTAATATTATTTCAATGACTGAACCAGTCATTTCAACTTTTGTTTTTGTTTGTTCTGTAAGAGAGACCAAACATTAATGATATACTCTTTCTAGGCTAAGACCACAAAGAAGATTGTGCTGAGGCTTGAGTGTGTGGAGGCCAACTGCAGATCCAAGAGAATGCTGGCCATCAAGAGATGCAAGCACTTCGAGTTGGGCGGTGACAAGAAGAGAAAGGTAAGTCATTGATGTTTTTTCATCCTTTTTTTTCTCTTTATTTTAGTAAAGACTGCATTTGCAATCCTACAGTTGAGTGTGTTTCACTAGTACTTTTAAGGGGTGCCTGAATGCCTAGGTGTCGATATTGATGCTTCTGGCCCAAGTCTATGCAGTGGACTTAAAAGTCGCTCCATTGATAGTCAGCACCTTACCATGTGCTATAATGGTGAATGCAAGGTTCCCCAACTTTGTCACTATTTCACAAGGAAGTTATCAGGAAACGTAGATGATGAGCAACACCTGATCTGTTAGAGTGAAAGCAATGTAACTGGAACGCCTCAGGAGAAAATTTGATTTAAAATCAATTTTCTTTTACAGTACAGAAGTAAGTTAGCGCTTTTTACTGTCAATAGCTGAGGATTCAGGTGTTTGTTGAAATGCATAGATTTTGATTGGAATCATTTCACTAAAGCTGAAAGTATATGGAAAACAGGGGTCAGAAGGGTTGCATTTAAATTTACAATAAGTAGTGCATTCAAGTAACTGATGAGATGTGAGGAGACAAAATACGGAAAAACCAAGACACATTGAATAAGAGAATTCCGGTTTGTTTTTCTTTGCCTTTTTAGTATGTGGTTGTGTAATGTTGCCTCAGTACTGAGGAGGAATTATCATAGCACTATTGGTCCAGTTGCCCAACCTATATGTGGATCATAATATGGCATTTTCACAGCAAGTCAATGACACAGTCAGTAAAAATGCTGTGAATTTAAAGAAATACCACTGATTGACTGCCTCTTTCTGACCTGACACTGCCTTTGTCTGTTTAACCCTGTGTAAACCTTTTATTAATAAAACTTAGTTCAGTTGGTTTTATAGCATTTACTCTTTGAAACATAACTGCTTGTCAAGTGATGTTTGGGGTCAGTAAAAATATAATTTCATGGAAAATTGAATCTTAGTTTGCATGCTTGTGCACCTTAATTCTAAATTGCAAAACCAAGAACTATTAAGTCATTAACTTATGAACTCTAAAGTCCTAAAGAAGAAAATTGGTTTCAAGTTTACTTAACTTGTCAGGGTAAAAGAGCTTTTGAATCTGGCTTTTTGACAATTAAGGCAGTTTTTGTAATGCAGTGAGTGGACAGCTTGTATATAATGTAATACATGTTTGTGTAGTGGTTTTGTATTTACTTTTTAACATATCCCACAAGAAAACATCCACCAATAAAGTTCAAAATCAGTCATGTATTATACATGAGACGCTGCTTGACTTTTTTTTTTTAATCAAACGGTTGAAAAATCATCATTTGAATACAGTGCAAAAGTGTATAATCATCGTTATAGATCATAAATTCTACATCATGTCCTTCCGTGTTAAGAGTGAGTCAGGCTTTGATAAATTAATGTTTAACTCTGCTCAAGCGTCATTTTGACTATTTCTTTCTGTCTGTTCTCTTACAGGGCCAGGTCATCCAGTTCTAAACTGTGCCCCAGTTCTCTGGAGGAAGTTGTCACTATTTTCAATAAATGTCTCAAAATATATTTTGTTGTTTGTCTCATTGCTTCTCTCTGATAATACTCTTCCAATGTGTGAAATTTAAACTTTGTCTCAAGACAGTTTAACCCATTAGCAGCCCGGTCTGGACAAATTGATGCAAAATAGTTTTCCTGGTGATTTTATTCAACATTTTAAGCAAGAAGTTTAAACCCATCATTTATATCAAAACTGATTAAAGGTAACATTTTTCCCTTATGCAATGTAGATATTCCATTTTAAAAAAGAACCACATAAAACAAAAAGTCAACATTTTTCCATCCAAGGCAACGAAAATAATCTACAAAACAGTTAAGTGCTTGTGTTTGAGGGATATGTCCTCCCAGCGTGGCCTGTAAGGCCCCTCAAAGTCGCTGCTGAAGGGAGTGACGGTCAGTAAAGTTGTGCCTGAAGGGTTGACTGATAACACAATTTTGCTCTCTGGAGTCTGAACACCCATTTCCTTGTACTGAGGCAGGATCTGTGTGACGTTACACTGCGGTTTACACAACCTCCAGCCAGGAACTGCTCTGATGGAATATCCTCTGGGACCACCAATCTCATGTTGGTTCAGCACAGCGATGGCCAGTCGGTTTTTTGACAGAGGCCTCTCCCACACCTTGAAATTGTCAAACTGCAAAACAGATTGTTTTATTCTGTGATTAGTGATCTGTACTTTGAATTACTATTACTACCTGGTCAGCCACACTTATTGTTTCAGCAAGAATCGTTACTAAAAGTCTTGGTGTCTATGAGACTTTGGTTAAAGCGTTAAACATTATAAAAACTAAATGTACTCCACATGCAGGCAGCTGTCATTCCAGCATGTGATCACGCTCTGTTTCACCTCTTCACCCACCGTAATAGTGCGATATCCTTGCTTGCCCAGTGGGTCCTGGTTGATGGCTATTATGTGTCTGTTCTGCAGCAGCTCCTTGGAGCGAGGACAAATATTCCTCAGATCATTAGACATGAGCAGAGGCGCTGCCATGATGGCCCATAATGCCATCTGAGACTCCTGCTGGTTGTGACTCAGGCCAAAGTTCCCAATCACGAGCTGGAGAAATGGACCAATATCTGAATAACAGTGTAATTTCAACTCATGGACAGAAGAATGTTAACAACATGCTGTTGAGGAGAGAGGGTTGTTTTTTTTTTTTTTTACACAATGCTTGTATTTTTGTTTTTTTCTAATTTACTGTTTTTTTAAACTGAATATAGTTGAAAGCTTTTATGGGAGTGAATAATTGTAATGCTTCAGACAACTGGTATTTGAGTCTATAGGCTGTACAGATGGATAATTATGGTTTTGACAAGGAAAAAGTGTGTTTGCTGTCTTGCCGAGAGTTGAATGAGACAATTCATATCACTCATGTCTGTATGGTCAATTTGAGGCCTGACTCAGCAGCTTATCACAGGACATGGGGACAAAGTAATTGTGGTAAGAAAATCCACCTACCAGCACTTAAAAAACTTGATAGTTTAATCATAATTTTGCTAAAACCTGCAAGACAACTTTGTTGTTTCGTGTCTTTGAGCCAAGTTAAGTGAGCAAGTTATCGACTAACTTCATATTAACTGGACAGACAGACAGAGTGGTATAACTGCAATAAAGTAAGTGAATAATAACCATAAATTGAACTACTTCTACAAGTGCGATTGGACTTCTGTAGCAGAAACACTCTGATCTGTTCTGTATATCAAAATGTAGCGAGTGGCAGTGATGTTTTTGAGATGTTAATTAAACAGCGTGGCACTTGAAAGCCTTTGGTTATATGTTCAGATTGAGGTCAGAGAGACGAGCGTACCATGTCGGGGTCGTTCCAGCCCCCGGGTCCAGCTGAGGGGACAATGACGTCTTGATGAGAAGCCGCCCAGTCCAGGATGGACTTGACAGAGCTCCACGAGTCCTCCACGTCAGCGGAGTTGCGCCAGTGGTTACACGTCTCACGAATGGCTGTGTAGTTGGGCTGCAGGCAATGAACAGCTGTTTTATGTCTTATAATAAAAATAATGTGCTGTATAATGTCATCATGCAGCTGATTATCGTGAAGAAGAAGTGTTCTTTCTATTTGTTATTATTAAGGTGATTGATCATATATGCTAAGATTTAAACTAGGGCTGCAACTAGTGTTTGTTTTGGTTTAAATGATAAATCTGAAAATAATTAGTGTTTTATTTGAATAAACTTTGGACAAAATATGAGTAAAATCAATAAGATACAGATAAATAGGAAAAAGTAAAGCTTCAAGTCCTCACATTTTGGGAAACTAGAACCACACTGATTTTTTTGCATTTTTGCTTGACTATAATGACTAAATTGATCTATTACTTGTTGCGGTTCTTATTTGAATTAAAGACCAATAACGTCTCTCTCACCTTTTGGAAAGGCCACTCATACAGAGGCCACTCGCAGGAGTACAGGATGCTTCTTCCAGTGTTGTTCAGAGCTCTTGACATGTTCATGTAGCCTAAACCAGAATAAAGTCATAAACTGTCTGATTAAACTCATTGATGTAAAACCTTTTCTATTCAGTCTGTGGTTCTGTATGAGAGGAGAATCACAGAATGAATCTAGAACATTGACAAAGATGCAATTCAAAGGTGTCTTCAAGTTTATCTGCATGATATTGTCCGTCAATGGGCCTCATTCAGCAAGATTAGGTGAAGCAGTAATCAAGGTCAAAGGTCAAAGTGGACAGTTTATGTGGTTGATATTTGTAAATTATACTTCAGAATTTAAAGCTCACCTTCTCCCAGCAGTTTCCAGTCCATATAGCAGCCATCAAACTTGAGCAGATCCACACCCCAGTCAGCAAAAGTCTGTGCATCTGTCTCATAGTGACCCAGACTTCCAGGGTATCCTCCACAGGTGTATTTCCCCAAATCTGCATAGATTCCCAGCTTCAGCCCCTTGGAATGGACCTTAAAGCAGAAAATTACAGTAGAACTGACTGATTTAGCTAACAAAGCACTGAGTGCAGTTTTATTTTTGGCAGGCCATAGTTGTAGACCAGTAGATGGCGATGTTGCACAGCTAAAAACCCTCCGCCTCTGTTTGAGACACAGCTCTGCCATCGTGGGCATAAATTTATCAGCTTCGTGGTGAACATGACTTTTTAGCTGCTTGAGCAGGACTCAGCCAGTCATAATGATCTCAAACTCAGCAGAACTGCTCTGCATAGTGACAGCAGCAAAGACGAGGGAACGACAGCAAACTCCTACCTATGAGACAAATGTGTGCCCACGAATCTCTCCTGCCTCCAGGTGCTGAATTTTTACCAGTGTGAAATCTGAGACCCGGGCTCCACATCTGGTCCTCCTCCCCTTCATTATGTAAATAATTGCAGGTCGACTCAGATGGATGTATAATGAATATGTAATTTGACTGTGTAATCACTTCCAAAGTATTTAACCAGGGGTTCCCAAACTTTTTGTTATTTGTCAAGGATTTTCCAAGTTAGACGCATTGCACCAGTGCAGATTGGTTAACACTGCACCCCACGGGTTCACATCTGTGGGAGGATGTTGTTTCGTGATCTACCATCTGTGTATAGTTCTCATAATTCAGCCCAATGACTACAAAAATGAAATAAACACTAGTATAAACTCCCATTTTACTCATATAACTTAGTAAAATACATCAAATTAAAGTGTTTCTCCCCCTTTGAAGTCCATTTAATAATATATTCACATTCAGAGTCTTAATTCTTGTTTTATACCCACTACTCACATAGTCGGCCAGTTTCTTGATGCCCCCTGGGAATCTTTTGGGGTCTGCCTGCAGGCGGCCCTGGGCATCGCGCTTTGGGTAGGGCCAGCAGTCATCGATGCAGACGTACTCGTAACCGGCCTCCTTCCAGCCCTCCTTCACCATCACATCTGCCATCTGCATGTACAGACGTTCGCTGCCAGGGCGACAGGAGGAGACAGGCAGGGCTGATAGTATCAGTTAGATGCCAGTGTTCAATGTCATGTGCAAGAGCAACACGGCAGACACAAATTCATGCCATTCTCATCAACACAACTGCCAGTTTTCCTGTTGTTCATTTTCGTCTGATGTAACACAACGGCAATTTAACCAGCAGACTGACATTTGGTGTTCTGAACTGTTAGTTTTCCAAGGTTTTCTGGGCAAAAACTATCTGCTGTACAGATGAAGTGAAGCATTTTATGCCTGTAATTAATCGGCACAGAGGTCCCTAAAATCAAACATGGAGCAGACTCCTGCTTTTCTTCTCAAGTGCTCTGCATTCATCAAAGAAAAAATGGAGACTCCTCAACTAATTTGTGATTATAACAAAGCAGCAATGACAGTTGGTGATTTGTTAATTCATAGAAGAAATTCTGATAAACCTTCATAAAACCTTGTTGGTAAGCCCAGCTGGTTTTTGCAAATATTTGCATTCGGCCTCTGTTACATGGCGTCCCAACTTTTTGGTTTTCATGGTTGTAAATTAAAAAGCTTTGGCAGTTTGTCAAACACAGAAGACTGTTGAAGACATCACTCTGGGTTTGAAAAGCACTGATGGGCCTTTTATATAAATCATTTCATTTTGCTTTCCAAAAGGTTTGTAGGTGTACCTGAAAAATTAACCCAATAACATTAAATATTAACAGGTACGCAATTAAAATAAAAAGTCACCACTTTCCTATATTTTATCAACCAAATGACCATCAATCACCAAAGGAAATAACCGGCAGGTTAATATCAAATAACACTTGTCCTGTGTTAATCCAGAACCATAACTTTTTTTTAATCAATTTGGCTAAATCTCGTTCAGCCCTGTATTTTTTGCTTTTTCTTGTTTACTTCTCTGGAACGTGTGTAAATATTTATGCTCCTTGTTTACAAAGCGCTTTGGAAATTTAGACTAAATGAAATTACACACTGGCATTAATATCTCCCACTGCCTCAAACCAAAGAGCAAATTAAAGCAAATGAAAATCGAGCCATAGGCATGACTTGTTCATGATAATATTTCCTTCCGCTTTACAACACTTTCTGAACTAGGCTACGGAAAACGATCTCATAATCATAAGATAGATGTCATAATTATTGATCGAAATCAAATGAAAAGTAAAAAAGATGAACATTTAAAATTAAAAGGGCCCATGTTATGAGTTTGCGGTGATTATTAATATGTTATGATTACATTAATTTTCTTACTTCCGGAATCGTGTTTTTTTTTGTGTCACTTTCATTACAGTCAATGGTCACTTCCTGTAGGGGGCAGGATGTCACGTGACTCGTTGTTTATAAGAGCTTTCATGTAGACTACAGTACTTATGATCAGTCATTTAAATGTGATTTAAAACAGACATTTAATAAATTAGATATTTGTAGCAGAGGGAAGATTTGGCGTATTACTCATAGAAAATGATGAGTAACAGTAATAACACTTGATTACAGTTTATTTGGCTGCTTTCCTCTTGCTTTTTTCTGGCTCGCGGTCATATCGGACTGTGTTGGATCCCCTGACAGCTCTTCTGTTTCCTACCTGATGCAGTTATTTGGGTCCTTGTCACAGTCGATATTACACATGAATCTCTCCCAGTGCAACCAGCCCATAGTTGGTGTCAGCGCTAAACCATTATCCAGCGCTTCAGCCGCGTGACCGATCAAACCGATCAGCGCAAGGAGAAACACAGCTGCGTCCATCTGTCCCTGTTTGACCCGACACTTCAGTTCAGAGATAAAAAATAAGCGACTGGATTTATTTTTGGGTCCATTTCCTCATACTAAACTCCTAAAGCCCGCCCCCTGAGTGATTGACGTAAATTTAGGCCAATAGAATTAAAGTGCGTCTGTAACTGTCCAATGGCGTTTGCCCTGATTCATCCGATACAAACTAGGAAGCGCCAAGGCTCAGGCGAAAATAAGAGAAGTCAGCTGACATTACTTTCACAACAATGGTTAAAAGTGTTTTAATTTTGATTTCACACCCAGTAGTAGGGACGAATTCAGATCGTTTATTTAAAAAAGGATTTAGGTAATCACCACAATGTGAAATTACTCCGCTATAAAACAAAAATTCTGCTTTTAGAGTTAGCCTTCTTAAGTAAAAGTTTGTAAATAACCTGTTATTATAAACATTATGGTGAAAAAGGTTTTTTTTGTCTGTGTTTACTATTTTATAGGATGTTCTAGGATAAACATTACAGGTTATTTAAAATATAATTACCAGCTAAGACATTTTTTTAGTGTTTAATTTGTCTTAAAAACTAGAGCAGGAAAATTTTCTTAACCAAGGCACGAAAACAACTGATCCTTCAATTTAGCAGAAGAATAATCAAAGTCACTTTATATGGAAATACATAGTTTTTATTGGGTAGAGGGGGTATGAAAAATTAGACTCTGAAATTAACTGGTGAACACATACAGTTTTGGTAGACCAAAAAGTACCATATTTGCCTCTGAAATGTAGTGGAGTAGAAGCACAAGAAGAAGAAGAAGTTGCATTAAATTGAAATACTCACACTCAACTGGCACAGTATATATATAAAGTACCTAGTAACATTGAATAACTGGTTAAAACTCATTTAAAATAATTCTTCAAATTTCTTTAGTGACTAAATAAACACAAAATACTATGACATGCATTTTTATTATCAAGAGCCATGACTTGAATAACCTGCTATAAGGCTCTAGAACAAACAAACAAACAAACAAACAAAAACCCTCACTGTGTAATTTGTACAAGATTCCTTTGCTGAAGTGTAACGTGTTGTGATGATGGATTGAATACGCTGCATTTTAGGACGCTGTCAACTATGATATATCAAGTATTGAAAGTTTTAAAGAAGTAGTTTGTCACTGTGAGTTCCCAGTCAACCTGCAGGATTAAAGTCCAGCTAATAGCTAACCTCCTTTAAACCCTCATTTGTTTTTTTTATGCATTTCTGCTTTTGTACCAATCAAACAAACAAGATATAACAGGCTAATTAGTGAGATTTATCGGTGCTGTTGGGAAGGTTTTGATACCGCTGAACAGAGGCAGGATTACTTTCTCATTGTTTACAAAGTTAAGCTAACTGCCTGCTGGCTTTAGCTTTATATTTTATGCACAGACATTAGTGCGGTATCAATATAAAACTCTCAACAAGATCTGTTCCTTCAGGCTGCTGGGCCTCTGAAAACCATGCATCTCTAAAGACTCAACTTTTCAAGAGTAAAAAGTAACCACCTTTTTGTTTTAAGCTTTATGTCAACGCTTTTTTTTCTAATAGGCATCACATTTTTAAGTTTTAATTGGTTTATTTAGCTGTTCCTGGAAGTCTTGTTGAGAGCCACAGATAAAAGCTTCAATAGAAACAGCTGATACTGTGGCTATCTTTTTGTATTCGCTTTCCAACAAACAAACAATGAAAGAAAATGGCTCAATTTACCCCACTGTTCCCTGAGGAGCCTCGCTAATCAAAAATGCCACACACACTATCAGCAATAATGTAGGACTATCTATATATCGACACAGCTTCAAGCTGTTTATTAGCTCCGGATCCAAGATACAAATTTTCTGGTGCAGACATTAAATGAATTACAGATTGGTTTGCTAATGCAGCTGTAAATGGACACCCTACAGAAACAAATTAATCCTGGATGTTTTTCCCTGTGAAAATTGTCAGAGATCTTCTCACACAACAGGCAGAGAGAGGGATGAGTTTTGTATTCAATGTGAGACTTTGCCATTTCGTTGAAATTTAGGGAGACAGCTGGAAAGAGTTTACTTGCTAATGAAAATGGTGATTTTAGAGGTTTTTCTGCACAAAGGAGCTGAAACTCTACAGAGAAAACGTCAGCAGAGCACCTCAGTAAACTCCCCCCGTGATCACACTCCCACCAGTCCGTCATTGCTGTGAATGACTCGTTGTGTCCTGATATTGAGAGGAAGTTGGCAACGAATGAGGAAGCATCCGTGAGTTGGCATAACCCCAGATTATGACAATAATCCGCCTCCTCGTGGCTGGTTGCATGTAAAGGGAGGAGCATAATGAACACAAAACCTGACCTTTCAGCAAAATGTCAAGGGTGTCTATTTGAACCCTAAACATTATCAGAGGCTTCACCAGGGGACAGGCCTGATACAGACAATTTGTCACTGGCTATAGTTCATATCAGTGCCAGTGAGAAACGGCGTCAAGGCTCTAAATGTCAGATTTCAATTTGACTCACCCCGCCCCCTCCTCCTCCTGTGATGGATGGACCAATCCAGCTCACTTTGAATCTTTGTAAAAATGGGATCTCGTCCACCGTCCAGATACAGACCTTTGCTTGTTTGTTTTTTTTTGCAGCATAAAGGAGCAGTGCGCCTCTATCTGTACAGTGGCTAATTGAGATTGTTGACAGATGGGCAACCTGTGCTTTCTGTCTGGCTCATGGCTCCCCAGAGCTTTGACGCCAATCCATCATGTCCCTTTCTTCGCCAGAGTAATTGAGGAGACTGTCATGGCTGACTTATGTTGGCAACTTTGTTATGAAGTGTATGGAGATAAAATGAAAGGGGAAGCTGTTACGGTGCCAAGGAGCTCCATTATTGTATTGATCTATAGAGACAGGCGGCAGCACGAGCAAATGTCATCAAAAAGTTGTGCCTCCTTAAGTGCAACAACTAATACTATATGGCTCACATACCCTCATTGGAAAATCATTTATTGTCTTTTAATTAGCTGCTTAAGTTGTTTATGTGACTTACAGGAAAAAGAGCCTTCATGTGCTGATGTTGCCACTTTAATTAGGTCCTTGTTGAACTGAGAAACTGCAGAATGGCTTTTGGTAATAAGCTCATAATATCACCTGTAAATTACTTTGTTGATTGATGATATTTTAAGTGTATTTTTGTTTTTAATTAAACTTCTCAGTGCATTTCTGTATTGAACTATAGATTGATCATGAATCCTCTGATTTCTGATATGATCTTAGGTGGTAGATTTATGGTGAACAAGTTGTTTGTGAGACTTCTTCATGAAGTTTTAAACATTTTTTAAGCCTGAACTTACTTTGCAAGTGCAGTTAAAGGTGACATATGTAACATTTCAGCCTCAATTACTGTACAATCGCAATTACAAAGACATGAAACAGTTTTTATACCTGGAATTTAATTTAGGGCACCTGATTGAAAACCAGAAGTCCTAACAGTTCTACCATATAAGACCTGCACTTTATAAACACTGCACTTTGTATTATGATTCATCAATTCGGATAGGATCAAATGAATTAAAGCAGATTTGACAGCATTTTTCAGCCACATTAAAGCAATGAGTCATGATACTTTGAAGTGAGGGACTGAATGACTAACACCTTTAACATAAAGTTTAATGTTTTAGTTGCACAATTTTAATATCTGCAAATGCATTTTGACAAGTTGTAATCACGGTGTAAATACAGGTCACGTGGCAATTGTGACCGGTCCAAATGCATTTGCAGATATGTTATTAAAGATAGTTAAGTAATGAAGATCTCAAAAATATATTTTGACTTGCCAGAAATCCTTTGAGAAAATGGAATCAATATTTTTTAGATTTTTTGATGGGTTTGTCTGTATTAGACAGTGGATGGTTTAGAGGTGACAGGTGAGAGGGAGAGGCTGAACAATGTGCAACAAACATCCCTCCTCCTGTTTCAAACCAAGGACTGCATTTTAAACATTTTACCATCAGACACATAAGAATTTTTCTGTAATATTTGGTCCCATTTTCAATTTCAGATATCTCTAATTAAACTGTGACTACAAATGAACCATTTAGTTGTATGGTGACTAAAAACTGAACTGTTAGATGTGTTTAATTAGATTCTCAATGGTTCATTCATACTAATCAAACTGTAATTAGAAAGTCATAAATGCAGCACACATAGCTTCATTACCCTCAGTCTTATCTACAGAACATTAAATCGGCTTGCCTTCGATACCATGTTAGAAGAGGTTTTCTTCAAGTATTAGCGTTACTGGCTATTTAATTTTATTTTCCTGCACATTCTCACAGCTGGGAAGCATGAAGTGCAATGAGAGATTTCTCAGTTCTTTGTGAATTGAATGAAATCTCTGTCGAACTCACAGGAGGGGAACCACAGAGTTGCATCAACAACAGTTTTTGTGTTGCAGCAGCTGCACGTTCTGTATTCTGAGGCCATTTTTCTCCTAAGCGTTGCTCTGTGAGTCTTTGATGAATTATTTGACATTACATTGAACACATAAGCAGGCAGGAAATTACTTTGGCTTCAAATGTAGAAATTTTCCTTCACTTTAGTTCCTACCTCTCTGCAGCTCCCCTGCAGATGTTTAGGCTCCATGCTGGGGGCAAGTCGTTTTTATCAATAAACCTTCATAATAAATTATTTACCGAATGCATAATTCACCCCTAACAGCTGAAGGGTTCAATCGAAAGAAGCACAATTTATTATCATTTTTAAAAAATATATTCAGTATTTCAGAGAGAATCATCAGTATCTTCTGCTGCTCTCATGCTTGTATGAAGCACCAAGCATTTGGCAGATTTTTGTCCTGGAAATCATGAGACTAATTACGATTTTACTCCCTTGCTAGTGTGAACATTGTGTTCAATGATCGTCTCCTGGTGATTACATCTGAAATATTATCACTAATGGGAGCAGCTGCTCCAGCAGGGAGAATACCGAGGCTCAGCAGAGGGTAGTTCAGGATATGTTTTGAGGAAATCAGTTTTTACAGTGTGATCGATATTAAGTCAGTTTGTAGTCCTTTTAAAAAGTCAGGTAGAACACAAAGGCTGACCTTCGCTCTTGCTGTTGTTTTTAAGGCGGTATGGACCTGCCAGGACTAATCCTGCCTTTGAGGAGACCTGATGATGCAGGTTCTCCTCCATAATTAGATAGACCTGTGTATTGTGTGCTATAGCTGGTACACAAAGTGGATTGCAAAATCAATAACAAGCAAAGAGAGGCTGCAAATATCTAATAAAATCAATGACAAGTGCAGCTCAGTATGCAGGACATTTACTCAAGAATATTTTAAGGCTACTTGGGGTCTACTTTGCGTCTTGTTCTGTGGCATTTGTCAAGTCTGTGTCTATTTAAGTTAAACTAGATGGATTACGGGCATGTCGAATTCAGTTTCGCTAAAAGTCTCATGGAAACTGCTCCTTTAAATGCACAATATGTCATTTCTGTTGCCAGGGGTCTCTCTACTGAAATGATGCAAACAACAGATGTCTTTTTATTACATTGTGAAGTAGCATTGGATCGTAGGATCTGTTAGATTAATTCTTTAACAGCAACCACTGCAGAATAATGTTTGACTTACCAAGGCAGAAGTTTTCACAGACGAGGTGATAAATCTGAATTTGAACATTGTTAAAAAACATCTGGGATAATGTAAGTACAAAACACGACAAAAGATATAAAAACTATGCTGCCATTTTTAGCCCTTTTCGTATGGAAATGTTATATTTTGTATATGCTGGATCACATTACCCTGATGAGGTTTATTAAAGTAAACCAGATGATTACCAGTTTATTTGGTCTAATATTGTGTATTTTTTTTTAATGTATATACATGTTGACTAAGCAGTGATTGATTATTAGCCATGTCAGTGTTCCTCCAGCATTTTAATTGAGGCTGAAACATCTTAATTTCTCCTCACGCGGACATTCATTATGTGAAGATGATGTATACTACTGACCTTCATGACCCTCTGATGTTTAACTAGCGCCACCATGAGGCTGACATTTGTGATATAGGATGAAACATCTCATCAATAATCGATGGTGATTAAACCTGGTAAAGACATTCATATCCCCTTTGGGATTGTTTGTGTGAATTTTGATAATCCCTTTATGTTTCATCCTCTGCCCTCATCGTTAAACGTAACTGTGTTCAGTACTTTAATAAATTTCCACATAGGTGCAAAACATTTGACATTTTCAGCTAAACTTTGTTTTTATGTCGATGTATTTATGCAGAGTGCATATATAAAGTTACCATTTTACTGTTTTTACATTTACTTTGCAAAACTATCAACACAAATGACCATTTTACACAAACAGGAAATTAAACCATGTTTAATGTCAGATGTGAATTTAAATAACAGCTGGAAAGCTTCTGTGAGCTGCTTCTTTAATTTTGCTCCTTCTGACCAAATTTAGTATGCATGCTGTATTTTGTCACTTTTCCAGTGTGAACAGGCTAAATACTAGAAACCTGCCTGGAATGAATATGTGGTCCCAGGTTTAGAGGGAATGATTGAGAACTTGTAAATATCACCAGCTAATAATCAACATTTTAGCATTCTGACATTTCCTTTTAGCTGTTAGTCTTAGTATAATGATGTTATTTGATTCAGGAAATATAAAAGAAAGGTGACATCCTTATACAAATATCACTTACTTTGACCAACACACACATAGTGACTGGTTGTTCTCGTGTGTTTTTGTAATTTTATTGGATTAAATTGCAGGTCATTAGTAGCTGCATGTTACAGCAAAACTACATACAAACCAAACTTGACTTCAAAACAAAGTCATTATATCAGAAACGGTTCCTGAGAGGTCTGTTTACTGAACTGCTGAATAGCTGTGAGCAGGTTTTCAATCCTCCATCACTGCCATTCATTCTGCTTCGGTTCAGCATTTTTGCTGCGTAAAGTTCCAGACACAGCGACCTTTGTTTTTCTGTTTTCTCCATTACAGAGTCAATAATATCTGCAGGTTATTTATGATCGCAAGTCTTTTGTTTTTACAGAGTGTAAAACAGCAGCTGGGTCTTAACACAAGCGGCGTCTCGACGTACGTAAAGTGAGGATGAAGTCAACCTTTTTACAACATCAGACTCATCTTTTATGGTTCACATGTTGCATCTGTGTAATAGATGCAGGCCTGACCTTTTCACATGGAGATAAACGTCGATGCCCCACGTCCCATCACCAAATCAACCAGGCAGCACCAAGCAGCTTGCAGCTTGAAAGCTAACACTTGCATGTCAGATAGTTAGGTTTAAGATGCGATCTGAAACTACAGACCTTCAAGTTTTAATGTTCTCCATTTTGTAGCTGAGTACTTCTTACTGATTCTGAAAGAGTAGAATCGATTTTGTCTTTTTCGGGCTACGCTTTCTAATTAATTTTTCATCTGAGGTTGAAAAATTCAGCTCGTTCTTTCTTTGAGACGTTGCCTCTGTATTACCTGAAGAAATTATTCTGTATAGGAGTTCAATATGTCTCAGGTTACCACGAACCTGCAAATTGATTTCTCCGAGTGGGTTTTGCAGCCCGGAGCACATTTTTTGTTATTCTCTTTGCTCAAAGAGGAAAAACTAATAATTTCACACACAACACTACACTTTCTTTTTTTTTTATCACATGAAATGTATTGTTATGTTGCTCTATTTTGGTGGTGGAAATGAGCAGCAGCCGAAGGGGAAAGGGTCATCAAGTCATATTATTCCACCTGGTCATGCAGAGGGCAGCAAGGTCACATTTCACCCCCTTAGTTTAACCAGTAACATGATCTTTTATGACAGCAAAAGGCCACATGTGATCTTAATGGACAGAAATACAGATGTGAGCAAGTATATATATAGATTTCCACAGTGTTCATACAATGAAACATGGTTAGTGGGATGCAGGATGCAGGATTCAGGATCTTAAGAGTAGCATCACCATGGTAACAAGGCAAGATCACCATCTCTGTGCATTCACGAGATCCCATGATTGCAATTCCATGTCTATGTACCCATGCTCCTAACCCCCCCCCATTGTTTACAGACCTGTGAAATCTCCAACATGCTAAAGTGGGGGCTGCAGCTCATTACCCCTGTTACACTTGACTGGTAAGCTTTTCGACACTTGAATCAAAAGGCAAAGGCATAATTGGATTCAAATGGGATTTTAACCTATTAGAATAATTTTCTGTGTGCTGGAAGATGCTAAAATTTTAATGCTTAGTTCTTTTCATATTAAATGCTAATGAGGAATTGGTAGGTCAAAGCAAAGCCTATTCACAGCTCCTTAATTGTCTGACATGGAGATTAAAGGTTGTGGCTGCCATTACTCTCAGTAAAATGTTTTCTTTAATGGTTTGTGCATCTGTATTTTTTTTTAAACATGCTTGAAGATGGACTGCTTCAGCCTAATTCACCTAATGTGATTAAATTATTTAAAACACAGAAGAGAAAACAGACATGCTGAGACATTTTGGCACTGTTTGCACTTGAATAACCCTTTGCTTTTGCTTTTGCTTTGTTTTTCTACGTCAGAACTGCAACACGAAAAATTTGCATTTTAAAGCCTTTTTCTTCTTTTCCCTGGTGAAACAAAAAAGTTGTGAAAAGGTGTTATTCTAATGAGCTGCCAGTTTTTGATGAGATGCTCCAGTCGGAGATAAATTTTACTTTCATGACAGAGAGCTTTTTAATAATAACCCTAAATAAATGTTTTCAAGTTTATCTGGAAGAAAATAGTTTCTTATAATTCTGCTTTAAAATGAAAACCAACTAATGGAAAACCGACCTTTCACATCTTGACATTAATAAAGCCGCACTACTTGATGGTTTCAGGCAACTTGGTGGCAGCAGAACAAGTTATCAGCACTGCATTGATGTAATGTATTCATATTATAAGATGACTCCACTTTTCCAAGAGCTGATTTGTAAAAAAAGACTTTCTAAAGCCTCAACACACTTTCACTTCCTGTTTTCAAAGTTTCCCTGAGATTTTTTTAATCCAAGGAGAGGGGAGTCCTTGTGCTTAAAGCCTTTTCTCTAGTAAGTGAAAATGACTTAAAAGCAAAATGTAAATCCCACATGTGTGTAGCTTGTCTATCAGTCACATAACTACTCACACACTCTACTATCAGACTCTTGAAACAGTTGCTTTTTGCAATAGAAGTTGATTTTCAGACTTTTTGTCTTCTTTTTCATGAGCTCCTCATCACTGTGATAGTAGTTTCTTATATTCTTGACAAATTAATTAGTCCTCTTCTTCTGTAGTGGAGATGTTGGGAGACATGTTGGAACTGTCTTATTATCTTTCTACATTATTATCTATTTCTAAAAAGAAGGAGACGAGGAGTAAAAAAAGAGAAAGGACAGCAGAGCAACATGATTGGTCAGGTAGTCCCATGTTGTCCCTGTTTTTTGGTTATTAACAGAAGTTAATTTGGATACAAATAAGAACAATGCAGACTGAAGATCTGAGGATATCCTCTACAGTGATGACTGACAGAGTCATTATCAGTCAGCCAAGAAACATTAACGCCACAGTGGTGCTAATCTGGTTGAAAAACAATATCCTATGTGATGTAAATTTGGTATATTTGGTATATTTGGTTAAATGCAACATATTTTTACCATGTTTTTTCACATCAGGCAGGTAAAGGGCAACATTATTCATACCAAGTTGGGTTTTGGTCCACCTGATGAAAATTCATCCATCCATTGTCATTCCATTATCCAAGGATGGGTCATAGCAGCAGCTAAGCAGGGTATTCCTGAGGTTTCCTCCCAGCAATGCTTCCCAGCTCCTCCTGGGGGCTTTAAAGGCGTTCCAAAGCCAGATAAGATATACAATCCTTGCAGCAAGCTTTAGGTCAACTCTGAGGTCTCCTTCCTATTGGAGGCGCCCTGAAAACCTCCGAAGGGAGGCGCCCAGGAGGCATCATAATTAGATACCCTCAACTCGCTCCTTTCGACATGAAGAAGCGAAGGGTTCATCTAATGGCTATGTTTCCATTATTCACTTTGAATTCACTTTACTCTAGTCTTCAACAAACCCCTGAAAAAGATATCCGTGTCTTTAGACCCTAATTGCTCTGTTACCAGCTATTTGCTAATGTCATCTGGCTGCCGTTCGTTGCTTTGCATGAATTGTACGCTGGATTTCTCAGAGCTTTTTAACTGCAGCTTCTTGCTGCTGCAAAAAATTATGTGAGGGGTGAAACTAAAACAAAATCGTAAGGATGGAGGCTGTAAAACCAAAACAAAGAGCTGAAAAGCACAGTCATGACCTTTTTGTGGGATTCTTGCTTAAATAGATGCTACATTTTTATCGCAAGAAAATGTCGGCCTTAACACCTTTCACATAGATTTGCAAAAATGTCTCATCCTGCTTAGATCAACTTGAGAGGGGAAATCTTGGTGACGATGTGGAAATGTTTTTTGCTCTCACAGCAGGGTTAAACACTCGACAAATAGCCTTGGGTAAGGACATTTTATGACATTCAACTATGCATTTAATATCTATATATCACAATCAGTGGCAGGCAATAGAAAAATGCAGGTTTGTGCAGCAGTTTTCGCCCTCGTGCAGTTACAGTGACACATCGGATGAGATATGTGTGGTGGGGGGTAACTGAATGAGACAGACCATTACTCAGCAGGAAGTGGACAGTAAATAAAAGGGTGTGGTTGCACCTGCTGAGCATTCCCTGCAGAGTCTCGTCCTTCACAATTCGACTCCCCTCCAAGTGTTGTGATGTAAAGCTCAACAGAAACATAACAAAGAAAGATGCGATAGTTTTTTCTATTCTCTCTCTCTTGCTCCTGGAGAAAGTGCTCATAGTGATGACGATAGTAGTTCTTGAGCAGAGAGGGGAGGAGAGAGAAGGAGAGGGAAGAGCATCTGACTGGTGTTGATCCTCTGCATCATCTTCAAACACCAAAGTCCCTTTACTCCAGCTCAAGCATATGCATTGTGCATCATGTACGCTCACTCACACACACACACACAAACACACACACCTTCATGCTTCAGCCCCTGTAGACTGGTTCCCTCCCTCCCAATAACATCCCCACATCTCACAGAATTATTCACTCTTGGCTTCTCAGCAGGCCTTTTGTTTCCAAGGCAACAGGGCCTGCTGGATGTGTTGGGTTTGCTGTAGTCCAGACAATCAGCATTTTTAAGATTTCATGGCTTCGTGGAGAAAAAGTTGACCAGAAATAGAAATCTTTTTCATTGTTTTCAAGATGCAGAAAAAGACGACACATGACTTTTATTATCATTGGGAAAATAATGATTCCTGGTGATTATACTCAAAGCAGTAGAGTATAGTTATGCATTGCAGCACCTGTTCTCTGACCTGTAGAGGCAGAGAGCTCTAAGACATCCTCTACTGGCATCTTGGTGCTTTAAAATTCACATGTGCATGCTCATAACAAGCCATTTTAAAACAAGAAGCAAGAGAAGGAGAAACAAGAGAAACAATGGTGTAAAAATTTTGGAAACACAAGTACAGGTTCTTTCACACAAAATGTTGAACTGTACATGTGAATTATGAATAGTCTTTCCTATAAAATTCACCCTTTTTCTGTGAGGAGCAAACCATAATGTATAAGGTCCCATGATTAGTGATAGTACAGCCCAGCACTGAGGAAATGTTTCATCGTTCCCCCCCTTCGTTGGGTAATTTTGCATTGGGGATATCAGAAAGACGATCAACCTCATCTGTTTTACCCAGATCAGGGTTTAGAAAATTTAAGGGAAAGTTGAGCAGCGCTCTTGTCTACAGCATATTTGATCTGAACAGTAAACACAGTGTCAAATGGACCAGATCAGACTCTGGTCATCACTGATGCTGGTCACTGTGTTTCTCCATGAGGCCTGGAAGCAATTCAGACATGCACAAAAGTCATTTTAAAGTATCATGTTCCATAATTCTGGCATACTTGGCTGTTGCCACCTTTTTTGTGCACTACTGCATGTTTTGTTGGTGTAAAAAGGGACAGATAGAGAAGCCAATTCATTGGATGGTTGCAGTGTGTTTTCTTTTCTGACTGAATTGCTGAATAAAATGCTGCAGTCTTTTACAGTTGGAGTTCAAGCTCAGTTCACCAAAGTAGACCACATGTGTCAGCAAAAGCCTTCTGTGCCTGTAGCCTCACCCACGTTTGTTTCTTCACCACATCTTGTTCTCTGCTTCTTTAATGGCTTATAAACCATTTAGCTGTTACAGTGAACCATCCCTGAACTGCACCATTTCAGTAACTTCTTTTGCATGCAATAAGCGTACAAAACAGTCTCAGTACGATGCATCAGTGGCCATAGGAGTTAAGGTTGGAGTTGGAGGAACATGACACTACTTTGACAGAAAAGCAGCCTCAGTGGGAAGGAGGAAGTCCATCAGTGGGGGATCGGTTATTAGGCCAGCAGGGCACGACATGGGAGACCCACCGCTGCACTCACAGTAATCACATCGCTGCAGGAGCTCAGGAAAAGCAATGAAAGTGCTTCCAGTGTTGTTGCTGCTGCCTCACTGTGGATGAAGGCCGGAGGCATGTGATGCACGGCGCGTAGGTTTCAAGCTAAGATGCCATCCTTGGTGGTGTAGATGTCTGATGTGGAGGGCAGCAGAAAAGTTGGAAAGAAGTTGTGAAGTCCTGGTCTTTACATGCAGCTTTCAGCATCCAGGCTCTAAAGGACAACATGTGTGCATGGGAACTTTAACACAATAACAATAGCAGAAATCAGTGTTTTAGCAGGTAATTTCTGCAGAATTTACACTTAGCAGATGCACAGCAAATATCTCCATTTCAAGTATGTTAAAGACAAAACTAATGAAACAATTAGGTCCCTTTAGGTCACAAACTTTGGACAGAAAACGAACCTCTCACAGACCGATGGCACAGAGAAAGAAAGAGAAAGAGTTTTTGATCAATTACAACTGAGGATCAATGTGATGAGACATCACCTCTCAAACTATTAACCCTTTGAAAAGTTTCTCATGTCTGAATTTTAGTTCTTTGAAAAGTCAAAAAAGGTGGCTACTACATCCAGCCAGACTGGTAATCTTACTATTTGTCTCCCAAGTTACATTTAATCATAAAAACTCCAGCATTCAGACAATTATATCTTTTATACATAATTTGTATGCATGACAGCAAACCTCTTTAAGACTTTTAAAACTGCTAAAACTTTTAAAACTTTGAAACTTGGAAATCTTTAACTACAAACCATTGACCCCTTTTGAAAGTTAAGATTTTAAACTGTTTTTTTACTTATTGTGTTTAAAATAGCATGCAGCATATGGTTCCATTACTTTTGAATGAAAAACAATTTTGGGTTTTTTATATTAATTATGTAGATCAGCATGAGAGGTCAAACTCCTTGCTTGCATGCTAATTTACAGCAAAAAGGAGGAAGAAGAATGAGCAGACTGACAGGGTCCTGCAGGCACAGCCTTTGCTTTTGACCTGCCAGTGAAAACAAGCAAGATGAAGATGGAAAGGCCAACCTTAAGAGACATCACAAGCATTCATTATCACGCTGTCTTTGGCATTCTCTGGGACACGTGATATTTAACAAAGGGACTTTTCTTTGCCTCACTTTTAATTAGCAGAGAAGAAGATGACCTTTTTCAATTGTCACAGTGTGTGTCACCTTTAGAGAAGCAAAATTTACCTCCTCATTGGCCGTATAGCTGTAATGTGTTCAGCTTACACACAAAAACATATACAATAAACACATTTATAGACAATTATCTATATCTGAATCTTTAGGTATTAGAGGCCAGCTAGGATTTTAGATTAGATAGATTTACTAACAAAAGGTTTCCATGGTTATCAATTTTATTCGCATGTTCTGTGTTCCCTATGAAGCTCTGTACTGCATAATTTATCATGTGTTGTAGGCAAAAAAGTTATGCAAACAGCTTACAGCTCTAATAATATCACATGTCAGTGTATTTATGGGGTATTTTTCAAACATATGGGCAGATATACTGTCATGAAAGATATTGCAAGTTTATCTGCTTGTGAAACTGTGGCTTCAGGGGCCCTCGGGGGCATCCATCTGCCCCGTCAATAATCCCTGCATGATCTCCCCTGTGTTTGTTGGCTGTGGTGCAGGTGCATGCTGTTCATCCAAGCTCAGAGCTGAGGCTCCGCCAAGCAAAGAAAAAGGGGATCTAACAGACACATATACCTTCACCCTGACACATTCAGATGTGAACTGGATGTGGTTTTAGATGATCTCTACTGGCCAGCATGTTGGCTCCACACTATCAGTCCACACCTGGGGATGATTGCCTTGATTTCTCCTGGGGTATTTAAAGGGCAGCTCACGCAGCTGGTGAAACTGCATGTGACAGAGGAGCAAGCTGCAAAACAAAAAGTTTTTTTTCCAAATTAGTCAAATAAAGAGAAATAGCATTTTGGAGGATTCAACAGAATATATTTAGAGTTGTTTAAGAAGACCGGACTGAGAAACTTTGCTACTTTTCCTCAAAACATTTTAATGTGTTGCTACCTTGTGGAGAAAACACCTGCCATACCTGGGCTGAGATGATAGTAAACCAGAGGAACCAACAACACAGAGTCTGCAGGAGCTGCTGCAGTTGACTCATGTAGCCTGAACACAACCTGCAGAGGAAACACTGTCATATGCTAAGCAGCTACCAAAAACTTTAATATGACGCTCTACAGATGATGTGCAAGGAGGCAGAAGCTTCCCAGGACTCCATCTAAATCCCCAAAATAACAGAGGAGGATAAGAGGTGGACCTACAGGCGTTGGAGAAGGGTTCAGAGGAGCTGAACTCACTGCTGGCTTTGATCTACCACCAGATAAGGTAAGTTATCATGAAACTATTTAAAAAGAAGTACTGGAAAAAGATAATTTGATAGAGTACAACCGCATGTTAGCTATCCACTGTTGGGTCCCTTATCTCTTCTTTGAGAGAATCATATAATCAAAAACAGTGATAAAACAAGGTGGTAAAAAATGGAAAAAGAAAGTTTGTGTTGCACCAAATGCCTCCTAAAGTTTCTCTGAGAGTTGATATGGAAGCAGCTGAGTCAGACATGAGTTGTGATAGGAATTCTTCATACTGTAGTCTGGATGCAGTATGGCCCATGTATATATTTACATTGAAAAAATGATGCAGACACAAATAAATACTGAGTTTTGAATAGAACTGGAGCCATTTTGAGGTGATCTTAGGAAGAAAAGTGTATTGTAATGGTGCTGAAGTGGGACTGAAGCCTTCTGGCTACTGCTGTTTTCATATTCTGATGCACAACTGAGTGAGTGAACTCAGCACAGAGATAAGAGTGTTTTTTTTTGAGCTGAAGAATTGTAAGTTGCATCAACTGAGCTCGCAAGATCCTTCTGGCTGTACACGACCACAGGAGAAGGAGGCCTGCGAGAAGAAGGTTGTCTTTTCTGTTTCTTATGATAAACACTCATATTTTCTTTCACTAACAGAAATGGGCAGCGTGACCGTGAAAAATAATCCCCAAAACTAATTGAAAAGAGACTTCAAACCGGCGTTTCTGTGCATGCACACTGTGCTTATGCCTGTTTTATGAAAATAATGAATAAACAAACATAACCTCAACATTCAGAGCACCAAAGCATTTGGTTTGACCTGACTGCGAGTCACAGAGGTAAAAGTAATGAAAGTAATGATCAGTGTTTAGGAGCAGCGAAAACATATTCTGCTTTATATTCTCTCTTTGGTGAGAAGCCAAATAGATATTTAGTCGTCTCAACTCCACACATGCAGCCATATGCACGTGTGTTTGCACAAATAAGCTTTGTCTCGCAGGGAGGTGATTATTTTCCCTCTTGGTTCACCTCTCCAAGCAAACTTCCAGCACTGAGTCAGTGTCAGAGCAGCGGAGGAAAAAGGCTGCGAGCTGTCTCCCTCCTTCACTCTCTTGGGCATAAATCGCAGTGTGAGTCGTGTCTGATGGACAGGACAGAAAAAAAAAAAGAAGGAAGAGAAAATCCTCTCTTTACTTAAATAGTAGGCAGAGCAGAGGCCTGGAAGCAGGGTGAATGAAGGCTGGTAAGGCTGTTGCAAGCAAAGCAACAAACATCCATAAAGATGCACACTACTTCCTTTTGCATGTCTGTCCCTGGACCAGGGGCCACTTACCTGCAGACCTCTTACATGAGTTACTCAGAGAGGTGGAAGTGGATAAAATGTAGACAACAAAAGGTACAGGGAGAAATAGTAATGTGTTTTTGTATTTGGTGGACAAATTTTGATTCTTTCAGTTATTTAAAAGAACCAATATTGAAGTGTAAAAATACTTCAAGTAAAAGTCTAAGCTTGAAAATCCCTGCACAAATAAAATTACAGAAGTATCATCAGCTACTTGAATCAAAAGTAAAAGTACTCAGTGGGTTACTGTGTCGGTTATGGAGGTAATCTGAACTACAGCTTGACTGATGCTGGCTGATATTTGTCCTTCAGAGTTTAAAAACCAGCAGATAGTAATTGTGGGTGTAATCTCTCATGGACCAAGTAAATGCTTTTAGTCACTTTTCATTACAGCTTTTTATACATAGTATCAGTGTGTACAATTTGCTGGACTTTTAAAATTGAAAGTGTATCCTTTTTGTAAAAATTCTTTTCCTGCATTTGTCTTCTAAAACTTAACTGAAGATGTTGCTGATGCTTTTGTATTAAACCCAAATAAAAACTACTCTCTGCCTTGTTCAGATGACCTACGTGCACTGTTGCTGCAGAGGGAAGTCTTTATGAATATTATGCATCTTATATGGAGAATTGCTTTCGTACCTAATTAAATTTTCGAGCCTCATTTCCCCCCGAAGAAATTCTGAATATCTTACAAAGTGAGAGACTTTTGCAAAGAGGTTTGACATAATTCTGATTGGTGCCTTTTCTCTCTACAGGCGAGAAGGAAAGGAGCTAATTCCTTGTTTCTCCTGTTTGCTCACAAAGGAAATGCAGTGCACATGTATGTCTATAACTATTATCTACGTAAGCCCCCGAGCTGCCTCTCTCAGATGTTGGAATTACAGAAATGTAGAAGCGCTGCGGGGGATTAGTGGAAATGAATCCACATAGGATTTTCTGCATAAGTATCCACAGGGATGAGTTCTTCAGTGGAGCTTGAAACACAGGTTTTCCCCTCCATGTGCTCGAAAGCATGTCACATAAAGATGCGTGTTTCTGATTTTTGTTTAAAGGAGACAAAAAAGTCTCCAAATTGTAAAGGGACTCTGACTTCTAGATATGAATTAAATTAGAAAAAGAGTATAAATTGAACAGCCTGGGCGCTTTTCTGACCTTTGTGCAGAGATGGTGCATCAAAGCTACATCAACCCTCTTGACTCATGCAAACAGGATGGACAGAGACTGACTTGTCAGATCTTCTTAGCATCATTTTTCCTAACATTTGTCCTTGCTTTGGCTATCTGGTTGATGTTAAATGGTTGTCGGCGGCATGTTTGTTCGCGGAGCTCGACTTCAGCGATCGAATGTGGTGGAACATTTTGAATCTCTGCTGTAGATTTAAGGAGAACGGCAGAGATGTTTGATGGCTTTGTGTTCTGCATTTCTCACAGCTGACACAGCATCCTGTCAACACTTCTCTAAACACACTGCTGTCAACTTCAGGATTGTTTCTTCTCCTTACCTCAAAGCACCATCCATTATGTAGGAACCTGAGCTGCTGACTGAGGGAGCGGTGACCCAAACAGATGCCACCAAGGCCACAGGAAATGCCCTGTTTCTATTTAAAGACATTCAGAACGTGAATGTAGTTCATTTGTATTTTGTGGTATGAAGCATTATGTAGTCAAAAACCCAGAAACAACAAGCACTTCAGTGAGAAATTAGATCATGAAGCTTTTAGTATGTTGATATATCAGATAAAGGGTTTGCTTTATGTCAGCTCAATGAATGTGTTTTCCAGTTTGTGTGGAGGGTCATGTGTCTTAAAGTACCAGCACATTATATTTCTGTGTTCACTTCACTGCCTCACATTCACCTCTATGACTGATGAGTTCTCGCATTTGTTTTTTTTGGTTTTGTAGAAAACCAAACCAACACACCACTATTGCATCATAATATTATAAAATTAGACCATTTAGCACAAGACAGACAGGACATTTGCATTAAAACTTAAAACCACCCATGCAGTAGAAAAAAAGCAAGAACATCCATTTTCATGTGCTAGATGACATTCACAAGGGTTTGCATCTTTAATGCTGTGTGGAGCAAGCACTTTTCTCTGTTTACACTCATATATTTAAAGGTGACACGTGTAGCATTGTCTCATTAATACATCACTGTCAAAAGAAACCAGTGTTTTCCCCCCATGGCTGCTGTTACTTCATCCAACATGTGTTCAACTGTTTTTTCTAGACAAGCAGTAATATTTCTAATGTTTGGTACCACAGATATCATTTAGCAGTACAACTATTATTCTAACTTTTATTATTGCACCTATTCTCAATGCTTCTGGATAGTCTTTTAAATGAAGCTTTTTTCCACATTAATTTTTTTTTTTTACATTAAAATATAGTTCAGAAAAAAAATGCTGTTCACGGTACAGTTGCGGTCATAATTATCTTCTGAATTCATTAAGTTGACCAAAAAAACAATTTCAATGCATCAGAAAGTAATAAGAAAGCAGAAGAAAATGGCAGAAAGAAAACAGCTCATACAATGCAGCAATGATTGATGTTGTAAAATTTTATTGAGTGAAAATTCCTTCACACAGGAGTGTTTTCTTTATTTGTGTGGGTGTGTGTCTGTGTTTTTGTGTGCGTGAAAGCGTAAGAAGCTGGTGCTCTAAGGGACAGCAGTATTGATTGCAGGTCTTAGGTCGCTCTCTTAAAGCTCACACATCAGTTTCAGCTCTGTCGTCAATGACATTCAGCTCAGATGAGGAAGAAGGGGGCGGGGGGGCATGTTGATTATCCCAGAGGGAGACAGGAAGGGCATGGCTCATACATGATGACCAGCAGATACATCACATGTTACATCCCTTCCTCCTCTGCTTATTGTGTGTTCATTGATACTCACCTGGTGACCCGAACATGTGTCACTCAAACACCAAAGCATTTCTCAGGAGGAGGTTTTCAATTGAGCATTTGTGTGTAACAGAATGTCAGAGGCGTTCAAAGCCTGTGGGATAATGTGTATTTAATGATATCATTTGGGCTCTTTTGGGGGATTACTTTATAGATTAGACCCTCTGATAGCTGAGGTTGTGGTTTTGGTGACTTGTGACAGGAGATGGATTTGGATGAGGAGGTGTATTTATTAAAAGTCTTTGCACTTTTTAGATTTTTGTATATATAGCAAAAGTGAATCTTGAGAGCTGTGAGAAGATCCTACGTTACTTGAATCCATCAGTCTTCCTGCATCTTTCAGATACAATATACATTATAATGAGACATGATGTTTTCTGGAAAAGGCGATGAATCATAATGTGGCAGAAATCGTGGGCCCGTTTTGTGTGTGTGTCAGTCAGGGTTTGTGGATTTAGAAAAGCTCCTTATATTTCCACAAACACATCATTGTGATTGAAACCATCTCTGAGTTACAGAGAAGAAAGAGTTGTTACTAAGGCTACGTTACTACTCCATGTCGCTATTGGAAAAAATTTAAAGCTCTAAACACTATTGGGAGAAGCTTTTGTACCATTTTATGACAGTTAATAGGTACAATATAAAATAATAAAG
>JAPZDY010000026.1:17535398-17553609 GCA_029783645.1 Ctenochaetus hawaiiensis | reverse complement strand
TAGGTACAATATAAAATAATAAAGAAAATAATTGAAAAATTAATCAATTAATAACACACTTGTTGGCTGTAGGCCTTATTTTTTAGGCTAATCTACATTTTTGTGTTACCACTTCTTAATGAAAGGTTAGTAAGTTTGACCTGGTTTTATTAATGATTTGTGAATAATTTACTCATTAAGTTAAAGAACATTTAAAGGACAACTTTTGGGTTGCCAGGTTGTGAAACATTCATTTGGCTGCTGTTAATCATTTTTTTATTTTTTGAAAAAAATGTAATCTAAATTATTGGAAATCCATTATAAAATATTAATATGTCTCACAATTAGAGACAATCTGGTTAGCTGCTTTTAATTAAAATTTATTTTGAAGTCATTAAAAAAGCTTTATTAAAGAAGGTAAGTGGTGAAAAGATCCGCTGAAGGTGACTTTATGATGAACAAAAGAGGAAATATCACAAAATGTCCTGCTGGTGGACTTTGAATGGCACAGGATGGGTTTTCAGAAACAGACGTCCCATACGTTACTTGCATTAAAGGGATAGTTCACTATATTTAATGTTGGGTTGTGGCACATTTTGTGTGACCTGCAGTGGATGCCGGTCAGCCCACCATGACTTTGAAGAAATAGCAAGAACTGCTTTGGAAGTGCACAACAGTGAAACATTTTCTAGTCAGTTGAAAGAAGCTCCAGACTGAAAAATAGAGCAGTGTCTTTTAAACGCATGCTAGATTTGGAATAAAATGCCCACTTCACCTTGCTGTCTAACACCCCTTTTAACAGGAAACTGAAGCTGTTATTTCACTCGCTTAAAAGCCACTAAAGTCCCTTTTGAAAAAGCTGTAATATTACCTCTCAGAAACTTCAAGTTGTTGGACAAATAATGTCACCCATTCAGGGCTTTGTGCCTTTTTAGAATAGGAACTTGAGAGATAGTTGAAAGCAGTGTCACTGGCAGGTAACAGCAAGTTTTTATGACATTTGGCTGCCCTCACATTCTGCTTTATAAATCCAGTTAAGCTTTCACTATAAGGGTCTCCAGTAAATATATCAAGCCGCTCCTTCTGTGGCAAACCTTTGACTACCTGTGACAATATGTCAGCTCCTTTGCTGTGTCTTTTCTTATCCTCCAAAGATAAATATGCCATCAACCTTTAATAAAACCTGCATCATAGCTCCCTTAGTTCTGCTTTTCTTCCAGTGCAAAAGACCGTTATTGAGAAAAGATAGTATGGAACACTGGATACATTTAAAAAAATCTATATTATAACAACAGAAAGAAGATAAAACAGAATGAAAGGCGTGGAAATGCACATGCATTTAACATACACATGTGCACACACACGCACTACCGCACACACACGCACACACACACACACACTCTTTTTCATTACCTGGGGAACCACACAATATGGTGGAGTTGATTAGGATTGTCGACAAAAAGGACAGTAGGCTCCAGCTGCCTCTCTGAATTCATTGTCATTAGCAGTGGAACGCCAAGCCCTTTTCAAACTCATTAGTTGATAAAACAACCCTCTGATTTCCTATTAAAAAACCCATTCGTCCTCCCTCGCTGCCCCCCCCTCTGCTCCTTTCACTGCAGCCCGACATTTCCACACCTTCAAAGCCACTCCAGAGACTGGGAAAGAAATACAAGCCCTCGTGCAATTTGTCCCAAGAAGTTTTTGTCAGATTTTTCCCGGATTGATTATGCAGTTGTGTGGTTGCACGCTGAACAATTACAGTCGTGATACATATAAAAAACAGCATTACAAAGAGCCACTGATGTGAACTGATTACTTATTTTGCATCTGCAGCTTTTGCAATTTGTTTCATTTGAAGAATTTGATTTCCACCTTCAGTGTAAGGTTTTGCATTCCCTCTTGGGATTTGGAGCTGATTGGGTCCATTAAAGGGCTGAAATAGAAAAGTAATTGTGTTTGATGCAGCAGCTTTGTGACTGAATTTTTTTTATGCGCTTTAAAAAGGCATTTCTGTGCACGACCCCTGCGTCCTTTTTGAAAGTAATCAACCAAATCTTCAGCAAAAAGAGGAACAAATCGTTTCTGGTTTCCTGGCAGAATAACAATTTATTTAAATTTAGACAAAAGGAAATACATATTTGTGCTTTGTGCAGTTAAATGAACAGCTTGTTTCATATACTCTTTATACATTTATTTATAGATATATATATATATATATATTTATTTAGAATTGAAATTGAATTATCACCACCTATCGAATATTAATAAATATCAAAGACCCATTCCTTCCCTCTGCACCCACTGGTGCCTAACTGGTAATCTAAAGGTGTAAAAAAACCCATTATCTTTTGAATTTTCAAAAACATTCATTTAAAGATGCGTAGTGTCAAAATTCAAGTCAGTATGTCTCATTCAGCCAGGATCAACTTCAACTTCTCTGAACTCTCATCATCACAAACAAAAGTCGTGAACCCACAAGTACCAGCAGTGTTTTGTCTCTGTTACAATCCCAATTAATCAAACCACGACAGAAAATCGCAAACTACAGCAGCCCCGAATCGACGCAGCTCAACCTTGTCTCTGGCTTTTTCTCACTCTTCGTCTGAGATCCTGAAGACGCACCTGAGCACAAAGTTTTTTAGCAATGGTTTTAAAGAAGCAGTTATGCCTCTCGACACATTTCCTCTCTGTAATGTAGATCTGACAGGCAGTTTTGGTTCTGAGAAATAAAACATTAAATGTAGCAACTGGAGTCGACTGAGGAACCTTTTACAAGTTTGCATGGATGTCCTCGTGTCGCAGCACTTTGTAGGTGATCCAGTAGAAGATGTTGAATATGAGGAAGGAGAGAGGGAAGACGGCTCTGGATATGGTGTCGATACGTTTGGCCCGGTCCACAAAACGCTTGTGAAATACCTCTCCGTCATACATGGTGACCGGAGGCGGGGGGCTGAACACGGTGGCCCCTTCCACAGCGGTGCCGTCCTTGGTTTGCAGGCAGTGACCCAGTCCATAACCCCGGAAGTAAAAGCCACGGCTCTCCCTCACCAGTTCCTCCTCCTGTGGAGTCAAGCATAGGAGAAACAGATTGGCCTCGCTGTCAGCAGGAATTAGCTGGGAGCTCTTTACATTTTCTTTCGCTGACTCCCAAATGGGTTCGGGGTGGAGCAGCACAAAGGGCTGCAGAGTGCAACAGAGTGAAAATACTTGCAGAAAAAAGGAGAAGCATGGGCTGCCTCTGGTAATAAAAATTTAAGAGTAATTCAGGGAATTCTGGGATAAGAACAATGAATAATGTTTCAGTGACTGTGTGTAAAAATAGGCACCAGCATCAGTTTGTTTGTCTGATCTTGTCATTACAGTACAGTCAAGTCAAAGAGGTGCCATAGTCGTTTTGAACAAGTCCCTTCACTCAGCAGCCATCTTGGCAAACACTTGGGCAGCTATTTCAGTTTGACAAGACCAGGCCACTGTCTGAATGAATGGAGAGAAAGCTAGAAATACAATTTTAATTGTCACCTGGACCTAAAAGATGATAGATATAGAATTGGCAGTCACATTTTATATAAAAAAACTGCTTCAGAAGTTATGGGACTTTGCCTTGAAGTATGTTTGGAAATGTGTTTTGTCATAACAAGCTCTACCTGTGCTACATATCTGCAAGAATTCATGTCATAAACCTCTGTTATAGTTTAATTCAAAATGCGAACAGAGTGTCTGAAATGTTCCTAGTTTTAGAGGAAAAGGAGCAGATAAAACAGAAATACCAACTATTTACTCCAAATGCTTTAAGTGATTTGTCTCCACTCTTTGAACATCCTTTGGTAAACATTTATCTCCCTGAAGAAAGAAATACTTGATGATGTTTAAGAAACTCTAGATGGTCTTTTTAAAAGTTTTCACTGCTGTTCCACAGGTGTTTCCAAAATCCTCAAAGACTTTTCAAAACATCTGGATAAAAATGTTGTGACTATGTTTTCTAAATCAGGAAGATGTCTTTGGTAGAAAGTTTTAATAGATATACTCTTCTAATGATTAAAAACATCACTTAAATCATTATAAGATAACTAATAACAAAAATGTTTTGTTTTCGACCTTCAAACATCAGTGTTTTATTTTTCAGACGACCTTTCAGTTCCCCTCTGCGATTCAAACAGAACGATAACACACGAGAGGCCCAAACTGGGGCTAAAACGGGCTCTTGCCTAAGCTAAACTTTCTTTAATCAATTAAGCTTTTTGAAGTTTCTATGACACAAAAAGGGGAATCAGAGGGCATCATCATTAGGAGGAAGAAAGGAAATTATCGCTCTGAAAGTTAATCAAAAAATTAACCTCCATATCTCCTTTCCAGCTCATTTTTTTTGAAAGTTGCAGAATAATAGACCTTTCAAAATGCTTATTAATAAAAAGTCATGATCTCTACCACACCAAAAAAAAAAAAAACTTACACTTGGCATTTTTCTTTGATGAATGACGGGGACTTTTTTTTTTTTTTTTTTTACAGTGAGTGAGACACTGTTTCTGCCCTCTGAAGAGAATATTAATAGACATGCAGCTTAACTCTGACAGCCCTCTGACACTTTGAGAGATTCACTTTAGCAGGGGAAAGTGAAGATGTGGGATCTAAATTGGATGATTAGTAGTCAGCGTGAAAGCTCTGATCCCTGTGTCTCTCTCCCCCTCTTCCTCCCCCGCCTCCCCCCTCTGTTTCTCTCTCATTGACCCTGGCAGCTCTCTGGTAGTCTGCAGAACTTCAGACTTGGCAGTTCGACTCCACCGGCTGCTGTCAAAGGTCCAACACTACTAATGTATTTCACACCTGTCCCCACCTGTCTCTCTCTGATAAATTTATCTTGTGATATACTCATATAGGCCTTTTTTAAAAAACTTTTCCTGCCCCGGATCTGAGCGTAAACTCCCTCTTTTTTTTTTTTACATCCGACTGGTTGTGAGTAACTTTCTGGTTAACTATGTGATGCTCCAGTGACAAATTGTGCCTCACAACAGAGGCATGGAGTTGTAGCTCTTTTAGCGCAGCTTAATTATCCCCCCCAACTCCTTCCTAAACGATACAGTACATCATGTGCTAAAGTCTAATGGTGCGTTCCTGTAAAGATAATAGGTACTCATCGTCTGCGCTCTCAACAGTAGCTGCACACTTTGTGACTCTGTTGGCACGAGATCAGTCGAGGCGGCTCTGATTATCACGTTGTGCTCTGCAGGGAGTAAAGTTTACTGTGAAAGTGGCTGTTTTAAGGGCGTGAACAGATCATTTGCTCTAATAAAAGAAGCAATATCACGCTGTGATCGGAGTGCACATGGAGTACTTGTATCAATCTTTTGTTTTTTGATGGTAAATTAAGTCTTCATTAAGAGAAAAAAAAGCTTTGTTATCTTGAGATAATAAAATAGTTAACACATGATGGCATTAAAAAAGTAACTGCAAGCTTGGTTGTTTGGCTCCTGTAGCTCTTCAATCAATTTTCTCACCTAACCTTGTCAAAAGAGCGAATAAACCCCAAAAAGTTAGAATATTTTTTTCTAAACTCCGTAGTTGGATGCTTTAAAAAAAAAACTGAACAAAGCAAAACAAACAAAACATTTGCTCTCTCTGTATGAAATGTCAGCAGTCTTGGAGAGAGTCCTGAGAAAAAAACAATATTAAAAGCTGGATGACGAGGAGAGAACAGGAGGAGGGAAAGTATGTGGAATTTAAAGTAGCCATCAGGTTGGAATAAAGGGCAAGAACTGGAGGCTAGACATGTTGGTATGAGGGGAAGAAGGTCAGAAAGGGAGAGGGCGACAGTGATGGGGCGAGACCAGCACAAAGTGGGTTTTGTTGTGAGAGAAACCAGGACTAGGTATTTAGGTTCGAAGTCAAAATTGCACGACACAATCAATTCGGAGAGGTGGGGCACGGACAGATTTGGGTTTTTAAGGTCGGGATGGACACAGGGTTGAGTTTTTTACCCTGGCACAGACGCTGCAGTGCTGATTCATATTCCTGAAGGTTGAGTTGTTACCAGAGATGTCGTTTGCTTTTCGCAAAGACTCGACGCTCCCAGGCTGGCTGGCAAACACCTCCATTAAAAAAAAAAAAGGGAAGGTAGAAAAATTGAAATTTTAGTTATTGCTCTTTATTTCATCTTTTGTTGTCAACCAAGTCTTTGTTTTTCCTCTTGTGGGGACAATTTAGTTGTGCTGAAACCCTAATTAGTTTTGGACACAGTTAACATTTTGTTTTGCTGTGACAGAGGATTCCCCCTGCTTCATTTAAAAAGACAAACCTACCTGTGCAACCCTACCCTATTCAAACAACAAACTCAAGCAGACATTCTCAGCTTTTAATTGAAAGAGGCAACGTGAGGGTGATAATACAAGAGGCTATCCGAAACAGTAAGTTTACGAAAACTGGCTTTGATGACAGATAAAAAATCCTTAAGGAGCCTTTTTAAGTTATTTCTGTAAAGTCTATAAATGGAAGCTCTATTTATTGTTTTTCTAATTTTGAAGGCAGTGTGGATATTATTTGCTGCAGCTGTTTGGCTTCAAAAGGACCAGAGATGTGAGACACAAAGCTGGTGGAGTGCATTGATTAGAGCTGGTCAGTCTGGGATTTGTACACTCCATCAGATTCCCAACATCTCTCTAGTACAACACATTGGTTCATGCGTCAATACACCTCTGATGGATAGTTTGCGACCTCAAACTCCTCAGTGGGAGTAATTGTGCAGCTGATGTGGACGAGGGAAGTCCGTTCCTCAGAACATCATTTTCTCTGTCCTGTATTGATGCAGGAGGGCAGTCTGCCCAGTAAATCTCCTGGACCCTTCTGCCTTTTTCAGGAACTTTGCCATGAGTCTGGGAAGCTGCCCAGCCTCTGAGCTGTTTAATGGGATTTTCAAGATGTTCCGTCTGTTTCTCTTGAGACAAACCTCTCTCGGTGTCACAAGAGGTCACTCACCTCTCTGTAAACGCTTTCATTTGTCAACCTGCAAGCTGTTTGCCTTGATAATCGTTGTTTCCAGATTTGGATCCAATATTGGGGGCGGGGGTGTGCTTAGACGACAAATGATGCCAAGATAATAAAGGAGGGATCAGTTTAATATAGTTCAATGTCACCAATTTGCCTCAAGGGTTTTTGCAGATGGGACAACATGACAACATCAGTGGATATTGAAAGAAAATCACGTCAGGGTGAAAAGGACGTTAACACAACATATATTCATACTGTAAAGATCAATGATAGCATTAAAAGAACCTATTTTAGTTTAATTTGTGAAAAATCTTTAATATTTTAATAGATGTGTCACATTAATGAGGCTGTTTGTCCTTCAGACATGAGGTGACTTTTCATCTTTCACATGTTTCTTATGACTTAATGGAGACTCGACAGCATATTTATGGTAAAAACTGCCTGCCGGCTCTAAATCTGCCACCTGGTGCACGAGAGAGAGCAGAGGGCAGAGAGGGAGAAAGTGTGGAGGCAAAGATGTTGTGATAGCAAGGAGGAGTGCTCTTTCACAGGCTGCATCGCTGATGAATTTCAGAGTTGTTGCTGTGAGTGATGGGATTCCACATCAACGCACAATTTTCTGCCAAATTTAGGATGGTTTTGGTTATTTTACACACCAAATTTCAGTCTGTGATGTTGTAATTGCTCTTCTGTCTGGTCTGAAGTGGACTGGGCTCAGCTGGGAAAATTGAATGTCATTAACTTTTGAGCACCAATCAAGAATTTGTAATGTTCGATTCAAAATCTAATGAGTTGTGGAGTTTTTTTGGTCGTGTTACCAGCCAAAACTCATCCATTAAATCTGAAAAATATTTTCACAAACTTTCACTTTGACTGTTGCTTTACATAGTAATGAATATTTGGTGTTATAAATAAAGTATAAATTCCTTATTAGGAGTCATTCAGACCAAATCAAGCGTTGCAGCAAAACTGCAAGTTCTCCAATTAACTTAAATGTAAGTAGTTTGATCAGGCCATGGACTCAGCTTTTTGAGAGACTAAACCTGATGACATGTGGTGTCCAAACAGTTGATTGGTCAATTAGAGCAACAACAGAGTACAAAAACTTAATTTGTACTTTAAAGATAGACTGTACCAGTATTTTAAGGGACCTATATAAAGACAACATTGGTGCTTTTTAGCTCGACAAATTTATCAAGAGGCATATGGTGTGTTTTACAGTGAAAAATTGAGAAAAGGTGTCTTAACACGTCTAAAAAACATACTATGTGCTTATAAGACTTACAGTACACTAAATCTGGTACTAACTTGTGGTGTAAACTTTTACAGTGTTAACTATTGGGGATTTTAATATACTTCATATTCTCTGTCACTTCTTCTTTGCTCATTTTATTACACTACAGTCCTGACCAGTCACCTTTGTCAAATTCATTGCACTTGTTCTTAGATGTATGTCTTTTTATGTTTAGCACACTGAGAATTAAGTTAAGTCATATTCCTTGTATACTTTGCCTGTAAAGTCGACGATAGAAAAAGCATCAGTTTTGCAGTGTGAATGCAGGGTTAGAGCGTCCCAGTGTTACAGAGGTGATAGACAGGCTGTTGCTTCTGTTTTTAATGCAGTGACACAGGAAAAGGATCACAAGGGCTCTTGACAGGTCAGTGCACAACATGGAAAAGAGCTGAACTGAAATGAGCAGCTCCTCCTCATGTAATATGACAGCCAGCTGTAGCGTGTTGATGTTGTCAGTTCCCGAATATACGGCGTCTCACAATAACAAGAGGCATAAGTCAATGTTATTGAGGCTGACAAGGGCTGCGTTTGTGTGTGCGTGCGTGTGCGTGTGTGCTCCTTCTGTTTACTTTTTGGAATCTGTTACAATGTGAGACACAGTGCGTAAGCATGCTTCAAGCCTGTGCTTGCATGTGTTTGTGTGTGATTTACACTTACTATTCTTTGCTGCCGCTGCTTTTTCCTCAGCCTGATGAACTCCTTGTGTTGCCTTGAGACAAAGTTAACCGCTGCATACTCCAGCAGGGCGGCAAACACAAACAGCAGGCACACCGCCATCCAAATGTCAATGGCCTTTACATAGGACACCTGGGAACAGACAAGGTCACAGCCATCAACAGACAATCAATGATGCTAATGGATAACCCGTGGGCTGTTCACAGGCTAACCATTCCTCAGCTTCCTCTGGCACGTAGTGACACACATCTCTGGGATTGCCGAGATTTATAATGAGTCAGTGGGATGTGGGCAGTTGACACATAGCCATGAAACAGGTCACGGCTCGGACTCGAGGAGAGCCCCGGCCGGGTCGTTCTTGAGAGGAGATGTGTCACGGCAGATCAGCAACACCCACTGAGCAAAGCTTTTGTGTGGAAACCTCGCTCAACTTAGCAGCAGTTTGCTGACTGATACAGATAAATTCATAACAGTGGGGAGGAAAAACAGGACATGCTGCATCAGTAGGGCACAAACCCGCTCCTCATGTAAACACAGAAAAATGTCAGCCATGTTTTAACCAGCACTTCTGCTGAGTTACACTGCAGCTGATTGCACATTTTTTACTGTGTTAACATGCCATTTAACCCACTGACTCATTTTCTAGAAATCTGCAAAGTATTTTAACCAAAAGAAAAGAAAAGAAAAGAGAAAAGAAGAAATAATATAATATTTACAGTAGAGTTCAGTTTCATACAGTGGAGAGACTACCAAAATTTCCGACTATAGTATTTACCATTTTTGTTTTTTAATTTAGTAACAATATTTTATATATTGTATCACATTTTTTTTAGTGCAGTTAAGTTCTCTACCTCTATTACATATGGACATCTGTATATATGCATTTATTATAATTATAATCTTATGCCATAAAACCAGAAAGTTGACATCTTTGCTAACACTCCCAAACTTTGAGCAACTATGCATGACATAATGAGCCCTCATAATACTTATTAGCTTAATAACAAGAGAGCAAACTCAGCATGAGTCTCAAGGCTGTTGATGAGGTGCAAATAAAAACATCTGAGAGTGTCTCTGTAGCACATGAATACAGCACTTTGTGGATGTAGCAGGTTCAGGTTATAACTTTAGAGAGCAAGTACTCAAAGTTTCATTGCTTGTTTATCATGAGCACCTGAGTTACATGCAATTTTTTGACCACTGGTATTTGCTCATTTGTGATTTCATCATGGGCCTGAAGTAATTATTAATTCAGATTATGCACAGCAGTGTGCAGGCTGCGGCCCAGAATAGGTTGCTGACCTGTTTTCATTAGGTTGACATTAAAATGCTGAACGATGCCGATAGACAAATTTATTTTCCTAATTTAAAATAGAAAAGGAACATCCTTTTTTTGCCATGCTGGTCTGTTCAACTCAGATATGGTTTAAAATATGTACATGAAATATGTGTATAAAGAACCATATATACATATTTTATGAGGTGGTGAAAAACTTTTTTGATTACATCTAGTTTAGAGTATACCCACTTTAATAAACTAGACTACATCACTGCACAGACTGACAGTCAGATAAAACTGGCAGCATCTGCATATCGACTGTGGGTGTAGAAGCTGTTTCACCTGCACTGAGCTTGTTTCTGATCTGCCCCTCCAGCAAACTTATTGTCCATGACTGAAGGTCATTTTAAGTTCTTCAACAACAACAATAAGAACTCTCATTTGAGTCTGCCCTTTAGTTCTCCAGCTTTGTTAACAAGAAATAAAATAGTTTTTCTTCACTGGCTATGATGGAGAAGGGCCAAAATAAAGAAGAATCTCACATTAGTCTTTGCCTTGGGCGTCCAAATCAGTAAAACTGCCCCTACCTGCACTTTGGAGGTATTATGAAGCAGGGCACTTTACTCCCAACTGCTCCAGTGGAGCTGCTCAGTGGCCGATAACACTGTGGTTGAACCAGGAAGCTTCCAGGTGTAAATCTGTGTAGCTGTGTGAATGTAAACAGGGTATTTCTGACAAAGAGAAGCTGCCTCAGAGCAATTTTTCTCTCGCTGAACTAAATAGAAAAAAACTCTCCCTCAGGGTCAAAATGCACACAAAATGCAGTTAAACTGAACAACCATCTGTGAGCAATAACTGGTAATGTAGCGTATGGCGAAGGTGCTGTTGCTATGGTGACCAGCAATCTAATATCCTTTGTGCACTGACTTAGATTGTTGGTTAAACTGTTGACTTGAATCACTATCGTGGTTTTGCACATTTTAAAGGACACATGCCAGCCAATAAGTAAAAAATGTTTTACCGTAATGATGGTATTATACAGCCTGTCTCTGCCCTGAACTCTTACCTTTCCCCCTCATGTGTGTCCTGCCCTTCATGGCTTTCACATTGTCCTCAACCCCACTTCTCTTTTATGTCTGCTCCTTAGTGAGTCTCTTTGTATACTTGAAAATCCAAACCAGGTTTCAAACCAAGTTTCATGTAGTTGTAACATGCTATCCATTTTATCTTGTTAGCTTTGGTTCACATTGCAGTTTTGTGGATGCAAAATGAACGAGACATCTCCATATACTTGCATTTAAATAGTTCATAAGCCACTGTATGTGTTATCAATTTAATTTAGTTCTTCTCTTTCACATCCTCTCAGAAAGTTATAGCTGTCAGAATATTTTGGTTTTTCCCCAGCTAATTTCATTGACCCTGATCTTAACCTCCCTTTGTCAGCTGGACCGTTGGCTCGTATTGTGGTCTGAGGGAGGTTCAATGTGAGAGCAGCTCGCTTACATGTTGAATCACTGCTCTTTATTGTTTCCTTGTGAACACAAACAAACCACAGATGCATCAAATTATTATCCAAATTGCAACAAAACAACAAAGTCCAGGTTTTAAAACTAGTATAGCTTGTAAACCAGTGTAAACTGGTTAAATACCCCACTAATTCCTAATCATCCTGTTGATCAGTATTCTCATTACATCCTGGTCACTTGACTCCAGACCCACCTTGGGCAGTGAGGCTCTTGAACCAGAGCTCTGTGTGGTCATCGTCAGCACGGTGGTGATGCCCAGACCGACTCTGGCTGGTGCGGCGTCCATGTTGATCCAGAAGGACACCCATGAGAGGATGACGATGAGGAGGGAAGGGATGTACATCTGAATCAAGTAGTAGCCCATTTGACGTTCCAGGTGAAACTTCACCTCAATGCAAGTGAATTTACCTGCAGATGCATGACATTGTACATTCAACTGTCTTACAAGACAATAGGATGAACACAAACAAACAGTGTGGTCTTTGAGTTGTTGATAGATGTTGAATTGTTGTGGTGTAACTTATTTTATAATCCTCTGGAGAAGAAATAAGTGGAAGAACTCAGTTTGGATTTTCAGCATGAGGTCACTGGCTTGTTAACACCTTAATTGGAATTTGTTTTCTACCTGTGTTGTAATACTTAGTGCAGTAGCCCAAATCCTTCTCCTCTTTTAGCACAAACTGGGGGAGGGTGAGATCATCAGCCACCTGAACGGGGTTTTCCGACAGCCACTCAAAGATCAAATCATTCATGGTGTAACCAACTGTGAAGAGAACAGACAAGATGAAGAAGAGAGTTAAGATTTTTAACTAAAGGGGAAATAATAAGAAACGTGTTAGTTTAGTTTAAATTGTGTTGAATAGACTGCAAATTATTTTGTTCCTCTCTAAATGAGCCCACACATAATGTCAGACAACTTCTTGTGTATGTAAGAAGATGCATCTCATTAATTTATCTTGTGCATAAAACTGTTTAACCCTCTTAAAATCAACTTGCCAAAGACAAGGATAAGATGCTCTATTGCTCATTATTGACAGTCTTTAATATACGCTTTGTCAGAAATTTAAAGAAATGTGTAAAATTACCTAAAGACTGATGCTTTTAGGTTATAAATTATGCATTTAAAATTGAGGACTGATGCATTTTAATTGAAAATGCACTCAATCACGTTCAACATTATACTGATAATGTGTCAGCAAAGGTGCTGCAAGTAGACATCAAACAATGCTTTGTATTGGTTCCATACTGTGAAGGGGATTTCATCAGTCACAAGAAATAACACTGACGTGTCTTTTTGCAACAATTATGACAAAGACTTTGCTGTTTACTGCATGAAAGTGCACTACTGCACTAGCTATTGCATATTCTTTTCTTGTTTCTTGTCACTTCTGCTGTGATCCTCATCCCCTTCCTCCTTCTTAACCTAATTTCTTTCCTTCCCCACAACTCTGAGATCTTGTTACTGCAGTATAAAACCTTTGCATGAGAAACACCAGAAACCTTGGCTAATGAGACTTAGAGAGAGAGAGAGAGAGAGAGAAAGAGAGAGAGAGAGAGAGAGAGAGAGAGAGTGAATCTTGGAAAATGTGAGGATGTAATGTCGCTTTTGCCCATCTGTCCAGCTACCAGCTAGCCTCTGCCATCATGTTTGTCACAGTAAAGGTCACCCACCACAGCAACAGACATTGTTGCAGTTGCTTGAAGGTTACACAATAAGGGGGGCAGGCATGAGGAGCATATCTGCCTATGACAGTGGGAGACACTTTTTGACCGAACACACACTGGACTTATTAGTCTGTAATAATGTCAATGCAAACTACCACTTATGTGCACCAGTGCTAATGTGCAAACTATAACATAATGAAATATCTATTTTGGCAAGTCACTCTACAGTCTAGAAAAACACTTAGATACTTAGGATGAGTCAATAATTACTTTGCTGGTTGCATTCCTTGTCACAGCTCCCTGATTGTAGGTATATTTAAAATGCATGCCACATGCAACAACACAGGATTCCTTGCACATCTGACAAACACACGTCTACTGGGAGCCTTTACGACCTGAGTTACAAAGACATTAATTATTCAAGATGTTATAACCTATCTTGTACCACAAGCCTGAAGAACAACACTGCCAAAACACACCCATCTTGTTCATGAGAATTCACTGTCATTCATTCACACATCCTGCTGTAACAAATGAGGGGAATACCAATGCTTTTCTAAGAGAGTGAAACGCTCTTCTCTTCTTTAACAGCTAATAGGCATGAAACCATAATTGATATAGTGATCACAGAGCAACAATAGAAATGAATTTCATGAGAATATCACAGCATGTAGACTCTTAGTCATATGCTATCTTCTTTTTCATGTTTTCAAAAGTGTTTTACCTAATGAAAGGCCCCCTATCCTAATACAGTTACGGTTCTACTTCAGATTCGTGGTCTTAGTCTTGCTTTGCACTTACAGTCTAAGTTACAAAGTAGATTTGAGGTTACTGGACACTAATGGCCCAAGGCAAAGCGCAGAAGTATAAGCTGCATATATGAAGCTTTGATGTGTCAGAGCAAAGCAGAATCTTCTGGTTGCTTCCATTTATATATCTATATAAGCCCGTGGCGCGAAAGGCCAGAAAAGAAGATTGGCCTTGGCTCTCTCAAACCCCAAAGATAACTCTTTTCTTTCCCCTCTGCCCATCACCCAGTCTTTCTCTCTCTTACTTCCTCGTGTTGAACAGACGGCGTTTCCACAGCTCCAGCAGTGGCTGTAAAACCAATGATGTCCTCTTAACATCGAGCTCTCGCCAAGGTGATCGCACCCTTGGGTGTTGTACTTGCACTTGTCAACACAAGGCCAAGTATCCTCACCAGGCCTTTAATCAGAAATGATTACGTCTCCTCTAATGGCTGTGTGATTTGATACACTTATCCAAACACAAAGACACACACACTGCTGCTGTTAGCATCTGCTTCTCCTATCTTTTACACTCCTAAAGGGTAAAATGTCTGTATTTTTTTGTTAATTCCCTTGCTGGCTGATGCACATTTTGAACTAAATCTTGTGGGTATTTCTCCTTTTTATCAACTTTTAGATATGACTCATGCTGCCTCCTGCAGCCCACAAAGAGAAAGTAACCTAACTAGTTCTGTACAAACCAATATCTCTTACACTTGTTGAATCAGATAAGGACACAGTTAGAGATAGCATCACTTAGCTTGACTTCTTTATTCGTGAGAAACACTTCTGAAAATGGTGCAGTGACTTTATGGCATGAATGCTCCCTCTGTTCCCTTCCTTTTGCAAGACTTAAATCTTTTTGTCCCTACGACAGGAAATTAGGTCACCTCTAGGCACTGGGGGTGGGTCACACATAATAAAAGGGACACAAAATGAAAGTTTTATTATTTATATCCTGGAAATTGGTTTCATGAGGGCAGATAGCCGGTCTCTGCTAAATTCGAGCAAAGCCTGAAAGGGGAGAAACTTATTCTCCCTCTCTCTGCATTTTATCAACAGCATGTTTAACGATTTCAAATACCTTTTTGGTTATTTCTTTAGCATACCATTTTTAATAAATGTACATTATATTTTAACCAGTGAGGAAAGAATAATTGGCAAATGACAGTTTTCTAAGCACCACCACCCTTTACTGTTACTACACCTGTCACGCTTTTTACAGGCTGTTTACAATAAAAATAGGGGCAGATTAATCACTAGTAATAAATAGCCTATCTGAAACAATAGGTCTCTAAATTTGGACAGAGTTGGATGAAAGCTGGCCATTGACAACAAAGCTGACAACTTTTGCTAGCTCTTAGCTAGCTAGCTAATCAAACTAACATTAGCTCAATAAGTTGCTTGAAAAACACTGTTTCTGAATGGTAAATGCTTTACAGCTGACTTGTTTTTGGAGAAACCGTGAAGGAGTTTTGAATATGTTTCATTTTTAACTTTAAATGAGAAAAAACTTGAAGGATAAGGAATAACAAGTGAGTTCGGTGAGAACTGCTAATGTTAGCTCAAACTCTGGCTAGCATCCATAGTTTCCAAAATGCTAATGTTTTTGTCTTTGTTTAGAGCTGGCAAACACACCTTTTAAGCTTTGATATTTTTTGTTTGAGGCTTTTTGATAGTCTCTATTGTACACCTTCAGCATAAAGTAATAATTGTTCTGTCACAGGAATTAGCAAATTGTCAGTTGTGCTTTTTCTCCCCTACTAAACCTCAATGCGTGGACTGATGGCTAATTTGAAGGTAGCAATCACATTACAAATACCATCAACAAATTTACCAACACGAGATACAGCTTGAAAAGGTAAATATAGCATTTTTAACTAAGACTTCTAGAGGAAGTTACAGTTAGGATACAATTCCTATTTCTTGGAATAGGCCCTTCAGCAATGTTAGACACTTTGCAAGCCAGGCAAACGGCAGAAAATTCAGAAGGGGGATGGGATAAAGTGAGGAAAGTTAGACAAAAAGGAAGAGAAAGAAAAGAAGAAGACTCACAGCTTTCAAGCTGCATGGTACAGGTCTGAATATCCATTGGGAAATTCTTCAAGTCCATAGGGCAGGACAGGGTAAGAGTCAGCCTGAGATAAAGAAACAGATTGGAAAAGAGAAAAAGGGCAAGAGGAAATGTAAAAAAAGCACAAAGGGGCTCAAGGAAAGGACACAAAAACACAAGGAGTACTGATTAAATAAAAAGAAAAGTAAAATAAGCAAGTGACAAGATTCTTTGTTTTTGCAAATTACGGCTGTAGGTGTATGATCTAATAATAAAATAGGTCAGTCTACAATTGGATTTCTTGTCACACAATGAGCATTAACAAGTACTGGATGTAAGCATCCCTACTTTTATTTGTTGTGGTGTTGAGTGTTGATGCATTAACCTTTCAAGAATCCTCAAAGAAGAGCTAGAGATCTATTTGGGAGTCTGTCAGGAGGAAAGCTGTGTAATTACCTGCCGTAACACATCACCCAGAGGGGAGACAAGAGCCAACCATTTGCTTCTGCAATATTATGACACAATATCTTTTTCATGAGCTGGAGAACAAACTAAAAACACCCAAGTGATTGACTCTCCAAACAATGCCTTAATTGTGTCATGTATTCAGAGCACACAAAGATGTTTGACTCATAGTTATTAGACACTGATATTAAGCAAATCTAGAGGACGGAGTGAATTAGTGGGGGAAGGCGGGGAATATCTCTATTTGCAATACTGTGAGACCGAATACAACAGATTATTTATGCTGATTGACTTTCCTATTCAAAAGGCAGATGGCACTTTTAATAAAACTGACATATAAAGAAAATCTAGTAAAATGTCAATACATTTGCTTGAAAAACAACTATTTTTCAAACACTGTGTTGCTTTTACTTTCATCCTTAAAAAGGGCAAAGACTTGGTTGCTCAACAAAATTTTTGCACATCTATGAATATAAATTTCCATTGCTTCACATTATTTAAGAACGATCAGTCTAAAACTATAACATAGGAAGTCTTGTTACACATAAACAGGTGCCAGATAGTATTTTCTACCCCTGTGTTATGTTTATCCATCTGAAAGATTTTCCTTTCAGTCTAAAACGTCATTGAACAGACTTCAAGTTTACACATTATCCACTTTATATATCCATCCATCTTTTCCACACCTACACTCATTTAGTACTTTTGTGACCTGCAGTCGTTTTAGTGGGAGGAAAAGGTGCAGCAGGGGCTTTGTGACTGGCAATTCAGCAATCTGCTGCAATTGTGGTCAAGAGGTCGTGTATGAGTTGGATTTGTTTGCTATCTGCCTGCATGGACCAGACCAACTACACTCATTTTCTACACTTTATTGGGCAGAAATACAACCAAATAGACCTCTAAAATCAAACAAACACTTTTTTTTTGTATCATCCTTATATAATTCATGCTGATCATATGAACTGAAGTGCAGAAATAGTTTAAGGAATAGCAGAATAACAATTTTTATGCCCATCTTTGGCTAATTAAAACTCATATGCATGATGTCAGTCTGCAACTGGCCATAGTGGTATATAATTATTATGATTTTAAATAAGTTTTGTGAATATGCTACCTGATGCTGTACAGAACGCTGCCATCTTGGAAAATCCGTAGCAGCTTGTTATCCGTGGTGACCTCGTGGAAATTGGCCCCTTTCTCATTTGCAAAGAATAAATCAGGTTTCCAGATAGAGTCCAACATGGATGGATCCAGATCAAGGGAGTCATCTGGGTATTCGCTGTACGCCAGGCGAGGATCATTCCATTTTTGCCGCAGAAATACATTGAGCCTGTAGTCCTGTGGAAAAACTCAGGGTACTTAATGGAAAATATATCATCAGTGAAGGTTACAGTATAGATGGAGAGGTTAGAAGTGGATCATTCTGCAGTGGTAGTTTGAGAGGTCTCTGGGAATATTCTGTTACTGGTCGTGGAGGGAGTCCTCTCTGAACCATAATAAATTTTT
>JAPZDY010000026.1:17514380-17525082 GCA_029783645.1 Ctenochaetus hawaiiensis | reverse complement strand
CTTTACATGTGCAAATTCCCTGCTTCCTCTATTTTTTATTACAACATGAAGCCTCACTATATAGTACAAATACGGAAAGACATGAATGGTAAGTTCTTGCCCTCAGATAGGCAAAATATTAGCAGAATATTTAATTTATAAGATTGCTTTCATGATTTTCAGAAGCAACAGGAAGCATATTCATCTGTACAAAACTGATCAAATGATCTCCAATTAGATGGGATGGGATTCGGTCCATAAGGTTCAAAAATATTCTGTTAATTGTTTTTTTATTAAGAAGCCGGTGAACAGAAAATTGCATCACATCACAGCGCGGCTGTTCCCTGGTTTCCTACAAGGAAGCACTGAGGGATATCAGAACCATTAGACATCCTTGCATGAACATGCTAACTTTTTAGTGCCATTAGCATAATGGGGAAACAGAACAAACTGCTCTCTCTCTGCCTGCTGAAACACGCTGCTCTAATTTCCGACATGTCAAATCGCACTTGACATCCACTTGAGCCTTAGGTATCGCTCTCAGAGAAGGGCTCTCACATCGAGGTTGAAGGCAGGGCTCTTAAGACAATCAACTCAACTTTATATCAGGACAAACCAAACAGACTGACTCATCCTGGTGACAAACCTTTGACTAAAATACAACCATCCATCCAACCACAGCATCCTGTATGGTAATACACTGACATGTCAGTTTTTTTGGTCTTAAATGACCTGTGTAGCCCTCATCTTCACACTACTGCTACTGTATATGATGGCTTATGGCCACCGCTGTTCCCTTTTTGATCAATAGACTCATTGGGGAATTGGATTTGGAGCACACTGCAATTTACCCCGTGCACATTTATCTTCAACGACATGATCACTGCCACTCCTGCACACTCACACCTCCAGGTATGGAAACATGGATGAAGACAGAGCTTCCTGCTGTTCAAACCCTCTCACCTCAACCGGCTAACGTTAGGTGCTTTTCATTACGCTAACACATCTCCTGGCTTCACTCAGTCATGTCTCGTCCTCACAGTGAAAGAGAGAGATGTGAGCGAGTGAAGCGATGACAGAGGAGGCAAAGCTGTAAAATGAGAAATCCTTGGTTCCTAAACATCAAACTTAAACGATGACTGTTATTTATGATGCGCTGCACAGCTGTACCGTTAACACCTGCCATGCCACTTGATGGAAGACTTCCGTGTGGGATACACCTGTGTTTCCTCACTCTCAGCTCCTCCAGAAAACTCCCTGCTCCTCACTCCTCATCTCCTCAGGGTGCATTTAAACGCAAAATACAGTTACTGTTGATAGACGTCTCTTAATTAAGACATGAAAATTAAAAGGAGCAGTTTGGTGATGTTGTGAAATTAACAACAGACAGAGATTTAAATGATCTATTACTTTGAATAAAATTATTGAATTCTCATTTGAGTCTTTTGCCATTTTTAATGAGGAAATGTGCTGATGAGGAGGAAGCACGAGTAAGCATAATGAAAAAGATTCATTAAAAAGTAAACCGAAACTGAATGTTCTATTCAAAGTGAAGAGAAGAATCACAAAAAGATGCTTAAACAGCCAACAGAGACAAAATGGATAGTTAAATGTTATTCTAGGTGATAAAGTATCCACAGACATGTTACAATAAACCCTCTCTGTGTCCTGCTGGGTCTTTGGTGTCATGTAAAAAAACCTATAAGACAAACATGCATTCAGTCAACATTAAATATAAGATGGTCATATTTAAAATTACCCCAAGATAAATAAATCAATTTTGCATTTTAAGTCCATATGTCAATGTGCTGTTTATATAGAGTAAAAACCACAGTTAAAAAAGATAAAAGCCTCATTCTGAAAAGACCAAAATCAACAACTTGCATTGGTCTGATTCTCACCATTTTTAGATTTTGTTTATAAATCTCACACCAAAATGTACTCACTTTCAAGAAAAAAAAGAGGCTAAAACAGCTTCGAACTAACAGTTTTTAGCCTCTGTTACTCAGTAATAATGTTTGCTTTGGTTAGAAACTATTTCCAGCTGCAGATTCAGTTCACTTGCAAGTATTTATGGCACCGCCGTTGTGTATGTGGAATCGATTGAAAATAAATTACAGCACTGACGCTCATTGTAATGAAGGAACACGTCAGCCGGTGCAGCAGTGTGGCTCATTACTGTGTTTTCAATAGTCTCAGGATTACAATGGAGGTCTGAAGCACTAAGAAATACAATTTCAGGCTTTGGCTTCGCTTGAAATAGATATCAACAGGATCGATTCATTGTTGGTTTTGGTCTTTTTATGAGGGCGCTGTGGAAAATATGAGAAATATAGAATAACATCAGACTCATCTCTTGAAACTTCTCTGTTGAAAATGGTCAGGGATGTGAAAAAAGCTGATTTATTCATGCAAAATATAACACAGGGTGTATATATCACATTGCTTTAGAAGCCTTATCAGGATCTTAATATAGAAACAAAATGTTTGCATACATGAAATGACAAACCGTGAGATCACAGGAGGAAAGATAGTTGGCGGATTAAACAAACTTTAAGTAGTGGCAGAGGACTTATTCCCATGAGACAGTTTGTTGTTTACTGTCCTCCCCTTCTCTGAACTATTTCTATTCTCCTCAGTTTTATCTCTGATCTTTTGTTTTGTGATAAAAACATAATTAGCTCAGCCATGAGCTACTTCTAATGCTAAAACCTACTTCTTGTTAAAGTATATTTAGCTTCCTCGATGCAAACCCCGGGGTTAAATGATCTTGATTAATCCACACTAACCTAGAGTTAATCGCAACTCTGTGCCATTGCTCATGCGAACTAATTTGTAATGCAATCTTTAATCTTGTGGGAGAGAGGCTTGACATCTCTGGAGTACCCGGCAGAAATGATGTTTCTAGGCTTGTGCCACAGTGATGACGAGGGAACAATGAGCTGCGGCTTGATGACAGATTAATGCTCATGATGGCCTGTTTCTTCTGCACTGAACTCTCAACCAACACCCCGGGCTTTTTCCCCATGCAGCCTTAACTAATCTTCTACACTCTAATTCATTCTAACTCTGTGACTTAAAATTCAGATTTTGTGTGAAATATAATATCCTTCTCTTTGTGATTTAATTCTTACTTACTTCTGGGTTTTTCCCGTGGTTAAAACAGAAGAAAACAGCACTTTCTCCAACTCCTAATTGCTACATCTTGCTGTCAGAAAGTCATGACAGAGTGAATGAATTGTTCAGCCCACACACAGTATCATGCATACACTCTTCTTCAGCAAATCTGAGAAAAATGTCCTGCAATTCGAACTTGGAAAAATGAGGAACTGACTCTCACTTTCTTACAGACACATGCAGAAATGTCAAAAGCTAGCGTTCAGTGTAACTGTATGCCAACTTTAGATTAAATATACAGTAACTCTACAATAATGGCAACTCCAGCACTGCACAGTGTAATTTTAGCACTACATGCACTGCCACTGCCACCTCTGGGTTGTTGTGTACTTTAGTGCCTTATAGATTTATTGCACCTCAATCCTTGAAACCATGTAAATGCAGCCCTCAGTAGACTGATGTAATTCAATACTCACTCTTTGGCCTTGAACACCACAAAGGGACAAAGGACTGAAATGCCATTCATTGTGAATTTAACCTTGAAAAACAAGCTGCTGCCCGCCACGACTTCAACAGTCTAAAAACTCCCAGCAGCGAGACGAGTGGCAAGTTAAAAAACCTTTTTTTAAACATCCTAGTGAAACACAATCACTTGTTTTTTAATCAACAACCAATTAGAGGGAGAGCTAATTATCAATGTCAACAGCTCCCAAATTGTCCACAATATAACTTTAACAAGCTACTGAGATTTAAATGAGAAGGCCGATGCATGAAAACGCATCACACAGAGAAAGAGCTACTATATTATTTGTGCATTTGTTAAGTGGCAAATGAAGTAAACATTAAAATGGGTGTAAATGAGGAGTTTTAGTAACAACATACTGGCCTTGGATTGCAGCTCCTGTTGTTTTTAATTAAATTGTTAAATTTGGATTATTATGATACACTCAGTATCTGGTGTAGCGAGTATTAGCAGCTAAACTCCAGCCATTGGTGACATTTGAATCAATCACTTCATCCAGGCAGCCCCCCTTTTAAGCTGACAATTACAATCAAAAAACGAGAAGAAGAAATATGATTTAAATGCAGATGAAGTGTGCAGCTTTTACCTCCAGTTATCACTCCTTGAAGTTAAATCAAACAAACCCAACGTTTCCAAAAGTGGCACTTAAATAGCAATCTCAGTGATAAACTTGAGGAACTGACCTTTCCTTTTCCAGGGAAAATACTCAGACCTGCCCATCCTCCAGAAGTCTCTCCAAGCCGCTCTGTATTCAGGCCACCTTTTCCTCGTCTAGGATCTGATATCTGCACGGATTGCCTGCTGTCAGTCTCTGTGAAACAGAGCTAGCAGGATTTCTGATAGAGCGAAGGGACGACGCCGACTGCAAAAGATTGCTTTTGATGTGTCTGCTTAGAGGTTTGAGATGGACTGAGGCTTTATCCTCATACAGTAGTTGTCTCCTCACCGCATAAGCTTTGCGTTTGTTTTGTCATGTTTCCGAGCACTGTAAAGCACTGACATACTGTCCATTATGTTCTTTTAGATCAAACACATATATCTTCATGCAAATGGAACAAAGCCTTAAGAGACTCTGAATGTATAAACCCAATCTCCACATTCAACACTTCTTGTGTTTTCTTTCAGATATCACATCTGTTGCCTGCCTGCATGCTAATTTGTGCTGTCGTTATGAACCGTGCTGTAAGTTAAACGGTTGTGTTCACACGCAGGGGCCACAAACACAACACGATCAAAGCTGAATGTTTCTGCTCTCTCATCTTCTCCACATACTTTAGTCGTGGTAATGAAATACAGTGATTAGAGAAGTAGAATTGGATTTTCCGATGCAGCCTAACTGGGATGGTAATTGCATGACATGATGGAGCACTATGGAGTGTGTGTTTGTGCATATGTGTGTGTTTGCCAGTGCATTTTCAGGATTTTTAAAAGGCTTTCAACAGCTGTGTGTGCCTCCACAAGTTGGACTCTGCACCTCTCCCATCCTTCTCTACTTTTTAAAGGCCATTAGGAAATCTCTCCAGCCAGATTTTTACTGAGGGAGACAACAGTCTGTGTACAGTGAACATGTAATTAAAGGCCATAGGCTGCTTAAATGTGATGATTAATGTCTTCCATTTGCAACAAGCATGCATATGAATATGGAAAGAGGCATCAGCTTCCATTAGTTACAGTATAAATCACATCCTTTTGATGGCATATGCCAGTTTGCCTGTTACCTGCAGGATATTTCCAGCTGCCATAATCTTTTACTTCTAAGAACTGATTGCTAACTGACTTTGAGCGGCCTGTGCAATGGTGTTTTCCCTTCTATATGTGGTTTTAGTCCTTGGTTAGTCTTCCATAGCTCTGACTTTCCTTTAGCTACTCCCTTATGGTTATTAACTGCTAACGGTCGCCTCTTATGGAGGAAGTACGGTCTGGTCACTTTCTCATTTTGCCCCACGGGGACCATAGCGCCATGGCAGTTAGTGCATTAAAAGGGAGACATGAGAAAGCCGAGGGCCAGCGGGTGAGTCAGTGTGTGCTTGGCCTCAGTAATGGTCCACCTGTGCCTTAAACCAAAGAATGAAAGCTACTGGGGTTTCGCTGTCAATCTGAACAGTGATGTGAGGTTTCAGCCCAGCAGAGGTAAAACAGATAGTCATACAGAAAATGGTCTCCACAAAAACACACACACGCACACACACAAAGACATCCACTGCACTCTCCATGACACATAATATTGGGCACAACAGTGAGGACTAAGGGAGATGTGGGCATAGCTGCTGGCCTGTTTCGCCTAATCAAGCTGCTGGCTGGAAATAACAGCGTCATGACGAAGCCACCATGGAGCCGAGTCTACCAGGGAATTTCTGCATCAAGCACACAAGAGGAAGCCAAACAAAGCTGTGTACAATGTTAGTTTCTCATTTCATTCTTGCTCCTCTTTGATAAGAATGTGACAATTTTGAATGAAGATGTGAGTTTATGTATATTACAAATATCAGAGTCACTTAATCTTTTATTCATGATAATTATAATTCCAATTGTGTGAGTCTCAGCAATTTCTTTGTTCTTAAGTGAGGCTCTTCAAGTCACAACCAGTAAACACCTCTTAACACAGTTTTCTTAAATACACATTGAACAAAACTAGAGATGTTTGTATAATTAAAACATCCAGCAGGTTGTGTAGCAATTTAAAAAAAGTGACTTAGTTCATTTTATTCAGCAGAACATATTTGCTATTGAAGGGTAAACAAAGTCTAAACAAGCAGAAAGTGTGTCCTGACATTTTTACTGCCGTTGTAAAGAAAAACAAAATAGATGTCAGATAATATAAGAAGTTGTGATGGCAAGTCCAAAAAGATGATGACAGTCAGAGTAAATCAGAGTAAGTGGAGGCTCAATTCACAGCTTTTATTCAGCTGAAAACTTTGTAAAGCAATGCTGAATCTAGTGAGTGCTGTCAATTCTACTTCACATGTTAAATAATAGAGTTTAAACGTTTATTTTTGACTTTGGCAGAATTTAAAAAATAGTTCTCCCCTTAAGGTCCATATGTAGCTGAACTGGTAATTGGAAGAGAATGCACCTTACATAAACTTTAATCAAAATGTGCACAGTTTCCTAAAGACAGCTGCAGGTGATATACAGATGTCTATTTAATGTAAAAAATATAAAAAATTAAAATATTTTTGAATATTTGGCAGGAAATAGGAACTAAAGAAATTCTTCTGGCTCTTGTAGCCATTTTTTAGACTTCTCACTAAATTGTAAAAGGTCATTAATATTGAATTATAAGATTTTATTTTCACAGTCATACATATCAGATGTTCACCTTAAGATCAGTTCACACATAAGAAAAATCTTAGGGTGCATTTGCAAATTTTGAACACATTTATCAAACCTACCACTTATTAATTGAAAAGAAAACATTTCTAACCCAAAAAAGCAATGCAGGACTCGTCACACTGTTTCAGGAAACAATGTGAGCCTCTTGTGGGGACAAGCAGAGAAATGAAGAGAGTCTCAGCGGTCAAGCAGCAAAGTGAGAGAAAGAAAACATTCAGGAGTCACACTGTGTCTGTTCAATACGATAAAGGGTTGTCTCTGCTGTCCTGCTGCGGGTGGTCAGGAGGCTCTGAGACCGGTGTGTGGCCTGAGATAACCATGAACAAAGTATGGCCATGCATGACTGATACTGTGTGCGTCACCAGCTACGAAAACACGATAAAAATCACATCTTTTGAACATCAAGCCTGACATCCCGGGACCGTCTTTCTACGAGAGAGGATAAAATGTCAGAACACATTCTTCATGCTTGCAATGTCTACAAATTGAACCCAATGTCGATGTGACTTTAAAATGTGACGTGATTAAGTTTGGGGTATTGAAATATTAGCTGGATTACCTTGAAATGGCCGTTTCAGTTGTTTACCCAAACAAAGGCTTTAAAATGAATTTTTACTGCAAACTGAACGCACGCGTGACCACTGAAGCCTTTTCTGTAAACAGCATTTAGGCTGTGTTTCTTTCTTATTTAACAGTAACATGTCCAAAATCAGCTAAAGCAATCACAGTAAAGTGGAACGAACATGTCAAACAGGTGGTGAGAGAAGAATGACTTCTTAAAGAGGGAATTAGAGGTTTTAAATAATAAGCACTTCTGCGCTCAAATGCCAAATTTCATACAAACTGCATGTCGATTCAAATAAACGTAAAATATCTCAACAGGATGATGAAAAAAGGCAAAGTAAAAAAGGTGCCATAAAACATGAATCTGTTTATTTACACTTGCTAAATCAAGTGCAGCCAAAAGAGCCTGTTTAGACACTAGGTTTTGGGCCTGACTGTTAATTAATAAAACATTAATTACCGTGATCCTTAACATGATTATAGCATCTAACAACTGAAGTGAACCTGTCCTTTCAGGGGAAAGACAAATGCCTGGCAGGCCATTGATTGAATCAAGAAGAGGAGGAAGAGTTAATTAAAGGCTCAAGATAGAGATCTAATAGACTTGCATACTTTGTGATATACGGCTCAGAGTACTTTTGGAGTCTGAAACTTGACATTTGGTGTAAAGTCTGCCATACTGGTAAAATCTCATCCTCGTTCTATCAATTTAATTAAAAGAGATGAAACACAAGGGTGTGTGCTTTTGCCCCAGACATTTGCTCATTGTCATATTAAGTGCATTTGTAATAGAGAAAGCATGCAGCAAGAGCTCAAAATGTAACATTTTTGCTCTAAAATAAACCTGTCACAATATTCCTATAAAATGTAAAGCCCACTAGGTTTACTAAATTGGTTCAACAGCACTGTCTTCAACAAGATATTTATCGTCCAAATAAGCTTTTCTTTTCACTTTTTCAGTTCTAGAAATCCACAAAAACAGTGATTTTATGTTTCAACAACAGATAATAAAATATTGACACTGTGAGGAGCTGAAATGTCCAAAAATGTACAGCAGTGCAACTGGATGGAAACTGCAGCAATTACTATGAGAAAACATCTTTGGTAGACATCGTGTCAAAGCTGCATTGTTTCAAAAATCCTTCTCTCTATGAAGCTTCTCACCGGTGAAAGCCAGGATCTCTTTGGGCTCAGCAGCAACACCTTTCAAAGCTCAAACTGTTGTTTTTTCTTCCCACTGAAGAAAAAAAAAATTGGTTTGGCTTCTGTCAGACTTTATTATTCTTTACTCGAACAGGCTATGAAATCATTAATACTGCACTTCACCTGTCAAGGGCAGCCAGTCATCTCACTAATGTGTGGAGGAAAGTCTGCCGGTGATCTGTAGGTCGGAGCACAGAGGATTTGTGGGAGAACACGATCCGTGGTGTTTCACCCTTAAAGCAGCTTTGCACTTGGTGGAAAAGAGTCACCTTCAGGCCACCATCAACCATCATGCACGTCCAAACCATCAATACACAGCTATTTCTATGGAAACCGAGAACATATTGGATCTCTCGCTGTTCAATAAGCTGAACACTTGATTGCCTCCTGCATAAAGCGACCCATGGACGGCACTGACTGGTGCTAAAACTGTGATGAGGGCTCGGCCATGAAATTTGGTTCCTCTTGTTTTGTGTGAGAGTCGTGCACCATAAATTCATCCATCGAGTGAAGGAATCACACCGGCTCCTGCTTTGTATCCCAACATGGTCCACTCTCATTTCATGCTCCTGGAGAGCAGAGACCCTCTTACTGCCACTGTGTTGTTTTACCAACGCAGCTGTAACCCCCCTGTACTACCCGACCAATTCCACTTCGCTGGTCATGCGTGGCCTCGATGGTGGAGGAACGATGTGTTTGTTGTTGTTGTTTGGCTTTTATTGTCACTGCAGCCTGATCTCAGGTCCTGTATACGAGTGACCAGGGTGTCACTATCCTCCACTTCTAAGATGATCACAGCGTGAGTTTGAGCCACATAAAGGGCTTTTTATTCACTGAGCTGGAACATTAAAGTGAACCACTGCACCAAACACTGGTGGTACGAACAAACATGCATTTAATCCCACCTTTTCTGTTATAATGTGTATTGATTCCCCCCCCACCACCATTTACCAGGACATGGTATTTTGGTAAAGTTTAGATGCAAGCACCACCTGTAGTAAAATCTTTAACAAACCAATGTTAGGATGAAAAAAATTACACAAATAAACTGCAACATATTCACCCACGTGTGCCAATTTCATTGCGCCAATTTTTAGAAAAGAAAACTGTTCTGTAAAACCACACAGGCACAATTCATGAGCGTACAAGCAAAATGCCAAAATTCTGATTATGAATTATGATTCAAAGCAGCCTCTTTTTCAAAAAGTCACACAATAAACTAGAATTACAACCTCACAGTCAGTTACAGCCTCAGTTTACCAATCTAGTTGCAGTTCACATTCATGTCTGTCAGTGAAAAAATGATTGGATTTTTGGTAAAATTGAAGTTTACACTATATTAACATGCATGATTCAGGTAAAAAATTTCCAGACAGAAACATGCTGTCGGAATTCAGAGACTGTTACAGAGGGATAAAGAGCACAAACATAAGGTTTTGTCACATGGTTCAACAACACTCATCTAAAAAATGTAGATGCTGAAATATCAGGTTCACATGAACAGGACAGATGGACGTCAGGTCACCTTGACTGAAACCTTTGGCCTCTAAAATCTAATAAGTTCATTCTGGAGTCCAGATGGATAGCTAAGCCAAATATTAAGAAATTTCCTCAAAGCATAGTGAAAAATGGCATTCATTAGAATCAGTTAGATAAAAAATCTAAAGACATAAAACGTCCAGCTGAAGTTTTCTACAGAGACATAGGAATAAAAATGAGTAGTTTGAAATTCAAGCAAAGGAGGGTGTAACAGAGTCAAACTGCTTGATTCCTTTGTTTTAAAGTCCATATATGCTATTATTTATTAGATAACTTCCTTCTCCATTTTTCATTTTTTGACTTTAACTTTTAACCCCGAGTAAAACTTTTAATATCTCAATCTGAATCCCATCATACACATAAAAAGCTTAAAATTTTAATTCATCCAGTTCATCCTTTTATTGAAGCGCAGAGGTAACTGAAGCCAAAACGACCCAAAGTTAA
>JAPZDY010000026.1:17475601-17512155 GCA_029783645.1 Ctenochaetus hawaiiensis | reverse complement strand
GCTTTCGTGTCAGGGATTTTAGTGTGTGTGGTGAACTGTGTGTGCTCACCAACTCCCCTTTTTTTTTTATTAAAATATGCTCATGACAAATTTATTTTCAGGAGATTTAAAATCCAGAAAAATGTTCTTTAGTTTTGCTTAAAGAAAAGTGACTTTTTTCTGCTTGCAGAGACACTAAGAAAGCAAAATTAAACCAGTTTTTTTAAAAAAAACATGATGTTCCTCTGAGAACAAGAAGAACAAACAGACTTGTCTCAAAGTTGTTGTTTTTTTTGTCGAAAGTCTAGACACGCTAAAATTAAATCTTAAACGTGTCCTCAACGGAATTTAAAGCCTGCAAGCACCAAAAAAATATAAACTCTTTGTTTATCTCCTGGTTTTTCTTTGTATCTCCAGTCTTCATATTTCATTGATAAGTATACCACTACAGTGGCTGTGGAGAGCAAACCGTCTGTTCAACTCTTGTCTCCAGCTTGGCTCTCATTTTTTAGTCATTAACTCACATAAACATCCCATCTGTCCTCCTTTCACGCTTCCTTTTCGTCAGTACTCCCCGCTGCTCTACTCTGTGTATAAGCCAAGTGTGTGGGGATTTCCTGTGTTTTCAGAAAGGATAAAAGAGCCCCAAAAGTGTCTGTGTCAGTCTACCTCAAGGTGACATCTCAGTAACATTCAGCTGATACTTTATTCTCACTGCCAAGTTCAAACTGTTTTTTTTTATATGAACATTTTTTATCTCATTTACCTGCAGCTACATGTGACACATGCTGCTCGAATTGACACTTTTAATTCTTCCTTGTTTCATGCAGTAAAACAGCTCAGTTACCAAATTCAAATTCAGTTAGCCAAGCTTTTTTCACATTTTCTATGGGACGAGACACATTTTCAGCTCCTTGTGGGTTGTGAAACATTTAAAATGGAGGCACACAATGTTTGCTTTCCTCTTCCCTCTGTTTACTAGCCTCCAGATATTACTTTGCTGTTGCAGATACTTCTGTACCAGCTGGGACTACCATCAGAATTTAATTAAAAGCTATCACAGAAAGATTGCGTCCTCGCCAAACAACTGAGCTTTTTAAATTTGGACTGGCTAAATTGTGTTTACTTCTTTCCAGAGTGTTTCCTATGAGGAACACTTTTTCCTTTGCTGGTTGACAGCTGTTTTTTAGGAAAGCCCTAAAGAAAACACCACCTTCTGATACAAGTGATTTGAAGTGGACATTCAAAGCAAATATTTGCTTTTTCAAAGGTTTCAAACCTTTAAGGCTTTATTCTATATATTTAAATTGAGGTTTTTGTTGCACCATCTTGATTCGCTTGGACAACAGCAGCTTAAGTCTTTGATCAACAGCTTAAAGGCCCAGTTAAACCAGAAAGTAGCACAGCAAACTTCGTCTGTGTGTCCTCACAAAATCTTGGCATTACGGACACAGACACAACTCTCAGGGCTAGTCAGTAAACTACTCTGGCAGACGAGCTAACAGGTAAGTTGCAGCCAACTTAAAACACGCCAAAGTAATCTCAATAACTTTCTTTTATTTTCTCTGTACTAAACCATTTACCCCCCCTTTAGTTACTAAATGGAAGAAAAAGCTATGTTAGCTGGCAAGCTTGTTAATTATCAGTTAGCTGTGTTGCTAACAGAACAGTTTGCACAGACACATTTCTAAAGATGAATTTGTGATCTACTGATTTCAATCATTGCTAAAATATTTTTTTTTTGACATTAACAAGAAGCATCTCTGTTTTCATCTGGACAGCACAAGAGTTTGAGGTTATATGAGTAGTGCAGCTACGATATGTGCCTCATATTGTCAGCATTTATGGAAAAACGTTCTGCAACTGCACTTATCCTATAATCCATACAGTATTTTTCAAAACTGTTTTTCCCCCCATCATTCTACAAAAAAATCTACACATGCACTGTTTATGAAAAATCCTCCAAAGAAAATACAGAAAGCACAATTAAAGTGTTGTCACAAACATGCAAAACAAACAGGAGATTCAATAACTGTGACTTTGAGGCAATACTGACCAATCAGAAGCCTGCAAAAAAAGGTATTAGCTGTGGGCAAACTGCAACTTCATTCAGAGCCTGTAATCACAGACATGAAATATATATATTTAACTACATCCTTTATTGCAATCTTGGCAGGGAACTGCATTGTGGTAGTGTTGGATTATAAAGTGACATCTGTTATGCATGCCTCAGTATAGTGACAAATATATGCATATGTATAAACATTTAAAATGTCCTGTTAGCAAAGTTAGCATCAGTACGATATCACTTCAAGGAGGAGACGACATTTAACATGAGCAATGACGGCGTACAGACTGCTAACACAAGCCGACAAACTTTGCTAAAGAGTCTACACGATAAAACTTTAAACAGTTTAACTTCACTCTGCCCAAAGTTTTTTAAAGTATCCTGTTTCAGTGACCTAAAACTGTGTTTGTGTGTGAACGAAAGGCCAAAACGCATAGAAATAAGCTAAGTTTCAAAAAATACTTGAAATGAAAAGTTGGTATTCATGAACAAAGTTAACTGTGTTGCAGGACAGTTGTCCTCAGAGACGTCATTTGGTACAAAATGTTATTGCCCATTCCTCCCCACACTGACCAGACCCAATCCCATACCTTCTTCCCCTCCCCTTCACACCCTCTGACTTGCAATTTTTAAACTGTGAAGTAGCTACAAAAAAACCCCTCTCCGGTCGGAAAATAATGAGTTCTCAGCTTTAAGCAGAGCTTTTTGGAGATCGGAGAGAACCGGGGAGTGTGGAAGGCTTTGTTCTTTGAATCTGAAATTTGACATTTTCAAGTTGATCATTTGGGTAGCTGAACATTTTTCTGTTATTAAACAACATTGCAGTAACACCAGAGGTACCTCGGTGGCATATACATCATCTTAATTGGGCATCCCTGGAGATACAAGTAAACCGCCACCAAAACAACAAAACGGACCTCGAAATGCAAATCCAAAGATGTTTTTTAACAAGGTTCTGCTTTTAGGTTGGATTTTCCTGTAAGCTGGAGACAGCAAATTAAAAGATGTCTGAGAAGTAAAAAATAAGAGAAGTAGAAAATAACTTATCTTGTTATCATTAAATATGACTGGAGCATTTTAGCTAATGTTGATTTTTTAAAAGACTTAAGTCATCTAATTTGTTTATTTCTGCTACTGACACTTACAAAGACATTATACTTTAGGTAAAGTAATTATCTACTTAACTTAGGTCTTTAAAGTTTTCTTCCTCTAAAATCTACCTCTCTTATTCACACACACATACATTAACACACAGGCACACCATTAAATGAACACCCAATAACCAGGCTTATGAGGACCCATTTCCATCGGATGACAGGACTTCAGATCTGACTCATGATCTCTGGCTGACTGGAGGCAAGGACAGCAGGGAGCCTTGATGCGATTCTCTGCCCTTCACTTCAATGCAATTCACTTCGCTTCACTCTCAATTTGACCATGAACAGACACGCGTCAGATGACCAGAGGACGAGGATACATTTGCACAAATTGTGTGTCCACTGCTGTCGATCTTCACACGCTGGTTAAATCAGTTTGAACTGAAAACATTTTCTTATGATAAAGTGAACAAAAGTTTCTTGGGCTGGTTTTTCGAAGCAGCTGTGTAACAGAGACAGAATCGAACAAGCTGCTGTTTCAAACCCCACTGTGAACAAATGTAAGTAGCACGACTTGAGCTCTGCTTGTTAATGACACCCGACACCAGATGGGAGAGCTTGCAAATCAGAGTTAACAACACAATACATCAGGAGTCTTTATAATCCCCAACTGAGCGCTAAAAACTTCCACCGTGTCTCAATACATCAGGTTCTGACAGAAACGTGTCTGTAGCATTAACTCAAAAACTGATATATACTGTGCAAAAGCTGGCGTTGAATATTTGATCAGATTTTTTGTCTTGCTTACAGATATGCACATATTTCACACACATTTTTTGCAAGTTTTAGCTTTATTAAGTCCAGGCTTTTTGGATCCTGTGTGGACAAAGAAATTCCCCAAAGTCCTCTGCTGCACATGAGCAGGTGTTAAAAGCCTTTTCACAGCCAAAAATTTGGACTCCTCAGAGTAACAAAGTGCAGTTACTAACATCTGAAGATCTATTGGCAACAAAACCACCAAAAATATCAAAAATCAGTTGTCTAAATGTCAGTTAACAACACGATGTTAAAGGAACCAAGGACGAAATTAGACTTTGTGGACTTTGTAGCATCCAGACAGTCGACAGTTTGAACAAGTTGAGTTTTCTTGTAATGCATCTTCACAATGGGCAGCTATTGCATCATGTTATGCTAACATTTACAAGACAAATGCGATGTTTCTTTTAAATTCTTTGCACACTATCAATGCATGCTGTAGATGGAGCGGAGATGCGGTTACAAACAAGACCAGCTGACGAACACAAACTGCTGTGTAAAGCATTTTAAACCGACTCTGAGATGAAGAAAAGAACTCTGCTCAGTCTGTTGTACCTGAAAAACCCTGTGCCCTCTCAGCATCTTGTTGAACCACAGCTCTCCCAGAGCTTACAGTGAAGCCGAGAGGTTGCTCTGCATTGCTTAAGACGTAACAGTGGTAACAGCAGAGCACTGGCCCTCATTGTGTGAATCTCTTATCTTACTCGTATGACAAGAGTCTGTTGTTCACCTGACAAACGCCAACCATAAACGGTTAACTTCTCATTGTTGGTTTGCATCACAGTCTCCTGGTTTAAGGATTATACACTTCCTGCTACTCAAACGCACCAACAAAGCGATGTTATGTAATAGCGAGTGACACATGCTATCGCCCTCTGCTGACCTACAGAAAAATTTCACCAAAATATTTAAAGTCTCCTTTTGGCTCTAAATTTATGGTAAACTTTCAACTTTTTGCTGGTATGAAAAATAGTCTCATAGAAAAACTTGATCTCTTAGTGTAAATATTTTTATAGTATTTCAGTTTATTATGGCCAAAACTTTAAATCAGCGCTATTTTAACATATCAAGCCTAAAAAAAAAACAACAAAAGTGGATGAGGCATAAACCATGAAAACAAACCCATAACATGCAGCCTGACATGCATAAAAAATGCAAATCAGGAAGAAAAAGGGAGCAACTGCAGGTTAACTAGGGTAAAGTGAACAAAAAAGAGAATTTTATCCACAAGCCTGCACAGACTGCAATGATGAAAGCCAATGCAACACATCACGTTGGCCAGAAAACAACCAATGTGCCGGTGAGATGATTATATTTAACTGTACTTTATATAAAGCCTTTATTTATGAAACAAGCTGCAGAAAAATAAGATGCGACTAAACTAGGAGGCAGAAATGTTCCAGAAACCAGATTGTGGGTTTTCCATCAAGCCCGAACAACCTGAAGTGTTGCGACAATACAAGACACAGCACACAAAACACACATAACACACACACACACACATGAACCTACTAACCCTTCAGCCATCAGCCTCTAAGACTGTGATATGAACTTTGTTATTTATTACACCTTTTCGTTCCTGTTTCTCATTTCCTCCACTCCGACGACCATCCAGTCCGAAGCCTATCATGCCAATCCAGCTTGTGCGCTATTTTACATGACAATCTCTTTTTCAAATCTCTTTCAACACTTCCTGCCGCCTGTCCTGTCTCTCTCTCTCTCTCTCTCTCTCCATCTCATCTGCTCCTTCCCTATCTGAACCATTTCTCTCCATCTCCCAGCCCCATATTCCACTTTACTAATCTCCCCGCCGCCTCCAGCTGAATAAATCACTCTTTTAACTTCGTGTTCGTGTTTTCTCCTCACCCCAGTTTGCTCCATTCCCATTTTCACCCTCCGTGTCTCCCTCCACCTCTCAACACCTCCATCAGATGCCTGTCTCTCAGACCTCCCCTCCTCGATCCTTTCCTTTTCCCTCTGCTGCCACCCTCCCTTTTCCTGGTGAGCAGAGAGGCTGGTAGCAGAGCATATAATTTCTCAGAGGAGGTGCTGTCAGTCGACTGCTCTCCAGGCTAAGAGCTGCTCTCCTCGCCCCTGGGTTCACCGAGTCACGGCTCTGTTCCGCTCCAGGATTATGCAGATCTTAATTCCCTTCCGCTCACACCTGAAGTTGGCAGGGCATGAAATAAGGAAAGTGTTCACTGCAAATAAAAGTTTTTGCCACCAAGAAGGACAGAGATGAGGAGAAGGAGGAGGAGGAGGAGGAGGAGAAGAGGAGGAGGAGAGGAAGGAGGAGAGAAAAAAAAGGGAGGCTTGGTTGCTGGCAGATGTTCTGACTGAGTGAGAGACTGAGGGAGGAAAAGAGAGACATGAGGTGTTGTGGTAGGACAAGCTGAGCAAATAAGGATGGAAAAGACGGAGGGATGGAAGGAGTTGTTTTTTTTTGTTTTGTCTGTCCCCAGACAAACTGAACAAACACTGACTGGAGCTTGTCCTCTTTTTTCTTTCTGGAGCGTGTTCCCTTTTCTTTTCCTTTCCTTTTCTGTTCTTTCAGCTCTGCACAAGTGCAAAACACTTTTCCTGCACTGACTAAAAACATCCCTTGCTTCGGGTGCATGCATGACATCATTCAGCAGTTGATTTGAGGTTTCCCAATGAGCTTTTGTCGGTAAATTGTTAATTACCTCATGATTATCATATCACACGCTGGCGTGTTAAGGTAACACTTAAACCTTCCCTAAAAGCGCAAAATCAGCCCCGCAAAACAAGCGGGAATTCCACAGGTAGTTTAACATCAGGACAGGTTTTTTTTAGATTTAAGCACAGAAACGAAACTGTTTAAAATCTGATGCAATTTTAAACATAAATCAATTACACGCAGGCTTACATGTTTTGCATTTTCTGCTATTTCAGACTCAGTGATCGTGATACCAAACTGTGACTCTCGGAGTTGATGGAGAAAATCCCAGTTTGTTTTGTGCGTAAAAATCTGGATTATTTGTGGTGAAATCGTGCCCACGTCCGCTCGCGTGCACAGCCAAGTAACTGGCTTTTTTTTAGTCCCTTATATTTTATCAAATGGCAGCAACACCTGACAAATGCTGAAGACAACTTAAACCCCTTCTCTTGTATTAACTATTTAAAAAAAAACAACAATGGATGTTTATCAAAAGAGCAGCACACAAATCAAGACAGAAGTCTATAAAATGAAATATGTGATGAATATCGTTTATGTTGTTTACTCGACTGGTCTAAAAGTTAATTTAAAGCAAAAAAAAAAAACTCGGACAAAGAGAAAATATGAAAAATTGGTGCGTCTCACCTGATAAAGCCTCCTTGGAAAAAGCAGAAAGACAAGACATACAGAATCCGGATGACCTGTGGGAGCATCCTCTGCCTCAAAATCTCTCCTCAGTCCCGTTGAATAACTTGCAGAAGAAAACAAAAAAAAATTATTTTCGGAAAATCAGCAAATCCACCGAGCAGCTCGTGAGACTGGGCTACAAGAGGAAGGCATCGTCTCTCTTAGTGATCCAAGCTCGTCTTTGGGGAAACTTCTCCCCCTCCCACCAAGTCCAGGGGGCTGCACACATCCACACAGCAGGCTCGCTCTCTGCTTCAGGCGGCTGGACAGCTCCGGCCAGCCAGCCAATCAGTCAGTCAGTCAGTCAGTCAGTCAGTCAGGTTGTGGGTGCTTGTTTTGAAAGGGGAGTGTCGCTCGCCTGTCAGTGTTGTGCTTTTTTTGTGTGACAGTCTGATTTCGCCTTCTTTCTTTCTTTCTTTCTTTTTTTCTTTCTTTCTTTTTTTTCTCATGTATTTGCCCTCCTCGCTCGCTCCGACAGATTAAAAAACGGGTGAAAATTTAAAGGAACAGCAGCTTTTGTTTTGATGGCTGCCTCGTGTGTAATTAGGCTTCATTAGGATGATGGGAATGGGGGCTGTGATGATGATGATGATAATGAAGAGCTGAATTGCGGTATTGAATACATTCTGATGACGAACAATCTGGAGTGAAACACTGATAAAAAAAAAAATTTCAGCTACAGTATTTGCAGACTTAAGGCTGGGTGGGAAGCACTTCAGTCAGCCTGTAGCCGCCTACATCCAGGAGTAAAAGGTTGAAAATGATGCTGGGAAGTTTCACATTTTTTATATTGATTGAGATCACACAGAATCAGCATCTCTAAATGGATCTAAATTTTTCAGCTTTAGGAAATTCTTCTTTGAGGGTTTTCCATTTTAATGTATGTCTCTTTACAGGCCAGCGTGGTTTAATAAAGAGTTTGTGAAAGTATGCACTGGACTCAAAAGCTGCACTAATCAATATTTCAAATTAAAAATGGATTAAATATGTGAAAGCACTTGCTATAATTACAAATGCACGGAGCGCGGGGACCCCACTCTGCATTCCCCTCAGCTCCACAGAGTGTTTTACGGTCATTTCACTTGTTTTTTTGATTTTAAGCTGCAAACTGCTCTCGTTAACCCTCTTTTCAGTCACAACAACCAGCTGCTATATTGAAAATACTCTCAAACTGTTCACTACGTGTTCATCCCTAAACTGCAGACAGACAAACTTAGAAACCAGCTGGTAAATACTGCAGATTTTTGAGGATCTGGTGGAGACTAAATTAGAGTTTAAAGCTTAAAGCAGAGGAAAAATTGGACTCACATCCAAGGCTTTGACAAAAGAAATACTAATGCTGCTTTTTGCCTCTTTACAGGCATTTGGTTGCAACACATTTGTCATATCAACTTATCAGCACTGATGACAGTTTTGTATTTTTCTCGTTGGTCCCTCAAGTGGTAGAAGAATAAGTTAATTAACTTTAAGGCCCTTGAAAAAGTCAGTATTTTACAGATCCTAGTGGGGCTTTGAGATAGATAAATAGCTCTTTAAATTTGACCAGTCATAACAGATAGTTATAAATCCTTAATGAAAAACCTGTTATGAGCAGAACCAGCAGCTATCTTAAAGTGTCTTGATGTCTCAAACACAGAACGTTTCTCATCATGTACAGGAGTTGAGTTCAATCAGAGAATAAATCTCCTCTCCTGGGTCTTTCAGACATGTTCTCTCTCAGGTTATAGATCAGTGTTTCTGCACTTTGAAGATCCATTAAAGTCTCTGTATGTCAGAGATCAGGGGGGCAGTTGCACAACGTGACCCATCACTCAACGGATCTGACCATCAAATTGCTTCTTGCACTCGTTCGTCTTCCAGAGAGGGTTTTCACCAGCAGATCCAGTGTCTCTGAAGCAGGCAGAGGTGTCAGTCTTTGCTGGTCTCTTTATGTGGGAGAGCACAGCAGATTAACCTTTACCTCATACAATTACTCAATCTCCTTGTTCCTCCTTCACTGAAGCATGGGTATTAAAGATGCATTGGATGTCTCTGTACTTATGAAAGACTGAAAAAGCATAAGCCTCTCTGACTTCTCAGTCGTTCACAACAGTCTTCTCTTGTATTTGGATTTGCCGTATGAGCAGGCAGGAAGACTTTAATCAATGATGTAATAGCCAAGATACAGGAAATATTATATTTATTGGATCAGTTTCTTAGAAAAGGCTCCTTTCGTGTCTCGTAGTTAAAGTTTTAAAGTGTACTCTGGCACTGCTGTGACCTTCTGCTTGTTCCCCTCTGTCATGCGTTTCTTTTTTATTTTCAGCCAGCTGCAGAAACTTGAGAGGCCAGAGGACGGTGGCAAGCATGTGAGGATCAGCAAGGTGGAGATGTGGTGGGTAGATGTGGAGGCGTTGGTGGAGTAACAGAGGAAATTAAAAGATGAGGGCTTCTGTTGTTTGCAGGCGGTCTGTTTTTGCTGCTCTTATCACAGGGTTGAAGTGGATGTTGGCACCTTGACATAAGCTGTAGCATCTGGGGTCAGATTTTTGTATTTTTTGTCTTTTGTCATTTAATTCCATGAAACTTACCAGAACTAAGAACATGTTGTATGACTTTCTGTTAGCATTTACTTACTTACTGTGTCTCACCGACCCTGGCCAACTTACAAAGAATTTATGGGAATTTCTTTAATAAGTTTAAGTCTACAAATATAGCCTGGAGGATGAACAGAAGCAGAAACAGTCAGAGTGAGATATTAGATGGATAGTTACACACAAAAGGTTGCAAAACAGTTCATCTTCAACAGGTAAACAACTTATTTCACCTGCCATGCCATGCAAACAAAAAACACCTGCAACAAAAATAAAGTTGTCTCGAGGCAGGAGCATTATATGGACACACTTTCATGCAAGTAGTCCTGTTTTAAGTAGAAAACAATGGAAACCTTTGCTATGCTAAAGCTATATCAGGAATCACAGGCAGTACCTGCTCATATGATCGAATTGTCACAGGTTTTGTTCTTTTTGTGGCATTTATTGTTAATAAGAAAACTTTTCTTTGAAAAACCAGCCACTTAATGTTACTTGCATTTATGTATAGATAACTTTTTAATGTTTCAAGAAAATGAGGAGCCAAAGTGATATGTATGTGAAGTGAACGCTGAAAATGTCAACCCTTTTATCCTGCCTGTCCCTTCGTAACCTCTTACCCTGCCCTGATCTCAGCCTTAATGAGAGGTTTGCTAATGAAAGGTCAGACTCCAGTTGTGGTCATCACTCCAGCCTTTTTCCCTTTCGCCCATACAGCCGAACAGAAAATGCTCTGTGATCAACCCGACCTCAATATAACCACGAGCCACGTCTCTGTTTTATTCATGGACACATACTAAACTTGACCTCTGACACAGTAACCTAAGGAGCCGCTATTTGAGAAGATAGTACATTTGGTTTCTTCACTTGAGTGGAAATAGGCAAATTATCTGTGCAACTCTGAATCCATTTGTCATCCAGTATGTTGTTATCGTGTCCAGCATCCTTGCGTTTGCTCCAAAAGTACCTCAGGAGGTTTTAACCCCTTTTAGTCCTCAAGAAATGGCTGCTCAGTCTAGCACAAAATCTCAATCTCAAGCCCTCCCCTGAGAGACAAACCTGTGGTTAGTGTGACCAGCTTGTGGTCTAACGTCTTCCTTATCCTCAGCTGCAGAGTTAATAACATTATGCTTGGCTGTTGGTTTGGGTGAATACAGCCATCTTTGCGCAGCAGTCTATGCTGCCTGTGGCCTAAAGATGAGTTATCCTCAATATGCTCAGAGAAACTTATGTGAAGACGAGGTTAAAGTGCCGTCCTCTCTGTTTGTATCTCACTTGTCTGGGTTTGATAAGACTCTGGTAACAACTGTGCTCTTCCACTGATGTGTCTCCAGGTTTTCTCAGGTTTTAAGACATCAGGATGGTGGTCCTGATAAAGGTACAGATGAGAGAGGATCATATTTGCATCATATACGCATTATTTGTGCATAATAGTATCTTGCTTCAATGACCCCTAAAAATAATTTAATTAGATCACAGACCTCCATCTGATTAGATTTAGGTTTTTATTACAAAATGCATATTTAAGTCAGTCAGATAATCAGATACATTATATCACTGTGTTATTATTAATTGAGATATCAATAATTAATATGAGTCAAATTAGATTTTTTAAATTTACAAAAGAGTAAATCTTGAAATTGTCCTATATAATTACACATCAAATGAGACAGTGTTAGATAACCGCTGTGATTATCAGCTAACAAATTTTAATGGAAAACTCTCTGATAAGCTTTTTTTCTAAAAGGTACGAGGATAAACTGATTCAAGAACTACCCACCTTTCAATGAAGAACGTGCTTGGTCATATCTAACCTCCTCATACATAAATATGGGACTCAACCCATTTCAGCCTAATCCTCATGGCCTTTGCTGTTTTGCTCAATCATGTTTTCAGCTCCTCAAACTTCACCCCAGACAAACTTTATTTAAAGGAAAAGTTTCTATTTTATTTTCTTCTAAACCACCTGGTTACACGTATGACGCACACAGGGGTGAATTCTACCTTTTGAGACGTAAATGTGTTGAGATAAGACTCCCCAGGTTTTCACAGACGTATAAAGGAATTATCCAGACGGACATGACCGTCAGTCTGCATGCATAAAGCAGCCATTCAATCTGTACATCCAGCCAAAGTAGACAGAAAATCCAAAAGAAAGCCGATAGGCTTTGACAGATGGACACGACGTTTGAAATGACAAGGCAATACGAGTCAGTCAGAGTCAGTCAGCCACATCATTGGAAGATTACAATGTCAGAGTAAGTTTAACACAATATGGCCTCTACATGTTATTCATATCGGTGGTGGTGAGAGACTCTTTTATGATTCCTGAGCACGTAGTTCACTGCAGTAGCAAAGCCCTTCAAGAAGTTATGAGAGGAGAAAAACTGCATAAAAAGAACTTCCACCTGTATTAATTTATTGGTTTTGGTTTTATTATGCGTGATTTAACTTAAGTAATTAGTTTGTGAACAAGATGAGTCATCCTGAAAAAGAGCATTAGACAATGAAAAATGTTCAACTTTTAACTTGCATATTTTTGCAAGTTTAGACAACTTTATTCAATTTAAAGTTTGATCTCTAATACCTTCAACTATAATACAGACATAATAGTGTTTGACTTCTTCTTGAGCATTTTATGGATCTACTGTCTCAGTGTTGATGGCTGTCATAAACAGAGGCAATCAGATGTTTAGCCTAGCTTAGCATGGAGACTTGTAGAAAGAGGAAGCAGCTAGCTTGGACCTTTAACACACGCTATATGTTTGATGTTTAATTTTTACAACAAGCAAAGTGAAAAGAAACAAATGTTTCTGCCTTTGGATGAAACCAGGCAGGCTTCTTCTCCAAACTCCAGTCTTTTTGCTAAACTAAGCTAACTGTTTAATGGCTCTGACACTAAATTTAGCAGACATACATGACAGTGGTATCAATTTTCTTGTCTAACTTAAAAAAATAAAACAAATAAGCATAATTCCCTTATGTTAAACCATTCCCTTTAAAGAAAACTCACCTTTTACTGTCCACATTTTTATGACATGACTTACATGATTTACATGAGGTCATCTTAATTTATGACTTTCTTAATTTTAGCCTATAGATACAGAAATAAAGTAATAATATCAGTTTTACAGAAATTCAAATGAAATCATCACATCGGTGATCAGAAACCTTAAAATGAGTTTAGAGGTGAAAAAAGGGTCAATGTCATTGTTATTACTCACACTGTCTGGTGTAATTCATGCTTTGCACGGCTGCCTGCTGCTTCAACTTCGTCCTAATTTACTTCCCCAACTTTTACCCTCTAATCCCTCACATGGGAATGCCGTGTGCACTCTGTTGCAAAGCCATGTTTAGCAGTATCATCATGTCCATGTGGGCTACTACTTCCATGAAGCCAGGTTTGAATGATAATGTACGAAATAAAACCCCTTGACAAAAGCCTTTACGCATCAGAAAAATAACTATTTATTAGAGTGAAAATCCTGCAACACAAGCTTCATTAAAGAAGACAAACTGCCTCACTTGATTGACATGACTATTCAAGGAGAGCAGAGTGTCTCCTCATATAGCTGAAGAACTGGAGCTATGCAGAGCAGGTCAAAGCTCGACTGAGGGTCTGTAATGTTTAACAGAAGCATAAATAGCTTAACAGACTGAAGTGGAAAGAAAAGGTCAAGCTTTAATGACAAATATGGTGACGCATGGTGGAAAGGTGGTCAGTGAATGTGTTGGAGGTCAGATTAAAGATAGTTTTCAGTGCTGTTTGTCTCACATGCGACAGAAAGCATTCAGGAGTGACGGCTTATTTTATCTTGCTGTGTTTGTGTTCAACATGATCTGCTCTGCTATTTGATAGCATGGTTTCCTTCCAACATAGCAAGTTCTTTGTGGTACATTCCTCTATTTAAACAGATGCTGGTGCTTTGGTCTTGCATGCAGCTGTAAAGTGAATATTTTGCTCAATTCTAGATAAGAGTTTCAAACCTAAACAGCAACTCTGTTCCCTCTTTCCAACGAGTCAAAGGCTGTTTTTGCACCTTTTTACACTCTCACATCCATATTTCCAGCAGCTTTTTCTCCAAGCCTTTAATGACAAATTGGTCTCACTGGACTTTTAATATACCAACAGTAATTAAATCTGAATTATGTGTTTTCTTTTGCATTATGAGGAAACTGTCCCGGCAATAAAAACACTGATTCAGTCAATTAAGCTGAACACACACTCATGTAATCTGAGGAGTGTTTGCAGAAACCAAGATGAAACAATATGCTTGTGTCTTTGTGTGTTAGTTACCCACCTTAATGTTTATTCCACACACACTTGACACACCCACCATTCTCCACAGATCAATTGCAATGATTTGCACACTGAGCGGATTGACGACAGAATGCTTTGAGTCATGTTACAACTATGATACAGTGGGTTTTAATCGCTGCACTTTTTTTTTTTATGACAGACGCGCCGGCGTATCAAAGAGTTGTAAGCATGAAATACAACTCTAGCTGTGTTGACTTGAATGTGCAGCTGTGTGCAGCTTTTATGAGGCAGGAACATGCAGCAGCCATAAATAAGGTGCTCTATTCTGTCTTTGTTCTCCTTTTAACCTACTGAAGCAAAATGTACTTAATTGGCTGAGGAACCATTTCTTGGGGAAAATATTTATACTTTTTTTTAATTTAATTTGAGACAGCTCATAAAAGAGATTTTTGAAGATTGCAGTTTAGAAAAGCGTCTGTGTGACTCACTTCTGTTGGAGTGGATTTTTGAAGGAGCAATCAATGGCTGTCCTATTTTCCACGTTTCCTGTGACACTCGCAGGGTTTTAAACAGTGAGAGAAAACAATACCGTGTGCCCTGTGGCAGCTTTTTATGTTGCTGTTGAGAGTGTGTGATGGAAATAAATATGATGTATAGCAATGTGGTTGTGCATTAAATTTTAATTGACTAGCAGAGACACTGAAGAGTTAAGAAATCTGCCTCTAGGTTGTAGTTTTCTTCACAGGGAGGAATCTTCTGGTCTTATGGGAACTACATCACCATCATTTTCTGCTGATATTTTCTACAGTTGTGTTGAAACTGTCCTTGCAATTTTTTTAATGATGGATTAATCATGCATGCTTTAAAGTATGCAGAGTCTCTTATGCATTATTGGTAAATCAAAGGAGATGGTATGGTGCATAATCAAACATAAGGGAAGTGGAGGTTATATATATTTAAAATACAGTTTGGAGCTTAAGCAGTTCTAGTTTGACCCTCAGCCAGATACCTCAGTTGCACCTCATACCCTCTCTCTTTCTGGTCTCTTTATGCTATTAACTTTCAAAAAATCTTAATAAAAAATAAAGTTTCTCTTATAAAGCAAAGTGGCAAAAGGGTTAGAAGTGAATCTGCTTTAGAAACATAAGTTTCAGTGCAGATCAAATCAGATTGTTAACATAACAATTCCATAATTTCTACTTTTACTTTTTTACACTTAATGTGATTTCACTGACATTCAATTAATAGAAAATTTATAAAGAAGAAAAGAATTTTTTTAGTTTTAACCAACATGATTCCACAATTAAAACAGCAACATTCCTGAACACATAATGTTAATTTCTGCCATCTGAAGTTTCCCTATTAAAACAATGAAAACAAAGAGTACAAGAAGTGCAGGTTCATGGGATTTGGTTATTTCATTGTAAAGCAGCAACCATTACAGATGAAAATGTCTGACTGACTCAAGCAGAAATGTTTAAAGACGTTGTTATGTGTTAAAGTTTTATTCACTTTACTTTTAAACACGTTTACCAACCTCCTGTATCAGTCTGACTGGTGTTTCCCTCTAAGTGAGGGACAGGTGACCAAGGGAAACGCAGTGTTATTTTGAATAAAATTACAGAATTCACTGAGGACAAACTTTGTTGAAAACATTTACAGTAATCTGAGTAAACAATTCAACAAAATAAATAACAAATATATATATGTTTTTAGACATTTTGATGTAAAAATGCCACATATTGTATGTTTGAGTTCAGTAACAGTTTTCAACAAGTCCTTCAGATTAAATGACAAAATATATGTGGCAGTCCTCCAGAAAGACACATTTAGTTGCAGGTTTCTAATCTGAAACTGTTAGAAAACAGGAAATAAAGAGTAGTGCAACATTTTGTTGACTCATTTAACCTCTCTGACCTCCTTCCTCTGCAAACTCTGTGGCTTTGAAACAAATACCTTTCTTCCTTTTCCCCTCGAACATACAGAAGCCATAATTCTTATGGCTGCAGAGACCTTTGTCAGCTGGATGTAAACATTTGTTGGAATTGAGCTTTTTTTGCTTTAACAACAGATTCAGGTTCAACATCAAAATTTCCTCTGGTGCACAGTTTTTTAAAATTTTTTTTTATGTGGTTATAAATCAACTGAATAATCCGGCACAGACTGATTGAGTTGTGTGCTGCGGGGTTCGAACATGAATAATGGTCCTACTCAGCTATGTAAACCCGCACAGATACAGTGAGCCCCCATCTGATGTTTGGGTAAATGCACCTGAAATTGGTTTACCTCCCAACACTCAGAGTCTCCGACTGAAGCTCAAAGACGTACGAGTGCTGCTCAGAGGGGCCATCTCTCTTTCACTGAGACTGGAGCACAATAACAGGTCTAACAGAGGCATTTGAAATGAACACGTCTGTTTAAATGTAAATTATTAATTGGAATTCACAGTGGATGGACTCATTTTATTCATATTCTGCCACAGTTGGAGGTGCATTCGGGTGCACGCGTTCTGAAAATGTTTTCATAATTGATCAGTGACTCTAAGTTGCAATACAAATTAGGTGCAAAATTGGTCACGGTGAACACAGAGTCAATAAACACACAGCTGAGTGACCCCTTTGTGGTCAGGACACTCATGAATCTCAGCAGGTTAATTTGTCTGCCCTCAGTTGTTGATGCGATGGATTCTGAAAATGTTTTTTTTCTCACTTAATGGGTCTAACAGGGATTTAAGTTACGTTACATGAAGTAAACAAGGCAGAAGCTCTTCTTAGCTGCCAGCAGTGTCTCAGTGAAGAAATGATAACCTGCAGAGTTCAACAAGAAATTTCTCTGACATAAAGTATGATGAAACCAGGGGCAACGGCACCTTATCTTTTTATAATGGAAAGGTCGACATTGTAGTTTTCTGCTTTTCCTAGAGAGCCTTTGCTTTGCATGAAATTTTACCAGCTGCTCAAGGGTAAAGCAGGTTTCAGGAGAAAAACTGCTGTTAACTGAGATGCTCATTTAAAGAGAATAGTCAGAGTAAAGAGAGGATAACTAACAATAAGCTTACAGCAAGAGAGCAAGAAACCAAATGCGGTAAACGGGGGAGAGGATGATTCATGGTGCAGTATCAGGAAAGTGCTTACGTGAGGTGGCACGGGATGTACCAGGCCCCCTCTGAAGGTTGTAGATATATTGAAAAGGTGTTTTATAGCATTCAGATGATCCATTGTGTTTCATTTGGTCATCTGTGGGGTCATTTTAGTTTCAGTGAGCAATCGCAGAAGAAAATTCGAGCGTTTTCTTCAAAGGATGGATCCCATTTTACCCCATTTCTGGTGTACAAATCACATTTTTTGCATTAATTTTTTGTTGAATATACCAAGACTGTTTATTTTATGTCATTATATTTCCCAAAGTGGAAGGAAATATGTGTCTACTGATGGTTTAAAACATGATCATCTTGAAAATATAATAGCTTTGTATATCCTACACAGTACTTTGGAATAAGATTAGGATCTCTCAAGAATAATAGTGATGATATTTCATAGTGATGTACCTGGTTACTTTGAAGAAATGCAGCACCAAACACTGCAGTTATTGTGTTTTTTAAATTCATATTTATTCCCTTCTACTTAGCAATTTGTACAGATTAATGTAAAGTTTTACCATTAATCTTTGCGGCTTAACATTTATATGACTTTCTTATTCGTGAGGCTCAAGGCTTAAAGTTGCTGTTTGAATATGGGAAATAAAAAGGTCAATGGAAGTGAGACACAGTTAGCTCTATTAAATATGTCTTTTAAAGGTCAATGTGGAACTGTACACAAACTAAAGTTAGTTGAAAGAAAAGTTAAAGAAGACAGTTTTTTTTTCTCAGTGCTTTGAAGACAGCAGTGATAACCTGATGAACAACCTCCTCTGATGACAAACATTTCATAAATACTCTTTAAATACTGAAGGGCCTGACCTTTGTCATCATCAGCTGCGTGACATCGTCCTCACACTGGCATCAAAATAAGCCCACAGCTGGAACACAGCAGGAGATGAACAGCACCGCAAACAACACCAGTCTGAGGTCTCTTATAGTCATGACCTCTGGTATTTTTAACAAAAGCAAAAGAAATCCTTGAGAAAAACTGATTCTAATGGATCCACCACGCTCTTACACTCAAAATTAAAAATTTGGAGTTTATGTTTGAATCATGAAGTAAATTTTCACAGACGTATTATAGCAAACACGTAATGGGATCAGATTCATTCATTTTTACTCACCATAAAGATAAAAACTAGTCTCTGATGCTAAATGTTATATTAGTATCGACACTGACAACATGTTATCTTTGAGGTCTGTATCATGTTTTTATTTCTGCAAAAAGTTTGTGAGTCTTGTCAAGTCAAAATGTTTTTATCCTCTTTCCGGTTTTAACATTTAACATGAAATCAGAGGTCATTTCCCTGCAAATCAATTAATAAATTTTGCTCAGATGGTTCACAGAGATCAATTAAGGTCCCACTATCCAACACAAAAGGCTGTTCAGTGATCATAATGACTCCTGGTTGGGGTGTCAATGCACATGAGGCTCTGTAGGGGGCGCCGATCATGTTAACTTGGTGAAACTGGCAAATTTTACTCAAAATAGAGAAATAAAAAGTGGCACACTTGATGCTTTTAATATTCCCTCCAGTGACGTATTTTGTTTGAAAGGTAAATTTTGGTCCATAACGTAACAAGTAAAAAAGTGTGGAGTTGCTCAGTGCACCAACAAGGTATTGTACCGATGTGTTTTTGTTTTTTTAACCTGAGAGCGTGTTTGATTCTTTGCTCTGCTCATCAGTTTCCCCCCTCTCCCTCCTTATGAATATTTAAGAGAGTTTCAGACTAACAGCCGGGGGCACAACAGAGACAGACAGGGTGAGAAAGACAGATTCATGAAGTTACAGTCTGGGACAATGAGAGAGGAATTTAAAAGGCAGGGTGATGAAGGGTGAGAAAGTGATATTTCTTTTTTTTTGTGAGCCTGTAGCAGGAGACACATATAATTCAATCTCAAAAGAAACAGAACTGCCAGCCTGTTGTACTGTAAAGTTTCTTCATACTCCTGTTCTCCCTGTTCCTAAAAATCTGATACCATGAAGATGCAGGGAAGTTAATGAAGAACAAGTTAAGTTGGATTTTTATTGGTTCTAGATACTCTAGATACATGTTGTTAGCATGTTGTTGCAGTCAGTGTTTTTTCCCCTCACAATCTTAAGCAACTTAGCAACAACTTAATATGTCAGCACTCAACTCTTGTTTTTCATGAGCGAGTCAACTTTTGAAAGCTACATAAACTCATTAAACAACATGTTTTGTCTTCTTGTAATTATGTAAGCAGTCCTTTTTTTATTATAGTGCTTTTTTGAGAGAATTAAGATTCGAGTGATGACAGGAAAATAGATGGATGCTTCTTCAATCCGTCACACTTTAGTTGGATTTGCTTCAACTTCCAGCCAGAGAGACCAAAAGGGTTTGAAATAGAGACGTCATGACGAGGAAATTTTCCCGGTACAGATTACATCAGAAATTACACAGGAAAGGATAAACTACAGGGCTCATTCAGGCAACCTCACACATCTGATTCCCTTAAGGTTTGTGTAAATCAGATGTCTCATTTCTCGATGCTGCCACCTTTAACAGTCAAAGTTTATGAGGTTTCTTCATTAATCCATCATTCAGTTCATAGTTAATGAAAAGAAATATTGCCAAAGCTTTTATTTTTGCTTTTCGCTTCGACAAAATCCTCCGTCATCCTGTCGGTTGTCTCTCCTCACTCTCATCACATGATGAGTGAAATCTGACTCCTGCTACTTTGTGCTGCAACTGCTGCTTCTCCCTCTGTAAAAAAAACAGACACTTTCATAATTGTTTTATGTAATACTTGCATCAACATCAGCATTATACAAATTAAGATGTTTTTTATATGAAAGAGAATGTCACTGATCGACAAAAATTAACTAAATGGGTTTCATTTTTGTAAAAAACAAACAGAATGAAGGTTGCAGGGTGCACATAATCTAATCAGTGAATGATAAATGTAGGCCCACACACAGTGTAACACAGCAACATGGCAAGTTTGAATACACAGAGGGACAGTAATTACATCTTTAAAGTGCACACTCGCTTACAGGGACAAAACACCAGCTGTAATCTCTTGAAATAAAATTTAGATAAAATAATTTGTCTTGAAAACAGATTTTTGTCGCGACACAAACATCACATCTGTTTTTCTGTTCCTCTTAATAAAACACAGTGCCGCTGACAAACTGCCCCAACAACTGGAAATCACTTTCCACTACGACTTGATAAATTCCACCACCTGCATCTTTGCACCGCAGCAGTTTTGACTGCAGCAGCAGCAGCTCTGCAATAATGTAAGCAGTCAGGTCCATTTCTTCTCCTCGCATGGAGCTGGAGAGCTGGAGGGGTACGTGTGGAAATTGGTTCGACTGGAGGTTCAGTCAGCGGGAGGGAGGGGTTTTCCAGCGGTGCCTACCAACATCTCCCTCTCTTGCAGCTCCATCCTCATACATCACTGAGTCAAATTTAAATAATTCATAATTCATCGGCATGTTGTGGGTTTATTTTGTCAAAGCATCCCCTGACGTGATGGAAGGCAGAGTTTGGGTGTGGGAGGAAATGGAAGCGGCAAACTCTCAGGGAAATGATCAACACAGTTATTAGTTCTTGTCAGAAAATTGTCTAACATCCATCATGGGTAATTAGGTTTATGACATGCACAGGCACAACATCATATTTAGAAAATTAATGGGCAGGCGAGCCAAATGCAGAGCAACTTCTGGAAATGAGAACTGGATGTCTGACAACCAAAAATTATCTCGGCTACACAATTTCAGAATCTCCTTTTGAGCTATTTTGGCTGATGTCGCTCAGTTGTATAATTCTCTCTGTTGTTTAATATGCATCATACTGATGGGATTCCTTAGTATTTGCAGATAAAATAAGATGCTCACTCTTAAATATGAATCCTTCTAATCCAGTCTGTATATGATTACTTACATCACTTCTCTGTGGCTTTGGTGGCCTCCAGCAACTGTCTCCATTGTGGGATAAACCACCCACTCGAGAAGGTCTACACAATATCAAAAGCAATTTCATTCATTGTTTTTTGTGGTCTGTTAAGATTCAGAAGTGCTTATTTTCATACTTTTGCCTCCTGACATAAATGTCTTTGTTCATGAAAATAACACCCTCCTAGCCGCCTGAATGTTTTCCTCATTTTGTCTTCATCATAATTATCATCTGCCTCCTCTAAAATCTCTGCACAGTGGTTTTCATGGTTCAAACGAACCTCTGTGGGTTTTTTATATCACATAAATGACAGCAGCCCACCCCCCCCCCTCCCCCCGGGACTTGTCTCACTGTAGCCCTTTTCAAAATTTGAAAAACCCTTCCAACTTTCCACCATCCAAGAAGCAGCATCTTTAATATCTCTGCCTGCGAGGAGGATGCTGATCTTTTTTTGGCTGATTTGTTGTAAAAATATTCTTCTATTTTTAATTTCACCCTTTTTTTTTCTACTTCCATAAACTTTCATGTCGGCTTCAATTTTTACAACCCACAAGGACTCCTCCGCACCTTCCTTCCTTTCAGACCACAGAATTGAATGATGCCCTGCCTCGATACGGCATGCAGCTTCCTTGGAGGCCTTTTTTTTTTTTTAAACAGTGTCCTGCTGAGACACCTGTGGGATCTTCTTTTCAGAGATGCTGACATTCAGTCGCGTCTCTTCGGCTCATGGCTGACTCTCCGGGGAAGCTGACGAGACAAAAGCCCAACGTGGCATGAAACCCGACTAAACCAGCCGCTGCAGATTGGCTCCGGCCTCCCTGCTGAGATTCACTGATACGACAAACTGACTATCCACTTTCTTCTTTTAAGGTGGACAAGTGTGGAACATCTTCTTTGCTTCTCTATTTTGTAGTAGGAAATGATAAAGAATGTTAAAAGCTCTTAAATTTTGTTTAAAGCATCTATTCCACCCTGATTGTGCAGCTCGAAAATCATTTTAATGGCACACTGACTTGTGCTAAAGAGACTTATGTCTCTGCATCCTGATCACCAGTTTCTTACAGCGCTTCGTCTCACACACCAGCACACATCTGTTACTCATATCGTTGGAATCAGATCACAAAACGCTTCTCTTGTTTTGCCTCTGATGTCTTGTGACACTTCTGCTTCAATCCTCACTTATTTGAGGACTTTGCTGGAGTAATGTATGTCTGCTGCTAACTGTGGCTCTGTTAGCTGTGCAGCTAGATGACTTTACTCAGGAGAGACTGCTGCTGCTCGGATAACTGGAGTTTGTGTCACAATCAGAGAAGCTTTGTACCATCTGAAGGAGGAGGTTTTCATGTAGAGAATGATTGGCTGTGTCAGCTAACTTGGTGACTTGCTTGTTTTTGGTCTCAGTCCGTTTTAACAGAGTTTTAGCCGAAGTGCCAGGTCTTAGCAGTATATTATCTCTGGTCGAGGTTTACTAGCTTGGCATGCTGTTGTTTCGAGTCATGTGTCAATATCTGTGCATATCTGCCACATGGCAAAAATGTTGTGCATGTTTACCTCAGGATTTACAATTTTAGGACATAACATTGGTACAGTATATTTTGCATTAACAGACTAGTCATGTAATTCCTTCAGCCACTTCAGTTTTTGTCACTGGAAAGTAATCATTTGATGCTTTTAGGGATTTCCAGAAATGACTGATAGATGTTGTTTTCATATAGAGAATCATCACAGAAGATTCTATATCAGAAAAGTATTTATATCATTATGATTAAAAAGCTATATGACACGACTTTAACCTGCATTACAAACAAACAGTTAAGACTAGCAGAGTTAACATGCTGTATGAGTCTGGATGACTCCAGTGTCTTTCTTGATGGAGGAAGAGTCGAGAGCATTTAGTTGGTAATGCACACAAATACTTTCTGATCAATGCACAGGCAGAGCTACTTAAACTCTTGGTGGCATTGTTTTGGATGCCCACTGACTCTCTCTGTTGTCCTGTAATGAATACAAACTGTGGTGCAAAATTGAATCAAACCGAAACAACGCAAACGAAAATTGAATAAGAGGAAATAAATGGGGCTTTTCTACAAGACCAGGGAAGTGTATCTAATCCCTTAATTAGACAGAATGTCCACATAGTGTTTTTTTTCGCGATTGCCATATAGATGTAGAGAAGAGAGAGGGAAGAAGAGAGGGAAGAGAATAATTTAAAATAAAAGAGAATAAGGTGGGATTAACATAGGAGCTCAAGCTTTAACATTCAGTTGAAATCCTTGAGAGAAATCAGAAAACTGAATTCAGAGATAATCTTTAAATCCCCTGTAAATCATTCCCTGATTAATAAAAGCTATGATTTAGTGCTTTGTTGATATCATCTGTTTTGTCTGGGCCATGGTATTGCTGCCAAAAAAAGAAAAGTCTGGTTTTTTCTTCACTTTCTGTCTTTGTCTCTTTGAGAGTTGAAAAATTGGACTTTTGTTTGCATCCCACTGAGCCAGAACTTCACAAATTAAACCTGCTGCTGCAATAAAGTCTCACTGCAGCATCTTAAAACACTTTTTTCAATGAGACTTTGAGAGAAAAGAGAGGAGAGAGAGGTGGTCTTAGGATGGGGGAGGGTCACATAATGGGGCTCATGTTTGCTTGCGGGTAATGAAACCAACAGACACTAATGGAATGATAGCAAATGACACCAGGGAACACAACGCACTGCTCCCCACGTCTTAAGAGTGAGGGATTACACCAATAAATACGGTTAATGGGAACACGAGTCGAAGCGTACGTAAGGGTTAAACGTCAGAGGCATACAAAAGCTACTTTTAAAACGATAACAGATCTGTGAGGGAAGTTTGGAAGGTGCAGGAGACACACAGAGGTCATTACAGACCCTCAGGACGTTAGAGCAGGAAGACAATGAAGGAAACGCAGCAACATATTAGAACAATAACTACACAAACAGCAGCGATGCCTCTCTGAGCACCGCTTCAACCCCTGATTCTCAGTGCTTATCTCCATGGCAACCGTTGGCTTTTGAAGCCCACCTTTACACAGACACAAGCAAACACACACACACACACACACAGATGCTGTTTATGGACACAAACCCATGATGTGTCCTGATATGACAGGTGATTTATGCTGCAGGTAAAAAAAGGAAAATTAAGCTTTTAATGGGTTTGTGTATCTGTAGCAAATAATAGATCTTACAGGTTTGTCAAGAAAGGTGTTTTTTTCATTCAGTGACACACACAGGTGATCAATCATCATTAATCATCCTCTTAATCTCTGTGAAAATATATTCTCTCATGCTAAATTATTGAGGGACGAAACACTTTGAGTTTATTCCTGTAACATGAGATTTGTGCTTAATCTGTTGCTTAAAAAGATGCTACATTTTAAGTAACTTTCCAGCCATTTAAGCCATTATTCTTTATCACTTGACAAATGTTTAAGCTCGCACAAGGCTGCATTGTCGGCTTGGATTGTGCATGTCGTAAAACCTCAAAAGGCATCTTGTCTTTGGATTTATATGCGAGGGGAAGCGAGCGGCATGTAGGACACCGGCTCAGAATATCATCAACAGCCACGTGGGGGGAATAACGGGAGCAGGAGCGAGATGTAATCGTGTAATAATTCTGTTTCTGTTCCTCCGTGTTGCCACTCCGCCGATCATGATGGGAGCACCCTGAAGGGGGAGGGGGTGCCCAATAAAGCTTTTGCCCTCAACAGTCGTGAAAAGTGACCTGCGGAGACCCAGTGGAAGATAGTGAATAAGGTTTCACGATATGTTGACCCCATGTGATGTATTCTCTTGAACAGTGAAATTCAATTCATGGTTCGGCTTTCAATAATTAGAGGCCAGTAAAACTTAGTAGCCAGTGTTATTTGTGTTTTGTTTAAAGGGCAAATTCCTGAAGAGGCAAAACGTGGATAAGCAGGAAGTTATAAAGAATAAAGAATAAAGAAGAAAACAGCTTTTCTCTGTTCCCTCATGTTTTATAATCCCTTTGGGATATGAGCTCTGGTATTATAATAATCATCCTGCTGACAGCTTTATTGCATTATCATTTCACTATGAACGCCTTTATTATAAATCGGCGCTTCTGCCATTGCCGTTTAATTTAAAGACGCTCAAGCCCAGAAGCAGCCAGTTAGTCGACATCAGCTTCAAAGCTAAGCACTCAGGTGTTGTTGTTTATTAAGCCTCGACTGTGGTGTATTTTGTGTCAAGTTTATCTGCATTAGCACCTTTTAAGTTTTGAACCACCGGCCTTCAGTGTTTCATTCACCTTAAAGTACCTTAAGAGCTGCTATACACCATTTAGTGCTTCGTAAAAAACAAATACAAGGCTTAAACTGTCAGGTTTAGTGGGACACACAGCTCTTTTAGACCATTAGCTGAATGTAAAAACACTGTATATTTGAACACATACATTTCTCATGAATCTAAGACGGGCTACCATAAAAAATAAAATATATACTGTATGTGTTTGAGGGAGGGGATGGAGACTTTTATATGAGGACTTGTAAACAGTGTCCAAGGAGAAGGTCAAGGTTATGTGTGTGTGTGTGTTTGTGTGTGTGTGTGTTAGTATGTTTTGATGCGAATTTGAAGGCTTGTACCTTTTATGAATTTAAAAAACATCAATATTACCAATCTTTCAGCCTCACTCCTTTCTATTGACAGTGATGTGCAAATATTTTGTGTTCATGCAGGAATCATGGAGCCGAAGCAAAAGAGCCACATGTGCTGAGATTTTATTCACAGTTTATACTCACGCGTTGCCTGCAGAGAAAGAGGAGGAATTATCACAATCATGCTGAACATTGTAGGTTACCAGTAAGCGAAAATAAGCAAAATGAGAAATGACATTACTGAAAACACAGCACAATAACACACCAACACACCAGGAACGCAAACGCTACATTTCCTGCATGTTTCCAGCCCACCGGCATGTCTCCTAACCAAGATTCAACACCACACGCTATTAGAAGTGACACTGGTGACTAAACAGATTAAAAACGAAACCAGTCAGATGTGCGCGGCGTCCAAATTAACGTGGACCCACAGCGAATGTGCCGAGGCTGGTGCACACAATTAAAACATAACGCTGCGGCAAAATAAAGTTTTTTTCCATTTCCTGCTGCCCATTTAGGCGGCGTTTACTTGCACAGATGAGCGAGCAGTGAGCTTTTTCCATGTTATTTCACCTTAATTATCACCTGGAACAACACAAACTTTCACACTTCAGGCAAAGTCTGCACCGCTATCTATATCTGCACCAAATGAGACCCTGCAAAACTCTTTTATTCTTACTGAGCACAGAACGACCATTAACTGAGAAGTAGTTCATCGTACTTATTAGAATGGTAACTTCAAATTTAAGTTAAGTAGGCTGATCAGTCACGACCAGCAAGCCCATGGTTTCCCCCCCAAAAATTGAGCCTTTTGTAGTAGATTAAAAGTTTCATTTTGAATTGATGAAAATGTTAAAACTCTCAACTCCATTATAACTTTAAAATTGTTTTAGAACTAAATAAATTGTTTTACCCTTTGCCTTTTTCAGCTTTTGTCTTTAAGAGCTTGGCAACATAAAATTTGGCTGATTACAATATTTTTTTGCTACCAGCATAATTTAACTCTCAAAAATAACTCAAAAATAAAACACTCAACATCAGCAAAGGTGACAGTTTCTGCAGACCTACTTAATTTATTCCGACTACAACTGCAACACCAACTTCTGAATCTCTGAAAATAATAAACAGTAGTTGACTGATACATTTGTTAAACTAATTAAACATGTATTAGATGCTTCAGTTATATTTCATCAAAAATATTACAGAACAGTAATTATCACATAGGCACCAAAATGCACCATAAAAGCAGATAAGCTATTTGCAAACTCATGGCAAATACATATAGAGTGTGTCCTTTTTATATCCACTGTCAGTGGTTATGGAGACCTGGCACAAGGGCCAAATAATTTTTATCACTCGACCCTAATTTTGATCCTAAATATTAAATTTTAGCCACTATCTGTGAATTTTGTAGTGTGATATGTATGAGAACAAACAGAATAAACACAATTCTTGGATAAGAGAGAATCTTGAAAAACTTCCCTTTTCTTTTCCCATTAAGAGAGAAAAAACTGATGACTCTTCCCTTTTATGCTGACAAAATAACCCCACTAATATTTTTCCTGCAGCCTGACAAGTTTTCGATTTATTAATCAAATTAGCTCTGTAAAATTGGATATGTTTTTGGCATTTACAGTGAAAACACTACAGTTGAAAGCTACTTGAAAAAGTACGAACACTGAATTTTAATCGTGTGTGATCAGGGACTGTACAGTAAAATAAATCATACATGAGAAATATTTTGTTTATCAGTCAAGAACAAAAACTCCAGGGACACAAACATGTTTCTGCTGCATCCGTGATGCAGCTGCTCATTCTGATTCCCACATGTTTGTTCTGTTTGTAATAGTGTTGCTGTGGGAGTAATGTACTCCAGTGTTGACTGTAAGACTGTACTGTGTCTGTCTGCATGAGTCCTCTGCTGAATATCAAATCTGGAGGTGGGTGAGTGTTTACTTTGCAGACTGGGATTTAAACTATAAAGCAGCACTTTAACATTTAGGGAAATACTTTCTTGCAGAGAGAAAGATGAGACAATCATCGATGCTCTCATGTCTCTCTGTTAATGTAAAGATTAAAATTTACAGAGCTCTGTTGGCAGAGTATGGAATAAAATATTTATTAGTATGTTTTCAGTAGTATGTAGTCACATAAAGATAAAAAATGTTGTGTTTTCTTCACTTAATATATAGATCAGGAGTGGGTTTTCTTCAGCAGAGACATTCAGGTTGCATTGCCATGTTTTTAACTGTAGCCCAGAATGGACAAAACAAACACTGGCTCTACAGGGCCTTTTGCATTTTTCATAAGATTCACAATCACTATGAGCTCTCCCTCATGCTTAGAAAAAAGGGCATTCAGTAGATTGCAATCTGCGACCTCACCACTAGATGGCACTAACTCCTACGCACTGGAACTTTAAGTATAAAGCCATGGCTTAGCTTAACCAGAGGGGGAGTAGTTAGCCTGAGCAAATCTGCCTGCTTACATCTCAAAAGTTCACAACTAAATTTTGTTTCTATATACATGAAGTGTTAGTAGGAAAGTTAATCGCCATAAAGAGGTTACATGAGACAAGCCAGAAGGTTTCTCCCTATTTCTAGTCTCAGCTAAGCTATGCAAAGCAACTCATTATATTTTTTTACAGGCAGATTCGAGTGTTACTATTCACCTCACGCTACTTTGGGCAAGAAAGCTAATGAACTTGTTTCCCTGCATTGTCAAACCACTGCTTTAGAATAAAATCTTTAACAATTCGCTGCATTAAAAATCATATCACACGTTTAACCCTGAAGGCAGAAAACAAAACAAAACAAAACAAAAGGCCCTCACGAACATGATGGAAACTGATCATTTATTTAACACTCATTTTAAAACAGTGCAGCCGCTTGTGTCATCGCTTTATCGACCTTTTTTTTTTAACCATCATAACAAAATCATCTTGAAACACATGCATGACTCGACCTTGTCGTACACGTCTTGCTCATGGTTCGATTGTTTGCAGCACCTCTGACTCACGATCTGGCATGGAGAGAGTTAATTGCCTCCCTGGGCTGTGTGCAGCTGTGAATAAATATCCACTAATTGAGTCATTTTCTTAATTCCAACTCATTTGGAATCACATTGGCTCTAACTGGCTGCCGCTGACGTCCAACAGCGTTGATGAGAAAATCATATTAGACCAGAAGAGTCAAACCCGCAGAGTGAGAATGACACAGGCGTCCAATTAAACTGGATCATAATCTCATATGCCTTCGCTCTCGCCACAATACATACATTATCGAGATTTGAATGCCTTAATTCTCCCATACGATCACAAAGTGAATAAAAATTTGACTTATCACCAAGTGAGCTGTAACCTTGAACAGCTGACGAGTAATTTTATTTCACACTAATGAAAATACTTCTGATCTCTTTTCCACTTTAACGCATTAGCAGTGTTCCCGTTTTAATTGCACAGTCGCCACCAGAGAGGTTGAAAAAACTAGAGCTTTATAAATATAATGATGGATGTTGTGTAATTTTATCATCTGATGTCTAGACTAGTAAAAAAAAAAACAAAAGAAAAAAACAAGGCGGATTCCTTACAATCTCAGATGAAAGGATTTTGTTAAATCAGTCCCACACAACAAAGAACAACAGAGGTTGTGCATCTTCAAAGAGCAGAAAAACTCAATATCACCCCAAAGTATAACAAATGCATCACTGTTCCACTCCCCACAGGCGCGCTGGAGCCTCAGGCAACACTGATGTTTGCACTTATTTGAAGATTTTAGTTTTTTTTAATGCATGAGATCTGCTGTGTGCAGGTATGAAAATGTTTCCTCTTTCCTTTTGTATTAACCAGAAAATCCTCTAAATGGCTGCTCGTTCAGAGAAGTGTTTAGCATAATTCACTATATGTGAGAACGACCTGGAGGGCCCACTGTTCACTGGTGGAATGGCAGGCAACAAGAGGTGGCTCGGGGCAGACAGTGATGGATGGGGGGTGTCTGGAGCCATCGGCTTAGTGTTAAGCATACGCTGCATCTCTCTCCCCCGTCCCGCTGCCCTTTAAGGAGCATCAGCAGGTGCTCCATAACTCAGTGGCATATTGGAGGGGAGGAAGGTGGGACACACAGCACTGGTCAGCCCTGATAAAGGTCTGTGTCCTTGAGAGGTGAATAAAGAGTAAACAGCATGAGATGGTGTGCACCTTTGTCATGTGGACATGGGTGTGTTTGTGCATGCTGGTGTTTGTGTTGTGTGGCAGAGAGGGAAGGTGAGGACTCACTCGTGTTAGTCCGGGTAGATCTGATCAGTTCGCTTAAGGATTTTAGATCTGATCAACACAAATGTGTGGCATAAAATGGTCAGAAGCTTTTTTATACATCAGTTATTTTTTTTCCTAACAGATGTAAGTCAGGAGATTTTCTGAGAATGTAAACAATACACATATAACACTTCCTATGAAGTCTTAAGACTTTAAAAAAGACCTTTTATGCAGTTGAGAAAAAGCACAAAGGCATGGAGTAACTTCTCAGTTAAGAAAAAGGAGAAATGTCTGAATGGCCAGCAAGCAGCAGCTGAACCTGGAGGTAATCGTCCAAGAAATGTTTCATCAACTCGTGCGCTCTTCTCCTCAGCAGATTTGCATCTCCTCCTGTTCGCCTCATCTTTCCAACTTTATCTCTCACTCCATCATTTGACGAATGACCCTGAACAGCTGTCAGTGTAGCGACTTTTAATGGCTTCTGCAATCACAGTGACACGTCTGCAGTAAACAGAGACCCACTCAAGTCCCTCCGTCACAGAGAAAAACAATACAATGTGCTTGTACAATGAAGTAGATGAGAAATAATTTAAAGGCGCTTTTTGTAACATTATTTTTTGGACAAATTTTGTACAGCTCCTTTAAACTTTTTATGATTTCTTCAGAGTGTGGCTAAAAAATGTGATCATACCTGCTCAAATCATTTGATTCAAACTTAATTGACAATATTAAGTCATATTTTAAAGTGCAGTGTCTCATGTACATTTCCCATATGATCTGGCTGGTAATATTTCTGAATTTCACCAGTCAGCTGAGGCTCAAGCCCTGATTTTTGAAGAGTTTTATGTCTTTTTGTCAACATGTAACACTTGTGCATACACATGCACCCCCACAGTACTGTTTTAATTAGAAATAAATATACAGTACACAGTATCATTATGACAGCCACAGAAACTGTAATTAGTTCTAAAATGTTACTTATATCATCTTTAAATGAATGACTATCACACGGTGATATGAGCATTTTAAGGATGGATAAATCTGATCAAATTGTTGTAAAAATAAAAATCTTATGACTAATTAAATGCATTTGGGAAAAGTGCAAACTCATTTCTGAAGCACAATTTATATAACAGCCGACTGTAAAACAGAGCAAAAAAAAAAGTCAGAAAACTAACTCAACTTTAGTTAAAGAAAACGATTTTAGCTTAATTTAAAAGTAATAAGTAAAATGTGTTTGCCTTAATTTTAGTTTATAGTGCTGCTTCAGTTCATTTCCTCAGCAATAATGATATTACACAAGGACTCCCACCACTCCAGCTTTAAATCTATACTGAGGGAAGACTCAGGGATATAATGAAAAAAAACCTGAATTTTTGCTCTCATACTGATGACGATGAAAGCCAAGGGCTGAAAAATGTTTGTTTCTTTGGCTGCTGCTCTGCATTAAATAAGCATAAATTTTCAAAAAGCACACATTTCTGTGCTTTGATTCTGTTCTCATCCTAAACTTGAGAGTTGCTCCTCAAACTGATGAGCACAGCCAGAAGTGGTTTCAAGCAGTAATTGAGCTTTGATTACTGAGGGTTCACCTCCTTGGTATTCACCTGGTATACAACCTGAAATACTGAGGAGGTTTGTCGTGTTTGCTAAATGAAAGGGCTGATAAGATTTTAAAAAAAATGTGTATTTTGTTTAAATACTTTAATACTTAGATCAATACTTGTACTTGTTAAAGCAAAGTATAACACTTAGCTTTTGAAAACTATAAAAAAAAACACACACAACTGAGCTGTCATGTTTCATTGACAGACAGAAAAAGTAAATTTATGCCCCACAGAATATGATGAAATCATGACAGCACATATAGATTTCTTCAATGCCTAAAGGCTTTTTGGAAAGCTTATAAAATTCAGTTTTCATCTCAGTGCTGTTTTATCACCTCATGCTGTTTTTCTCTTGACTTGAGTCTTAGTTTTTAGTGAGCTTTGACGCTAAAGAAGGACACATAATATTGGTACAATATGGATATGATCTGCAGTTTTTAACACTTTTTATTTACATTTGATTGTGCTAGACAGGCCCCTCTCGTGTCTAGATGCCAGCAATTTATTTAGCATGTATAGCTTAACAGTGTTGATCAGAATGATTATTTCATACTTTAAAAGACTTTGGCAGGTACTTAAAAGAGAACTGGCTGTGTAGCTGCAGCATGTTTTTTCCACCTAATGCCTAAAATTACTTTGGATGCATTAACTGAATGTAAACATTTGCCACATTGATAGATTTCTGCTCACCCGGGAAAAGATTTTTCCACGTTACTGCAACATGGTATACATCTGATCTTTAATTTAAATGCATTCAAGTCAGTCATGCATCACCTGCAGAGATGGAGCAGAAAAACAGGTGACACCTTGTTGAGACTGAAATTTTTACACTCAACCGACTATCAGCATTGAACCTGTCAAATAAAGTGTATTTGGCCATAAGCAGTGATGTGGAGCAGCTTCAGTTTATGATGTCCTGCAGTTAAAATACATGGTTTACAGATATAGATACCTGCGGTCAGCTGGTCAATGAGTCACAGGCTCACAGGTGTGCATCTGCACAGTGTGATGAATTGAGTGGTGACATCTGTCCGGGAAAAGTTGCGGTGGCACTTTGTCCCACAGCGACCGGCTCATTGCTCAGTGGAGATGTGGAGTCTGGACCGGCAGCAGGAATATGACCATCTGAGGCTGAGGGGCCTCAGGGGCGGAGGGAGGCTGTGGGACTCTTTTCAGAGTGCATCTGGGCAGCCGGCTGTCCTCGATCTGCTGCTGTAAGAGCCAGACTCAGCTGAAAGTCCAGCTGTCACTTTTGCTGCTCAAATGCTAGTTTCTCTTCTTCCAACACAAACTTCTGATCTACATATATTCAAACTTAAGACATCTCTTCTTTTCCTGTGGCTTGTTTTGCTTTGCATTTTAGTTGAAGGTGAGTATTCAATGGAAAACCAAACACTGCCTAAATTTGCTTATTTGTGTACATATTTTCGGGTCACCATATTAGTCTTTGAAACATTTCATCCCTTAAAAGGTCCTCATATGTATGAATACAAATGTGCCCTTTATTTAAATAAAGAAACAAAATGTTATTTACAATTGCCCTCTAGAATGACACACAAAAGATATTTATGATTGCCCTCTTTTAGCAGGATGACTAAATTTGTTAGTTTCTTCAAATATGTTCAAATCACTGTTTCCTTTAAAAAGTATTTACTACTTTGTCAGGTTAACAAAGTAAAAAGATTAAATCGAGAGGGAACCACATTTTAATTTCATTATACAACTTGTTGTATAATGACAAATAAACTTCCTTCTGTTGTATTCCTTGTATTAACCTCAGTTAAGGTGAAGAAAGGACTGTCGTTCTAATTGTATCAAACACACTTGAGGCCATTGTCAGTTGAATATAACCATTTATTGTTTTGGGACATTTTAGGACGCAAGATACAAAACAAAAGGTTAATTTACAATCATTTCACAAGACAAGGTTGTACAATGAAATGCAGTCTGTAGTCACTTCATGCCACCATTCAATCAGAACAATACATATTTGGATTAATAATCATCTGCTGAAATGACTATTGCTGTCATTTTTCTCTCATGTGCTCACAAACACAATGGAAAAGTGATAAAAATCTTTCTGAGAGACAATTGTTTTCTTGTCTGATTGCTCCATATTTGAAATAATAGACTCATCAGAGCTCCAAATAAAACAAAATTGCTCATATCGAATTCCTCGTCACAAGCACAATGTCGCCTCTTTCACGTCTTCCTGAAAGCAAATGGTTGGAAAAAACAGGAGGACGTTTTAAAAAACTGTGTCTGAATGTTTAAAAAGAGCTGCATTATAGTCACTGCTGCTGTTTCCTCTGAGGGGCCGCAGTCGACTGTATGTGTTTCAAATTAAAACATATCTGGAGGCCATGAAGCTTCTCTGAAGTATCATTTCACATTACAGGGCAGTGAATTTGTTTTCACCCAATAAACTACAGTTTGGAAAAGAAAAATTACTTTATTGTCTTATTATTAATTCCCCTTCTTGCCTTTCCTCCAAAACTAAAACATTGTACTATTGAAATGTCTGCTGCTAGAGGTCATTCGGTCCAAACATTAAAAAACAAGAGATGTAATGAGACTGATCCTCTTTAGTTAGTTGGTTGATGCTCTTGTCCAACTGAGCTGAGAAGGAAAATTTCAGAGCTAACGTGTTTTATTTTCCAGTTATTTCTTATTCAGTGTTAGCCTAAACGTGATTCAACAAAAACTATAGATTATAGTCACAAACAAAAAGCTTTGTAAGTCAGATAGTCAACCAAGATTATGACTTAAGTTTCAATGTAGAAAATCACTTTGATGATGATGTGTGTTTTATTATTTACAGTCGGTTAAGTCATATATCTAATATGTAACATGAATCTCTCCTTCATGTTTTATTTTTTGACCTAATGAATCATTTTACATGATGTAATTCACCTTTAAAACATTTTTTTCAATGGACAGAAACAGGAGATTCCAGCCAAGATTCTAGTATGAATTAAAACTGACTTTCACACTGAAAGTTTGCCATTAACTTTGCTTTTCAATCCATTTACACACTCTTACAGCACCTCAGGCCCATAACTCCAATTAATGAATCCACACTTCCTGTCTCTCTCCCTCATGAGGAGGGGCTTGCATATAGCGTGAAGACTTCAGAGCTTGTGACCCCTCTGATCTATGAAACAGAGTGATGCCACCTTTGCTCCGGGGACAGACAAATGTAAATTGTGACAGTAATCACCTTCGTCCTTCGACCATCCTCCCTCTTCCTCACAGATCACTTTGTTAAACTGGATCCTTTGTGAGCTCATAACATTGTCTGTTTCAGAAAGCTCAGTGTTTCAGTTTAAAGCCTCAGATGAAATTTACAGAAATTCTTGCTCAAAACATTTAATTTGAAGCAGGAAAATAGATCAACTATCATTCCAGTTTTTCTCTGAAGTCTCTGATACGTCTCCATGCTTGTCCATCAATCATCAATCAGGATATTTGAACTCATGAACATTTTCAACAGGCTCCTCACCACTGATTATTAAATTATTAAAATCTCCCTTCTATTCACTTATGTAATGTGCCCTTTGAGAATAAAATAATAATTCCCTGAAGGTTAGAAAAGTGGCTGTAAAACTCATTGATGGGGTTTTGGTCAGCAATGGAAGTGGTGACAAGACTTTTTGACAGGAAAAAGATTCAAAACTTGAACTTCTGCGTCATTATTCAGGTATAAATGATGTCAGATGAAATACTTGGTATGTGTCAAGAAATCCTCATTTTATAAACATATAGTTCAACGTTTCAGTTTCACTCTCATTAACTACAGTTGCATCTCTGATAGTACAGACGTATTTTTTATAAACATGGTTGGAAAAAATGTCAACAAATTAAAAGCTTTGTGAGAAATATTAATAATGTTGCATAACTGGCAAGTTATATAGTAGCAATGGAAGATATCAGCAGAAATAGCAACAAGCTTGGATAAAAGTAACTGTTCCTTTGAAACTATGCAGGTTACTGTGAGTCCACTTACAGAAATAAAAACTCTGAAATTGGCAGGTTTTTCAATTTCTATAAACAACTTTAAGTTAATTGCTCTTGGCACCTGCAACCAACACTCTCACATCAGCTAAAAATGATGTTAGTGGGAGGACAAGCTTCTTGTTCCTGATTGTTTCGGGCGAAACAAAACAAAAATGCCCTCTTCTTCAACCAGAGATCTATCAACACAAACACAATGTTAGTCTGAATAAATGAAGTAAGACAAAAAGATTCAGAATCAGGATGTACTTTTTGTCTATTGTGACTCTTGAAAACATTTTTCTCTCTAACTCTTTGTAAGAAATGAGGTTGAAGGAAACACAGACTACGCATGAGCCTGCAGCTTTCCAAAAGCCTTATATTTAACAGAATTAATCTCTAACACTCAGGCACAAAACAGTCCTCTGGAAATCCCTGCAGCATTTAAAACAAACTGCAAAGAATTTAAGGGATAGTTAGCACATCTGCATTTCCACATGTCTCTGTGAGAGGTTTTACTGTAAGAAAAACACCAAAATTAAAAGTCACGATAGGCAAAAATTTGAGAAAAACACCAAGGTTACCCAATACCAGATTATAACTTTAATACTACAATTTGAGGAGTGAAACTTTAATGTAGAAAAATGAACCGAGAGAGTCACAAGTCACTGTGGAGCTGCAGAGAACAACTTCAATCAATCATTTTTAAAGCAAACAACCAGTGAGCAGACGCAGGGACGAAGCCAAATAGGCGCCACAATGTTGCATTAAACTGATCTCATAATTCATTCATTATCTCCCCCTCTTGTCATTTAACTACACAAATACAATGCTGTTTGGGGACCAGTT
>JAPZDY010000026.1:17465496-17475501 GCA_029783645.1 Ctenochaetus hawaiiensis | reverse complement strand
TTTCCTTTTTTGCATACAGAAAGAGTTGCATGCTAATCCGGGGCCATGCTTCTTGTATTAACCACAGTGAGATAAAATGCGAAGCAGCCCTGGTGAATATGTAGATGAGTTGATTAATTAGAAAGACTGCATTGTGCTCTGTGTCGTCCTCATGGTCACAGGTTTAGGGGACGGGGAGATGGGGTTTGTGCTTTAGGGAGGAGAGGAAATCAATATCTCACCATTTCAGGTCTCCCTGGGCTTTTTTTAGTAACTCAATGCACAGGTGTTAATCACTGAGTCAATTGTTTCATTAATCAAGTGAGGAGTCCCTGAAGGTGGAGACAGGTATTACATCTCTCTCTCTCTCTCTCTCTCTCTCTCTCTCCCCGTCCTGTCCTCCTCCTGACAAGTAGATAACTATCCGTAAAAGAGAGAGAGAGGAGATGGAGGTGATTGTGCTACAGCAGAGCCAAATCTCACCGGGAGGCTGTCAGGCTGAGTTCCAATACCAAAAAAGTCTCCTGTCCTAATCATCTTGTTTCCTCTGCTGGCTGTTTGGGGCCGACAGGACACGTTGTGTTTTGACAGTTTGTGTCACCTCTTCAGTCTGCTGAAATCTTACGCAACAGAGCAGATAAGCAGAGATAGGCTGCACATTGCACTGACTTAGATTCTCTATTTTGTCATTTGTGGTTCAGGATCAAAATTGATCAAAACCCTCATGCATCTGCTCTGCTAATCAGTCATGGCAGATTTGTTAAACCCAGTTGCTTTCTTTCCTGTTGAGCAGCATCTCCTACAGACCAATAACCTGCAGTTACAATAGACGGCTAAATTTAACCTGCTTGCTCAAGGAGTCAGGTTATAATTAGAAACAAATCATGACTTTATTCTTCAAAGTGAAGATGCTTTCTTGCGCTTTTTGTGGATGAATGGATGGTTGCAGACAAAATAAGTTTATGAGGTGTGATCACAAACTTTTGAGACTGTTTTTGTTGCACACAAAGCACTGCAAGTTAGTGTGCATGTTTGAAGTGAAAGCTCAAACTTTCATGAGTAGTGATACCTAGTAACACTGCGTAATCTCCTTTGTGTTACACGTGTTTGTGATCACTGGTGTGTGCACGTAGGTGATCTAACCATAGACCTAAAATTTTAGTGAAAAGCTAGAGATCCAACTCTTTTTTAGGGAACTGAAAGAAGTCCCAGGGAGCCAAATCTGGTGAGTAGAGGGTTTGAGGAGTAAGGGATGTGTGGTTGTGGATGAGAGACACTCCGGTTTTAAAGAGCTCTGAGTGGTGCACTGTCATGTTGAAAAGCTCAGTCATCACAGTTCACAGATGATGAGATGACAGTTCACAGTTCAGTTCACCACATGTTTCTCCTTTAGACGCCTTGCAAAGTTACAGTAGTACTCAGCATTAACAGTCTGACCCTGAGAGTTAAAGTAACAGTGCCTCCTCTTCAGCCCTCACCCTCTTCCTGTCATTATTTAAGGCCATGTACAAAAGTACACATACTTCAAAAACAGCCAAAAAAATAAATAAAAAAAATAACACAGGTCAAAAAATTTTGTTGTGTCCTACACAGAATTTGCGTAAAGATTTAAAGTCACAGTAAAAAAAAAATCCTAAGGGCTTAAGCGGAATCAAAAACCTTGTTTCTTAGCTAAAATGTTTAACTTTAAATTAATTCTATTTTTATTTAACTTAAAATTTCCATTTCAGAACTTATAGACATGATTTTTTTTCTAACTTGGACTTGAGCTGGTCAATGAATAATTTAACTTTGTTTGCAGTTGCCACCTTCCTGCACTGAAAAATATGACCAGATGCATGTACATTGTGCTGATGCCTCTTGGATACGACACCACACTGTTGGTGCATTTGCTTTCATTCACCACACTGTGTGTCGTAGTGTACAGTGAGCATTTTATCTCTCAACTTATTTATGAAGCAGAGCAACAACGGCAGATGTGCAGGCATCATATTTTACACTTCAAAGCTCATTGTTTTGGAAGCCTTGAAAGAAAATAATGAGAAGAAGGTCATGCTTTCATAATAGATGCTGGCATGTACAGTAGTAACGTCTGACTGGCAGAAGAAGCAAGTGAGAGTCCTCTAAATAAAATGCATGTGTTTGTTGTTTTATTAATTGTGCTGCTGTTCATCTGCAGTTCTGTTGCAAAGGTTTTCTTTATTATTCTTGACAGAACACTTTCTCACATTAGCAGAAACTTGCAGCTGATTAGAAGAGAAGTTAAAGAATTTGCTGTTTCCTCTAAATATATTTCTTGTGTCCTTGAAGTCTCCTTGAAAAGCCTGAATTCCTGCCTGGTGAAAAACTATGACCCTCCTCTTTGACCCCTCATGTTAAATGTATGTAAAGTGCATGTACACTATAAACGCTTAGAAAAACCTGCTATAAAAAAGTTGTAAGACGACTATAAATCACCATATTCCAAAATAACATCAGAGTGAAGGACTGAGCAGCGCGATACTGTATCTTATTCCCTCTGGCACATACTGTACTTAAAAAAAAAAAGCCTGAGATGGGATGATTTCGATCAGCCATAAGGAAGAGCTCTACGCAGCCTCTGATCGCTGGGGAAAAAAAACCCTCACATCCTCACTGGGACCATGATAAGAAATGGATGCATGTGAGAGACAAATAAAGGTGAGATGTGAGATTTCGCCTTGCTGAGAGATAATCATGTGAGCAGATGAGCCTGGCTTGGACTCCATCTCCGAGGCTCACCAGCAAAACAGAGCTGACAAATACAGCAGCTGGGAGATGAGAAGAACGATTATGTGCTGACAAAAAAAAAAAAAACAAAAAAAAACGGGGCCTCAGTGTGGTGAAATCTCTTAATGTTCTTGGATGGAGATGGCAAAGTCACGCTTAAGAGCTGCGTGTATGTGTGTGTATGTGACTAACTAGCCTAGCTTGAGTGTCACCTTCTTCTTATTGGTCTGTCACTCATCCTCGGATCCTGTGTGTGTTGTGTGTGCATGCATACATGTTTTAAGCATTTTTATGCATGTGTATGTGACTGTGTGATTGTGTGTGTGTGCATATTTACTCAAGAGTATGACTCCAAATCTCATGCACCCACTTCACCTTTGCACATAAAAGGTGTTTGAGATGAGGCGTGAGCAGCCTTTGAATAAGCAGGGAGGGATTGCTCTTGTTAGAATTGTTGTTGTTTTCCTTCCAATTTAATTTAGGACATGAGACCTTGTGCTGGTGAGCTCACTCCACTGTAGGCTTGACAGGCTGAATTCCTCAGAGTCAGACGCTTGGAAGAAGGGGGGGCGAAGCAGACAGGGAAAGACTTTGACAGGTCTCTTCAGCGGGAACGGAACAAAGGTGGGCTCGCTTTCATTCTCATTCAAGACGACTTTGTGCTGAATGCGAGTTTTTTGCTCTAATGACTTCTGAGCCGCAAATCCCGTTGAGATTTCCATGTCGGATTCCAGTGATTCCAGCATGGAAGTTTGTTCTGGGAAAGAAAAAAGGCAACATGAAGGAGAAAGAGGACAAAAGAGGGGGAAAAAAAAGATACTAATGCAGGAATAACACCTGTCACACATAAAGACTTTGCTCTCATCCTTAAAGCCTGAGCACATCTCCTTTCATTTGCCATGGTTCGTAGGTCATTTAATAACCCCAAATTACATTTATAATTTGAATCAAAGTGACAGTGAATGGAGTGTGTCCAAAAACAGCTTACCTGTGTAGCATATCAATGAGGACAGGCTGTTTGAAGGGAAGCTCCAGGCCCGTGGAGCTCATTTAAGGCCACAAGCCTTTGTTTCGCCTCCCTTGATTGAACAGCTTTGTTTACTGAACAAAAACACATCCGTTCACATCCATAGATTAATTTCAAACAGCACAAAGTGACGCAGAAACGTCCAGAAATTCGGATGTGATTAGTTTAGAAAGTGATACAAAAGGCAGAATGAATTTCGGAATGACGTAGCTGCAGAAGATATGATTCCCTTTCAGTGATTTTATCAGGTTGTAAATTTGTGCCCGTAGCTTTGGATTTCATTTTTAGCCCTTTAAAATCCATTTGGTCTCATCCTCCTCTGGAGTTTGAGATAGATTAATAAAATGAAATGCGGTGCTGTTGCTGCACTCTGCCATCTTTCTGCAGAATTTGCAGAATGTTAGAGCTCCCCTCTCATTAAGTGTGCAAATGGTCTCTTTGACAGCTAGTGTCAAAAACATGCAAGGGGTCTATTAATAAACGATTGGAGCAGCACACTGGAGGGGTAACCTCAGCCAGGCGTTAACCTTAATGGTCATCTTTTTCATGAATTTTTCAATTCCTCATTAAGGTTTTAGCCATTAAAAGTGGATTTGTTTCAACCCTACACTGTCAGACAAATGACAAATCTGTGAAGGTAATGAAACTGCTACATATCCATAGAGCACATTTGCATAGGAACCTTGAGGCAGATGAGTAATTTGATAAAGCCTCAAGCAAAACTAGGAGCCATTTGTTGTTGCCTGAAGCCATAGAGCAGGATAAAAAAAAAATAACTTCATACACAGAGCAAATCGCTAGTGTTGGGAAACCAGGAGGGAGAGAGACTGAATGAAAAGCTCCCTCTTTTTTTTATCATGTTCTTTAAAGAACTTGCAAAAGGATTAAAGTGTAAGCACAACACAAGCAATGGTCTCAATACGTAATGCTCAACACTGTGTCTGGCAACATTTCTCATCATATGAGTGGTAAAAACTCCATTTCTCCAGGGTTTAAATGAAGTGACCTTATTTTTCCACTTCACTTGTGTCCAGGCCTAAATGTTGTCTCTCCTGTACACCTGCTATTGTGATGTAAATGAGATGCATATTTGGCTCATCTTGCTCTGCTGAAGTGGAAAGGTAAATATTTGCATTGTGCTCGCAGTCTGGGGTGCACGCCACATTGCATTATTCCATTAACCCGACACTTCATGCACAACAACACTGTATCTGCGCTAATCGGCCTATAGCTCGACGCATAGCAAAGTGCTAAACTGCTTACAAGCCATATGTGTGTATGTGTGTGTGTGAGCGTTGGTCGAACTGCTCGTGTTGATGCTGGATTTATTTATTTGTTGCCCATTTTCGCGCTCAGTGTGCTTCTGTACATACTTGATAGTATTATTTTCCCCAGGTTTATTAGTCCATTAAAAATGCTTTAGGTGAATCAGCTGTGATGCATGAGCTCAGCGTTCTCCCATTGTCCCCGTTTGAGCTCTTATTGATTGGGTTTCATTGAACGACAAGGTGCCATTCGTTCCACACTGTTGAATCTCTGACACCGGATTGTTTGGTTTTCCTGCCTGGACAATTAACCCCTTCCACCGTCCGTGCTTCAGAGAAATGTTTTCAGGTCACAAACATTGTAATGATCGATTCAGCATTTTAACAGCATCTCCAGCTAAATGTGGAGGAGCGCTGGGCTGCACACGACATCTTATGTGTTAAATCAGGCGCGTGTTTGTCCAATGAGAGCGGAAATCCTGATGATGAGATGAGCTCATGAAGTTATTGATGTAGATCAAATGAAACTAAGATCCGATTCAATCTAAGTGATTCAATACCATAAACAACTATCTGCTTTCCATAATGCATGCTGTATATATCAGTTTGTGTAATAAGAATCCCTCGGGGCATTATTTCATAAACAAGTTAACAAAACTCAGCTTTATATTAACATTTTTATCCAGTGAATAATTCATACAAGCTGGGTCATTTGTGTGTTTGTTTTTCTCTTTTCTTTCATTAGTTTATCTGCTTAACTCAGACTCATATTTACGAAACCACTTAACATTAAAGATTGTGCTCTGCTGATCTTTGACGTCATTTGGCCTGAAAGCAGTCACTGAGATTCACACTCAGTTAAGTGTATATTGTTGTTTTCATGCTTTCGAACATTTTAAATGCCGTTTGCATGTTTCATATCAGAGGTTAAATGTTAACATGATAGGATGTTGTGATTAGATTTGCATTCAACCCTCAGTGTAACTTGGTGAGTATTGAATGTATAATCTGCTTCCTGTTTTGTAAGATCCTCGTTTGCTTGATTGAATTTAAAGAATAAACATTATGACCTCTCAAAATTTAAAGAAATTTTGGAGATTATGAAGATTAAACTCACCTGCCAAAATGTGTTATTTATTCAGTAACTGTCAGATGTGGAACATCAGGGTAAAAATGGCCTGAGCACATGGTTCTTTAAAAGTTTTGACACTTATTTTTTCCACCAAACCAAAAGCATTTTTTTCACATTTTTAAAGAACAGTCAAGTCCACCCTGTTGCTGCTCTATTCTTGTTTAATTTGTTCCAGTTCTTAAACATCAAGAAGCGAAGTTTCAACCAAATTCAGCGTGTGAACATGAACATTTTAAAAGTTTTGTAAAAGCCTCATTACAACTGTGCTGCTGGCCCATCTGTGACAGGAGCTGTTTTATTCTATAAATGTACCACAATCTGACAAGTACTTTAGAAGGTCAGAGATCCACATGACAGTTTGTCGAGTTTATATTTATAAGATCATAGAGGCTGTAATCTGCAGACTGTGTTGAAAGACTCAATGGACGGATGCAGCATCATGGCTGCTGCTGCACATCAAGGACAAACATTCACTATTTCAAACATCATCGTCTCACTGTGGTTCTTTGAAGTGACTGAGTCCCTGTTTTCAACACACAGATCAGGAAAATGTAGTGCAACTAAAGTTAGTTGGCATCTGATCAAGTAAAACCAGCAACATAAATCACTACTTTATTCTACACGCTGTCACCTGAAACACTTACCGAATGTTAATAAATAAATATTGCACTGGATGACTCTACTTTGGTGCATCTCACAGCGCCTGGGACCAGAAGGCGTCATACAGAGAGAAACTGCAGGGAAAATTAAATTGGACTTGGCAAAAACATGGCTGCTGAAGTGGCTGGTTTGCCTTTACTCACCGTAGCAGTGTGAGACTTCTCACTGGCACTGCCGTCTTCTGAATTCAAGCCAAGGCCTCCTGCCTTCTACTGAGGTACAACAAGGTTGCAGCTGCGCAGCAACTTTAAAGAGAATATTTAAATGCCTGCTGATAAATTTGGGTCCTGTGGTGAGCAGTGTCTGTTTGCTCACTACGTGTGTGTGTTTGTGTGTGTGTTTTTTTGTGTTCTCGTCAAATGATGTTGCAGTGTGCACAGTCAATGAGTTTGGACTCTGATCTCTCTGCATCGACACTTCAACATGTCTGTGTTTTTTTTTTTTTAATCCAACTTCCTCTGCTGAAGGTATAATTGTTAAATTTATGCCACATATACTCCGTCTCCAAATTGGATTGACCTGAAGGCACAATCAACCCACACAGAGGGCAGTAGATAATGGTCATACTGATAGCATAATTATTTGCCCGGCCTGATAGGCCAATTAATGTCTTTACAGAGGGATTGTGGAGTGGAAGCTTTGTAATTTATCCCCGCCACATACAGTGCTGAGCGCAGATTACAGTATCAAGTGAAACCAGAGGCGAGCAGAACAAGCCAAGCTGGAGGAAAGCTCTCACTTTTCATACGGTGCACAAATAAGGTTGTGGTTGCGTCTAGAATGAATAACATGGTAATCCACCTAAAATCCCTTCGGATCAGTTGCTGTTGGAAGAGGCTGCACCCACCTATGCTTTTCCAACCGAGCGAGCTCAGCGTACTTTGTGGAGGAGATATTATTCAAATCGACTTGAGGAAAGTGTGCCACATCCTCGCCCATACTGCACATTTTCTGTGTAGTTGGCATACTTGAAGACAGTTAATAATGTGCTACACGGAGTCAGATTTAAAATATTTCATTCACGAATGTTGTGGAAGAATTTTTTTGTACCCTTCACTCCAATCGTGGATCTTTTACAGTTTTATTCCCTTTTTAGAAAGTATTACAGTTGAGTACGCAGCTTTACAGGTAAGAAACTCCAGCATCACCATCACAACAAGCTGTGCCTCCATACAACCTCAAAGCTGTCAGTGACTCTAAATAATTAATGCCAAACATATTACTTGGACTGTTGCCTTGCCTCATTACATCCCCTTGTAGGCCTTCTTCATTTATGCAGTGGGATAATTTGTGAGGGAGCAGTTTAAGCATTCCCCCTCTAGCGCAGTATCCCATAGCAAAGGTTACTCTCACTGCTGTAATCATAGGAAAATGTGCAGCATGAGCACATTCACTTAGTACTGGCTAATCTTCAGCCCTGACTGTTCTCCAAGCATTAAACCACTGTGAATGCCAGAGGGAGGAGGAACGTGTCGGTGCAGCTTCTTAAATAAGGAAGTGAAGTTGATGGCAAAGTGACAAAGAAGACCGAGTTAATATTCTTCATAGAAGTCTGAGCTTTAGAGGTGGGACAAAGTCATTGTTTAACAAGTTACAAGTAACAGGAAGTCTGAAGTTTTTTTCAAGGTAAAACCTTGAACTTCATATGTAAATCACGGAAGTTGTTGCATCTCCGTCTGTAATTCATGACAGCAACGTTTTGCTTCTTGTTGATCAATGTGTATTTTTTGTGCATGAACAAAATTATCTTTGGTATCATGTTTTCCAATTTGACCTCAGTAGCATTACCTTAGTTCATTAAGGTTCATTCCTTCAACTTGATTGGACAGCTGATCTGTGAAAAAAGGGTTGACTTACTTGAATTAAGTAGCATTAAGTTGAGTTAATTCAGGCATAGAAAGAAAATTAAGTCATTAATGGCATTTTTTTTTAAATAACACACTTTATATTCTTTGAGCTTGGGGGAAGACATATTATTTTAAGTCAAAAGGTTTACATCCAATTAAAGTCACAAGTCGTTTGGGTTAATGTCGAAGTAGAAGTCGAAGTCTTTTTTTGGATTTTGTCGAGCTGAGTCAAAAATCATTATGTGACTGAGTCTGACTTAAGTCAAAGTCATGAGACTTGAGTCTGCAGCTCCACTGAACTTCTGCAGTTTTTTATTTAAACTCAGTTCATTGATGATTCAATTAAATATAAAAACAGTGGAGGTGGCTAAATCAAGAACGGCTGCCCTGGGAAAGAGGTAATGTTTAAAGAGATAGTGAGGATACTGAAAAATAAACTGTAAGGGTGAATCACTCTCATCTGATTTCACAGTCTAAAAAAACTAACTAAATTAATTATATCCTACAGGATTCCCTTTGGAGGAAAATAAAAATCTGATATCAGTCCTGATTAGTCCCAAAACAGGGAGATAAAACAATAAAACACTCTGCAGCAGAAATTCTAAATCATACCAACAATTAATTGATAAATTAGAAGAAAAGTTAAACTTACACTCATGTTTCTGCTCAGTTAAATTACATTGTGTGATATGAGGAAAGACTCAGATACAGCTTGAACAGAGTTCTGTCTCCACATTGATAGCTATCACAGTGATCACAGAACCAGAGGATTAAAAACGGAAACTGTTTCTTCTGTCCAACCAGCACAATCTGAAAGCCCCGATTCCCCACAGCACACAGATTTGGACACAGATCATCACAACATGATAGGCATCAAGAGGAGGCAGCACTTTTCTCGTTTCTCTCTTACTGTCTGTTAATATTTCAGAGAATAGAGTTGAAGGTTTTGAACAATAATTTTACATCTTTGTTGGATTAAGTTTATGTGAGCAATATTAAAATATGGTATATATATTTATTGGTACTAAAGCTGCAGTGGAGCCTGTTTAACTGCAAAAAATGTTTAAATGTTCTTGACATCTTTGTTACAGGAATTTAGAAAAAACTTGGAATTTTTTTGTCTAAACTGCTTTTTTGGCCAATTGAGGGCAGCATATAGTTCATGTAGGTCAAAAATTCACTCTCCAATATCTACTGAGTCTCCAAATCTCAGGAAATAAATATGTGGCTGTTCAGCTTCTAAACTCTTTGCTCTACTCATGGGGCAAAGTGAGTTTATCTTAGCTGCCACCACTGCCCCCATTGTTAATATGGAACTTTTATTAATATTTAATTTACTTAAAAGTT
>JAPZDY010000026.1:17445579-17461345 GCA_029783645.1 Ctenochaetus hawaiiensis | reverse complement strand
CTCGCGACCGCCGCGCGGAGGACTGAGCCTCGCGTACATGGGCCGCACACGCTAACCACTGAGCTAAACGGCGGCCCTTTCAGATCCTTTTTTATTCCAAGTTGGTTTTGTTGAAAATGAGGGAGAAAAGCAATAATGCTCTGAGTTAGAACTAAATACATAAATATGGAGAACAAAGAGAGTTGAAAGGATAGATATCACATGGAAAAATAGTACACACAATATATAATTCATGCCAGTAGAAGTCTCTCAATCAAAACAATAACAAAGAAGGAGTTAGATGATGTTGTGAAGCAACAGGGGATTGTGGGAGTTGCTGTTTTCATTGTTACACAATCTCCATTAATGATCAAAGTTAATAAACATGCTTCATCGTGAGTGAACACTACAAACAGTAGTTAATTACTGAGTAGCGAGCTGGTTCCCCTTCTTCCTTCATCACTCCTGGACTTATTAACACTAATATTTTTCACAGTGTGGTACTATTTCTGTTGCTTGAGTAAAGGATCTGATTGCATCCACCACCACTGGAAAATGGCTGGGCAAAAGAGCTTTGTTTATTCATTTGGATAAAGTCAAATAAAACATTCAGTAAAACTGTCCAAGGCATGTGTTTACTTAAAAATATAAATAATTTTTACCACTGGATTGTCATTATAAATCATCATACCACTACTTTTCTGCCAAACCACCGGAATACTTTGCCCACAGGTGCATTAAGCACTGTGATGGAAGAAAACGGTCAAGGTGAGATGTCTAGATTAATTTTGTGGGCCTGAATTTAACAGGAACAGATTCTGTCCATTAAGCATTTTATATGAGGAAGAAGGATGAATCTAATTGAAAGAAAGTGTCATTATTTTACCAAGAACATTACTAAAAAATTAATTGTGCAAAATGTCTCATCATGATCTAAAATCTATGTCATATTTTAATGATTACTAGGATCTCACTTGACATGCACGGTGAAACAAATACTATGATCTACAAGCTCAGCTCCATATGTCCTCTATTTTTAATGAAGGTGCACCACACCAGTTCAGTCACACAACTGGGATGCAACTGGAGTAGCACCACACTCTCAGCATTCCTCTTGTGTGAATAAAAGTGCCTGTGGTCGCTGTTTTTTTCTCTTACTGGGGAATGCCACGGGTGTCAAAGCAATCAGGAGAGCTGAGAGGCATAAAGTTAGCTGCTACCCTCCTGCTGTCAGCCTGCTAGCAACACCACACTGGAGCCTTGATCCAACCTGACACATAGGACTGCAGAGGATGTCCACCACTACCTTTAAGGTCCTTTGTTCCTTTATAGGCCTAATTAACTCTCTTTCTGCAAAATAACTCAGAGCCAGTATGTTTGATTTTCATGCAACTAGCTCTGGATCCATAATTTTTTAGATGACTATGCAAAAATAACTATATTATGAATTTATAATGCACCAGCCCGGAGTAACCCGGAGTTAGTCTATTTATCTCTAAACTTTTGCAACTAGTCATTTAACAAATGGTTTAACATTTTGGAAAAAACATATTTGCTTGAGCAAATCCTAGCTTTTCGTAAAATATGAAACTATGGCAATTAGCATAACTTAGCATTAATAATGGAACTGAGGAAAATAACTAGTGTGGTTCTTCCCACAGTTTTAAAAAGTTAGCTTAACTAAGTTAGAGACAGAGGAAATAGAGAGAGGGAAAGAGCTAGCTTGGTTGTCTCTAAAGGGTAAAAAAAAAAACTAGCTTAGCTTAGCTTAGCTTAGCATAAAGAGTGGAAAAGGCTAGCTTGGTTCAGTCCAAAGGTTTAAATATAAGGTTTGAAATCTGCCATCTCTAAATTTCACAAAGACATTTCTAAGTTATAATTTGGTTATGTAGTTATGAAATACACAAAACAAGATCCATTACATGATTTATTGGCACTAGTAGGCAAATCTTGCAACTTTTAGACAAAGCCAGACTAGCAGTTTTAAGTTTCTATGCTAAGCTAAACTAACAAACAACTGACTAGACAAAGGAAAGAAGAAAGCAAAAAATAGTATTCAAAAGATGTTGAACTATTTTTTTAATGAATTCCTGTTTGTCTTACAAATGGACAAGCTATGATACTATTTATTTAAAGATGAATCACTTAAGATTCACTTGCTTCAATAAAAAATGGTTTGGTGCCATAGGAGACTACAAGTCATCTACTTTAGCGAGGAATCTGCGATGAAGAACCTTTTGCATGTTCATGGATCTTCCCTCCGGCTCTCCAGAGTCAAATAGACGTCAAGAGTGCGCTCATGGTTTAAGCATGTCAGCAGTGACTACATGATCACTTGTGCATGCTGCTTTAATGGCACACCCCATGTTGCACTAATAGCTCATGTTCTTTTCCCTCCCCCATCCTCGTCCCTCAGGGACTTAACAAATGGGCCATCCACTGTATTGGAAAAGGGATTTCCCCTTGCGACTAATTCCGTAAATTCGTTTTTCCTGGGTTTTACTACCTTCTGCTTTCTGCCTCATTGGTTGATCCATGGTGGTCAGTCTTACAGTAAATGTTTTCATGCTTCCAGCCCATAAACAATATGATGTTTCAAAATGCATTATTCAAGTTTTAAATTACTCCTCCACCTTTTTTTTTGCCTCAGCAGCTCCCATTTGAATACACAGTCTCTGAATGAATGTTGTCAATTTCTCATCTTGCTCAACAGGACGAGGAGTGTTTTCTCATCGTTTCCATCTAATTTTCTGTCTAGAAGATCAATAGAGTCACACACTTGGAGTGAAATAGCTCGTGAATTGCTGTGGACACACATCCCTAGTTTGCAGGCAGCAAGAAATGGATTACACATACATATATGCTAAAAATATGTATGTCGAATAATAAACGGCTGTGGCTTTTGCAGTGGTTGACAGCAGACAGTGGTCTATAATGGCTCCCCTATTGTATATCTGAAATGACTCATTTTCTTTATTTATAGCTTTCAAATGACACTGTAAATAAATTTGCACATTACACAGCCCCATGAGTGAGTTACCAGAGATGTGATTGCATAAAATGCTATTTTTCCCCGTTATTGTCTGCCAGGCATTTTCACCCCAGCTGATGGCATTGCGTGTTCTACATACACTTGCAAGTAAACAGCTGCACCCATACTTAAGTATTATATTTTGGTTTTTGACAGCAGCAGAGCGAGATTAGCGGAGATAGACAGGGCCATAATGATGACCATTTGTGTGTGGCTCTTTTCAAAATGAAGAATGACTCTTCTGTTTCCTCCTTCCTCTCATTATGATACTCCACTGCATTCAATCGACGGCAGACTATTCTATTTCCAAGTGTCATGTTTAATGAACACACAGTTCATTCATTTACAGCCAGAGAATAGAGGGAGGAAGGGAGGGGAATGTGCAGTGCGAGACTGACAGAGAGGAAATCAAAAGAAATGGGAGAGAGAGAGAATAAATGATGGTGGAGAGGGCGAAACAAAGAAGAAGAAATTGAGTGAAAGAAGGGGGAGGGAATGAAAAGACGATGGGAGTCGGAGTGGAGCATCATGCTCAATGCTGATAGTCTGTGTACTTTATAAGGGTCCGTAGGCTGGAGTTACTACATTCAAACTCACATATTAGAGAATCAGGGGATATCCCACAACTCTTCACACCCCAGGGTGGGACTTGTCTTGTTGTATTTGGAAAAGGTTTGACAAATGTGTTTTTTCCCCTTCATTTTAACCCCCCCAACACCCCTATGCTCGTACAGCCAGATATGTAAGCATGATAACACAGACGTGGACGCAGAACATGAGAAATGCATTTTGCTGTCTTGTACTGCCCACACAGAGACGGGTGTGCAGGCAGATGTGCTTATCAATAATGAAACAGCAAACATGCGAAAAGACACGGACTCAAATGCAAACAACATAGCACACTGCTTGTGTAAGCTGCTGCAAATGTGACACCTTTAATTATCAAATTATTCGCTGATTGCTGGAGTGAGTCTTTAGAAGATTCATGCCCGAAGGGTTCCTGTATTCTGGCCCTTTGATTCGTCCATACTACTCATATTTTTCTGAGGACAACAGCAATACTTTCAAGGTAAGGATGTGTATCCCTGAGCTGAAAAGAGCCAAGTCAACAATCCCCTTGGAATGCATTAGAGACTCATCAATGTTACCCTGCCTTAAAAACATCAGCTCAGCTCTTTTTTCTTTTTTTTTTGGCCATCCCTTGTGGCAAACACGTACTCATTAAATAACTTCCATAACAAACGTTCAGCCGAAGAACAGGTGATGGGGAATTTTCAGGAGCCTCAAGGGGTGTTTGTAGCTATGAATAGAAGCCTGCAACTATTGATCTGGCTCAGGCTGAAGAAGAATGGCTAAATTCAATATATAAAATTTTGATGCTTCAAGAAAAGCAGTGTCTGAAGATGTCTGAACGTGGGAAATCAACACTCATTTTAATAGAAAACATTATGCAGAACTGTGACCTTACTGGTTCTGAAGGAATTAAACTTCAGGCATCAGTAATCCTGAAACAGGGCTGTACCTTTTCACATCTACTTTTCAGCCCCATGAAATTGTCCATCCAATTCAGCCTGGGGGGCATGAGAGGGCAAAAAGAGTGCGATTATTTGAACTCGCTGAAGGTCGTTGGTTTTATGGACGAGGTCATTCACCGAATAGACCCTGTGGTGTTTTATTTCTCCTCTATCTCAATCTCTCTCCACGCACCTCTCCTCTTTCTTGTCTTTGCTAAATTTTTGGTTCTTATCTTCTCTTTTTTTCTCTCTCTCAGCCCTCATCTATTCCCCTCCTTTTCCCCTGCTTTTCCTTGCACATTATTTATCTTTAGCTTGGGATTTTTTCCCATTTCTCAGGCCAAACTGCAGTATCGCAAAGTTCTGTGTGGGCTTGGTCAGGGAATCCAGCTGGACGTAGTAAAAGTGGTTTTAGAGATAACATAGTGGTGTAAAAAAAGAAAAAAAAAAAACCCAAGATGAACCCCACTCCCAAATGCACACACATATAAACACACACACACAAGCAAACACACAGTTGGCATCAGTCTTTATTACATAACAAGAAATCCTTGGAGCAGAAGACAGGAAGATAGAGATAACAAGTCACCTGCACCTCTCAAAATCACTGGAGCCGTTCCATTTGTGCAGCACATCTCTTCATTTTTTTCCCCTTTTTCTTCACAAATTTTACCCACAGGCTCAGTGGGACTTTATTTTTCATAACATGGAGCAAGACACAGAGGTGTGTGACTTTGCTTCAGATTTTGTATTTTGACATGTTTTCTTCAATCAAGGGTTTCTGAATCCCAGTGGGCTCGAATTTTCAGCTTGTTTATTAGACTCACGTGTTCCTGTGTTTTCTCCTCTGCCAAAAAAGAAATCTCACGCTGCTCCTGGCAACTGCAGATACCAACATCTTCCAATATGAACTTGACTAAATAAAGTATTCACCTTGGTTTTCAAATATTGAGGTTATTGTTTTAAGGCAGAAGTTTTAGTGTTTGACCACTTGTGGCGCTGTTGAGAAACATTTCAATGAGTGGATCCTGGCATTGTTGCTGTTGTGTGTTGTACCAGGAAGCCATCATTGTCCAGTGAAACACAGGTGATTTGGTGATTATGATTTTCAGATAAAGAGCAAGATTGCATGCGTCTTTGTGGATTGGGATAATTTTCCTTGTCAACCTGCAATGAGATCTTTGACCACTAGAGGTCAGCACAAACAAGTTGTTAACAAAAAACACTGACACAAGATCTGATCAGATTAGATTATTTTTGATTAGACTCAACTTTATTTTTTATTCACAGTGTACAACTAATGAGACAATTAAGTGCAATTTAGTATTCAATCAGAGGTATAAAAAAGCAGTAAAGTGAAGAGTAATGCGCATGTGAAGAAATATATAAATAGCATACACAGTATATGCTGAAGGCAGAGTGGACAGTTTCAGGTAAACATCTAAATATGTAGTTTACTGTAAGAAAGAGTAGCTCCAATGCTAGTAGTAGACAGTACATGCAAAATAAACAGCTGGATAGCAATACATGCATACACTGTGGGACAGATATGTACAGTATAAATGAAAGGTGAGCATACATGCAGCAGTCAGGAAGCTGTGAGCGAATGGATGCAGTATTATCACCAGGATGCAGAGTTAAGCAAGCTGACAGCTGAAAGGAAGAAGCTCTTTCTGAACCTGCTGGTCCTAGAACAGTGGGTCCTGCAGCAGCTTCTGGGGGGGGGGCGTAAGGCAAGCAGTCTGTGACCATGGTGGGAGGTGTCCCTGACGTTGCTAGGCTTCCTCAGCAGACACTGCTTTGACGGTGGGGAGTGAAAAGCTCATGAAGCATTCTGGAGTTTTCACGACCCTCTTTGGTGCTTTCCTACACTGTGATAAGGTTGGTACGAATGCCCTCAGTGGTGCAAAAGGAGAAGATGACCACAGTCAGAAGAGACCGATGGACCATGTTGATGAACCTTGATCGACCAGGGTTAGAGTGTGTAGAGTGCAAGAAATGGCCTCTGCTGTAGACACAAAGAAAACTGAATATGCTGACATGCTCCCCGATACGGAAGATGGGTGTGAGTGTGCTGTTATGGGTCTCTTTAAGGTCCACAATAATGTCTTTGGTTTTCTTGGATTTAAGATGGGGACCAGGTTGTTGTTAGCACTACTAGTTGTATATTGGCTTTGAGACACATTATGAATTTTTGATGGAAATGTTGAAAACTACAGTCCACATGATGCTTGACTGGGAATTTTTTTGTGTTTCGGGTCTTGAAACTGGTGGGCATCACTACAAGATGCCTGGTGTGAAGCTTTGGATGGCAAAGTAGGAGAACAAAATTGTGTGGTGTAAGCTGTTTCCAGCAGTTTATCAGAGATGCTTTGGGAAGGATTAGCCAACATGTTTCCAGTGCAGGTAATGGTAATATGATAATACAACTGGCTGCTGACTTGCTCACACGTTAATGAATCTCTGCTCTGTGATGGTTTCTGGTTGCTTTTTCTTCCAAGTTTGAATATTTAGGTCAGTTATCACACAGTTTGGTGTTTCTTCAGAGAAGGAAAAGTTTTTGATTTTATCTGTGTTTTCTCCCAAAGGTCTGTATTATGCAACTATTTATGAAAATGGGGCATTTGCAACTGAAAGGAAAACCAAACTTGTTTATCTCACTAGTTGCAAACCCTTGTTTTATGAAGGAAAACCCACACAATCTGAGACTAGTAACCTTCGATGAAATCCCTAAACTCTAGTCTCTTTAGTTGTGACACTAACTAGACTTCAACTTCAGGGAACTAAAATCAGAAACTTAGAAACAGTATGGTCCAGGCTAGCTGGTGAACATGCTAACCACAGAAAACATCTCACACATTACAGTGACATCTTCAACATAGCAGCAGTTTTAAAGTTTTAATGTTTATGAAATAAGATGAAGCTTATTCTTTATGGATTTATGATTGTCACATGAGGAAACATGATTGATCATGAACATTCTGGTGCATTGAAGGGTCAGTGTATAAACATCCTTTCTCAGATTACAGTGAAATGTATTGTTTATTTAGGACAAATACATTTCTCACAAGTTGAGCTGTGAGGTTTTCACTTATTAAAGACAAGGCCTCATTAATGCAACTGTTTTTTCTCTGTGTGCTTGCCTGAGATCACTGATCACTTTATCAACAGCACAGCTGAGATTTTTTTTCACAAGGTTATCCACAATAAAGATGTTACAGTTCTGTGCAAATGAAGATAAGAGACATGTCAAAGAGTGCATCTCCATCCACAAGCTGGGACGTTTTTCAGCGAATAAGTAGGGCAGCCCTAATTCTAATTTGACAGCCTCTTCTAACGCTTTTTTCCCTCAGAAAGAGATGAAGGGGAGAGAAACAAGCACAGAGTAGAAGACTGAACTGTGGGACTTGCACACATACATGTACATGCATATGCAAAAACACATGCATGCAAGCAAACAGCCCAGAGCAGTTCAACTAAAAGTCTAGATCATAATTCTTAGCATTTCCTCTCACTCGTTGCACGGCGTGGGCAAAGTTAGCAACAAGAAGAACAACATTGTGGCTCACAGACTTGCTTCCTGCAGGCTCCCATGTGATTTTGTGTATGTTTCTAGCTGTGTGTCTTGGTGGGATTGAATAAATCCACCATCATGCCTGAATATTTTGGAGAATCTTTCTTGTGGGTATGTGAGTGAACAGTGTTGAATGCTTCAGTGTGTTAGTCCCTTTTTGAGCCCTCTCCACAGGTGTTTAGTAGGGCATTGCTATTTTATTTCTCTGCAGACTGATTGAGCTAGTAGGAGGGCAATAAAAAGGCTTTTCATCTGCTGTTTGGAGCCGTGATTTCACAGGTGGAGGGACCCCACTTTCAGCTCTGAATACATTAGCAGCAGGTGCAGATGGACGCCACGCAGCTCAGTGTGTGACAGTCACCGCTGTCATCCCACATCCAAAACCCCATTAACAATTTAGGGAAAACATTGGTGGATTCTCTGCCAATTATGCAGCATCCAGGCCGATCCATCCGACACCACTTATCACTTCAGGTTCAAACAGTGTCAAGTTCCATGCATATATACATATTCATATTGAACAGCACATTTTTTCTCAATTTTAAAAATGGGAACTGTAGCCATTTGTGGAAATGATGTTAGACTTAATTCTTTTCTAAAATGGCTGTTGAACATTTTCTTTTCTAAAAATGACATATTATTACATATTATGATGTATATTCCCATATCAATTAGTGCAATACAGCAACAGTATCTGGTTGACTGCATCATGAATAAATCATCTGTAAAATGAAGCTTAGAGGGTCAGTGAGACGTTGTTATAAAGATCAATAGGTTCCAATGCCATTGATGTCAATTTAGTTGAATTAGCTCTATTAATCCTCTTTATTCTTTAATATATGTTCCAGCCTTTTTCTCTTTTCTGATGGCAATGAAGGCATCACTTTAAAAAAAGAAAAGTCCTGTATTTTTGTTTTCAACTGTACTCCAGTTATTGTCTGAAGCTGTTGTTTTGTCCTCACCAGCTATGGTTTTACTGTGCATGTGTGTTTTTCTATCTTTTTTTTCTAAGGATTTTTGTTTGTGTTGAATAGAAAAACGCACTCTAACTGTGTGTCTGTGCCTCAGTGTGTGCAGCAATACAAAAATTCATTAGCTTCCTCAGCTATCACCTCTGACTCCTCACCATATCATTAAAAAATAACATGGTATTTTTTATATGATGCCTTTGAATAAGATTTAGCTTGTTTTTGGAGAACAGCAAGGCATAAAACAGGGTTTTGTAGGTTTATTCTGCCCCCAAGTGGTTAGCACATAATATACACTATCATACAAACAGGTCAAATCACTGTACAAGCAGCAAGTCTTTACAGTGGCCGGTCTTTCCTTTATGGTCTTGATGTTATTATGAGGATAGTTCTTGTTTCAGGGAAACTCAATCTCCATAAGAAGGAAAGTTTTTCCTGTTAAGTGAAATGTTAAATCAATTTTAAAAAACAAGGTCTGATTAGAGTATTAATTTGAAAAGACACATCTTTGATAAAAAATGTTCTCTTTTCTTTTTTCTTTTTATGTTCCACTATTAAGTTTTTTTTATTGCACCATTTAAAGGAACAGCACAACTGCTTACAGAACTATCACATTATATAAGTCTAGTTTCAATACAATGAATATTTTTAAAGATAACAGTAAAACAACATCTTGCATAATGCAGACTAAGTGATCTTTGTTAGTAGGTAATTATAAAGTGTTTCTCGCAGCAGTCCATGAAAAAATGATTCTCCTTCTACACTCATTCCACATTCTACCTGCATGTGGTCATATTTCATTCAGTACCTTTGCTCCTGTATAAGGCAGCTGTGGGAGCTTCACACCTACACTGTCAGGTAACTTTAGCTTGTGGAGGTCGTCTTAACAAAGTCGTACTTAACAACCTCCAACCCTGCAGTATCATGGTCATCGCACTCCTCAGTGCTTCACTTTGTCTCCCCCAGAGTCAAACTGACCTTCTGACCGAAGCCTAAAGTGCAGGATCACAGTTAATCTTGCAACTCAAAAAACTGTCTTTCCACAGAAAAGTCTCTTTTCTTCTTTTACCTCTTTTTCTCCTTTGATAGTAAACATGGAGAATTTAATATATGAAAACATTTTTGAACACTGTGTGAAAATATTACCATGTATGATTAACTGGCACATTAACTGTATTCACTCTGAAATTTCCTATTCACCATATCTTAAGTGTCTGTGATAATCTGTCAGTTTATGTAATGTTTGTCCACACAACATACATTTGAAATGAAAGAGCATCCAGGGATCTGACTAAGTGAAACAGGTCAAGGACACAGTGCCTTTGAATTTTTTTTCATTTTCTTTTAACAGGTTGAAAAAAATCTTCACAAGTATCTTAACTTGTTTCCAAAGCAACATGTCTCTATGTGTTTTAAGTGTTTTGTAAGAGTAAAAATTAATCCTCCTTGATTCTAGTGCAGCAAATTGCTTTAATTTTTCTTGTTTAAGAAACAGACACGAGTTTCGCAACGATTACTGAAACAAGTTGACTTTTATTAGACTCTAGTTGCAAAATTCTCACACCACAGTTGTTTTTCTGTCTTTATCTTAAGAAAAATGCTCTTTTAGATCTCACTTATATACCAACATGGAGTTTTGCACTGGACAAAATGATTTTCAAGGCTGTGCAAAACATCTCAGTGTATTTGCTTGTTTGCCCTGCGGTTATTTTATCTTATAATCTAGTGACTTTACTGTGACAGAGCAGCAGAGGGGCTTGATATGCTTTGATTGGTCTGCTCCCTCATGACTCATGCAGCTGAGGGGGTCATGGGTCAGTTCAGTGGGTTAATTAGTCATATTTGTCACACTGTAAACCCCCTAATGACTGTGTACCCGCTGCCACTGTTTACATAATGATTTTCTAACCCATTAATCACAAGGCTTAAAGTTTTTGCAAAATATGACGGACGAAATGATGCACTAACAATCTCCTTGCTTTCTATTGGCAGTTTGATAAAAGTATTATAGTCATAACAGCAAGGTTTATAGCTCAAGGGCAAAGTAAAGTTTGAGTCAGAAAATGTGTAGATTAGCTTCATGCTAATTACTGAATTTCAGATGCATCCAAAAAACTGAATCCTCAGCAGTTCAAACCAGATCAGTTCTAGCTTTTTGCACTGTGTGAAGGCATATTAATCAGGCACTTTAGCTGCTGAGTACTGCAAGTTTAAAAGATAAGGAACACAAAGGAGACATACTAAAGCAAGAATATTCAAAATTTAAGTGTAACTTAACACCCATATTGTGCTAGACCCTGCCCATAACCATCTTTTTAACAAATAATGTACAGAGTAGGGGGTGTGGCCTTGTCGCTACAGAAAATACAAGTATAATGAAAGACTGACCGCTGTTCAGCTTAGCAGGATCCAGGAACAGCTGTGTACAGCTGAAAGTCAGAGCTAACACTCCATGAGCAGCTGCAGTAAGAGTGTGTGTGTCAGCGTGGAAACACAGAGTCCACTGGAGCTTTAAGAGTCACTCGAAGCACGTTCATAGCCCTTTTTTAAAGTGCCTGTGTGTGTGTGTGTGTGTGTCCGTGGGGGATCGTCAGTACATAGTCATTGTCCTGCTGTTTATTGTTGGATCATCATCAGGGGAAATAAGCCAGTTCTCTAATTATTCTACAGTCATCAAAAACACAAGTTGTACAGGCTGAACCATTACACCAAAATTAAAACATACGTAGTCGAGGAAATATCTTAAACTCCTGTGAACGTTGAGTCTTGATCAAGTCCTCAACGGTTCATTCTGCGTCAGCATTTGACTTGCAAGGTTCTTAATTCAAACAGCAGATGGCGTGTTGTGCTATTCTCAGTCCATGATATGTTGATTTTTACACTTGTGAGCACTAACATCAGCACTTGATGTGTTTCATCAGAGTGAAGTCACATAATTCAGTTTGCATCTTAAAAATACACATGTAAGTGTGCAATATGTCTATAAGCAGCAGAGATATGGCCTCACTTTTAGTCCTTCAGGCTCTGAAAAAACACAATTTTCCCATAATGCAATGTGATGCGATCTTTCCTGAGACTGTCCTGGCCTGGTAAATAAACATGTCCATCAAACTCTGCTCATCAGTTTGTAGCTCTGGCTTTTTTGTTACTGATTCATTGGTCTTAAATCTCAAATTGACTATGTGCATTGTTTTATTTCATCAGACTTTTTGAAATACTCCCTTTAAATTCTCCTTCTCTACAAAAAAAAATCCAGTTTGGTTTTCAATATTTAAATTATATTGTACGTCCTCATACTGAACAGTCACAAAGAGGATTTTGGATTGCTGAGAGCAGGTGGGACGTAGCACAGATTTACCACAGGATGGCATTGTGATACAAGAAATAAGCTCCCCCACCTCTCCTTTTGAGTGCTTATTCTCTGGCCTTCAATGACTCACTCTGCTAAAGAATGTTGTTTTAAGGGTCCATTTGTGCCTAGTCAGTTAAATAAAGCTGTTAGTTTGAAAGAAAATCATCAGGAACAAGTGAATGCCAAACATCAGGTGTCCTTCTTTATGCCTTTCAGCAATTTGACAAACTCCGCTTTTAACAACTCTGTGCAGCTCAAAACAGATACGTCCTTATGTTGCAATCATTTAAAAGGATCAAAAGTTAACAGCTCTACGCATAACTCAGAGTTTTCAAGGATACGCAGCATTTAGTGATGCAAAAACCAAAGTTTCTTTATTCTTGCAACATAGCTGTGGACGTGACATCCTTATTGCAAATGTTTGCATACTATTTCATGCTTTTGTGCGTTTTAAAACCTGGTGGGATACCAATACTAATATTTGAGCTTTATGTGCACTGCAAAATATGTAACCAATGAATGATGCTTTTGTTTTATTTTTGTGTGTTTGCATGAATATCCCAGGGTTATTTATCATTTAGTGGAGAATCAAGCCACTATTCATAAGGTTTGTAGTTTTTTCCTTCACATACCACCAACCTTTACGCTGCTGATGGTAAATAAAATGACTGACTTTCTTTGAGAAATAGGAAATTAGAAGTCAATCTGGTTTGACCCTTTTTTTATAACCGCTCCGTGTCATACAGTCATGCCTGGAGGCTTCTTACTACTCACAACCACCAGTATTCTTCTGTGTGGTGTTAGTGACATTATTTAAGAGGTTTCACACCTTTTTATATTCGTCAAAAGCGTGTATAAACCTTTCCATCTATTTTTATAGACTCACAGGCAAGAAACAGTTCATGGCCACTCCGTCACATGACACACAACCCCCTTTGAGACCACAATTTGTCATTTGTGTACAAAGTAAAAGAATCAGATATAAAACGTTAATTGAAATAGATATTTATTGTATAGACATGGGAGAGGTAGCAATCTTTTAATCTTACTCTCAGCCAGAAAGCAAATGTTTCTCAGAATGTTAAATTATTCCTTCACGATGAAAGAGTTGCACCAAACAGCTTTTCATCTGGCAGAACTATGTGGGGTAAATAATGTATTACAGGGACACATGCAAAAGATGTGCGCTATTAAAACATTGAATTAATTGCCAGGGTTATTGTGTTCAAGAAAATTTAATCTTTTTCAGCAAATGGGTTGCTGGGTGAAATCATCAGGAGTGAACTGAAGGGCTGACAGGTGGGCTATAATGGATTCTGTCCCCAAAGTGGATGTGTGTCTCCTCTACAACATCCTCATTCACCATCTCGCTGTACTGTGTGTGTCTTGGTGTGCATGTGTGTGTGTGTGTGTTCACGCATTCCTCCAGAGTTCTTGTTCGAATTGAACGAGGCAGAATAAATCATTGTGTGATCAAGATGTCATCTTCATGATAATGAAAACATGATGCCTCATAATAAGTTTCCTGATCAAAGGGAGCTGTTGGAGTTTAATAACTCGGTGCCAAGTGGTCCAAAAGTGAGGGCTGTGGAGACGATTTCAGAAGACAATGATGCTAGTAATAATCTATTATCTTCACAGAATTTACATTGTACATTCAGAAAAAAGCTTGTGTTTTATTTTCGAGACTGTTGTTTTGTTATTGTTTGAACAAAAATTGGCATTATGACTCCAAAATCATTAGATATATTTTACCATTCTTTTATAGTGTCGAACATGGCTTATCATCAAACTGTCAACATATTATTTATTTATTTATAGTCTCTCAAATTAAGTGGACTTTGAAGCGACAAAAAAAATATAAAATACAAAAAAATAAGATTCTCCCTGATTGTATCCAGATGCTGCTTTTTGGGCTGCAGTGAGTCAGCACTAACGGGGAGGACTGTACATGTTGACAAAAATAAAGAACAGAACAAATGCAAAAATACATGTGTAAATACAGTATGTGTAGAACTTAATTTGTGGAATTTCCAAGAGATAAAAATGTGAAATAAAGTAAATAAATTTTTAAAAATTAAATAAGACGATTAACAACTAAAAAAAATGAAGTTTAACACATGCCTGTGATTTTGTTTATTTGTTTTGTTTTAATTTTTTAATTTTTGGGTTTATTAAATAAACTAAAATGCATATTAATATGCATTGTCAGCGAAAAACATTTAAAGGATTCCTTTGGAAACAGATAAATGTAACTGGAGTTCAACCCTAACCTTTTGGGTTCACATAGACTTGCTTTGTTTTTTGTGTCAAAACATGACTCATCATTTTTTGCTTTTTATTCAAATTGATTTGAGTTGTATCAGCTGACAAAACAAATAAAGCATTAAGGTTAAAGCTTGCGCATGATTCATGGCTGTATGTTTTCATGCACAGTTTGTATGTTGTTTATCTGCATCCAAGTGACATTTTCCTTTAAACCTCATTTATATTCATGTCATGTGATTCTGAAAAATCCTTGTGTACCTAAACTGTTGATATTGTCTCATAATCTAAGAGAATATTGCTGCTATTTTCAACTAGAAAATAAAACAATCCAAAAAAAAAAGATATAACATATTCAAGGATAAATCCATGTATCCGAGTGGGTTAGTCTTTTTAAGAAAAAAAAATGTTGCTGTTCTACCAAAAATAATTTGTCCTTTAGTTTTCTTTAAAGGCAATATTTTTTTTTTATTGCAAACTTCTCAAAGGTCAAAAACAGCAAACCCTTTTCCACAGACTCATCTGTAATTTTGCCACAGGAAACAACGGCAGAATAATTGTACATTTTGGAACAATTCCATGACAACAGGACAAGAGACAGAGAAGACCAGACAGCAAAAAAAAACATACAACAACATGCAGCCAGTAAATAAATTCAGACCCTATTTTTTGACATTCCAGGGAAAGTTTTACAGTGTGTTGTTACTTCTGTAAATCTGTGTTTATAGCTTCACCCCCTTCATCAATTATTCAACAAAGAGGCTGTGTGCAGATTTCAAATGCTCCCTTGTATTTATAACATTCCTCCGAGTAAAAATGAGGGTGTGCCTGCTAGGTAACATCTATGTTGAGCTGCAGATTTTCCGCCCTGCATTTTATGCTAACTGTTTCATTTGATGCAAGATGACATTCATCATTTCAGTATGGAGCCTCGATCACTTTGATTCTGGAATTTAATGATTCATGAGATGGCAAGACAAACTGAGAAAAAAAATGGTTGCAATATTTTGGGAAGTCAGAGCTTTGCATTTGTTTGTAGCTTTCCTCGAGAATAATAATAGCTGGGATTTGACACAGTGTATA
>JAPZDY010000026.1:17377418-17418588 GCA_029783645.1 Ctenochaetus hawaiiensis | reverse complement strand
GTTTCAAGGGTGTCCAGATGATGTAATCACTCAGCAAATCACTTGTAAGAAGTCTCTAAAATCACTGCTTTGTTCCTTAAAGTGTTCTCCAGGGCTGGTCCCTGTTGCTCAATCCTCCAAACCGAGCAGTCAGATGCAAAGGGAGCTTCAACTGTTGACATTACGAAAATCTCCACGCAGTTAAACAACAGAGTTTGGGAGAGGAAGTAATTTTTCATCCCTGGGTGGAGCCACGACCTGTCCTCTCTCATTTATCCCTGCTTTTTAGCTGCCTCAATATATAGTGTAGTCCTGGGTTTGTCTGCATACATGTTAATATAATAAAATGCGCAAACATAACAAATATGCATGCTTTAATCAATGAAACCACAATTCAGGATATATTAATGAAGGAAAATGCAAACAAAATGATATATGTTTCAAGATTTTGAAAGAGGTCTACTAGATGATTATGTCATTATTAAAAAATGTTTTGTTTCCATAAGACACTTAAAGATTTAATTTTACTTTGGTCTTCGCTGTGTTTACCATATATGGAGCCATGAGATTACATTCCTGTCATGCAGTGTGGTTTATGTGCATGTGGCCCAGACACAACGACGGGTTAATATCTATCATGAGCAGGATTAAAGTAGGGGTTGTCACTGACTTTTAACACTCAGAGCAGCTGAAAGGTAAAGTGCTATTTGCATTGCTAATCAGCAAAGTCAGTTCAGTCTTTTAAAGGAAAAACACAGAATGCTGTATGTTTGCTTAACAAGTCACTGGCCAGATTACATCAGAGCAACAACATTTGGGCTCTGGGCCTAGACTGTAGATACTAAACACAGCCAAGAACACTGAAATAATACTAAAGCGTTCAGAGATATATATAACTCAGAACTTTCTTTTGCAAGTAGCTATACTTTGTGAGAATGTTCTTATCTAGATGTTGTGAAAAGATGACATCCAATAAAACATGCAAATGGAATGAGCTCCTCTTTATGGAATTCAGAGGAGCTGGTTCGACAGAACGGAGAAAAAATTACCACTCTGCATGCCAGAGTAAAAGGTGACCTTGCATAGAACAGCACAAATACGTGACTTCAAATCAGAGACTGAGCAGATAAAAACTTAGACGTACAATCTGATTGTAGAAAGCTTAATTTTATTTATTTATTACTTAAGTATTCCTAGTACTTTTAGCGTCACATGACATGCAGTCTTGTGACAAGCTCTGTTTACTTGCTGATTACAAACCCACTAGCCCACACACCTATCTGATGTGATAAGGAATGATTTTGTTAAGAACTTTTGCTGAAATTTTAGAGAATTAGTAGTGTTAGAGAGTATAGAAGTAATATAAAAAACGAATGATTCACTAAACAGCAAATTATGATCCATCTGTTTTTTTTAAGTGTACATTTCTTGGAAAAGATTTTGTGCAGAAGTACAATTTATGTTTACCAAAAGGCTTTGGCTCCACTACAGTGAGTTTGTAATGCTGAGATTACTTTTCAACAACCAACAATGCTCTATTTAAAGTAGTACATGTTGATTAGAAACTTGTAATTCACAACTACAAAGCGGAAGTACTAACCTCTTCCTCTGCAGTGCATTTGGTAGGTAATTTGTTAGAAAGTGCCATCCTGCAATTTGATCAGTCAGTCAGGGGCCTGATCCATGTTGTCTTAATATAGCATATAGGTTGGTAAACATTTTAGTGGTCAAGGTCTACATACTGTTGTTTGTCAACAGTTAACAATTTGTTTGAGATATTAGATATTACAGACCTTAGACCTAAGACCTAGTGTTGTTAAGAAATAAATGTTGTTTTGCATATTTGCTCTAAATTTAAACATTCCAGTTCCCAATTCACTTGATGAGTTAATGTCTAACAATCTGTAGATTAGTTAAAAATATGTTCTTAAATTTTGGAAAAGGTAGAGAATTCCTAAAAAATGAATTCTAAGGGTTAGCGTGATAATACTAGTCTGATAAGACTTTTTATAATATAAATAAACATAATATTCATGTTGGAAGTTTTTTCCGCTTGTTATTGGATTTATGAAAAATAACTGCTATAGCAAATTATAAAAGAACAAGTTAAGTGTGCAGATATATGCCATTTGGTGACCTCTGAATGTATTGGAAAAAAAAATTAAAAAAGAGCCTCACTGTGCTCTGGCTAGCATTAAGTTTCATGAATCATCTGGATTCATAATATGAAGTCATGACACACGTAACGTTAAAAGTAGTGACCAAAGCAGAAATTTCACAGTATTTGCTCATATAAGCATTCTGGGTAATCAGAGTGGACAAACCTGTCCAACCAGCTGGATAGTCTAGCTGTTAAACGTATCATGTCCAGTACGAGAAAAATGCAAATTAAACCCTAATGCAAATTAGAGTCGGAGAAGAGTGGGTAGGAAAAAAAGTAGATTTTTAAAACTACGTAATAGCATCTGAGTGGTCAGCAAATGTAGCCTACAGTAGCTAGCTAAATGTTGTTGAAGTTGTGTTATAACATAAATGTAAATGTATTTTGTAGGTATTCTATGACTTTCTTCTGAGGTTAAGCAGTGCTTTAAGGTGATAGTTTTTTCTCGGTAGCCAACTGTTTAAAGAGTTCAGTTTAATGTGTTGCTTGTTGCATAACGTGAAGTTACCTATTAGCTACAGCTAGCCAGGTGCAGCTAATTACCGTTAACGGTCGTTTTCCAAATAGCTTACTGATTGCAGCTGCATTCTGGGAAAGTAATGGTAAAACTGTGGAAATACATATAAGCGCAAGACGCTACAGGACATCAAGGACATTACTAGCATTAAAATATAACATACAACTTCGCTTACCGTCACATTATCACTACAAGAAGTTTATAGGGTAAGTATCAATAAAACCTTAAATTTTGTCGAACTTTTAAATACTCTGTCAACCAACCCTATACCAACCCTAACCCTAACCCAAAGGTTCCGTAAGACAAGGCCTCAAACAATTCGTCTAAATCTGATAATATTATCATTTCGGTGTCTGTGTTTTATCGAGATATATGTTAGCTCGTAATACAGCTTTTAGTCCAAATAACGAAAAACAAATTGACAGCAACGCAGTTTATTTAACAAAGCAAACTTACAGATTGTGTATTTTAAAAGGCGTGGAGAAGAAAGATTAACAGAGAAAACGTTGATGAAAATGAAATTTCCTTTCTAGGTGCCTTTTGGCTGGTTGCTGTCAAGACATGTTTCATCTCATGAGGCTTTATAAATAATAATAATAATAATAATAAAAGGAGTCTTGGGCAGAGCCCACTCCACATCAAACTCACCTGGGCTACAAAAATCATATCCGAGCCAACTTTACGAAAAACAATGAGGGCAAAACAACATCACTGTTCTGTTTTAACTCAATATCTGGTCTTGCTCAGTTAAAAACATGAAGACACAAAATCTGTGATCACGTTAGCCTGTGTCCATTACCCAGCCTGTTAAAACCACCTCTCAAACTTATTCACAATTCACCCGTCTCTCCTCTCCTCAGCTGTGTGTGTGTGTGTGTGTGTGTGTGTGTGTGTGTGTATTCAACTGAACAGGACAGAAACTATTTGGTTAACGCGACCTGCGGTCAGACCAACAGCACTTAATGTGCTCAGCAAACTGGAAGCTTGCTTCTGTCACCAAGACCAGTCATGACCAGGGCGTATTAAACTCTGACAATGCCTGCCCTGGTGTTAATTAAATAAAACATTTTACCATCACATTTTCTACTGAGTCTTGTAACTTCAACATTGTAATTTCCAGTGAGCTTGACCCTGTGGTTACAATAAATTAATAAGTTCTTTAACGGTTTGATGTTGGGAGTGAGAGAGAGTGATTTCTGCAATTTTGTGTTGCAAACAGCCTTCAGAAAATACTGAATTAACATTTTTTTTCCTCCAGTCAAAGATAGACAGTGCAAGAATTGCATAAAACTTAAGCAGAAGTAAAAGCTGGCATAGTTTCAACATTGGCATAATGGCAAAGGCCATTTTTTTTATCAGGTGTTATTTGAGACTGTTTACAATCTATAATTAACTCTTATTAATTGAATTGGGACTTAATGATTGTAATCATGCTGGTCATTTAGTTGGTAATTAAAGTAATTAAGGCTTCAGTAATGAATGGACAGTTCAGCATATCTTAAGCAGTGGTGTCTCTAATATGAGACCCTGGACATGAGAATGCTCAGTGGAAAGGCATACACTGCATTGCACTCCATGGGTTAGAAAGAAATTAGATAGTTTTTTTAAATAATAAAGATATCATTAACTTTTATTATTTCTCAGTTTAATATGGATGTCTTTTAATATGCAAGGCCTCATATAAAATTTTGTTGCTTAGAATACCACTACTAGCGGTTCCTGAATATACCTGAATGGCGGCTAAAAACAGCAGTTTGAGTTTTACTTTGCTTATAATTTATGTTTTTGTCCCCCCTCACTCATCTTTTCTAGAGTCCAAATATGCAAAGACAGCATTTTTGTGTTTGAGCAAAGTGTACTGCTTGGCAACAGTGTTGCACCATCCTGCATATAACAGTATCACATTGGAAGTCATATTTTGATGACTCACTAGGTCACTGCTATTGGAAGCTGTGGCATCTAAAGCATTTGAGACTTTGATACATGAGCTTTGCGGGAGGGGGGGGGCTCAGAGATAGAGATAATAACCAATGTCAATATTTGCCATAGATAGAAAACTTATGCAATTTATTCTTGTTGTGATGTAATTATAGCAGATAAGCAGAGCTAATATAAGTCAGTTTGCTTTTATGACCCCGTGCACTAAAAATAGCATTGCTGCTCGAAACCATATTTCAGTCCAAAATTAGGCACAAAGGTTTGTTATATAACTTTTTGCGATTTTTTTGAAAGACCATAGCATGTATTACCACTGAGCGTATTTTGGGTCATTTTTTCAGTTTTGTAGTTAGCACAGCTTGTCACACTGGCTGCTCTGTATTGCTTATCTCCTTTTTTGTCAGTCTTATGTTTTGTCACATACTCCTGTCTGTTTGTCTTCCATGTGCTGCATTGGATTTTTTTTCCAATTTTAGATTAAGCATTATTGAGTGAATATAGCCATGACTGTGTTAAGGAGACATGTGAGAAATAGCAGGAAACAGACCACATGTGAGTGTTTAAAAGGCATTCAGGAAGTTGGAGAGAGGAAGCTTGGAGAGGGGAAGTGGTGAAGAATGTTTTTCACATAGTGGAAGAAACCAACTGATTCACTGCTATAACATCACCATCTCAGATAAGCTCTTGATTTAAGATTGGGATATATATTTTTGCTGCCTCTGTTAGCAAAACAGTCTATTATATCTTGTTACAGATATATCTTGTGCATCAGGGCACTCAAATTTTCTCTGTGTAACAATGAAATTAATTTACAAATGGTTGCATGCAGTAGTTTGATGATTCATGAATGGTCGACTGTGTTTTGACTCAGCAACTGCAGTCTGATAGAAGCCAGGATGAAGGGATTTCCCAGCTCTTTTAGCCTTGTCTTATATTCAAGCACTATGATGGGGAGCTTTCCCTCTTGCTAAATTAGCTGAGAAGAGTTTGTTTGACAGCTGCATTGACAATTTTTTATGAGAGGCCGCTCTAAATATGACCGAATTTGTTCGTAGGGAGATTAACGCAAGCTAGAATTTTTTTGTTAAATAAACCTGTTCATGTTATGTGGGACACTGACTACTGGCTGACAGTACAGAGTAGACATTAGATGCACAGCCTGATATCTGTCTAGTTATTAAGGCTGGACACAGGGATATCATGAGTCATCCTTTTTTCAATCCTGAGAGGCCGTGATAGGCATAACAATTACAAATACGAATACAGTCACGTTTTTTAAGGCACTCTTGGACTTGTACTCTTAAAAAAACACATCGAAATGGCTAGCACTCAACACTCAAGTTGTATGTATATCATTAGCCAGCAGCTTGCAGATAACATCAGGGTCATGAGTTCATGTTTTTACACTGCAGCAAGTAGAGAAAAAGCCAGATTTGACAGATGTGAACACTGCTAAAACAAAAGTCGTCTTCTAAATTTAAAACAGCTCAAATAAGTTCAAATAACAATTCTAATGTGATTAGGTTTAATTCTTCTGATTGCCTGTGATGGATTTCTTTCAGTAGTCTGTATAGTACAAATTATATTTCCCTGTAATTTCGTGAGCAATTCAAGAAGTCTGTACACTGACTTTTCCAGTGTTTCCTACTAAACCACCTTTGTAATGGCTACATATCATGCCAGCCCTTGAGAGTACAGTACTAGAAAGTTGCACTCAACAGCGACAGATAACCTGAGGGCAGTTCTGTGCTTGTCTGCAGTCACATGGTCAGGCTATCCAGTGTGGAGCCATTAAAATCTTTGCTCTACAGGCTTTTCCCCTTTTCAATAGTTGCTGTTTTAGAACACTATAACAGTACCAGCACTCTCTTGAAATAATAAGCCTGTCACAGGCTCATGCCCTTTTAAAGGCACTTCAGCTCTTACAGAAATCTGTTATTGTTTTTTTCTCCTGCTTTTAAAATTAATTACATATTCTGAAATGTTTTGTAGTTTATTGAAATGAATCAGATAAAGGTATCACAGAGACAACACTGTGAATAAGAACTGAGTCAACACTGCATCTGTCAAGACTTAATTTATTTGTTTAGGAGAATAACTTGGCATTCAGTGCTTGATTAAATTGTTCCTAATCCAGTTTGCTGAGAGGACAAGTGTGTCATTATGGTGAATGTGCGTGATAGATTTTTTTCTGTGTCAGGATAAGAGGCCATGTCTCCTGCTGTTTGTGTGTTAGCTTGCCACTGCCACAGGAGTATGCTTGTGGCACTGCCTGCAGTCACAACACTGTGTATCCAGTGTGAACTTGTAGCACTCTGTACTTTACTCTCTTAGTTTTACTCCTGTTTGTCTTTACTAACTCACAGACAAATGTTTTTGAGCCACTCTTAAGTCTGTACATATCTTGTAGGAATGTTAAGGGGAAGACTAATTGCATTGTGACTGTTCTTGTTTTGATTGTTGCTAATAGAAACCAAAATGTATTTAAAAAGTAAGGTAACGAGTGGTGGTTTTGAGTTGCTTATTGACAGTTTAAATGCTGCATTGCCAACCATTTAGTAAAAGTAAAAATCTCTAGAATTTCAGTTTTGTTGTCATCTAAGCAGCATCTTGTTCCAAAAAGCAGTTTTACTGGGTTATCTTTATTTGCTTTTTTGCTTTCTTTTCAAATGTAAAAATAATTACTGATTTAAAAGAGTAGTTGTGGATTTTATTTGGCTGAGTTGTTCGTGCTCAGTGTAGGATCCTTTTGGAACAGGCTCTAGAGCTGGAGAGATAAAAATCATGTTTGAATAAAGATGAGACTTAAGGCAGTTGTGAAAATAAAACCAGATGTTTACTGTCATTTAACATTCAAGAAGAATTATTTATGTAGAATGAGAGAAAACACTAGGAAGAGGCGTTTGTATTTCTATGTGACTGCTGTCAGTTTTTTAAAGTAAATAGATTTTAAACTGATAAATGCCCTCTAGATGTAGTTTGGATTTATGCCACATGAAATGGCAGGTGTAAAAAGAGGTTGTCTTGTGTCTTTGGGGCTGTTTTCCCTCTTCTCTGCTTTGCTCGAAAAGGGCGTCCTCACAGTGCAAACACAAGGACTAATTTAATAGATTTAATCAAGAGGGATAAATGTTACTTTCATGCTTACATAAATCTTTTGTAGCAGCCGTGCTGTGCACTACCTCTCTGTTTGCAAAGACTGCCGTTGAGAAGACTCTGTAACAAGATTAATTTTGACAGATTGATTTGTTTGGACTGTGTCTAATTCAGTTACTTGGATGGTATTTGGTGCTGTCTGATACCACTCCCCCAAAATTTAGCATGATATTGGCTATTCTGTACATTCTATCTGATTACACAAGGATAATGATGTAATTCTATGTTTATGGCTTTGACCGGCAACATGAGCCTCTAATGTAACTAAAAGAAAGTGCCAGCGCATAAAAAAGCTTGAAGCTACAAGTTTTTCTTGAACAGAAGATGTTTGTGCTTTTGTGTAAAGATGGCATTTTGAGACAACATACATAGAGTACCTCAAGATAAAGGCATAGTTACTTTAGTCTAATAACCTAAGTCTACAAGTCTGTTGTCAAATCTGTACGATGTAGCGTTCTGGACAAGCTCCACACCTTTCTCTAATAAGACCTCTGGTGCACCAATTGAAATGCTCAGGAGCTACAGAGGCACTTTATGTAGACATCAAGAACAAGACATAATTTACATTTTTTTCATATTAAGTTTGTTCCTGTTATCTGTTTCAGTATTCTGTGCAGTAATGTATCAGCTTTCACTGGTAGAGACTGCATCAGATTCACTTGTATATATCCTTTCGCTGCATATACTTAGGTGTTTTACAAATGTATTATTACCTTTTCTTTCCTGACAGGTAGACGTCTGACCTGTAAAAGACTTTAGGAGCTTTAGTTGTGTTGACAACAGTGCATGTGTCTCTGCATCCTTTCTGTTCATAAAGTTATTGTGCTGGAGGGTGCTTTCATGTTTACAAGCTGTGGCAAATTGGCAAAAGTTTTCCATGCAACTGTGAAGATGAAAACAGCAGTCTCTCATGTTGTGTGCTTTATCTCCATGTAATACACTTCTCGCTTTTGTCGTCACAAACAGCAAATGATCTTTAATTGCATATAAACAGTAAAAGCTATTGAAATGAGTAATACATTAGAAAGTCTGCACTGCAGAATTGGTATTGTCAGAATTACAATCCGAATTATCCAGACCACTGTGCAGTGCTGATGTAGAGGTTTCTGGATGTTTGTTTTATTACAAGGTCGTCACCTGACTGAGCCTACAAAGTCCCTGTGTGGTCAGTTTCATTCTCACATTGCACATTATGCATTAACATTTTGTAGTTTCTCTGCTCTTAGGACATATATCAGTATCAGTAATTCCTATATACAATGTAAGTGCATCACTAATTAACAACCTTGAACATACTTTGATATACTAGCAAGTTGATACTTTACGCTTTAGGAAATGACTGTTTTCTTTGCTTGTAGCTCCTATTTCTATTATTGTTAGTTGTGAAGTTTAAGTATGTTGAATTTTACGCTGCGTCACTGTGTAACAGCTCTCTAATCAGTCACTTATGTAATGAGTTAATCATAGTACATCACCTAATTGTTCTGGGCAATGTCTCTTGGATGTTATCAATGCAGCTTCAGTCTTCTTTCCCTGGGTTGTTAATGTAAGCAGCAATTGATTGTGCTTTATTTCACTTAATAAGACAGACAGGAGAAGGGAAATGTAGGGACCTGTTCAAAGGCAGTTAAATACATTAATTAGTGTTACACTTTGAATAAGCAACAAGAAGTTTTGGAGTTTATGAATATTTAACAGGTAGAAACACTCGTGTTGAAACCCAAATCCGACTCATTAACTAATTAAGTGTACTTAACAGTTTATAAGGCTAATAATACAAATAATTTAATTTCTCTATACCCAGCTTCTCTATCAACATGTGGAATTTATTTTCATGGAATTTTTGGACACATCTGTAACCAGTTGTAAATGTGGCCAACATCCACTATCCTGTAGCTGAACCAAGCAGTTGATTAAACAGGGGCACAAGGTAGTTTCATGATGTTGCCGAGAACTGTCAGGAGCACATTGCATTACAGTCTTCACTGCCAACCATGGCTCGCTCCCAGTAATCCTTTGTTATTATTAGAACTAATTAAAGTAAAACCCAATTTCCTTCTAAACCCATTTTACTGAGCCATCGTGGCTACTGATTTTATAGTGATAGTTCCAGTGAGTGAATTAAAATGACATCATACAGATGGTCTGGTTAAATTGGTTGGGAATAACAGGCGTTGCTATTTAAAAGCTGTGCTCTGGTAGCCCATTTGAAACAAAGTCAGTCTTTTGTCCATCTTGGGTGAAAATTAATTTTGAGTGGCACCTGATAATATGTCATATTAAAAATAAGAGTAATGGCAAGATATATCTCTACACAAGTTAATTTAGTATTAATATTAATTTTGTTTTGTAATATTAATTTTGTTATTGTGGAAATTATGCATACTGGTATTGGTTTTGTGTCCCCAAATTGACTCAGGTTGTGGGATATTCCTTTGCGTTTTCATTTTTAAAGATCCGCATGGAGTCATAATCATATTTGATTAAGAAGGGACCCAGAGCTAATTTGATTAGGTTATTTAGAGGAATACGCATTTGGTAATAAACATTTATTATGATGAAAAAGTTTACTTTAATAAGCAGGAGAAGCCCAGAGGACATGCAAGCTTAATTGTTAGATGTTAAATTGCGTTGTTGCGATGTTGCCAAGATAATGGGCAAGGAAAGGCCCTCAAGTCAAGGCAATTAACCAAACAGTGGTTTGATTGTTGTTAAATTGATTAGAAAATGTTTAAGTACTCCATTTGAAAATTAGCTATTGTTTCACGCAGTTTTAAACTGCAAGAGAATGCTGGGCTTAATGATACATACGCTAAGAGTTAGAAATGGGAAAAGTTGTTGCTCAGGTCAAATTCTTCCCTTTACAGATGTTGTTACAACTTGTGTGGCTTTGTTGAAGCAAATACGTAGACATCCCTAGCAGAATTCTCTTTGCATAATGTCTGCTGAATATGACATGTTTGTTGTCTCAACTTGAAATAACAGTTTGGACAACACATGAAGCCAGATCATAGAGAACGAAGCTTTGTTTTCTGTGGTTCATAGCTTTATTTCCCAACTGTTGATCAGTTGTTTCAGTGAGAACTAGTGATAGATTTGGCAGTTTGAGTGTCTGCACAGTGTTGCCCACAGCGTCAGCTGATGAAGATGCACAGTGGGAGGTGCAGGTTAGAGCCAGTCTGTTTTCTCAGCACAGCAACAGTGGTCTCCTGATCCGAGTAGTGTGGAAATCTGCTGCTGGAAGCCGGCTTTATGGCCATCCCCAACCCACATCTCCCTACTCATTAGAACTTCACTGCCTAGTGCCACAGCATATGGCAGTGTCGTACTGCTTCCCATTTGAGGTGTGTTTCAAATGGCTGTCCCTTGCCGAGCCACAAGCCTTTAGCAGTGCCTTGTCTTATTGTGTCTGAGATGAAGATAAACATCTGTAGTAAAGAGAATTTTTGTTATATGTGCAAGCAAACAGAGATAATTAAAAAGACTGGAAATTTTTTGCCCGAAGTTTTTTTTTAACAGTTGTTGAACTATAATGTGTTTGGCCACTGTCACTGCAGGAGATGCTCTTTAAAATTCTCAAACTCTTAAGAAATAACTAATTTTTCCAAGTTTATATAGACTTTTTTTAATAATGTATTATGTTTTTTGTATACACCACATGTAAACCAGCTATTACTAACTTGCATGTTTTCAGGTGGTGTTATGAATGAGTTTGCACATTTTAGCTGTGGTTGTGGGATTATAGGTGCTTTGTCTTATTTTCTATATTTGTTTTGTATGTGTGTCTTAATGTGTGTGTGCTTGCAGTGTTCACTCTTGAACACACAGTCACGTTTACGTACATTAATATTGTATTATTTGGGATCATTAAGTATTGTCACATCCTACACATGTACAGTATCCAGGATATAGCATCACTGGGAAAAAACAAAAACAAAAACAAAATGGACCAATGCTTACTGCATTTCAATCCTTTCTGTGTTCTCTGTTTTTAATTAGAAACCTAATTTGTGTTCCAAGAGGGAAATGAGGTGGTATTCAGCAGGGATACAAGATATGATTTTTTTTTCAGCTGATAACTGATGCTTACCATAAATACATAATTTTGTGTTTTAAAAAAGGGTCATTACCTGTAGTTCATTTAGACACAAGGGTCAGAAAGGCTAAAATGCAGTGAGCAAAGATAGGTGATTTAATAATTCATAGCTAAGACCTACCAAATCTAAATCGCGCTACTATACAGAAACAAGGATTTTTTATCTTCAAATGTTAATTCTTTTTGTCTTTCTATTTAATAAATCTATTCAGTTAAGTAAAGTAGAAAACTTCACAAACACATTATGGCTTTTATGGTGGATTTTGCCCCCCAAAAATTAAATGCTCTGACAAAGTTTTAAACCAAAAGCCCATGACTGTGTAGTCTAAAGACAGAACAGAATGACAAAAGGTAAAAACTAAAGTGCTAATGCTTAATAGAGAAAAAGACAAGGGTTGGAGTACAGCTACGCTACTTTCAGTGCATGAGAACATGAAAGCAGAATGGCTTTATTTGGCGGCTCTATTGATAAACCTTTCTGTAATTTCATTATTTAGATAATACATTATAATAAAATTTTCCCACTATTTGGTCAGTATACCGTATATCCTGCATTTCTAGTATCCAGAGGACTCTGTACATGTGAACACATTTCAGATGGGATACATACTGTGCACTTTGCGCTGTTGTCATTTTCTGTTGGATTTTATTTTTCATACTGTGCCCTCCCTTCAACAGAACATACACATAAAAACATTGGCTGATGATATGGTAAGGTGCCTGGTTTAATTTTGGTGTGACTAGTTTTGTTTTACATCATCTTATGGTTTGTCAGAGCTGCATGAGACTTTTAACTGAAATATAAGGATGGATCAGATGTGCAGGATTGAAAGTTTATTAAAATAGTATTTTGCAAAATAGAGCATAAAAAAATAAAGTTGGGTTAAAAATAATGTTACTATTCTGTAACATTTCTGTGTTTTGCAACACAAATGTTAGGATTAAACCTATCCCACCTAATTGTTATGGTAACCCTCCATAATGCTGTGTAAAAATAAACATGATATTTCATGGTTCTCTTATTTAGAGCCACAAACGTCCTAAAATTTCCATTATGAACAAATTTTAGCCTGTAGCATCCACACTTTTGTAAGCAGCTCATAGATCATTTAGTGTGCAATTATCAGCAGCACTTCCGATTAGATGCCTGGGGCTTTTTTAATATCCTTAGTTAACAAATAGCCTAACTTTGACACTTACAAGCTCATGCAGTATTGCATTAATTTTACACTGTCAACATGCAAGCACAGCTGTCAGGAATTATATGTTTTTGTCTAAGCACACAGTATGTTTGATCCATCCAGTGATATTTCAGCAGACTGATATTTTTATTACCATGTTTGTCTTTTCCTTTCATTTATAAATGTTCATTCATCCAGCATGTCCTCCTAATTCCATTTTATTTAATATTACTAACATTGACTAGTTGCATGCAGTTCATATTCTTTGTCTGCTTCCAAACTAAACTTTGCTCGAACGCATTCATCATAATATCATCAACTGATGAATATAACATGGAAACTAAGTCGAAACTTACAGATGTTGTTATTGTATGCCAAAACTATTCTAATGACATGGGCACAAACCAGGTAATTTTATGGGTATGATGGTAAGTAAAGGCCAGATTCAAATGGCATGCAAGGTCAAAATGAGGTGTTTTATATTTGTGTGTTTTAAGTCACATTTAAAAACTGCCAAAAATCCCCAAATTTTAATTAGATACTAAAAATACAATGCCCTGCATACTGTTAACGTGCAGGTTTTAATGTTTTTTAGCCTCAATCATGTTTCTAGAGGTGGGGATTGTCAATGGACTGCATGACAGTTTAGAAGCAAAATTGATCTGTTCACAGGAATTACCCTTTGACTTTCACAGAAAAAATTTAACAGGGATCAACATAGAGAATTTAAGTAACACCCAAAACATTCATAGTTGACTCAATGTAATGAATTTATTCAGTTATTGCGAACTAGTCATACAGTGTTTGATCCTTACTCTGTCCCCACCCTGGGCAGTACACCACCTCACAATGCATAATTGTGTACAGCTTCACAAGCTCTGAGTGTGATGAGGAGTGGCTAGATGTCAAATAATGGGTGTTATGCAGGTGTGGTAGTTGTCACATGTTGGGTGTGGTCAGACATGCAACAGACTTGAGCCTTTTTAGCCAACTAAAATCAGTGCAACTATGCTTTTAATCAATACAAAGTTTAGTCAGAAACTACTGTTTAATGACTTCTAGGAGCTTGATCCTTAGTAAAACCAACTACTCTTCTGCATTTTGTTCTCATTTTTTCATATTTGTTAGCAGAAATGTTGACTAAAATTGTGTTTAATGTAAATTGTAGTGCACAGTACTTTCTGAAAACAAGACAAAACAAATCTTTGATGTGTGAGGATATAAAATTCAGATTACAGGCAGTTAAAACCAACGCAGTCCTTTTAAAAAAAAAAACATTGGGTATCTTTCAGGGTAAATCAGCAAGAAACAAAAACAGTTAGCTTATACTTGATCCAGTCTTAACTGTATTTTTAGCAGTGCAACATTTAAATATCTAAATACTTTTTTCTTTTAGCGTGATCGCATCACCAGTTTCAGGAAACAAGGGACGAAGAAGGAGAAACCCTTTATACTGCACCCAACAGATCCCTCTACCCAGACTGAACTGCCTGTTCCTCAGCCCCTTTTTGACGACCGCTCCATGAACCTCTCGGAAAAGGAGATCATTGACCTCTTTGAGAAGATGATGGTGAGTTTGTATTACTCTTGTTTGTTTCCTCTGTATATTATCATCTTTAGCACTCTACATCAGTTTTACCACAGCTGCCAGTGGATAATAAATAATGAGTTTTCTATTACGAAAGCTTTAATTTATTAATTAATCTGTGCAAAGAAGCATATAAATAAAGCTGCAGTCTTGGATGTTGGAGAAGAGGAGTTTGACAGGGCAGAAAGTTAAGTTTGAAAGCATCTTTATATCAGTTTTACTACCCACAGATTTCCACATGTTCTTGTTTTACTGCTGATGAGATTTTTTTCCATCAGCTTTGCCAGACATGTAAAAAAATTATCGTAATAAAGTAACTTTTTATAGCTCTCAAGATATCATGGTTAACAATTCTCAAGTTTAAACAAACAAGTTCATTATTAGAAGTTGATGTTTTTTTTCAACTTTAACCGTAATATAGCTAAGAAACCCTTGCCATGTGTAGTTTCCAGAAGTCGGAGATTGAAAACCTTTGACATAATTGTGGAGATTTGTGGAATGATGTAAATATTGATCAGCTTTAACCCACACAAATAAATACTGAAGAAAGTGCACACGGTGACAGGAAACAGTGCCCTCTCATGGGGTTCCAGAGGACCTCCTTTTTGATAACTGACCCTGACTGGGGGCTAATAATGTTTCCATTTATAAAAGTTTCTTTATTGAAGCATTAAAAATACCAGAAATGTTTGACATAAATACTTTATTTAATAATTTTATTATTTATCAAAATAGACTTGAAATTTATACAGTATTCAGAGGGAGATAAATGCATTTTGAATTCAGATGTTAAGCTTTTGTAAAGCAGGGCTCCACCTTCATGTTCCCTCGGCCACTGTCAGAAGAACATCAAACTTTGAAATTCACTTCACACTCATCTGTGGGGTCAAAGCTCTGTCACACTTGTGATTTTCTCCATTGAAATGCATTTTTGGCCTTATGTACTGCAGGATTGAAATCTAACAAAAAGCTTTCAGCCCATCTCTTTGAAGTGGGGAGCTGAATTACTCTGGCTTCATTGCATAGGTTGTGTGTACTATTGTGGATAATGTCCGTGAGTGTGTGTGTGTTCGTGGTACGGTGCCTGCCTTTCCTTTTTTCTCATACAATGGTCTTTATTGCCAGGGCCAGAGAAATGCGACCAGTGCTCCTGGTTTTCATCAGGTTACTGCTCAATGTTTTTTTGCCTGGGTGCTCATCCCTGTCACTCAGTTCACCTCTCAATTACTATGTTTGTGCTCACAGCGGCGTGACATTAAACCCAGGCTTCAATTTGCTCAGTGACAGACGACACAGAAGGCATGTTTGCTGGTCTGACATTTGACAAGCCTTGACACTTGGGGTTGGGAGGTGTAATTACGGTAATGAAATCAAAAGGAAAAGGATTATTTACTTATGTACTTTTGAAGCTACCACTATTTGCTCTCAGACTGTAAACTTTTCTGCTTTGATCTAGCAAACAGAAATGACAGCGCGGGTTGGTTTCTTTGACGCTAATAGCTTCTTTTTGGCTTCTATCTGTCTTTTTGATCTCTCTATCTCCATTTATGTCATACACATATACATTTTAGTCGTTCTTTGTCTTTCCGTCCATTCTGTCATTGATTGTTTTGATGGTGCCACATGCCACAGCCTCTGATGTGTAGCCTGCTCTAAATGAAGGGATGACCCATGCTGTATTATCGGGACCACCCACTGTGCATTAATGAGAAGAAAGTGAAAATATTTTTTCTCTGTAAAGTGGTTTGCACTGTGTATCTCAGAGTCTAAATAGCACACAGCCTATTACTGAAAGGTCATCAAAGGGATCTGGGAAAAAATAGGAAGAACACTCAGTCAGTGGGGAGGAAATCTAAATGAACTCTTTTTGTAATTTTTGAAGCTAATCATTGAGAGCAGAAGTATGTTCATAAAACTACAGGGAAAGTCAAAAATACATGAAAAAACATTTACTTCCAGCACTGCCTTTAGAAGGATGTTGTGTATGTTTTTCCTCTTTGTGTCCTGTCGCTGGATTTCTCAAGATGTGCGCAGCTAGAATTCAGAGCCCCTCATCAAAATGCACAGCAGTAAATCCACTGATGAAATGTCCAGCATTTGCATCTCACTAAGGAGGCAGCTGTGTTGCAGTGGCAGACTTCATTTCCACGGGTTAAACCTAGGAACCCAGTAGCACACAAACTATCGTGTGAACTGATTTCTTCAGAATTCATTAAGCTGGACTACACTGCAGACACTGCGCTGCACTTTGTTGTAACAGAAACTCCTTTCATCAACTCCTTATTGTCTATAGAAGGACAGTTAAAAAAAAGCAGAGGTGGAATATCGGTTGACTTTAGATAAATGAACTTGTTCTTTCGATCCAGGTTAAAATCCCCCTGATGGCTTGACATTGTGTCCACTAGCTACACATTGGCACTAAAAGTCATATGTGCTTGTTTGGCCATTAGCAATCATGGTTTAATTATCCAAATGACGCTCACTTGTCTCCAAGTAGGCATGATTGAAATGATTTGATTTCAGTGTCAGTTTGTCTCTGTTAACACTCTATATAGTGCCTTCTCATTGGCTGAAGAAGTATTGAGGTTGCAGAGACAGAGGACCAGTGAAAGAAGAATGTCACATTGCAGTGCCGCTGTGGCTAGTTTGAGGTTTTATGTGCCTCTCTATGCACCATTGTCAGGATGAACACTCCTAGTAATAAGCTCCTGTGTGATCCCTCAGCAGTTACACTCTGCACCAGGACATTAAAACCAGCCCACAGGAGAGTTTCTGTGTATGCCCTTGCACACACAGATCAGACTTGAGGGTAGTGGACAAAATAACCGATTTGTCACAGTTGAATCAAAACATTTTTATATGTCTTCTACTTTTCTTCAGATCCACTTTTTCCCATGGTGAGGACTCTCCATATCCATTTCAGCCCCAGACATATTTGATGGTAGCCATTAATTGCACTTCTCTGTGTTTGAAGCCTGTGGCACTTTGGATTAGGCTGTGTTTGAAGCCACATTGGGCTTCAGGATTTTGAAATTTAGGTCTGTCCTATATTTTCTATATACAGGGCAGTCCCATAGTAGAAAGATAGTGACATGCTGTAGGTTTTTTGTTGTTTTTAATCTACACCTCAGCACTCATTGTATTCAAAACGAAACAACTGTGATGTTCAAATGCATGTTTAATTTTTAAATTAATATATTTCTTTGACATTAGATAAACCAGGATGTAGTCGTAGCACTTTAACACATTGTACTTTAAATGTAGCATTTTCCACTTCACCAAACATGTGGACACTCTTGTCTTAATTGGACTGAGCAGCTGAGAGAGATTGACAGGAAGGTAGTGAGAGAGAGGGGGGTTAACAGAAGGACAGCAGAATGTGATAAAGACAAAGCCTTGGTACATGGGGCGCACTTAACCAGGTGAACCCAAGGAGACACAGTTTAAAGGTCAAATCAAAGCTTAAATTAAGTAAAGAAAAAAACAGATTTTTGGTTGCAAATGCTGAGAAACGCTTTGATCCACAGACTTCATCTTATGCTCATTATGTTCCTTGTATGTGCACTTCCAGGCCTGTAAAGCAGTCATTCCCACTTATTGCTGGTTTTACTGGGTGACTGAAACACCTTCTCAGTTGAAATAAGTTGAGTCTGACTACGAATCTGCTCTACAATTAGGGACAGAAACGGCTACAAATACCCTTAAGGCTGAAAGTCAGCTTATTAACCTCAGCCATTGTTACATTTCTCATCCAGTGTCCTGGAGGACAGAATCAAAGAAATTTGAAACACAGTGTCACTGTCCTACTTCTTATAGAGTGCACCATAATTTACATATACAGTGTTGTAGTAGACTAGACAGTGTTCCTGAAACTTACTGTCAGTGATGCTTGATTTACCAAGTGTTGCAGAGTGACATTCGTTTTTGCATAAACAACACAAGTTGTGACTGATTAGTATTAGAAAATTCTTAAAAAAAGCTGGGTTGCTTTCTTTGTATCTCCACTGTCATTGATACAAGCTCAGATTTCAGTTACACCAGCAGCATAGTCGAAGATATCCTGGGACTCTTTTCATGTAGCCTGTGAGGGTATAATTAATAAAAGAGCATTAATCATTTTGGAGACTAAACGTGGAGGGCTCATTTCTCCAGTTTGCCCCCTGACAAGCGTCCCGCAGGCCCACTGCTCCTGCCCCTCCTACAACATACTCACCCCGCCACATTTTGCCTCGTTTATTGAATGCCAATTAAGCAGATAAATTAGCGGGGTTCAAAGATTAATTAAAAAACCTGCTGGTTTCCTTGGTTGAAAAAACCTGCCAATTGTAAAACTTCCAGACCCATTTTTTTCCCTCCTTGTTCCACAAAAAGTCTGTTAATGGTTTTTTATCTCTGAGGGTGTTTACTACAGGAAATGCACTTTGGGGATTATAGGTTACGGTACCCTGGATGAGATCCCTGCTCTACCAACAAATAAAGCAAAACAGTTTGAATTAGATTACTAAGATAATCAACCTTCATATTACAGTGATCTTATGTAAAAGTGACACCTTTAATGTATTAGAGACCTTATAGATCAAATCAGATGGAGGCAAATAGCTCAGCCACACTTAAGGACACATGAGTTTCTGCACTACCCAGCAGAGGGCAGCATGACTCCACAACTGTAGGGTTACAATCCAAAAACCCTGAGGAGGATGTTTTTTCTCTGTTCATTCTAGCCGTCTCTTTGTGACAGAGTGCCTCTGATAAACATCCCCCTACATTCTAATCATCATGTCATTCCCTAGCTTTTAGTGCTCTGTCCGGCCTTGCTCCATCCCCTGATGTCTCTCACATGAAAGACCTCTTTTGTGATACAGAATTAAAGTAGCACGAAGATAATACTCCCAATAACACGCAGATACTGCCTATCCAGCCTATCTGATGCGATTGCATGGCCTCAATAGAAGCAGTGTTGTTTGATTTTGCTCTCTTGTAGGGATTATATAGCTGTAGCCTTGCTACTTTTCTTTTCAAGGACTAATTATCACTGTCATTATTTCCTTTTTGCCCTACCTCATGACTTCCACAAAGAGGCATAGATGGAAAATAAATGTATTCAGTGGTAGTTTTGAACTATAAGGACAGGATCTTATGCAATTTGATTATAGTAGAAATTAAAATATAATTGTTGGTAGGTCTGAAATAGTTCCTCCTACTAGTGAAACCATCTTATGGAAAATAAACTGCTTCAAATTTGAGCTTTGGAAATTGAGTTATTTATGCTATGCTGTCTGGTACCAGCTTAGAGTACTTGATTACTAAATTTGGGATTGGTTATTGTTCCCCATTATGTTCTATTCCCATTATTATTGTCTTTTCTCTACAAAATGTTTCCATATGTTTCCATTGCATATTTTCTGTTGTGCATTTAATATCTGTATTTCTAGAATTTTTTCATGCTTCATTTTATACCATGTTTATTGCTATGCGCCAAAAATACTAAGGCCCTTGAGAATCTATTGAATGTGTAAGTGAGAATCTGCTCAACAAAAGAAAATGCTCTTAAGTTACTTCCCAAATTCCTTTGTAAATTGATCAACTTTCCTCCTCATAAATCTACTGAATTAGAGCAGTGCTCAGTCTTAATAATTACATTATCTTTCTCCTTACTCTGTGTGTGTTTAGGAGGACATGAACCTGAATGAAGAACGCAAAGCCCCTCTGCGTGGAAAGGACTTAAGCACCAAGCGTGAGATGGTGGTCCAGTACATCTCAGCCACTGCCAAATCTGTAAGTGAGAGAGTTAACCTGAGGAGTACTCTTTATTGAAGAGTATGTACTAAATAATCACATTGGATGAAGTATCATGACCCTCCACATGAATGAGTTTAACCTGATACTCTGCATTTATGACTTGCTTTGTCATCTGTTCTTGCACACTCCCTCTCCTGCCATTGTCTTTCTGTCCACTCTTCATGCTTGAATCCCACATCTTTGATTGCAATTTTGATTTTTTTTCCTCATTGTTTCTCTAATTGTGCCACAATCTGCTATTGTAGGTTATCAAATAAAAAAATGTAGTCAATCACTTACTCACTCGCTCACTCAATGCTAGGCGGATGGTCACTGCTTGTCTGGTCATGTGCTTGCATGCAAACTGTTGGTTGTCTAGTTGTGAACTTGCATGGAGTGTTTTTTTTGCCCAGTGGTGGCGGTGTTTTGTCTCAGCATTTGGTTATTGAATATAAAAATAAGGTTCAGCCAACCTCTTGATTCATTGCTACATTACAAACAGCTGCGCTATGTACTTTATCTTTGTTCCGAGTGCTTATCAAAACAACTCTCAACAACTGTTTGGGCTCTTTATTATAATAATAGGCTTAGGATTATGTTGTACAGTAATCTGGATCTTGATCATCACTCTAATCCAAAAACAGCATTGATAAATAAAGCCCTCTTAATGTAATCCTTGAATGTAAGATGAATTCTCATATCCCTTACTGAAGTTATGGCCAACCCCGTGAGGTGAAATTCACATCAGCACTGAAGGAAAAAAAAAAAAGAGTGATTTCTGCACCCCTTGCTTCCCGAACCAGGTCGCTCTCTTGACTTGATCATTTATTACCTTCCTCATTGTTATGGTAATTAACTGGCATTATTGATAATGATGATTATCCGAGATGATTGAATTTCTCACAGGGCCCATTATGCTTTGCGAGCACTGATATTTTATTCAAATGAATAACGTAATCTGTGTAGTCAAAGGACAGAGGACAAAATGTGATGTCTGTCAGCACCCTGCTATCACATGTAATAGGATTGAAGGAGGAGGATAGGGGAATGTCAGCGATAATGTGTGTGTGTGCAGATTCAAGTCTGGACACAGTTACTCTAGAACACCTTAACATGTGCAAATCACAGTCAAATACTGATAATACACAAATGATCAAGGAGACAACTTGGCTTCATCTTCATAGTTAAGGGCATGTTTATGAATCTGATAAAAAAGTGACACATCTATGAGATCTTCTTCACAGTGAGAGACACTACAGTCACAGCTGTTGACATTACTATAATATTTACGAGAGCCGGGCTTTTATATTAGTCACATAACAAAAAAATATTAACACACTATAACACATTTTTTTAAAATTCCCTATTATGTGTTACTTCAGTCAAAATTAAAAAAAAACAAGCACCATAATTGTATAAGCTAACTTGGGGTTTTGCTTCACCGTGTTCAATTACTCTGGAAATCAGCAGCTATATTTACTTGTTTTTAATGAAACAACTTCACACTATATCTGTGAATACAGTTTTAAAATAGTTTTATTTTCTTTAATGTAATTGATATCCTGTGTTCCTTTTTAGCTCCTGATAAATGTATACAGAAGAAATGTGAAGCACTCCAATTTTAAGCTTAAAAAATGTTTTATAAACTGCCTGACAGTGATCCTTTGTTTATACAATGAAAATTCTCAACCAATACATTCAGAGAGACATATGTTTAAAACTGAGATGTCCAAGTCAGTCTTTGTAACCCAAGTTTCAATATTTCTTTGACCACCTAATAACTTCATTGCATTTGAAAAACAGTTTTTATCCATTCAGTATCAGCCTGTATCATTTTCTTAAGCAGGCTTGGACAGGTAGCTGTGTTGCTTGTGGTTGCTGAGGAGCATGCAGTGTTGACTAAAGAGAATTTGTTGCAGTGTAAATGTAATGGTGATTAATGGAGGAGTGGTGCCTTTTGGACGTGTTGGGGTGTCTTTTTTTGCTGTGGTGCCTTTACTCTTAACTGGACTCAATCTTTTTCTGCCACTGATTTATGCTGCATTGCGAAGTTGTAATTTGGGAGCTTTGGAAGTGTTTTACACACATTTATCTCAATTTCCTGTTTGTTTGTTTTTCTAGATGGTATTATAAGGTCCCAGTAGAACATTCTAACAACCATATAATACTCAGATTTGTATGTTTAAATTTTGACAGCTCTATTTTTTTTAAACTGCAGTTATGCAGAGTATGCACGCTTAAATTGTCCGTGAGCTTGAAGTATAAATTAGTAGATGTTAGTTGAATAAGAACATAATATCTTGCCCTACAGTGTAGCCTTTTCTTTTTTGTTTCAGGAGACCTGTTAATTTAAGGAAGGGCTTTAGTGCCCAACAAATAATCCTTTCCATCTTCAACAAAAAAGCAAAAAACTAAGCACATAGAACTAAATAGCTGCTGGTTCTTAAGATGTACTTATTGTTTAGCTTTGTGGTATGTCCATCATTTATGATACACCACACAGAAAATTTGTGTAAGCTCTATGACTTCAAATAACCGATAATTTTTAGGATGCTTAGAAATTTGTTTGCTGTTCCTTTGAAAAAGGAAGGTCAAAGGAACTTTTTCTCCCAGTCTTTTCAAGGGATAATTGTACACTGACCCTGTTCATTTGAACATGAACTATATTTCAATGGAGTGTGTCTGTGAACATCCTTGACCATCAGCTTTGCATGAACAGTTGCATTCCTCTCTCACCTCATTCCTTGTTCTTTGTTTTCTTAAATGTGTGCCAACATCATTAAAACTACCAAATTTACTTTTACACTAATACAATAACTTATTTCTCAGAGAATTCACATGGCCTCTCACAGAGAATATCTTCCTGTTTCATTTCAAACGTGCTGTGTTTCAGATGCAGAAAGGGTGTAAAGGCAGGGTCTTGTAAGGGGGATTGTCCTCTGAAATTTTATTCAGATATTGGTTTGTTTGATGTGATACTTACTTCTTTTAAAAGACATTAAATTAAATTGACATTTGCTTTCATCATCCAAGCCCTTTTTAATTCTACTGATGAAAGTTGAAGTTATGCAATAAGTACATATTTTTCTACCACAAAGAATTGTGGTAACAACTGCATTTTTATTAAAAAGGAAATTGGGCCTACTATTTTTTTTTATTTATATTCTAGTATGGGAGATGTCTCATATCATATCTTACTAAACAGTTGAACCTCAGCACTAATCTCATTATTAGTTGAGGTTTGAATTTAAAGAAGCTTACCCTTGTTATTGTGAGACTGAAATGTTGCATTGCATTAAAAAATGCAGCCCTGTTCAGTCAAATTGTTCTTGTCCCCCTCAAGCTCCTCCCTGACTGTTGTCCGTGCACACTCAAGATAATGTCTGTTATGTTGGTCAAACTGCTCTAAAATGAGATTTGAAAATATGTATCCTTTGTTGAAAGCATCATCTGTGGAGTTCTGTCAATGTAAATCATTTCAAGGTGTCATGCCTGCAGTATTCAGATGAAATAAATCCCCAGCGTTAGGCAATGACTTGCTGCATTCACTAGGGAGCAATGTGGACACACAGTACGATTACAAAGTACTATGTGTGTGATCAGGTGGTGGCACGTGTAGAATAGACTTTATGGCTATCATAAACTCTGGGTAGAGGAATGGAGAAGGGGAAATCAAGCATCAAATGACCACAGACTCAGAGAGTTTGAGAATGACAATAAAAGAAATGGAAAGGGAAATTAGAGGAGCTGAAAGGAGGGGGAGAGAATCAGAGGGAGTAAAAACTGGAGAGAAAATTGGAGGAAAAAGACAAAGAGTTAAGTGCATCCTCTAACTTTCTGCAATCAAAATGCATTTCCTCCGACATATGTTGTACAGATAGAGCTCACCCACAGTATAGAATACATTTACTTTACTGAGAGACATCCTTCTAGACTGAAACAAGCCCCACAGTTCCAGTAATAAAAAACACTCCTGCTACCTGCCACTATTGACAGATAACAAGGTTAAACTCTAAGAATCGTGCTGACTGCATGGGCTCAAGGTAGCTCTGTCACACAAAGTTGACACCTAAAGCCCACCATTAATGGCAGCTGATTGATATCAGCCCAGGGAGACCCTCGATGCCTCTTTGTCCGCACTAGCAGCGGTACCTTTTTGAGAACTAATCTGTGAATCTATACCAGGCAGTCAGTTACAAGGGCAATTCTCAATTTCTGTTGATTCATTGCTTCCACAGTTTTTGTTGCTGTGTATTTGCCATGTGAAATCTCTTGCCTCGATGTTTTCATTTATCCACATTTCCATGTAACTGTCTTATTGATGATTTGAAAATCGGAAAAATTTTAACTGCCAAACACAGACATTATCTTCAGTATGTGCCATTAAATATAAAGGTTGTCTTGTTGGCTTTTACAATTTTTGTAACGTAGTGAATGCCTTAATTGTGTGAATGATGTTTGTGATGTCACACAAGTTATGCTAATGCCTCATCGTGTAATGGAGAGTGTTCTCTGGCCTACTAATGATTGTGCTGTTTGTGTCTTTTTGCACATTAACCTTCTCCGCTGATCGCTGCATGCAGATAACTGGGAGCAAAGTTGCGGTAAGTAGCCCATTATTTATTTGGCCTCTGAATCTTGTTCCCTCTGTGTATCTGTTTTTATATACCTCTAAAACACACACCACACATGCATACACAGACACACACACATACATCTATCTTCTTTTGGAAGGATGTCACGGAGCAAGTTCCAAACTGTGCAAAAGAGGTAATTTTTATGGCTTGGATTTTTATTTTCAGCCCAGATATTGCTAATGGGCTGTAATTTGGAAAGGCTATAAATTGCCAACACAATTCCTGCATGTAAATGGTAGCACTTTCAAATGAGGGATTTTGAAATTATACAGTCTGGAAATGAACTGGAAGGTCTTTTGTTGGTTTTTGCTGTTTCCCTTTTGAAATAGATTGCTGTGTAACACCTATTAGCATTTGAATATTGTAATACAAACAAAGAGAGATAGCTTTTACACAAATGCTCTTATGCAGTCTGATCTGTTTATCAGAATATGTTGCATCTAAATTGATTTAACTGTGTGCATCTCAGAGACAAAATGCAAACCGTTTATATCTATAACTTAGTAAGACTTTGAGAACACACACATCATTGTTTATGTTCACAAACAAACTGTACATACACACACCACCTGACCTCAGTATACAGAGAACAGTATCATGCATTTATGAGCGGACTGCATTGTTTTGGTGTAAATACTTATATGTATATATTTAAATTTCTGCATGCTGCAAATGCCAGTTGCTTGTTTTCTCTTTCAAGCTCCGATAAAGTGGCACCCTTTTCATTTTTGTAAAAAATAAATTCTTTTTTTCCTTTTTTCTTTCTTTTTTTTTTTCTTGTTACCAAAAAAAGAAACGCTCTGTTAGTGGTTTAGAAAGTGTTGAATTGCCACTTTAAATGGTAGTTCATTGCCTTTGGAGAGCTTCGTAAGGATTAAGAGGACTGTAAAGCTTAACAGGAACACAGGCAAAGTAAAGCGGGACACTGTGACCTGGCCTCTGCTCTGCCCGTGCTCTCAGACAAACCTCGCTCTTTGAGGCATTTTACAGAGACATTTTGTATCGATTGCGTTTTCTCCTTTGTCAAACTCTTCTTTTGTGCTTGGTTATTTCTGTGGGAAGAGTGGGTTTTTGGCCTGGCCTGTATGGAGGTGGATTGAGTAGCTCTCGATCTGGGGCAATGGCCACATTGTGTTCAGTAAATGGAATATGACAGATTTACCCCAGCTTGTATTTTGACTGCTCATCCGAGATGTAGAGGCCTACTTTCAAAAGTTCTACAAACCATATCAAAAGATGACTTGTACTCTTGGTTACCAAGAACTTTCTTCAAACTCAAGAGCATACAGAAACATTTGACCTGACCTTTGCAGCCTCTGTGTCAGACCTGTAGCAGTAGCTTAGAGGCAAGATCACATACTGAAAACTATGAGCTTGTCATTTTTAAAAGGCCGACTGGAAGAGAGAGAAAGCAAGGAGAACATTTAGCCTGGTTAGCTGATCGTGGGCTACAGTTAGCTCCCTGCTTTGCTGGCAGATTCCCATTTTCACGGTGTCAGCGTGCGTTGGTGGGATAGAGCACTCTTAGATGTGCTAGGAGAAGAGTGTTTGTTAGAATTTTCTATAGGGAACATGCAACTGTAACTCCTCTATCTCAGGCATGAAATCTCTCTGGCACTTTCTCTCTCCCAGTAGAGAATGAGGTAGGAATAGAGGACTGCATGAATTGCCTGTAATCCAGTCTGACCAGCGTGTAAGTGTGCAACACTGCAAATTCTCAAATGCTCTCTTCACCTTTTTAAGCAAGTGTAATGTTAGCAGCACACGTTCCTGGGTAACAGCATGCCTGCAGGTAGCCTTTAACTGCACAGAACCAGACTTCTCTTCTTTTATATCGGGCTGCAGGTGCCTATTGACCACTACGGCGACTTTATAGCGCCAGTCTCTGTTAAGATTGGCCCGATTTACGTCACAAGTCAAGGGCCGTGTTGTAATAATCCATCAGTGACTCCTGCAGTGTTACTGTGAAAGTGGACTTTGGTTTCTCTGCACTACCATTGACAGACTGCAGTTTGGTTGGAACGCTGCTGAGACTATGAGAGTGAGAGCACATGAGTGACAAAAAGGGTGTACTCCGTGTGTTGAAAAGCAGCAATCACCAGACCACAGGGAGGTGATCAATGTCTGTATGACTGGAAAGATGATGGCTTATTTCCATGGTAACCTGCTGGTCAGCACGAAGATGTCAGGCAGTGATGGTTAGTGTGGTTGCATAAAACATGCATATCTCTGTGTATAGTTGTTGTATGTGAATTTAATCGAAAAAGCCAAAAACACCTCGGACCTGAGAGAAAGGTTCAGATGAGGCTGTAGTGTCTGTACACTAGCTGGTCGAGTTATAAAGATTTTTTAGAAAGTTAATTGGAAAGTGCTGTTTTTTTCTTATTTTAACATAACTAACACTTGTTTTTAACCTTGAACTTTTTTTCTTGATTGTGTGTGTGGAGGATGATGCCTCCCAATTAAAAAATATCATGAGATAATGCACAGTTAGGTTTTGAAATGTGGAATGAGAAAATTATCATTTATGAAATAGCATCTAAAATCTAGCATTTGAATGTCATTGAACGTGGTGTAGAATGACTGACTACAAGGTCATTTATTTTCATTAATTTAATCTAAGCGAAAGTGCTCTGTATCATTATATATATTTGAAAGCAATTCAAATTTAAATATGTTTTTTTGTTTCTTACATTCAAGCAAAGCATTTGACAAGAATTAAACCTTGAAATGTTTTCTTCATAATCAATTTTACCTTTTTATTTGCCTGAAGTGAACTTTGGGCATTTGTATATTTCTTGAGCAACACACACACTAAACCAACAAGGAAGAACTAGTTGACTAGTTATAATATTCATCCACTTAACCTTTGAGAGATGATCACTGTGGCAATCTCTACTGAGGCTCTAAAGCTACCAGTTACTTCTTACTTTTAGATTTATCAGTAACTATTTTTGATGTATTGAACCTGAAAATAATTAATTCCCATCCAACAAATTCAAAATAAGTAACTGTCTAGTTTGCTTATTTAGTTTCACCAGTGATCTAAAACCTAAACTTATTCAATTAACTATGATATGAAACAGAGAGAAACAAGAAAAATTGTCACATTGACAAACTGCAATCTACATTTTCCCCATGAAATAAGCGACCTTGATGTGTGTTTCTTTTGCTTGACGGGTTGATTTTGTATTTTCCAAGGTTAATTACTTGTGCCCTTGTTTTCTATTTGTAACTGCTGAGGATTTATGAATATATAATAATCAGGAAAGGAGTAGTTATAGATAAGGCCAGAGGATTGCAAAGCATCCAGATGGGAAACGAGGGAGACAGAAAGAGAGAGTTACATGAGTATGAGTACATACAGACATCTGGCTCCTCTTTTACTCCAATCAAGTGCTCGTGCCAGGAGTGCTCATGAAGGACCTTTTTTATAAAAAAGACAAAGAAATATAGAGAGGCTGAAAGGAAATCAAGGCACCCTCCTCCTTCATTCCTCTATTTACTTTTTAAAACACATGCATCAAAAGACTGTTTTGTTTCAAGCAAGCTATTAAACTTGGTGCTGAGGGTTGAGCAGATTTGATGTGGCACATGTCCTTGGTGCTTTAAAAGAACGGAAATGAAAAATTAATCAATAGCGTGTGCCTCCCATGCCCTGAGCCAGTGTTCACCATAGATTCTATCTGAAATTAAGATGAAGGAAACAAGCTCTGGAGGGGACAGTTTGAATAAGATGTTTATTTGATTGGTCAAAACCATGTTTTTGAGTTCATCTGATAGCCATAAAAAGTTGTCTGGGAGTAAGATAAGGAAGTATTTATTTGACAAACAACTGTTGAATAGCCTATCTGCAAATCTGTGGCTGGATGTCTTTTATAAGTGGATATTAAATCTTTGAATGTTTTGAAATGCTTTAGTAGTATTTCTTTTCCAGATTCACTCTTTCACTGAGATGTACAGGACAGTAATGTCGATGCTCCTGCTAGAAAAATGCTTAATATCAAAAATATAGGCACCTGCAAATCAAAACATTTCTCTGTAGTGCCACCAGTTTTCCAAAACTCTACAGGGAGCCATAAAATTTTATTCATCACCTTCATTGTAGCGGTTTGGAAACCAAGCTTTATGTCGAATCAAATACAAAGGATGAAACAACTAATGTTAGAGCTTTGTGGAGCACTTAGAGTTTTAGAAAGGCTTGCACTCCTCACACCACTTGATGTAGTTCTAACTAGAGTCTGCACTTACCAGTCTCTCAGCAGTGGACGATAAAGTGTTTAAGTGTACCTGTTTTCCCACTGTCTCTATAAGAAGTGTGAAATTTAGATCTTTAGTATTTAAATAAAATTTTTAAAAATCATTTACTACCCTGTATCGCTGGAACAGTTATAAAAATAAAGACAGTATCCTGTAATTTTTAGATTGTTCCAATACCAATTTGTGCTTAAGTTAAAAATGCAGAGGTACAGCAGTCAGAGAAAAACAAACTTTTGACTTAACTTTTGAAACTATTGAACGCAGTGTGACAAGCAAACACAGTATTTACAGGGGTTAGAAGTGTTTGTAATTGACACAAAATCTAATAACACCCACGGTCTCAGCAGTGCTTGAAATGGTAATTGAGTAACTTTAATTTTGTTTTTTTTTTCCTTCTCTCACTATTTTTCATTTTTGGAAAGTCTGCTTAAAGTCTTTTGCTGTTGGCCTGTGGAGTCTGTGGACAGTCTTATGCTAAGTTGTGTTGGGTAGAAAGCACAACCAAAGCCATAGGCACTGCTGTGGTTAATGGGAGTTTTGCCCTAATGTCACCTGCGTGACCCCTAATACATCCTCATCAGAGCAGGGCTTTATTATTGTGTGAAGTCATATTACAGTTTCTAGGGTTCAACTTCGAAGATAACAATTAAAATTGTATGATTTTTGTTTCCATTCGAAACCATTTGATTTTTGATTTTTTTGATTCAATCATTTTTTAATTCAATCATATACTAATATATATTTTATACTATTTTTTTATACTATTTATTATGATAAACCTTATATAAATTATATACCTGTCTCTAAATAATGTGATTGATCTGATCTGATTCTTATTGGATTTGGAAAAATTAAATAATTGTATCATTTCTTGGGTCTTACCAGACCTTAAAGATCTTTAATGCATGCATTAAATTTAATGTGTGACAAAGCTAAATTTAATGAAGGACAGATTTACATGTACACTTATTTAATTCGTTTGTTAACAGCATAATAGCTTTGGTCACTCTTGTCATGTAAGGTTGAACTTTACAATCCACATCTGATTTATCAATTAATGTTGCTAGTTATTTCTGAATTACTTGTCTTAATGTGTTCATAGTTGGATTGACCTTAATGGGTTGTGGAAGAAGCAAAGGTTTAGCTGTGACAGAGGGTGGGCTGTGTGGGAAGGATTAAGTCAACACCAACTCCTACAGAGGAAGAGAAAAAGAGGTTATTTTTTTGTCAGCGTTTTGTCTTCTTTTTCTTCTATTTTCAGTTTGTATCTTTTTATTTTTACCTTCTTTGCTACCTTTTTTCATTCCTTCTTTCTCCCTTCACACATCTCCTCTCTATACAACATGTCTCTGCAAAGGCAGAAACAATCATTCCTCTTCAATCAGAAGGGGAGAGCTGGAGCTCGTTATTTTGAAGGGAACATGAAAGGCTGAAGTGGTCACAGTATGCTGATATTGGATTGAACAGAGTCTATGGCAGTGCTTTATAGTCTCCCTACTTTTGTGTTGGTGTGTGCACAGGCTTATATGTCTGTGCGTGTGGTAAATAGTGCTTTTTTGTCTGTGCTATTCCTATAGATGGATATTGGAATGGATATTACAGCTTTGATTTAGATATTGTGCAAGAGAGAGAGTGCGTGATACTGTATTTTGCGGAGGAGGAGGGGGGAAAAAACAATTCTTAGTTCTGTTGATTGCAAATCTGTGAATTTTATGTTCTGCATTCACATCCCCACATCAGTGATGGAGCTTGTGAATACTGGCTATGCTCTCAGTTGTACATCTCTCCCCCACAGCTCTGTCACACACTCAACGGCACTGTCGGCATGCTCAGCTCGGCGGGAGGCTCCTGCAGGGCTGCATTAGGCTCCATAAACTTTATAGCATATTTTTACAACCCGCCTCTCTGTATGCATCCACCATCACATCCTATCGCATCTGCTTTAACTGTTCACACAGCTGTGAAATTCTGTGTATCCCCATGTTTTATGGTTGTCTGCTACTCCAGTCACTCCCCATTTCTTTATTTGCTTCTTTAGCTTTTTGGTAGCTTTTTCTACATCTTTGTGTATTTTGTGTAAAGGTAGTGTATTGAATTTTTTGCTCCGCACAAACCTTGTCAGAGACTCTCCTCCAGAGCATTTCTAGTCTTTCCAAATGCAAATGATTTCACAGTAAAAAAAAGTCTGACTTTGCACTGCAGAAACATATGAAAGTAGCCTGCTGATTTGTGATATCAATGTTTTAGAGCTGACACGGTGTAAGATCATTTAAAGACAAGAGAGACAAAGAGAAGCAGCTGTTGAGCTGTTGACAGGGGCCTGTGGTTAATATGAGTGGAAACCAAAGTTGTTGTAGCCGTTGAGTTTTGAGAGAGTCACATTGATGGGGGATTTATAATCCCCCTACTCTTGCAGTAAGCCCACCAGGCCCTATGGGAGCGCCTTACTGCTCAGCCAACTAGTCCACTCAGCAAAACAGAGTGCTAACAAGGTATAGTCTCGGCCTATCAGCCACAAAGCCTTCATAGTGCTGTCATACTTGAACGCACAAGAGTAAAGCCACATAATCGCCTCATCAACAGCCAGGTTCCCCCCGATTCCCCAGACAACTCTCTGCTGTAATGATTGGTGACATGATCAAGGCCAGATCACTTGCTGTGTTATTGTCTGGCTTGCAGTTTCCTTTCTAAGGGTGTTCAGGAGAGGTGGGCCACAGTTTAAAAATGTCAGCCTTCTAGCTGTAATGCTTTATAACTGCTTAACATAAACACATGGCTTGTTGGCTGACTCTCTCCCTTTTCCAAATGAACCAGTGTTTGAGCACAAATAAACTATCCAAATGCTAGATATAAAGGCTGCTATGACTTACTTAAAGCTTGCTTGTAAAGTATAGGTTAGCTTTGTAAGTAAATTAAGGTTTTATCCTGACTGAGCTGATACTGCCTCTTCCTTAAGCAGACTAGAATGGTGGCAGCTTATTGCAAATTATATGGTCTTTCTTTTCCTTTCTCTTTTTGCTTTCCATTGTGCTGTCAAACTGTAGCCATTAAATAAAAATGAAGAGTGTTGAGAAGGCCTTCAGGGATGTTTCACAACAATGCTGATGGCATTAGATCTTAGTTTTGTTTGGCTATTCTTTTTTTTGTTCTCAATAAGTGGTAGCAACAGTTGCAGTCCGGTCAGTATTGTAGTACTGAAGGCCAGCACTTGGTGGCAGTGCATGCCTGTTAAATTGGTCGGTTGGTGCAATGCATAGGGGCTGGAAAGCCACATTGTTGCTATGGAATTGACCTAATGGGTTTCTCTCAGCCCACGTAATACACCACTATGTATACTACTAATGCCATTTGTAAGAAGTCTGATCTTTGAAGGAGAGAGAAACTGTGAAATGGCTCAACAGCATTCAAATTGGTCTGTCTTCTCTGATCAATACCTTCGCTCTCTTACTGTAGACAGAGAGGAGAAAAAGCGGAATGTGAGTCTGCCTTTCACAAGGTGGAAGACAGCCTAACCCTACCAGGTGCACCACGTTTTTTTTTTCTTTTAATGCTTCACTTGCACGATCAGGTCCTGTTAGGAATCATGTCTCAACTGACCTGAAGTCAACAGGACCTGTTGTATTGATTGCAATCATACCTGAATTATTTATAGACTGGCCCCACACTGATGAACAGATGTAGTCCCTTACCAACAACACATCAGTTATGCTCACAGAACCAAACCATAGATTTCACTGTCTTCACCTCTGGTTCTCTCTGTATATCCCTCTTATGTTTGATGCCAGCAGACTGACACCACATCCCTCAGAGATTGAAACATCAAATCTGTCCTCTCTGAACCCACCCGTCCACGTGAGCCATATTTGCTTATTGACACCTCGAGCACTTGAGGTAACACAGATTGTTGGCCGTATGTGTTCTGCTGAAATATGGCCACGGTTGTGTATGGCTTTCATTAATGGCCCAGAATGTTTACCAGTATAGACATATTGTTAGGGAGTGGTGGAAAGGCACATTTTTGCCACCCCCCCATCGCATGCTGTGCTTACTACTTCCTCCACCTTGTCATTCGGCTCAGGTACCCTCACTTAACATACCACATCAATTTTTAATGGACAACCATATGGCCGTCTTGTTTTTCTTCAGGTATTTGTCAAATAGATACCACTAAAATAAGGGGAAAAATAATCACATACGTTGTAAAGGCCTTTTGGCTCTATCAATTGTTGGTAAAAATATATCAAGCACTTCTTTGGGATGGGGCCAATTACTAGATATTGGCCTGAGGCTGATTTGATGGCAGATGTATAGTGTTCCAAATGGTGATGTCCTTGATGTTGGCTATACACCCAGCATGTGTGGTGACATCCAATCATGTTGAGATGGCTGACCCATCTCTTTATGTCCTGAGTGGTCTTGAGAGATGATCTTTTTAATGGTGATTGGGCGGATGTCTTTCTCACACCTGAGATGTTAGCCTTGAATCAAACGTAGTCTGCTACTGGGCATGATAAAAACACAGGACCTTTCAATGCAGACCCCTGATGTGTATAATTACACAGTCGTTTAATAAGACAAGCAGCAAATTCAGTGTCATGTGTGAGCTGTTTTTTTCCCTCTTTCCTGTCAAGATTTCCCATGTTAGCTTTCAGTTGGCTGTCTCTCTGCTGCCGACGGGTGTTGTTTGCTAGATTGTTTGTGTGTCACCTCACATGTCTCTGTGTGAGGAGGAGGAATTTGCTATCACAAAAGAATGAAATTGAGAGGGAAAAAAGTTCCTTTCCAAGCCCTGTAAGTAGAACAAAAGAACAGAAAAAAAAATCTTGATGTTATTATGCCGGCAACATCTTCTGAGCTTCTGATATAAATGAACTAAGGGTTCTAAAATTGTCATTTGAATTATGCCTTTCATCCCCCCATGGTTTTTAGTGAAGCAGTTCAGTGCAAGTCTCTGGTGAATGTTTTTTCTTCCCCTGTTTGCATTTCTGAACAAGCGCCATAACTGTAATGAATTCTATTATTTTAAAACCAATTACTGTTAGTTGGGAGCTTTTTCACCGCTGTTGTCATGCTCTCTGAGGAATAGTGCTGTTGCAGTGTCGACTGCACTCAAACCTGATGGTATTTCTCCCTATTTCCCTAACCACCCATACTAATGTATTTTTCGGTTGTTACCATACAAGCCCTTCTCCATACAATGTTCATATGAAGCAGAATATAAGGAATCCAGGTTCTGAAAGATTTGCTTGGTTTGAATTTAGCTGAATAATATTTTGTGTAATTGGTTAAATACTCTTGGAGCCAACATAGTCTTTGAATAAGAAGAATTCGAAAAAACATGCAAAATATAAGGCTTTAAGGGCGAAATTGCAGGGATAAGAGCAATTATTTACATCCTTTTATCCATGCTTTTAAAAATGTTTTTTATTTTGAATCATTCCATCAATTTTAATTGATGTTTGTAAAAAAGTATTTGCCCTAGAAAAAGAAAAAAAATATCACACTGCATTTTTATTGAATATCTTAAAAAACCTTAAAAGCTTGAAAAACTAGAAAATAATGATAACAAAAGTAAATAACATTACAAACAAACAGTAATAAATATTTATGTAGAACATGAAATTAGACATTTCAGAATGGGAATCTTTTTGTGTGACTCTATAGTTTTACTTAAATGTCACTCCAAAACGAAATAAGAAAGCAAATTAAAAAAAAAAAAAAGCTTTTGGACTGGCACAAAAGAGAGGCAGTATGTTGTGTGGTGGCAGACATGTGGGGCACAGGGCCTATGCTGATTGGAAATTCTGAAAGGTTTTTCATTCTTTCCCCTTTTCCTTATTATATGTAATTAATGCTTCATGCTCTAACAATGTAGTGTCATTTAAAATCATGTTAGACCACACAGTGCTCTTTGTTCATAGTAATTATATTTATTCGTGATCACGAAAGACACTATTATGAAGTTTCTTTTTGACATGGTTCTCCATTATTTTCTTTTCTAAGCAGAGGACTAATTGGATCCTGCCTCCATGCTTAGCCAGTGTTTGGAGGTGGACCTTTTTGTTCACTCTTTTTCTATATTTTTATCCTCTATTAGAGCCACTTAGATTTACTCTAATCCCCTATGTGCAACTTTAAGTTATACTATAAAGTTATGACGTTATGGTAAAATCTAACTATAATTGGGATTTAGGATGTTTCCATATGCCACACACTGACAGAGAGAGTAAAAGAGAGGGGTGACACATTTTCACTCGCTAAAAGCCGGTATCTCATTCTGCCCTAAAGATTGATTCATAGCTTATTTAATAAGATGAAAGGTTACCTCAAAACAGATTTTCTCCTTAATTGACTAATTTAGTGCTGCTCGATAAGCATTCGTGTCAAGCTGAGATGTTGTGATATTTTTGTCTCTCTCCCTTACCTTCTCCCTCTCATGCCTTACCACTGATACTGCAGTGCCCTGATTAGTTATCAGAGGAGGTATGAAATATTCAACATGTTGTATTTTGGATGTTAACAGGGTGGGGTCCAAAACCTACGCCCAATAGCTGCAGCATGAGTTAGCATCACTGAATGTTCTCCTAATTAGCTCACTTTACCCAGCAGCTGTCTGCTATTAGGGTCCATTGTTCCAGATGTTATCTCATTAGAATGGCATTGATCATCGTAATGACTGTGGAAGAGATTATTGGTCCACATTAGTGTGACCCGCTTGCTCCCTCTTTCCCTGAGGTCAAACCACAATGGCTTCACCCATCCATATGTTCATTTGACGCTTTAAGTATGGCAACCATTTCCTCTAGAGATGATTAGTTGTGTGTGTGGAATGCCAGGCAAACAGGAAGCTGGGATGATTCAGATAAGTGCTGCATGCTGGTTGCAAACAGAGTATTTTGTGAACATTTAATGGGTTAATGCCGACACACAGCATTGCATGAACAGTTCTCAATTATAAAGGCTAGACTGGGCTTAAACTGCATGTTTTTTTTGTTTCACGTTATGTTGAGAGAGAAAGAGAGTGAAGGCTATTAGTTTTTCTATAGTTACTTTGTTTGTGAACACGAGTTTTCTGAAGCAAGGATACTTGGTTTTGTGTGCTTATATGTTTAAAACCTCCTATAAAGTATTCAGTATTCAGAGTCACTGGAAATGTAGAGTGGTCTCATTCATATCATTCAAACCAAGGCCTTTCAATGTGTGTGTGTGTGTGTGTGTGTGTTGATGTGGCTGATTTGGATGGTGTGTGTTCATATACATGCACTGGCTGGATTGCTAGTTTGTTTTTTTGTGTGAATGTGGTGCTGGTGCTGTGGTAGGAGGAACAGGGACATTTGTGTCCTGATCTCTCACTCCAGTCTATGTCTCTCTGCAGCTTCATGGATAGACAAGACTTTGCCAGTGCATTGCTGACAGCTAAGAAGCAGGCAGTTCCCTCCCCTGCCACAACAAGCACAGAGCACAGAAGTACACAGAAATCTGTGTGTTTCATCTCTTTGTTGCCCCTTTCTGCCAGTCTTGAAGCTGCCCATACCAAAATTATGTGAAGCTGTTGAGGCATTTCCCATTGATGTTTAGATAAAAAGTCTAAGGATGGGGTAAAGAGAAAGCCAAAGACAGAGATTGAAAGATATTTAAGAGGTTGAGAACAGGATAGGATTGAGATGAGAAGGAACTATTTAGAAAAGAAGTTTTTAGACAAAATGATGGGAAAAGAGTTCAAGCAAGGGAGAAGCAAAATGTCTCATTACACTCTCAAGCCTGTTCTCCCCTCTCTCTCTCAGCAGCTGGGTAACTAATCCTGACTTGACCAATTCCCTCAGACCTCCTCCTCTTTCCTGCAAACCGTCCTTCAACACAGCGGTGTGCCTCTGTGGTCAGCTACTTTCCAACATGACTCTTGGATATTTTTCCCGCTGCACAAATACCTATTGTATTAACTTGGTGCCTCTGTTTTAAACTTTAGACTCAAATGTGTAGTGAAACAATTATGGTTAATTGCATTCATCTTAGTGGTTCAGTCTCCAGGTTTTCAGGCTCCACGGCCTAATGAAAACGGAGAAGCATCAGTTTAATTATAATGTACTCGCCTCTTATTGAGGAGAGATTGTTTTTATTTGGAGCCCTAATGAATTTCTCATCAGTTTGTTATTAACTTTGTGCTATCAGGGGCTCAAGTGGGGAAGAAGCCAATTACATGGCTTTGTTCTCCCTGATGGACAAGTATTTGTGCCTCTGTTGAGGGAGAAATAACTCGTGAAAATGCTACGGGAAAAAACATTGCCACATCTTGCCGCCATCTACTGCCAGATAATTTTCTGCTTCAGGTAAAGTGTATGTGCCATTTCTTGTAAGGTCTCTCTACTTATGCCAGCTAGTTGTTCTTTTCTTGTAACAACCGGCTCATCAATTGCTTAGAGTTTTTTGAGAAGATGGTGGTTGGCTGCAGCAATAATGGCTTAATCTTTGGAAAGAACATCATAGCAACTTTGCTGATGTTATGGATTGACTCTGCCTAGTCATCTGTGTGTAACATGAAATTGGCAAACTATTGTCAACTATTGTTCCTTTCTTTAGCCCATTTTAAAAGTAGGTGTTAAAACACTTGGTGCATTGATTCAGTTAAGCTTCTGGTGGGTATAGGTGAATTAGGGTGAAGTGCTGAGTTATTCAAACAGTGGAACTGAGGACATTTAATGAAAAATTGTCAATTTTTTACCCATGACCCTGCCTGTTTTTGGCATAGCTTCCTAAACCTAAAACCCATTTGGAACTAATTTAATGGGATATGAAGGGAATATAATGATGTGTGGGGCCTTGTTATTTGCCTTTGTTCACAAAACACTTCCCTAGTTTATTGCATTTTACGGTTGAAGGGCTTGATCACTAGTATTATAGCTTTGTAAATGGGAGTCAATAAATTACCCTCTGATTAAAGACGATGCCTTCACTTTAGGTGTGAGAGCCATTCGCTATGCATGGTTAGCATGAGTCTTTTTGTGTGTACTAGTTTAATCACTTTAGTTCTGCTTTCAGTTTAGCTCCCCTCACCTCCATAACTTTCCGACTTGTCCCTGACAGTTCAACATAGCAATTTTTATGCAGAATTCTTAAAAGCTTTAGGTAGAGAAGACAGGCTTTTATGTGTATTTAAATTATAGACTCTACACATGACCTACCTTCTTCTAGGCTGTGGTAGTCTCAAGTATGTGTCTCTTTTTGAGTTAGACACGTGATTTTGAGTGAGACTGAAAGCTCAGTGTCCACCATCTTTTATTTTTTCTAATTACTGTACAGAAATTGAAAGCTAGGGGTTTTATGTAAACAAATGAATCATTTTGAATATTGATTTGACTAAAGTTTAAATTGGCAAACAAAAAAGAGAGCTATTGTGGTTATATATTGTTCAGTGACTAGAGTTTGAGGTGACCTTTTTAATCAAACAAGTCCAGAAAGTTAAGCAAAGATTTTCTCTGCATTATTATATAGTCTGTGCTTCTTAATTACTGGTGGTCCCTTTATCTTATTCATAAATGCAGCACTTCACTTCAAAAACATTAAGTAAAGTTTTGGGTTACAGCAAAACAACACTGCAGTAAACAAGAGGACAGATGGTCCAGGTCTGTTGGCAGAAGCTTTCTGCATGGTAACAAGAGAAATGAGTCGTATAGCATCTCTGCTGACCCCTTTGCTCTGGGAAAAACTCTTAACCCCCCTCCGTCTCCCCAACCCACTGGTTTGTTTTATCCATCTTCAGCCCTCAGTCACACTGATTGATACACTGTGGAATAGCCCCAAGCTTCATTTTACTTAAAAAAAAAAACACACACAAGTTCCCAAAAGCATGCAGAGAAGACTCACAGGCCATTATGAGAACCACAAGCTATGCACAATATAATCATCTATTTCACCCCCAACCTTACTGCCATCCCTGCACCATTCATTATGTTCCATTAATGAATGAAAAAATAAGATATCAAAGCAAAAATAAATTAAATTTCATGTGGCAGGCATCACTTATTGATTATAAATGGGTCTAGTTTGGGATGTTATAACTCAGTAATGGCTTCATAAACAGTCTGCTGTTGCATATTGAAATACATAAAAATAAATTATGCATGAGGAGGAATATTGAACTGCATTTGCTGATAGAACATCGAGACCAAGTGGTTTTTCAAATGTAATTCTTTGCTTACTGGCACTTTGTAGGTTTGTATGGGTCAATTGCTAAAGATAATCAACAATCTGGGCTTTCTAGCCACAGCATTTTTGCAGTTCGATGGTTTCAAAACTTCAAAGATTGACTGTTTTCTGTTTTGTTTTCTCAATGGCTGCAACACTACAAAGTGTTAGCGTGCCGTACATCACTACTGCCCTTAGTTGAGACTCCTCTGACAGGTTTAGGTCCTACCCCCTCAGTCTGGATTAGTCCCACTGCTGGAGGAGGATGAGTGGAGGGAGTCAGGAGGATAATGAGGGCATGGGGTGGGCCCAAGGGCAGCCAGCAGGGCCCAGGTAGGTGGATCTGCCTGTGGTGCTAAGCCTCTTAACTCATTCCATCCTCACTGGCATCCTCTGGCATAACACCACACACTGCCTACTTGACAATGTGTGTAAAGTAGCATAGGTCCTACAACAGATGTACCTGCAATTCCAGTAGCCACATGTTAACCAACACTGTGGATTAAAGCTTGAAGGAGTTGTGTAATAATCAAGCATGTTTAATTAAATTTTATTAAGTGGCTTTTGCATGTTTCCAAAACACTTGAGTAGTCCAACATTCACAGAATAATAGGAAACTGACTAATTTGCATTTCATGAAAGCTAAAGGTACCTTTTGAAAATTATTCATATAGTGCCTTCAAGCGCTATGAATCATAAGGAATCCCAAGCTTTTTTTCAATTTCAATGTCTGGGATTACAATTAAAAAACAATTTTTAATCAGAAGTAACAGGAGCACTATTTTCTGCCTCTTGTTTTGGTGTTCTCAGTGCAGAACCTTTTACTTATGTCCATTGTAGGCCAAGAGATATTGTACATAAATACATCATTGTTGTATGCATATAGTAATGTATGACCATGCAAGATATGGCATGAGCAGCTGGCCCTGTACAGTATGTGGCTATCACTTAAAAGCTAATGTGTTAAAAGTCATTAAATGTCACTCAACCTAATCATTGTTTTACATTTTACGATCAGGTCCAAAGGCTGCTGTTGCTTGGCTCTCGGCCACGAGTTGACTGGTACAATTAGGTTGGAAGGCTTCTTCATTACTGCATCACAAGTTAAAAAAAAAGTGCGCCTCAGATTCATATCAAACAGTTGTCAGGCATAATTCATACCTTAGATGGCTGAGTATGCAGTTTCACACTTTTAGTTAATAAGTGGCAAGTTAATAAAGTTGGCAAGTGCTATGTTTAAACTTTCAAGCTTGGTGAGTTATTGGGGAATTCATTAAGCAGGAGGCAAAGGTACAAGCGGTGGAGTTGTCTTCACATTGCGGTGCACCATCTTGTGATGTTATGACAGGTGTCACAGGACAGATTGATGCTCCACATAAATGCTTTTATAAGTTACGGCACAGGCACAGAGATGTTTCTTGTCATCCGTTGCTATGCTTTCACTCTCAGTTCAGAAAAAGTACACGCCCAATGTTGTGTGTTCGCTGTCAGCAGCTTCCACTTAACACTAAACTTCTTTTAACAGGTACAGATTGAGTCTTCCTCATCAAATTAGGTGCCAGGCTTTGCTCCCCCTGACAGACAACCACACCTCTCTGGCCTCCCGCTCTCTCTCTCTCTCTCTCTCTCTCTCTCTCTCTCTCTCTCTCTCTCTCTCTCTCTCTCTCACTCTCTCTCTATCTATATATCCATCTCAC
>JAPZDY010000026.1:17342110-17367475 GCA_029783645.1 Ctenochaetus hawaiiensis | reverse complement strand
TCCATTCTTTTACTCCTGCTTTTTCACATGAACTTAATCTGTTTTATCTCAATTTTCTCCTTCCATGCTTTTTTAAATTTGTTTCCCTTATCTAGACAATCTCATCTGAGCCCTGATCTTGTGTCACCCCACTCATTTCCTGTCCATTGCTTTTGTCTTTCTTGCTTCAAGCTAACTACCATCGAGCTTTAGGATTGTGAGATAAACCCAGTGAGGGGGCATCACAGAGGGCTCACTCTGGCAGGTCATTAGAAATCATGCACAGAATCAGTTTCTATGAAAAATGTGAAGTATTGATCTAGAATTTGATTATCAGTGTCATGAATGAAATAGAAACTACAGCTATTTGGTTACAACCCAGTAGATTGCATATATGATCCATATAGTGTTGTTGCATAAAAATAGGCTCTAATATTGTTGGAGTCTGTCTAAGAAATAGGAAAAGCTGTTACTTTTTTTTTTGGTGACAGTAGTCTGTTCTGGTTCTAGTAGGTTGTGTAATTTGGACCACCACTGCTGAGACATTTTTATTTGCTATTTACTGTTTAGAACAAAGGCATCAAGATGAGGACATTGCAAATTTGTATCATTTCATGCCAGCAGTTTCAGACCAATGCACATTTCTATCCATGTGAATGCTTCACAGTTTTCATGTGAGTTCATTTAAAATAAGAAAGTGGCAAAAGTCGGGTCAATTTTGTCTTTATATATTTTAAATGTCTTACTACCTGAGAGAATGAAATGACCGCATACATACTGCAAGTTACTGTGTCTGGAAGCACCGTTAAGGCTCCTTTTGATTTGAGGATATTGTATGGATGGAATTAAGTTGACTCTATTTCTTTTTTATATGCCAGTATATTCCCTCTGACTGCCTAATGGAGTGAAGGCATATCAAAAGCCTCATCAAAGCTGTAGGCTGAGTGGTGCATTTATGGGTTGTTCAAGCGCTTCAAGAGCTGGCATGATCTAATGACTGGAATGATGCTCACTCAAAGTCATTGTAGCCTTTCAAGATTGAGAAAACACTTCACATTAGTTGCTGGAATAAAAATGGTTGATTGATGTGGAAGACTGCCTTAAATAAAAGAGAATGGAGTGCATGTTAGTGTATGTATGCATGTTTTTACTGGGCAAGGTAGATGTGAGGGTGAAAGTTTGATATTTGTGCAGGGGTTGCAAATAAACTCCAGAGGGCTGCTGCTTATGTGCCCACAGGTCTGACAGGCAGAGGAAGCAGCCTTGCAACTCTTCTTAATAGCCTCTTCAGTGTGAGGACCTAGTTATTAATTGCATCATTGTAAAATACCCTCTTTTGGACCCTCAACTCTTCCTTTTTGGTTACTGGTGCAAGGAATACAACTCTGTCAAGCTGTGTGATTGTGTTAGGTTGCAACAAACTGGAAAATGTTGGGCATTTCATGCAAACACACTGGTCAGTATTCACTGAGAGTAGTCAACCATTCTTTTGAGAAAAGCTGATCTTATGCTTTCTTAGTCTTGCATCCTCTGGTCACACCAGTAGGAGGTTTGTTCCTGATATATTTGCTTCTTTCCTTCCTGTTATTGATCAGCTCTTTAAGATTAGTAATGTGGGCTCAAAACTTCATCTGTTTTACATCTAAATGTTTCACCAGGGAAAATGAAATGATTGCAAAAATTGTATTATTATAGTTGTTGCCATCTCCTCTGAGGAGCATTTAAATACTCAGTGAGCTTTTAAATAGCGGCACAAAGTGTTGCTGTTGAATGAGTTGGCACCGGTGGCTACGCATTGACATGCAATTCATTTGAGCTTGGGGGAATGCTGCGGGCAAGAGTTAATTTCTTAAAATTAAACTAAGCATATTGGTACAGAGGTTTATGGTAATCTGACCAGTATGTCTCTGAGGCATTACAGAAATTTTTCATTGCTTGTGGGGAAATATTAAATAGCTGCTTGTTTGTTAATAACTGGATTACTTTGCTGTATGATGGAGGAACAGTGGGTGGGTATGGAGGGGTTGGGGGTTCTGCTGAAGTTGCTTTAAGTTTTTACCATCAACCTCGCAGAGAGGGTAATGACTATATCAAAGAGTTTTGAGCTGAGCTCTGCACCAAAGTGTCAGAATGGTGACAAATCACCCAGGATACTTTTTTTTTTTTTAATATGAATTTGTGGTGCTTTTGCTTCATTAGATACAGTACAAAAAGTGACAAATGTAAGAGGGGAAAAGGGGAAGACATTAAAAAAAGTTGTGAAACAGTCTCAAACCCACAGTGGCACATGTGCAATTCACACACTAATTGATATAAACTTTTGGACGCAGCTGATTTTCTCAGATCAATTTTTGCTGTAATATATTATCATTAGACACTATAGAGAAAATGTTTGATGGTTTACTGTTTTATAACCACCAATGTTTCAATGGTTCAGTATTCTTCTGATGTGCTTATACAGCAGATAAAGGCTTCATATTAACTTTAAACTACATTTTATAACTTAAAGGTCCACCTGTAACTATAAAGTCTTGCAAAAGTAAGACAGGCGTTGCATGATGTGGTACCTTGGAAAGCGACACATGGCATGTGGCCTAATGACATGGCCCAAGTCTTTGTGCAGGGGCGGCTGAAGATGAGAATTAATGGCAGAGCTCAAATGAGGACCTTTATTCCTCCATTATAATTTCTCCCCTGGCAGCACTGAATGAAAGGTGGCTCAGCACAAGGTGAGATTCCTTTTATAAAGGTGAGAGACTTTTTACGAGCAAAGTTGGGTCACACCCGTGCTTGTTCTCTTCCTTTGTTGCTCTTTAGGTCCTTATCACATTTGCTGCAAAGCAAACACATAGCTTTGTCTTTGCATTTCAGCGTGAATTAAGGGTTGGTGTCTTCAAAGGCTGTTCTGCCGGTAACAGTTGTAACACTACACACGAGTTTGTAGTAGCACATGGTTTGATCATACTGTGTTTAGGAGTGACAGTTCAGAGTTCAACCTGTGATTTCGTAGATTTGTGGTTGTTCACACTAGAGTGCCAGTGCAGCAGTTTGTTGCAGGAATTATAAAATAAAGGAAAAAAAAACAACAAACAGGTTTCTATAATGGCTACATTTTGTAAATTGAACAGCTCTGGGAAACCACACACATTTCTTGACTGACTATCTAGAATAGTCCACTGAGCCTTGAAATATTTATCATCTGTTCTTCACAAATCCTTTCCTTTTTAATGTTGAAAGGCCTGGAAATAGCACATCAACCTCTATCCACCTTTCTTTAGCCTGCTCTTGCAAAATCAAGTGAGGCAGATGCACGGAAAGATATTAAGTGTTTGCTGATAAGAGTGCAAGATTTTGTTGACATAAACATGTTGCAATGCATGTAAGCCAAGACATGGTCCATTTCATTTGTCCATCAGTATGCAAGTTTCATTTTGCAGGAAAAAAAAATAAGATTTGAGTTGCATTTTTTTTCAGACCCTCAACAAAATTCTTGACTCGTAATAGTTAAGGCTTTATGTGCCCCCCCACACGCTGATTGGGGGGTTGGGGTAGTAAAAGAATTAAAAATAGATAGTAAAACAGAGGTTTTACCTTCTACCCTTGTTTAGCAGAGTTGAGAAATGCACAAAAATGTTGTTATGTCAGCCTTGTATCAAAGAGAGAAGAGGAGGAAGACAGCACTTTTGTTGACTTTAACGTGTAAGTGTTGCATTGTTTTATCAGCAAGCAAGTGTGCGGATGCACCTTGTAATCAGACTGGGTTTGTAAAAGCCATGTTGACTCTTTTGTCTCCCTGTTCCCCCTCCTACCTCAGGCTACGTAAAAATGAGGGCCTTAATTGATTTAACGGTTGTTCACTCCCACATGCATGAACAGATGCAGCATCAAGCGGTGCTAGAAGAGGGGTGGGGGTGCAGGAGGATACAGTAAAAAAAAAAAAAAAGTAGTTGCAGAAGGGGCACCAATTTAGAGTGTTCCCAAGTGATACTCACTGCTAAGGGATAGAAACTGTGTGGGTGTGTGCATGAGTGTGATTGGGGGGATGCTGTGGAAAAGCAGTGTTGGCCATGTAGCCAGGTTGAGATTTATTCCCATTCAGAGGACCATTATTGTTGACCTTGCCTTGCCTGGGAAAGCCAGAGTAAACAGAGGCCTAATAAATCAACTTTAACAAGCCCAGTAGTCCTGGCTGGTGAAGCAGCCATGCAGCTCCGACACGCAGGGGTGGATTAATCCACACTGCCTCCTCTCCACAGAGGGTACCTGTAGAGTCTGATTTGGCTGATAGTTTGTATGCAGACGCACAGGGACGTTTAATTGCTCCACTGAATGCAGCATCTCCCTAGCCAATGTGTTTGTATTCACACTCAGGGCTGTGTTTGTGCGAGAGATACAGAGCAGTCAAAAGAGAGGATGCATAATCACACTCTTGTGCAGGGTTTTGAGACTACACTAGAAATTTCATTACATGCTTACCTGGTGTTCCAGTGCAGGCAATATTTGTTGAGCAGATTGACTTGGCTGCCTATTTGATTCCTCATCAATTTCATATCCCCTTCACGTCAAGGGAGATCATCAATGATTCATACTTTATACTGCGGCTCCCTGCAATGTAAATGCCTTCATAAAAATCCTAATATCCTCATGTTATGGCAAAGTAATAAAACTGTTTACCAGTCACTGTTGTGTTTTTGTCTGGAACCTCAGATGATTGTTTTATTGCAGCATTTTCTTTTTTCTTTAACAAATGACAGATAAAAATTACAGTAATTAAATCGCAACATGGTGTTTCAGTACAAACCCCCGAACAGACACATTTAAACACAGACAGACACACACACACACACTCTCTCACCCCAAGTCTACTGCTCTTTGCCTCAGGGGTATAAATGTGAGTGGGTGCTGAATAGTAATTTTTGAGTATAGCTTTTGGAATGGGTTTAGAGTCAATATATGCAGAATTGGCACTGTCAGTCAATCTGTCAATAAATCAGTCTGTCATTCTAGCTGGCAGGTGGTTGAGGGAGGATCCCTAAAATCACGTACAGAGACACTGAGAGCTTGTCTTCAAGGCCAAAGCACAGAGACAGAACTGAGGGGGACTTAAAGAGTGGGACACGTACATGTGACCAGCAGCGTATGGATGAAAGACCAACTGTCATCAGTGCTTCTGTGTTTCTGTTTCCATACGTATGCACACACATGTGCATGTATGTGGCAGTGTGTGCATGTGGGCGTGTTTCTAGGCAAGTAAATGCAGGAGAGTTATTCTTTCAGTGTCATATTTTTGGCATGGTTGTGCTGTGTCCCAGGCTGCTGCACAGTTGGTGAATATCAATGCAGTGTGGCGTAGTGACGGGGACTGGAGCTGACATGTTGTCACACTGTGATGAAAAGCACTCTGAGATGATGTGGCGGGAGTGTTCCTCCTGTCCGCAGAGAGATGGCAAGCTGGCTGTGGCATTTGTGTATTCGTTTGTGCCGCCATGCCTGTGTGAGAGTATGTGTGTGCATACTTGTTGGTTATTCTCCGGGTGCACATGTGATTGTATACGCCTTTTGCCTGTCGTTCAAACCCATATCACTTCATACGCAAAGTGTGTGGTTATGCTTCTGTTTTTCGATGTAGCAGTGGTATAAGCGATATTCAAGCTTATGTTTGGTGAATCGTTGGATAGTAAACCAGGTAAAGTGCTGACCAACTTGGTTATTGAGTCAATATCACAAGCAGGACCATTCAATGTCTAAAAAACAAGTTTATATGCATTATTGAAGTTATGTCAAAAATGAAGTGGTGTACTGTCTCTGAAACTGGCTCCACTTTTATGACTTTGGTCTCCTTGTAGAGCTGTTCTGTAGTTTCCTTGAGTCTTGACTGTGTCTTAAGGTCTGTAAGGTAATGAGAAAAGAATATCTGTATTAGATTCTTTTTCCCTGGCTGTGGTCACAGTCCTGCCAGGTCTGTGAAAACTCTAAAGGGGCCTGTTCAGGCCTCTCCTATCCTGTTTTGGTTTATAGTTCAAACCTTAGCACTCACTTGGGCTTAAGCCTTCTAAAAGCTTTGCTTAATGCATATGTCTTTGTCTCAGTGGACCTTTGTAGATAGATAAAAGACAGCCTCCACCTGGTCGCCCCCCCCAACTCTTTTAGTTTAATTATTGAACAGAAGAGCAAGAACACGAATGCACAAGGGCCTGTATGTCTTTGTCAGTGACTTATTTGTCTTAAACTCAAAACATACATGCACACACCCACAGACATATACATATCAAATACACTATTACATTTCCAAGAAGGTTGCTGATGTATGGGTATATGCAGACAAGACTGAAAGGGCAGAGGTGCTCTAGATAAGTTATAAAAAAAGAACATAGCACAGGAATCTAATCCTATCATATACCGCTCCATATGTTATTAAAGAAGCCAAGTACCAAGAGAAGTGTTAGTCTCGATGCTTGTACTGCGAGATTTATTATATGTAACCTTGAGGAGTGTAGGGTATAAGACAAGAGATGCTTTCTGGAATCCACCCTATATAATCTCCCGGTGTATTTCTCTCTACTATGGTGGTGTCTGTGGGTTAGTGTTCGGAGGAAATTGGTTCAGTAAAGTTGTTGAAGTGAATGAGATTGAGTTTCTGTAGTACTTTTCTTGTTGATGTTCTGTGTGCTTATGTTTGTGTGTGGTCTGTGTGTTTATTTGCTTGTATTTTTATCAGTGTATGTTGAGGCGCACATGGCCCTCTGTGGCTGCCTGTCCTCCTGCGTTAGCAGTCTGATACTGAATATGCAACACCATCAATCAGGGAGTTGTCTGCTGTCTCCTCTGTCCTAATTGTGCCCCTAACCCTGTCTCTCTTCTCTCACAGACTTTGGTTGCAGTGTAGCATTTCATTTCCACAGAGGAGTCCTTTTTGATACAATAGTCTCATTGAAGTACTCCTCTCCAGATGTTCTCTCCATAGATAAATCTGCTATTCAGATCTCTATAATTGATTGTAATATGCAGAATTAATGCCTAGGGTTATAAAGAGAATTCTTGGAAACGTTTTTTCGCTTTCCTTTTGAAATTCAAAACAAGAAAGCACCACAATGCACTTTTTTCTTCTGCCCAGCCTCAGCACACAAGTGCAGTGCAGCGGTGCCTATTTGCATATTCTCTAGCTGATTCAGTGCAAAACAACTTGGGTATTGTTACAGACGTAATTAGGAAGATGATCAAACAGGGTTTTTTTGCGACATTCACTCCCTCACCCTCTCTCATGCTGTTTGGAGTAACACTGATACCGTTGCTGGGTTCGCAGTTTGAGTTAAAATTTTTATTGTGAAGAGTGGCTGCTAATGATGATTTTTGGCACAGCAGTAATGAATGTATGTGATGAATTTAGGGATGTGCGCCGTTGTCAAGTTCAGAAAAAAGAGTCACAGAGACAGACAGAGAGAGAGAGAGAAGAGAGACAGACTGATAGAGTGACACAGAGCGAGCGTGAGCTGTGGGCTCATTTGGAATTCCAGTGTGTTGGTAATAATAAGGGAACCTCGGCAGCCCTTGTTGAATTATAGATCACACCAGCATGATTGGATGAGGTTAGGCCATTGTAACACCAACTTAATAATTTACAGATTGTATTACTACAGTAATAATTGCATGGGAAAGGTAAGCATTTTTTTTAGTCTTCCCATGTATAAAACAGAAAAAAAGCTCTGTGTATTACTGTCTGTTAAAGTCTATAAAGACAAATCTTGACAAAATTATTCAACTATTCTGTCAGCTCTTAAGCTGCATTGCTTTAGTTTTTCATCTGTGGAAAGTGATGTGATTTTATTTGAAAGCTATAATAATTTAGGTAGATGTGGTTCATCTGATGATTTCGGTTTTGTTTCACTGCTCTGTTTTGGGGGTTTTTTTTTAGAAGGAAGAGTCCATCCTTTTGTTACCAAATTTCTCACTAAACCATGTTATCATTTCCGCCTTGTGAGGAGAATGGGCATTCAGTCACTCATTGTCAGTGTCAGGCTCCATGATTCAACCCTCTTGGCTTCATCAGTGTCAGCTGACTTGCTGGAAGTTGAATCTGCATGGACGTGTGCACATACACACCTTTGCACACATTATCTTCTGCTCATATTTGCCTCTTGTTCTTATTATTTCTCCTTTAACCTTCATGTTTTGTCCTCTGAAATCTCTGGACTTGTGACTTATGACACATTGCCAGTGTAGGTGTGCAATGTTTTAGTCCATTCTGTCTACAGAACCTGTGTTTATAGAGAAAGGATGTCCCAGCTTTCAGTCTGCCAGATGCATTGTCTTTCCACATAAAAAAGTGGCAAGGTGCACACTTGATGGCGTAGGAAATGAGAATATATAGAGTGCTAGAGGACACCGGGTTGGAAGTGATAGGACCATGGAACAACCTCATTAACTTCACCCCTTTTGTTGGAAGTAAGAAGTAGGTGAAAATCAAGCCAGACAGGGACACATATCTCCTAGCCGGCCACTTTTTTCCCTCGACAGACTGCTTTTTCTTTTGCCCTAATAAACGTTGACAGACAGTTAAGTATCCTCACTGCACATCCTTGTGTGTGCCTGCACGCCTTCATCCATATGCTGCCATGGTTTGCCTGTAGATTGCATAGGCAGAGCTTCTTCAAGAGATGCTGAAATTGTAGATAAAGCAGCCTGATTGTCTCTGTGTTGCATCAGTTGGAAGGCAGCAGATTTATAGCAAGCATTTGCCACCACTCTGTTGATATTGAATTAATATAGTGGCATGAAGTATTTTTGTTCTCTGGTTATTTACTGTACATCCAGCATACATCTTAAAGCCTTAAAATGTGGATGGTTTCTTCTGATGATATCTCTGATAACAGAGACAACATATCTTTAAACCACTGTAACCACCTAAAGTCAGATCTTTGTGGAATGAAAAGAGTTTTTCCTTTTTCCATTTCTTGAGAGACTGCAGACCAGGGAGATATTATCAATGTGATATTGATAATGTGATACAGTGTTTTAGCTGTTGTAATGTAGTGAAATAGCATAAGTGTTGGAATGCAATTTCAAATGACATTCAGGAGTGATCCAAGAGGGCATAAAATAATTTGCAATAGATAAAATTTATACTTTTGTCTTGCATTGTTACATCACTAATACATTTGCTCTGAGATAACTTGACTTTGTTGGCAAGTCAATATGAAAAACAATAGTTTTTTGTGATAGAAATTCTTCTAAAATAGATTCCTGGATTTGACCTTTTGTCAGCAATATAAGTAGGCAGCTGGAGATAAAACACAACTCCAGTTACTCCAGCAACAGTTTTTAATGTCTCCATTTCCATTCATCAATGAAAAAGAAATGAAAACAATAGGCTATTTAAAGCAACTTATTTCCCAGGCCCAGTGGTTGCACAGCCTATTTGTGACTGTCTGTTCCATTAGGTATTAAGGACGGAAAGCCAGAAACAAAATAATGAGTGCTTCTTTTACAGATCACTTCAAATAAGAAAGAAAATCCAAAATAATGTAATTGCTATGAAAGCAAGCCATAATTGGCCAGTCAGGTTAGAAGAACTAATGGAGGGCAACTGAGGCAAAACTAAATAGATGCTGTTTTGGAGATTGTTCTTTTTTCGCCGCATTCTTTGTAGAGAAGAGAGACTAATCTGTGAGTGTACTTTGTGACAGTGAACATACACAAGCAAACTTTGGATCTCATTTGAAGTAAATACATTTATTTTAAGCATTTATAGGCTTATTTTTACTGCCATCATCAATAACCTTTAACACGACAAATTTTGAAGAAGTGATTTCACACTTCTTGTTTCTGTGCTCTGTTGTCAGCGAGAACAATCTTTGTCAAAGCTACAAAGCTAGTGTCTTGTTTCCTCTACTTTAGAAATAAAATTTTTTCATGATAACTGAAAATAACAATTACTTTGAAACAAATATTGGTCAAAATACTGCGCGGGTACATCGACAACGGAAAGTTATGTTTGAGCAAATCTGTTACATAAATTGGAAATGAGACTTTTTCTGCGCTACAGAAAATATCATTTCAATCTTTGCAATCTGCTACCTCGTCATCCCTCTCAGATGGGGGTCTGTGAACCACTTTCACCGAGCCTAGCAGAGGAACCTCTTCTGCCGTGCGACACTTTTAATTGGGACGCTACGGTTGAAATTGGAGTGGCTGGGACCCACAGGGACTCCTATTTCTATCTTACCCCATACACTTTCAACTTAAAAGTTAACGAACATGCCAAACCGTTATGTTTAGACACACAGCATGACTCTAGCACCACATATCTCTCATTTAGCACCTTCACCTCTATTTTCCTTAAAATAGCCTGTACATCCTACCTAGCAGAATTTTAAAATGTGGATATATATTGAAGTCCAAGTACGGTGGGCTTGAGTTATGGTGCTCAAATTAAATGATACTTGTACTGCTATGATGTGTCAATGTGTTATTGCGCATTTTTGAACCCCTGAATAATATCCTGCTGCTGCTTCCACATTTTGAAAGTGGGCCATGCTTTCAAAAAGGTATATTGAGTTTTCTGGAAGGTTCAAAATTAAAAATGAGAGGAAAGCTGCAGGTTCTTTATTGTATGTTCTTTTGGCGTTAAAGAGTACAAGGAATACTTTTATTTTCCTTTTTTTTTGCTACTGCGAATTTTGTTTTAGTGCAGTTTTGTATCTGAATTTTGCAGTGTGTCCTCCAACAAGACATAAGACAGGGCCTAAGCCACCAGGCAGTGCACACCTTTTCACTTTTATGCCTGTTCGATTTTGCTTTGTACTGCTTTCATAGCAAAAATTCTATCTTTTATACTGTGTCTTCCTGTCTCTGTTACTGAAACACACACTCACATACACACAAAAAATGTTAACTACACATTCTCATTCAACATTTGCCAATTTCTTATTCCTTTACTCATTTTCTGTTTCACTCCACCTTTTTAATCATCACACTGTTGAGGATCGCAAAGTTATAACTTTCTCTCTCTGCAGGACAGAATATCATTTCTTCTCAGATGTGTGTGTGTGTGTGTGTGTGTGTGTGTGTGTGTGTGTGTGTGTGTGTGTGCGTGCGTGCGTGCGTGCGTGCGTGCGTGCGTGTGTGTGTGTATGTGTGTGGTGGGGGGGTGTTCTGTGCTACTGATCTCAGCATCTCAGCAGCTCCTTTAAAGCTTTGTCTGTCCCTGAGAGTGCTCAGAAAAGAGGAGATGTTGGCAAGCCCAGGCATCCTGCCAGCTTGTCCATCTTTCTCTACATGGGCCGCTGCTGCTTGGGGTCACCATTAAGGTCAGTTTAAGAATCTGTCAGCAGGACTGCTTTTCTTTTCACTTTAGAATACACATACACTGACTGTGGAAGATATAACAAACACTCGAGAGTGTAAGAATAGCAATTACAGGGTAGGAACACATGATTACTATATAAAATTATTTTCTTTGAATGCCGTCATATCAAACGCCAGCGATCATTAAACTATCTGTAAATGGACATCAGGGCAGCTCTGGAATAAAGAAGAGAAGTCTGTAATATTTTTTACAGTAGTGATGGTTCAGTTGATAATGCAAAATAGAGCTCTAAAAATAACCATTGTTGTTAGGATGTTTTACAAAGTAGTGTTACCAGTGGAAATTGGCACCAGTGGTGTCCAGTTGTTGTGCAGCCCTCGATGTGCATGTAGGCCCCAAACACAAAGTCAAGATAAGGTCTTTATGTACTCAAAACAATTTATATCTGTTTGATAAAACTGGTTAGTCTTTTTGAGAACTCTAAATATTCTTGACCATCATTTTAAGGGCCAGAGACACAGTGTTAAAGAGGCATGAGACTCTAATCAGTCTAACCTGGTGAGCTGGTGAGGCCATTCTGAAGTTTCTAGAGTAACATGCAAACAACATCATTATTTGAAGTCCCATGAGGTCTAACTTACAAGCAGAACCCCAGTAGAAAAAATATACCCTGTTATTATCTCTGTTACTCCTACATATCCTCTGTTGATGATTAAATGTCCATTCTTTCGTTTTATTTCACAAGTACACTGCTCAAGTCACTGTCGATAACCTGTAAAAAAAAGCAGTCCACAGTGAGGAGAGTGGAAAAGCTGTTGTAAAGTTGTACAAACTGATTAATCAGTTATTGGCCTTCTCCTTCTCCTTAGCATCGTTATTATATCGGCCATTAAAAAGCCACTATCGGTTGACCTCTACTGCAAACCAAAGCCTTCCACTTATTGATTTTTCTGGTCATTAGGTATCCTGTGTTGATTGCTGGATGTCTTTTGGTATCGATGAGTTTATCCTTGAATAAGGGGTGCATAGTATCATCTTAGTCAATGCTGGAATATTGAGAATTTTTGTTTTCATCCAAAAGTCATTATCTAAGGTTGTATATCTTTGGGTTTTGAACTGTTGTTTGGAGAAAACTGATGGGGTTCTGGTCTTTTTTATATAGTTCTTTGAAATTGAAAAGTAAAGTTGCTCTTACATACTGTAGAGTATGTTTCTGTTCATACATTTCATATGACTGTGTGAAAGCATCCCTACCTTCCTTTAAGTGCACGCCTGTTTGCAGGCAGATGACTCATGAGACTGTAGTTCCCTTTTCTTTACTTACCAAATATTCAGGTTTGTGAGACTTAGAGGATAAAATAGTAAAATATATGTATATTAAATGTATGATTAATGATAATATGTTTTTTAAACTGTTTTTTGTGCCTTGAGCTAACATTTCTAAATACAGAATGTTATCATGACTTTGAAAAGATATTTTCAAAGTCCTAGGTTGATATATGTGAGCCTGCAGTTAAGGTAATACACATGTAAAAATAATTGAAATTAATTACCATGATTTGCCTGTGTAGTTGTACTTTAGTCTTCTGGATTTTAATATCCTCTCTGATACTGTTTTACAGCACATGAGCACATGTACACTTGCACACCTGCAGGCACACCACATGCACCCACTCAAAATGGTCATTTTCTGCTTTTCTGTTCAGGCTAAACTCCCACAGAATTGTAATGCACAGGTAGGCTCTGGGTTATTCCTACTCCCTCGTCACTCGTTCTCCCTTTGATAGAGGTGTGGAGTCTAATGAGAGAGAAGCGGTCGGGATTGGGAAGAAGCTAAGGGGATGTGCAAACCGCGGGGGTCTGGGTCTGGAATTGGATAGTTAGAAGGTTGCCACAGTGCATTAGTGCAAGGGACATGGAGTTGGAATGTCGAGAATGGCTTTTTTCCACCAGTGATTGGGTCCCTTGTCACAAAGCCTGCTGGTTTAAATGATGCCTGATTAATTGAATGAGCCACACACACACACACACACACTGCTTTGACTGTACAGAGAAGACCTCCATAAAACACACAGTCCCCTGTATTATTTTCACCACAACTGCAGCATGAATCTTTCAAGATGGTTTAGATTCTCCATTAAACAATATTGCCCAGTGCCCACAGTGCAATATATTATCAGTGTGTCATAGATTGTCATTTCTGAGTTTAATAATTGGCCTCATAGTAAAGGAATAGTTGAAAAACTTTACATTTGGCTGTTTTCCAAAGACTGTCCATTATGTTTTTCTACAGGTCAATCAAGACCTCTCACCTCACTTAATACCTATGTTTAAATTATCAGTATGATGCAACAGGATGTCAACACAGTAGGCAAGCCTCCAGCACTACAGTAGACTGTAGTACATCAAAGAGATTAGCCAGGTATTCAGATGTATTAGAAACTATTTCAAAGGATTAAAATGTTTCAGCCTCACCTAAAGTGTGACATCAAATACAGTTTCTTCACTTAGGGAGGGTAACCGGATTTAAGTGCTCCCCTTTCAATTCTTCTTGAATGCTGTTGAAACGGCCTAGGATGGACTGGCGTCAAGATGTGCAGAAAGGATCGATTCCTCCTGCTAGAAAGCCGACAAACGCTGGGCCCCACGCCTTTATGCCGATGCATTAGAAGATTAAAAGTAATGTCTGGATGTGGCAGTCGCTTCCTAATTGATCCTAAGCCTCCTCCTCCCACACACAATCTCCACTCCCTTCTCTGCCATCAGATGAGGTGCTGCACTGTATCGATCTCTGACGCCAATTTCTTGATTGCAAATCCTGATGTGAAGAATCCGGCCTAATGCCATAATCATACACTTGTGATTATGGGGGAGTCTCTTCTAATCAAAGATCCAGGCTGCTGTGCCAGAAGGCAGTGCGGGGAAGCTATCAGTAAGTGATCATTAAGGCTGAAAATATCCAGCTACCTTCTAAGACTTTCTCTCTGCTACTACTTTGGTTTTAGCAAAGGCATGATCTTCGACAGTGATTACAGCAAACTATGTGGATGAAAAGCCAGAGTAGTTTACTGTCAATTGGAGTGAATTTACAGTAATTGCTATTCACATGTCAAATCATTGTTCTGGTGAGTATTAACGTAGGATCTGGATCAAGGGAGTCATTTTGAATTTGTGGCACCATGAAGCAAACTTCATACTTGAAAATAAGAGGCAGCAGAGTTCATCACAACACGTGTAAAAACACAACTACAGCCATAAGTAAGGTAGACAAACGACTCACCTTTACCTGGAGGAAAATAGACCTATAAGCTAATTAATGACACTGGCTCTCGTCATTTTTAAAGATGAGCTGATATAACGTGGCAGCAGTGTCATCTCTGGACATCTACTGTATTTTTATACTGTATAAAAAGTTCAGCCGAGGTCACCACTAGTGGCTGACAGGGTGAAATATGTTGTTTCCCCTACTGACATCAGCTACTGACCCAAGTAGCTAATTAGCTTAGTAAAATGGTTGTGTGCAGTGGGAGGTGAAACATGGATGCTTCCTCTAGAGCTCACTTTTTAATAAGCTGATTCTTCTTTTTAACAGAACAGAGAGACCCCTAGCATCCAGCTGACCTCTGTACTTAACATGTGTTAAAAGTCAGGGCAGCAGACTAGAAAGCTGGGCCTGTAGAAATGGAGGGAAAAGGAGGGGGTGTGTGTGATAGAGAGAGAAGAAATTAAAAATGTCCTCATAGGATATACTGTACCCCTTTAGTGATCGTGTTTTGCAACCCTCCCCCTTAAATTGCTGTTTTCCTTGTACAGTTTCCACCAACTGAGAAAATCAAGATGCACCTCTACGCCATGCCAGGCAATATATTTCACCTTTTAAATGCAATCTTCAAGTACTTATTGTTCCTGGGCTCACTCTTCTTTGCAGTATGTCAGTGTGGTAAATAATGCTAATAATTTCAGGATGTTCACCTTGACAGGAAACTGGCTGTTTTCTTTCAACAGCTCATTCAAAGACTCATGTGGTGCATTGTTTTTTGATGTGCAGCAATGAGGTACTTCAACTGCTATTGTTTAACCTATGGGGAATAGAGTTTGATGTACCTCCCATCTTCACAGAGATGGAAATAAAATTGTGTGGATGTGCACATACATTTCAATGGTATTGATAGGTTAGCTTTCATGTTTGTTGATAGTTTCAGTGTCGCTCATGTTTTTCACACAGTTCATGCAGTGTGCTGTGAAATAAGCGTATTGAGCATTCTGGTATCAAAATAACTCACATTCTGGTTGCCGATTAAATGAATACTGAATTTTGATTTATCACTTGATTTGGTCCTTGACATTTTGATTGTGTGATTATCAAAACCATCATAACCACAATTGTACCTTTGTTATTTCCATGCAGTATTTCAGATTTAATCATAATGACAAATGTCAGCATTTTCCAGAGATTCATATTTTGTTTGAATGGTGCAAACATTTATATCAGAATTTGCTGAATGTAAAAATGCCCTAAACGAGCTGTACTTGAGACACAAATTGCCACAGGAAAACATTTTTCTCTTTAACATAATAAATATGTACAATAGAACTACAACGAAAACATATTTCCCTTTTGATAATGTGCTTGTCTCCTCTGATGGCTCATTTTAAATAATGGTTTCCAGCGAATAGTCAAAAAGCAGCATGAAGATCATCAATTGGGTAAATGGTTCTAAAAATGTGTCCTTTGGAAAATATTACTGGCTGCCATCAGGCATCGCAGTAAATGTTGTTGATAAATGACTGTTAATTATCAAAATAAACTGAAAGCAATCATAGCCAAATGTTTCCTTTTTTTGGGACAATTATTATATATCAACATTTAAATCCCTACTGTACTCTGTAGTGCGCTGTTGCTTGTCTCATAAAATTTATCTTTCCTCTCCCTTTTGTCTCTCTGCCACTTTTAAGCCTCCCAGCATGACGTTCTCTGAGCCTGCCTGCAGAGGGTAGTCACTGACTGCATTTAAAGCCAAACACCACAGATCTCATTTCATATACACACATTCTTACACATTTGCACATGTATGCAAGTGCACAAGCAAGCTCGCACACACCGTTTCTGTAACACAGACAGGAAATTGCCCCTGTTGTTACACCTTATTTTTTGACTGAATCTAAGCATTACATCTGTATCTGATTAGGCATATGGTAAGTGAGAGAGGAATCGAAATTGCCAGATGTGGACAACTTTTTTTCTTTTATTTTTTTCAACCAGATAAACCCCATTCCCAGACAGGTGGAGCTGGTGCATCTCTGCACCAGGTTGCAGCAAACCATACACTTACTAGGGTTGCCTAGATGAAACGAATGGGATTTTATGTAAACTGCTTGTCAGCTGAGATGCACTGATCCTTTTTTCCACGGAGCTGGGGGGGTTTGGGAGTTGCTACAGTGCGGTATGTTCTTTGTGTGTGTTTGTATGTGTATGTGTTCAATGTCTGTGTATTAATGTCTTTTTATTTGGTCTCCTGAGCCATATTTGGCGGGAGTCTGGCATAAATACATACATGTACACATGCTTGTGATAGAAACACTCTCATACTCTATCGAATATGATGTGGAAGCTTTAATAATGGATGTGAGCAGCAGCTGGAAAGGCGGAAAGGCATTGATTTATACCCACAGGTTTCCTGGGATTTTTATAGGATTGGCTAAATGTCATTACTCTGCAGGTGGGAAGGTGATGAACTGTAATAAACTTTGATGTGTATGGGTGTGTGTCTCCTGTCATTGGCTCATAAACCGGAACACTGTGACAAGTCTCAAAAGATCTACTGCTCTCCCACCACCTGTCATCTTTTCAAATGCATACAATACGCATAACCACGCTTGAGAACAAAAATCTCAATGTGTGTAAGCATAAACACATAAAAATACATTTTAAAAAAGAATATACACACACACAATCGGCACGTATGAAAACAAAAAGAGGTGTAGGAGAAGAATAGAGCCAACAGACTGTTGTTGTATGTTTGCAGAATGATTTTCCCTTCATGACATAGTGTATCAACAGTATGGTGTACCCATATAAGTAAACGGTGTTGAGTAGAGGCTGGAAACTAGTACATCCTTTCACATGTCTGGAAGTATTGATTTTGCTTCCCAGTGTGCATAAATATGTTCAAACATACAGTATAGCTGAGCATGGGCGATGCAACAGATTGATCCCTGTTATTAATGTGCAGAAATTTAAAGGTTCAATTTTAACTGTATACTTGCAAAAAAAAATCACTGGCTTATAAAAATGAGTTTTTAAGTTGGCAAGATTAATGAAGATGTATAAAAACATTTATTTCTCAACAGTTTTCAGCTCTGATGCAGCAATTTAATTACATGAACAGAGATACGTCAGATATTTGGCACTATGAACTCACTACTTCTGCCTTTTAAAATAGATAAATTAAGTGTAGCAGCAGTAGTTAAATAAATGTCATGAACAAATGATACAACAAATTGTTTTTGTTTTTATTAAACAGAGATGCTTCATTCATGCATTTTTTTAGGGTTTTTTGCAGTAATAGTAACAAATTGTCTATTTCATCTGTTTTCTCTTATTTATTTTCTGATTGCTGGATTTAAAGTCCATAGTCGATTGTTAAAATATACTTGGCAGTGGATTGGTGCCTTATTGGTCAGTTTCCTAATCTGTAACTGTGGTGAGTTAGAATGATGTGTGTTTGTTTAATTACAGTAATAATGAATGAAATTAAATGTTGCTTTAGATTAAATTTTTGCTATAAAGTGATAGTATTTTTTTTCTGTACATGACATCTAATGTGTCTTATTAAAGTCTGTCTGAATAGCTTTTTCAAATATCAATTTTTTGTTGCTCCTGTTATTAGTGGCATGTTACTTTTTTTTATTAAATACTGTGGCTTGAGTAATACGTCAGTTGATGGAGTTTAAACTGTGACTTAATCATCTCTTCTGTTTAAAAAAAATCAGTCTAGTCCCCATTTGCCAGCCATCAGACCTTTCTGTAGTTTTTTCTGCCCAGCGTTAAACAAATGCATCTTAATGCCATCCAGTATTAAACAGTCATTAATTCTACCCCCCACCCCTCTGATCTCAAATGAGCAAATCTGTCCTTGTTTCTTTTCAAAAAGCAACTGCAGTGAGTGGATGCACCTTGAAGGTCAATTCCTGTTTTCTCATTAATTGGCCTGGATGTTTCTGATAGTGTTGTCCAGCGTAGAGATCTTGCTAAGTGTGACATTAATATTCACACGCTTGTTTATCTGCCATTGTATTGTTTTTTTTTCTGTTTTTTTTCCCCTCATTTGCTCTTGGCATCACATTTGAATAGAGGCAAAGCTGAAAAGCTTCGTAGGATAGCTGTCAATTACTTCATTGTTCCATTGTGTTTGTCTTCATTTAGGAGTCCAGGTGTGTTTTCAGGGCACCACTTGGGAAGCAACATTCACTTCACTCATACCGGCACTGAACCTTCTCCAGGGGAAATAGAGTAAAGCTCTCTCTGATCCTGGGGATTCAAGGAAGTTCATTAAAAATTCCAAAACTTGTCGATATCAAGCTCAAAGAGCAGATAGAGGATGGCAGTCTTTTTTTTTTTGATTGTGGTATGCATTCAATAAATTATTTAAGCTTTGCAAATCATCTTGCATGTTGGTTAATGATAGCTTTTTAGCGAAAGCACACATCGGCATCACCTCCCCCACAATTCTTAGAGACGCTTGAAGAAGTTCACACCCCACTGCTCTTGTGCATTTGTCGTGTTTTACCAAACAGGGCCAATTGTGTGCATTTACAATGCGATAAACCTCATTATGTCTGCCTACTAACCAGTTGCGCATTATCTGAAATGGTTTATGGGGCTTATACAGGCCAATTTACCACAGCGCTTGGTTCCATTGTTAGTCCATGAATGTGATGCTTGTCTTAGCCTGACTGAGCTAATGTTACTCCTGCTCAGAATGAGGATGCACTCTTCCTTTAGAGTCTTTGTACTGAGGTGATTAAACCCCAGGGATTTTGCGTCCACGGCGGGACATTATTGCTGTCACTGGTGCATAGCAAGTTGAATGCACCTTTTTGCATGTTAATCATCCAAGTCTTGCACTTGTGTTACAAAGAGAAAATACTTTGGTGAAGATCTTGAAAGCTACAGTATTTTCAAAAGGGCAAAAGGTAAAAAAATGTTTAATATCTATTTCTTTAGGTTGTATTTTGAGGTGAATAAGCAGAATCATCATGAAATGTTGTACAAGTTAAAACTAATTATGGACACGACAGGGGAGAAAGACAGTTCGGAGGTTAGAACAGCTGCTTTGAGCCCTTGTCTCTGTATGTGCATGTTTAGTGTTGAAAAATTGATTTCGGTATTGGTTTTATAGGAATAGAAGGCAGTCAAACAGCAATGTATTCTGTGAGGTTAGACTTAAAAGAAAAACCTGGAATATTAAGGCTACGTAATCATTTTTTGATCATGATATCCAAAACAAATTGTAGTACTGAAGTTTTTCTACTGATGTAGAATTAGATTTGGTAATCTAGTGTCCTGATTCACATCTGCACTGACAGCTGAGCCTATATTCTTGTTTATCTCTGTGCTCTGTTCTCACTGCTACCACCATCCCTCCAAACAAAAATTCCATTATTGTGACAACTCTCTGAGGTGTTTGTAGATGCAGTGACAGGCAAGCCATACTCACTCACCGCATTTCTCTTGAAACCTAATCTCCAGCACGGCCTTGCTCACCCACTGATAGGCTGATAGTGGTGGGAAAGGCTGCTGATACACTTTCTGTCACCAGCTCCACTTGGAATATGTCTCCTCTCATTAGTATTGACTCTGTCCTTTGGTTTTATAGTATCTTCCTGGTGACCCATGAAAGATGAAGTTAAAGCAGGGCCATGATGCTCAGTAGCACTTGATTGCATCAGGAACACGTCTGTCATCACCATACCAGCTAATGCTAACTTTAAGTGGTGTTACTTCACATAAAGCCATGTGTGTAGGCAGAAGGACTCAGAGGCTATTTAATATTTGTGGTTATTGATCGCAGCCCCTGTAATGTAATTTCACCATCCTTTTTCCTCTTAGCAAATATTGGGGTTAAAAGGAGACCGTCACCCGTCGTAAATCCTCTTCCTTTTCCCATCTGTTTCCTCTTCATGGCTCTCTCTCTCTGTCTCTCTCTCTCTTTCTCCTTCTCTCTCTCTCCTTCTCTCTCTCTGTCTGTCTCCTGTTGCCCATTGGGCAAGGGCCCGGAGCAGTAAAGTCCTCTGGCTGATGGAATTTTATGGTTGGCATCTTGGCAGACTCCTTCATTTCACTTTTTTCCTTGTCAGTCTTCAGGCAGCCTAGAAAACTGCCTGTATGGAAAAATCATAAAATCCTGGCCTTGTCACCAGGCAAATTTAGATAACTAATTTTCAGATCAAATTATAAATCTCTTAACTCAGCTGGCTGGGGTGGCTGGCTGTCTGGTAGCGGGGCCGACTGAGCAGAAGTTTGAGCAGTCTTTGCCTGCTCATCAGACTCTTGGAGGAGGCATATCGGTCTGTAGTTGCTTGCAAGGGCAGTGGAACCACAGTGAGTTATGGTCAGCTAAACCAAATGGAATGAGATGATACCCTGATTAATTTTTAGACAGTTTTCATGTTCTACTAGTCATTGGCATAATTCCAAGGCACATATACCAGTAGTTTGTGATGCTCATCTGAAATTTTTGGTTAAAGAGATGCAGTATGTGTGTTTTGGTCTGGCCCATAGCACTTGCCAATTGGTTACATGACAGGAGCAACTGCCTATCAAAACTTGAAGCTGCTGTGCCACAAACAGTCAAAAAGAATATTACGTTTCAGGAAAGGTAGCAAATATTTTTGAGTTGCAATAAATATCATTATTGAATGATATAGTTTTGTGATTGTAGCTAGTTTACAGGCTTTGACATTGAAAATGCCAGTCAAAGCCTACAGAATTTTGCTGAAAGGAGATAAAGATAAAGGCTTTTAATTTAATCACCTGACATAGCCCTTCATTGTAAAACACAGCACTCTTTTCTGTTATCTATCTTTTCAGTGCAACTTTGCATTGTAATTTGGATATTATTACTTCAAAAAGTAAAAGCAGCAGTAAAACTGTATTTCACACTTTGATAATTAAATTTTGCAATCATCTGCGATTCACACGCGTGCCAAACAGTGTGTGGTTGTGTGTGAGGGGGGTGTCTGTACAGACCAATTACCTCCCGTTGCACCATCAGTGAACATGCGTTTGTGTGTGTTCTTTTGCAAGTGTATAAATGTGTGGGTGAGTTTGTGCCACACTGAACAGCTCTCACCTGAAATCTTCCAGCATCTGTTGTGTCTTTATTACATTAGAAAAAAAGATGTCATGTATTTTGATAGAGCTCCCTCTGATTCAGTCATCTCGAGACTAAATCTGCATTAGAAAAGCTGCCTGTTCAAAAATACTGGAAAAGCCTAGTGATTACTCACTTTAGTTGTGTCTCACTTAGTTGTCTCACCCAAACCTCACCCTCTTTTCCCCTCCCCATGCCCTCTGTGTCTGGCTTCCTCGTCTGATGTACATTTCTTGATAACAGAAATTATCAAAGCTTTATCTTCATGATGCTGTGTGGCCCTACTTGGATGGGAAGCTCTTCAAATGAACTTCCTCTGGAGCGACAGCGGGTTAATCCATGAGAAAAACGCACATCACACACGCACATGTGCACACAATCACATCGAACGCATACATGTACAGAAGGAATTTCTGCCTGCCTCCGCTTTGATGCAGCCATGCCAGAGCTGCCTGTGTGTTACTAAATCCCATTCTCAAAGAGCATTTTACCCCCCACGTCTGAGAGGCCCTTGGCATTGGCAGAGAGGGAACACACAAAGGCACATACACAAACACAATCTACATGCCTGATGCAATGTTCAGTCACTTAAGCAAACAGACACATTTGGGTACATGAAACAGCACTGCAGTATGTCTGCTCTTATTAGTGAAACAGTACTTTCACACTTCTGCAGTTTCTCTTCATGGGTTGTTTACTATATCTACAACAATAGGAGGGAAGGTTTTACTTCTGGATTGTTGCACTACTGAACTATTGTTTGAGTATTGCCTCATTTTGAGTTTTTATTTTCTTTTTTCTATTGCTCTTCCAAGAACTGGGTATGACAGCAGGAGCTCTCACACTGAAGGCCCATCCAAACTTGAGGTTTTGAGAGAGAAAAAAATGAGGATCAGATAGACAGGGGTATGGGTGGAAATATGGAGGCATGAAGGAAGACAGTGGCCCCATGAGGCACCTGGAGCTGTGGTGTTACTGAGAAATATATGTGTGCATCTGAAATCCTGCTGGCTAGCCCTTGGCATAGTCTGCTGTATTTGTTATGTACAGATGTGTGTGAAAAATAATCTGTACTCATTGAGAGAAGCGTAATCATTTGGGCCAGTGTTTTCCAGCGTTGCCTTTAAAACCCATTTATTCTATTCCACACTAATGGTGCAATTTGAAGAATTCTGTATATTCTTTATCCTTTATAGCTGGGTCATGGTAAAAAAAGAGCAGTTTCGCTAAAAATATATACATAAATATTCACATTAGAACACATAAAAACTACACCAAAGACATAGTTAAAGAAGAGAGGCATACAAGCCAAACCAGTGTTATCCATTTTACCTAAAGTCAAGGATTATCTGTACAAGTAACATATTTTCTCCAGTTTGTAAATGATCTTTAAAGGTAATAAAAATAGAGTACATCTAATGTAATTTTGTTTTGCAGCTCATTCCCAGTTGTATTTTGCAATGGCAATTAGAGTTTTTGAGTGGTCGATATGTTGAAGGATACTGCGGTTTTGGCTTGCATATTGTCTTCCCTGAACTCGATGCATGAACTACGTTTTACATGTTCACTCTCATTACCATGTTTTCTTGGCATAGCAGAAATCCCTTGGCATAAAACCTTAATACTTGTAGATATTTCCAATAACTCCTATATTCTCCCAGTGTTACATTAACCTCTTGTTTCTATAGTGGAATTTGAATAAATGAGAAAGCAGCCTCTCTTTTCATCCTCTTATATTTTTTGGCATGAGCATACATTGGGCGACATCTTCCACTGTAGTATCCCTCTGTGACCCGCCAGGATCAACAGTAAGAAATGCAGAGATGGAGCAAAGACATAGAGGAAGAGATGTCATTATCAAGCCATACCCCAGGGTTTAGCAGTTCACTGCAGAGGTTAACTGGTCTGGCTGCTCGGCGCCGGTTGGCATGGCTACCATTTCCCAAGGTATTTTTTTTGGACCATTCCTGGTATTCTCAGTAGTCTTCCTATAATTGTCATTCAAAGTTGGCCAATAGATCCACTGTGCTGCGATGATTCAACCGAAAGGAAACTTAGTATGCATCCATACTTTGTTTTCCGCTCTCATTTGACTGTGATATACTTATTTCATAATAAACATAAGAGATCACTTAAAGAACATAAATGGATGTTAAAATAAAAAGCAAGGGACTCTTTTGGTGGAAAGAGGTCTTGAAATAATATTACATTCTTACAGCAATAATAATAAAACTCCCCATCTCTCTTTTATGACTCTCCAATAAGTGAGTTGTTTCTGCATCTCACTACCGAACAGAGAATAAGGAAGGAAGGCAGCACACAAAGCAGGCAGGCAGGGGCCCTGGTCTTTGATGAATGTCTCTATCTCCAGGCATTAGGTGTTCTATTTTTCATAGCAGGCCCTTCGGCCATGCTGGAGAGAGCTTGGGCCTCACATGCGCATTCGTGCAAGGCGCCACAATCCTCAGAGATGGTGACTAATCCAGGCCTACTGTCTGGGGGCGAGAGTGGCCGCTACCAGCACAGCCGAAAGGTCACACCTGTCAGTGGTGAGGGAAAAAAAAAGAGGCCAGAAGAGGAAGTCAGCGTTGTAGGGGCCTCTGCTTGAGAAGATACAGCTTCATAGTGTCTCAAATAGATCAGCTCACAAACAAATTTGAAGACAAACACACTGACACATTGTGCGTTTGTGTGTGAGGGTACAACTGGTTGTTATTGAAGTCATTACATTTCTTTTCCCATTTCATCCTTGCTGACCAGTTAGCTTGTTCTCACCTGCTGCATCCTAGTTTCAGATTTGCACAAGTTGAGGTAATTAAGTATTTAATTCACTAAAGGTCACATATTGTGCTCCCTGTATTACTGATTTATAGTGTAATGAAGCGTACAGCCATATTACTGGTAAAGGTAATATTGATATAGTTCAGGGAAATTGTATTCTCAATATCTTTTTAATTAATCTTTTGCTAATAGACTTTGCTATGGTCTACTTAATAATATTCTTTTACTCAATGCAATCTAAGATATCCCTTGTGCAATAGCACCTGAACAGAGCTGTAATTGTTCTTAGTTCTTATTTTTATTAGTATTTGTTGACTGTTTCACTTTACATTTCACTTTCGCATAAAGATACAAATGTATGTCCGGTCTTGGATGGAAACTTAATATTGTCTCAGCCAGATAAAGAATTTTTTGTTCTCTTCTTCTCATTAAAGATGTGGACGCCAGTTTCTTTTTTCCCTTGAATGCTGCACTGTTGACATTATACCAATGTTCCTGGTGCATTGAGGCACCACTGGACCTCAACATCAGCTCGGCAGCATGCCACGGCTGGGGCATCGGCCTCAATTCAACAGGCAAATTAATCTTGCTTTGTTGGAGTAGTCAAGCCCAACCTGGGAGAGAGTTCGTTTAGCTGTTGCTCTGCTGATGCAAGTGCTTTCTCTCAAGTTTGGAGCCTTCATTTACGGGCAGTTAAAGATCTCTCCATCTGTTATTAGGCTGGGCCCGGACACAGACGTCTTGATGAATAGGTATTTCTACAGCTATTGAATGGGCCACAGCCTCCCGATGGAGACAAAGTACTGGTGTGGATATTAGAAGAAAATGTTTTTGTTTCCTGAGACCTCAATGTGAATGCATCCAATAATGCTTGATTAGAAGTGGAGCCCCCTCAGGTTTTAGACAAACACATAAACAGCTGAA